>JAQQTO010000037.1:7397500-8597500 GCA_029884595.1 Ormosia semicastrata
TTTAATTGCTGCATGATCAGTGAACACAGTAATCTTAGATCCAATCAAATAGGAACGAAATTTCTCCAAGGCAAATACTATGGCAAGCAATTCCTTTTCAGTTGTAGCATAATGAATTTGATTCTCATTAAGGACCTTGCTTGCATAATAAATTGCATGGAAAATTTTATCCCTTCTTTGCCCTAATACAGCTCCTACTGCATAGTCACTTGCATCACACATGAGTTCAAAGGGTAACTCCCAATCAGGGGCTACAATAACAGGAGCAGAAATCAATTTGTCTTTCAAACAATTAAAAGCATGCAAACACTCATTATCAAAATCAAAAGAAGAACTCTTAATGAGAAGATTGCACAATGGCTTTGTAATTTTTGAAAAATCTTTGATGAATCTTCTGTAGAAGCCAGCATGGCCTAGAAAACTTCTCACGCCCTTCACATTCAATGGTGGAGGTAGCTTTGCTATCACTTCAATCTTAGCCTGATCTACTTCCATACTGCTGGCTGAAATCTTGTGGCCAAGTACAATGCCTTCCTGCACCATGAAGTGACATTTCTCCCAATTTAAGACTAAATTGGTTTCCATGCATCTTCTAAGAACATTAGTGAGGTTAGACAAACAATGATCAAATGAAGTACCAAAAATAGAGAAATCATCCATAAAGACCTCTATATATTTTTCAATCATATCAGCAAAGATAGAAAGCATACACCTCTGAAAAGTAGCGGGAGCATTGCAAAGACCGAAGGGCATCCGTCTATATGCAAAAACTCCATAGGGACAGGTAAATGTTGTCTTCTCTTGGTCTTCAGGATTGACTGTAATTTGATTATAACCGGAATAGCCATCAAGGAAGCAATAATAGGCTTGTCTGGATAATCTCTCAAGCATCTGGTCCATGAATGGAAAAGGAAAATGATCCTTCCAGGTAGCTTGGTTGAGCTTCCAGTAGTCGATGCACATACGCCAACCGGTGACTTGTTCTAGTGGGAATTAATTCATTCTTGTCATTCATCACCACAGTCATACCTCCTTTTTAGGGACAACTGAACCGGACTCACCCAAGCATTATCTCGAAATGGGATAAATCATTCTAGGCTTCAAGGAGTTTCAGCACCTCCTTTCTCACTACTTCTTTCATTGTGGGATTTAACCTTCTTTGTGGCTGCACCACTGGCTTGAATTCCTCCTCGAGTTTGATCTTATGCATACAAAAAGCTGGACTTATTCCTTTTAAATCAGAAATAGTCCATCCAATTGCAGTTTGGTGCTCTCGGAGTACCCTTACAAGCTTCTCTTCTTCAAGTTTTGATAAAGAACTGCTGATTATCACTGGATTTGCATCTTGATTGTCAAGAAAGGCATATTTCAAGTGAGATGGCAAGGGTTTCAACTCTAGTTTTGCTTTTTCCTCCACCTTGTCATTCCTCAGCTCTTCTTTCATCTTACTGATAGCACTCTTTGCTTGATTTGCTTCTAGATACTGCAAGCATTCCTCAATGATTTCATCATCTACCTCACCATGATTCTCAATAGCATTCACAATCACTCTTTCAAGAGGTGTAGTTGGAGTATTGTGCTGAATAGATTCTGCAACTGTAGTATCAATCAAATCTACCCGATAAGAAGTTTCCTTATCATCCGGGTGTTGCATTGCTTCAAAAACATTAAAAGTCACTTTTTCATCTTGCACTCTCAACATAAGCTGCCCTTATTGCACATCAATTAAGGCCCTACCAGTTGCTAAAAATGGTCTCCCCAAGATCAGAGGTAATTCAACATCCTCTTCCATGTCTAAGATCACAAAATCTGCCGGGAAGATGAACTTATCAACCTTCACAAGAACATCTTCCATGATGTCATAAGGTCGCTTGATTAATCTATTCGCAAGTTGTAGTGCCATCCTTGTTGGTTTCACCTCACCACCACTAAGCTTGTTCAAGATTGAGAGTGACATCAAATTGATACTTGCCCCCAAATCATATAAAGCCTTACCAATAGAAATGCTTCCAATTGTGCAAGGAATTGTAAAGCTTCCAGGGTCTTTAAGTTTTGGAGGCAGCTTCCTTTGAAGGATTGCACTACATTCTTCTGTCAAGGCAATGGTCTCATCCTCTTTAAACCTTCTCTTCTTTGTGAGAAGTTCCTTCATGAACTTGGCATAGATTGGCATTTGCTCAAGGGCCTCAGCAAAAGGAATGTTGATTTGCAACCGCTTGAATATGTCAAGAAAGCGAGCAAATTGTTCTTCCTTCTCTTTTTTCTTGGTTGGGTGCGGGTATGACACTTTAACATATGATGGAATCTCTTGAGGTGCACCTCCATCTTTCAAAAGTTGACTTTTGCTCTTCCTCAATATAGAATCTTCATCCACTAACTTTTCTCTCTTTTCATTTTCATTTTCTTTTTCAGTTTCTTCCCTCTCAATCTCTTTGCTATTTTTCTCATTTGTCTTGCTTTTTGTTTTATCACTTGACTCATTTTTTTCAATATCTCTCTCTTTTTCATTCAAAGGCTCACAACAAACATTCTCAAGGATTTTACCACTCCTCAATGTAATAGCTTTACAATGCTCTTTGGGATTGGTTTGAGTGTTACCTGAAAAACTCCCTCCTGATTGTTCTGCCAATTGCTTTGCAATTTGTCCAACTTGAATCTCCAAGTTCTTGATGGAAGCATCTGTGTTCTTCTGGTTGGACATAGACATTTGCATGAATTGATTGAGAGTGTTTTCCAAAGCAGAAGTCCGGTCCTGAGGTGGTTGTGTGGTTGGAGGTTTACTTGGTGACCCAACATCTTGTTTCCACCCAAAGTTCGGGTGATTCCTCCACCCTTGATTGTAGGTGTTGGAATAAGGATAGTTTCCTTGCCTCCCATAGTTCCCCATATAGTTGGCTTCCTCAAAAGAATTAGGGGTAGCCTCACAATTGCCATTGTCATGATCACCTCCACAAAAATCACATTTCATTACTTGTTGTTGCGGCATATTGGTGCCTTGCATGACTTGAATTTGCTGTGGAAGCTACATAAATTACTTGTTAATGGCCTCAAGTTGCTGAGTCAACAACTTATTTTGAGCCAAAATAGCATCTTTTGAATCCAATTCCAACACTCCCCTTTTTGAGTTGGTGCCTCGATCATAGTGCATCAAGTAATCATTAGATGCCATAGCTTCTATCAATCTCAATGCTTCCTCTGGTGTCTTGGTGTTCATAGAACCTCCAGCTGAGGCATCCAACATAAGCTTGGTTGACGGTCTCAATCCATTGCAAAATGTTTGCATTTGGATAAGATCATCAAACCCATGATTTGGGCATCTTCTGAGTAATTCTTTAAACCTCTCCCATGTGTCATGAAGAGTCTCTCCCTCTTGTTGAACATAGCTTGTGATATCACCCCGTGTCTTCACAAATCTGGATGCGAGGAAAGAATCTTGCTAGAAACTTGGTTTCTAAGTCATCCCATGTAGCAATGCTCCTCTTGGTTGAGATTGGAGCCAAGCTCTAGCTCTATCTCTAAGAGAGAAAGGAACAACCTTAAGCGGATTGCATCCTCGGTGGCACCATTGATCTTCACCGTATCACATAATTCAATGAAATTGGAGATATGAGTGTTGGATCTTCTTTTCCATCCCCGCAACCGATTTTGTTGCATAATGTTCAAGAGAAGCAGGCTTGATCTCAAAATTATTGGCAAGGACCGGAGGAGGTACTATGCTTTGGAGGTATACGGTTTGCATTGGTGTTGACATAATCCCAAGTGTTCTCCGAGCTCTATCACCATTGCCAGCCATCTCTTCCTCCACTTGTTGGACCAAAGGGGAAGATGGAGCTTCTTGTTGTTGTTGTTGTGTAGTCTTGGCTAACAACTTGTTCTTCCTTGTCTGACCCCTATTCTTCCTAGCTGTTTTCTCTACTTCTGGATCGTAAAGAAGTTGATCGGGTGGAATTTTACCTCGCATAAACAACACAAGCTAAAAAAATTGATTAGCACACAATGAGATTATCAAAAGCAAAAAAAAAAAAATAATAGAAAAGAAAAATAAATTTGTGTCTAGATTAGTAACTGAAATGGTTATGCTAATATTGAAACACCGATCCCCGGCAACGGCGCCAAAAACTTGTTAAGAGGACTTTGGCAAGTATACCAAGTCATGCAAGTAATAAAGAGATGAGTGGGTTGTCGTTCCCAACGAGGATCGTGACAAATACTAGCACATAACACAACAATCACTATCTAAACGATGAGTTTGGAAAGAAGGGAGCTCAAACAATAATTGATGAAATCAGAAATTAAAAGAAATAAGTCTTTTTGTAATTTTCTCAAACACTTGGTGAGCACAAATGAAATTGAATTCGATTAAGATGAAATGCTGGGGTTAGACTCACTAATCTTTTCCCAAATGCAATGACATGACAAACAATATAATCTCTAACTTCAATTATGAAAATCAATCCACTATTTACTCAAATCCTAATTCCTTAGATGAAAAGAGCCTAAATCCCCCAATTAAGTCCTAATTCCTTAGGTGACTTAAGAAGTGAATTTGCATTAAGATTAAGGATTAAAAGATTACTAATAAATCAAGACCCATTCCTAGATTCAAGACCTATTAGGTGATTAATTTCAGATCTAGACCTAGCATCAACTTTCCAATTGTTTACCAAATCAAACATCAAGCCATGGATAATCAAGCCACAACAAGCATTAAGCATAGAAATTAAGCACTCATAAAGAAGTAGAGAAATATATTGAATGATCAAATCAAATACATAAGAGATTCAGAAATAGATACATCTAACCCCAACAAGTGGATGATTAGCTAGACATGATCAAGGTGATAAAATAAAAAGAAATGGAGATGAGAGATGATGAACACTCCATTGATGCTCTGCCTTTTTCCCAGCTTTTTCTCTTCGTTCCAGCCACCACCAAAAACCAATTGAATCATTCCCTTCATTCTGCGCAATATCCTAATTTTAGGATTGCTTCCAGACGCATTAGCGCTTAGCGCAACATTATTCACGCTGAGCGCGAATTAGTTGACTCTGCTGTTGCAACATAAGTAGTTGCGCTAAGCGCGAGATTACTGGCGCTAAGCGCGACATGTACTGAAATGCATCACGCATCAGTCAATCTTCTGGCTTCTTTAGGCTAAGCGCCACAACCTTGGGGCTAAGCGCTGGCTTCCATATGTGGACTTGAGCTTCAGCTTCCAATTGGACTTCAATGGCTTCAATGGGCTTGCACCCAAACTACATAAAACACATCAAAACATCATTAACTAATCTAAAAACATTAATTAAGATAATATTCTTAAAGACTCAATAAAACACATAAAACATGGACTAAAACGACCTCTCAAGTCTAAAAAAAAGATAAATAACCTCAATTATAAAGATAGCATATTAGATAAAATATTGATTAAAGACTCAACTATGTAATGTGACTTAATATTTGATGAAAATATGAACCAATATCTTATTGGGTAGAAATTATAGAGACTAAAACCTAAATAAGTAGAAAATATAAGGATTGACACTTTAAGGATATGGACAAGTATTCAAATGAGTGATCCATCAAACAAAAATGAGTGATACACCAAATATGAAATTCAAATAAGTAAAAATATAGTAACTGATATTAAAAAAAACTATGGAATCCAAAATCTAAATTGCCAGAAACTATATAGACAAATTATTTATTTAAAAGATCTTTTATTTCTTTTCACATAGAAAGAAATATAGTTAAAAAAAAGTTTTAAAAAACTCAATTTTTCTAATGGAGGAACTTACTCTATTAAGTTGAAGGGTTATTGACCATTTTAATTTTTTTCAGTAGGTTTTCTTTTTCTTTATCGTTATAATATCTATCAATATAAGATTATTTATGTTGGTAGAAGCTATAAGACAACAGAGTGAGAAATTAAGGAATTGATTTTAAATATAATTTTACATATAAGTGTTATTAATAAACATTCTATTAAATCTTTAATGATATACAATAATAATTATAAAAAAAATTAAATTTTTACATTAAAATTTAGTTTGATATACTCTTTAAAAATATAGGTAAAAAATTAAGAAATAAATTATTATTATAATTTTATATAAAGAAGATCTAATAGTTTCGCATAATCTTCAATTAAATGAAACTCTTTTCTCTCACATTATTTGTGGAGGATTATTTTTTTTTTAAATTATAATATTTTTATTATTAATAGTATATACATCTTTTATTATATTTATTTTTTAATTATTTTTTTCATTAAATTTAACACTTTTAAAATGATTTCAAAATTATATATAACTCTAAAAAAATGATATTTTTCTTTTTTTTATTCCTCCCACGTTGTCCCAGTCCAAATATGGGACGGATACCATGTGAAGCAGACAAGCGTTGGACTTTTATCACAGGTAATAAATTATAGCTTATCGAGACGTGACGTGATAGAGTACGTATATTCATTGACTACAGCGTACTACCACTAAGTGTGTGTGTTTGGTTTCTAATTAATAAATTTAAATACATTTTTTAAATTATTAAAAAACATGAAATTATATTTGATATTTTTATTTTTCAGTTGAGTTTAATAAAAAATATTTTTAAAAGTGTATTAAAATAAAAATAATTATTTTTATTTTTTCATTGAACAAAAGTTTGTTGAAAAATATTTTTCTCTTCAATCTTATTTTAAAAATAATTTTAATCTTTTATATAAACATCATTTATTTTATCAAATTTATTTTTAAAATAAAAAATTTTAAATATAAATTATATTATTACAAAATTACTTTTAATTAAATTAAAATTTACAAATACATTTTTACCTAAATTTAAATTTATCAACTATAAATTAAATACACACTAACAAGTAAAATTAGTCAATTAGAAAAAATCCAGAGCGAGATGAAGTTGACGAGAGAGAAAGAGCCAAGTTATATTCATTAAACATTAAGAAATTCTTATATATTTTCAGATTAATGATTATCGAACCCCAATATAGGTATCTAGCAGCATTTTGTTCCTCAACCAAACGAAGCCTCTTTTTTCTATCTTGTTACCTATATTTTGGTCTATATACCTTCCCCTACTTCTTCTCTTTAGTTTGAACTCAATGTGGTTTGGCCCAAACAAAGTGAGTTCTTTGTCATGATTTTATTATTATTATTTTAAAAGAAGTCATAATTTTTAATCACGATTTATTTTTTTTATTATTTTATTATATTTTAGGTGAAATTATAATTTTCATATATTACTTATGTTATTCTTTTTTAATGTGAAGAGCTATGCTTTACATCTACCACTCTTGATTTTTATTTCTTTTTACATTTTAATATAAGAATCACAATTTTTTCTTTTTTTCTTTTTTACAATTTAGTACACAAATATCATGACTTCAACGTCACAAGCCTACAATTTTTTTTTTGTAACAAGTGATGTCATCCTAAGAGGACCTTTATATTTAGTCATGCTACTAATATTATATAATTAATTTTATGTTGTTTTCATATTGATGAAATTAAATATATATTTTTATTTCTATATGCTTTAAACAATAATATTAATTAATATTTGAAAATTTAAAATTACATATATTTATCAGTTTATATGAACACCATATGTCATACTCGAAATCATGAGGTGTCCATATAAATTGATAAAAATATATATTTGTTAATTTTTAAATATTAACTAATATTATTGTTTAAAGATAAAAATAGAAAAAAAGATTTAATCTCATTAATATGTAAATAATTTAAAATTAATTGTATAATGTTAGTAGCATAGCCAAGTATAAATGTTATACTTCTAGGACAACATCACCTATTACACACACAAGAAGTTGTGGGCTCATGGCATTAGAGCCATGATATTTATTTACCAAATTGTAAAAAAAAAAATTGTGGTTCTTAAGTTAAAATAAAAAAAATATTAAAGAAGTTGTAGATGTGAAACACGACTTCATTTCAAATTAAAAAACTCATGTATGAAAATTAAGACTTCATCCTAAACATAATAAAAAAAATGACGAAGAGGTAAATTGTGGTTGAGAGAGTCACGATTTCATTTAAAATAATAATAATAATAATTTACATGTAAGTTATAGTTGGAATATACGATTTACTATATAATAATATTCATTTTACACCTTTTTAAAAATTAATTTTTAACTTACACTTATCCAATGAATTTAACTTCAAACTACACCTACAAAATAAAAAAGTCCCGAAAACAAATAATAGTAAAGGTCAAGCACACTAGCATTGCTTTTACCAGAAGCAATAAATTAAAACTTATTAAAGTCACATATTTATGCACATACACGAAATTCTTTCAAAGTAATAATATAATAGGCTGAAATATTACCTTATTCTCCAAAGACTTTTCATAATAATAACATTTCATTATTGTTAATGGACCTATAATAGACTGAAATAGGGCTTAGTGATTATTAAAAGCTCAATGTGTATATATATGTAATCTCATTTAGGCAATTGCTGATATTATGTATCTTGTGAATTTTCCAAAACCTTTTCATAATAATAGCATTTCATTGCTGTTAATGGAACTATAATAGACTGAAATAGGGGTTGGTGGTTACTAAAAATTTAATGTGTATATATATACATATACCATATTGACGAAGACTCATAATGCAATCTCATTTAGGCAATTGCTGATATTATGTATCTTGTGAATTTTTCTTTTTTTTTTTCACCTCCATAGTGTGCTCATTTTGACTATCAGATATTTTTTGTTTTTTGGTACAATGACCAAATCAGATTTAATTCCTTTAAAGTGATAGGTTCACTTTAATCAGAAAAAAAGAGTAAACAGTTAGGAAAATTCTATAAAATTCAAACTCAAGTTTGAGTTCTAAAATCGGTACTTACGTAAACTAATAAATGTTTAACATGTGAATTAGTGGTATTAACATGTAAAGTACATTTTTTTCATTAATTAATTTGCAAAATAATTCTTAAAGAGATTAACTTTGCAAGTAAATCATTCTTTTTCAAAAGAAAAATGAATTTTAGTTATTCTCTTTCGTTCAAAGGGAGTTATATTTTATTCTTTATTTTCATCAAACTTCTTACTGTGGTGCCGCCTATGTTTTTTTATCATGTATCAAACTTGCAACAGTTTGGTATGCTTAAGCATATTTATGTGAAACTTGTTTGATTCAATGGCTATTATGGCCACCATAAGCAATCGTTTATGGCCACCGTTTATGGTGTTCTTAAGCCAAATTCTTAGGCAATCGTTAATGTGTCTTGTATTATTTCTACTTGTCTATAAAAAAAACAACTTTTTGTTAGATTCAAAATAAATTTGAAGTGAAACTTTCACAAAACACTTTAATAAGAACATATTAGTCACGTTCAAACATTAGTTATTGATAATTGCATATTTGATATATTAATAAGTTTTTATTTTTAATTATTTGCACTCTTCATGTACTTAATTGATTGAGTTTGGTTATGTTTTGTAAGTTTGGACTTAATTGATTTTTTTCAGTATGATTTATGTCTTATTTTATTTTTGTATTTTGGCTATATCTTAAGTTCTAAATGTCTAATAATTATGTACTTTACATTGTAGGAAAGATAAGAGAAAGATCTACAACTTTCATGAAAAACTCTAGGTCAAAGTCGGACATCTAGTGGAATTACTTGGGTTTGAAAGTCAGAATACGAGTTTTGTGATTGGAACCTAAACAGTATACAGTAATCAGAGCATAACTCGGGCTTTAAGATCTAGATTGAGCTGAAATTTTGGTATCTGTAAGTTAAGATCCATATCTACAACTTTCATTAGAACACAAGACTCAATTCGGACTCATTGGAGGTCATATTAGGTTTGGAAGTCAGAACATAGGAGCTGTAGTTAGGCCTAAATACTGTGCAGTAATTAAGCCATATCTCAGGTTATAGGTGGCCTTTTGAAGTGATTCTGATGGCATTTGAAAGCTAAGACAAAAGCCTATAACTTTCATGAAGACCACATTTCAATATTCTGACGCATTCAATGACTTCAGAACTGAATAATTTCGGAGACAAAGAATATCCATAATTTTTCACTCATCAAAAGTCATTTGTCATTTTTCACTCATCCACTCATTCATGAATCAGTCCCCTTGTCATTTTGTATCCCTAATCCTCTATAAAAGGGAGTTTTGGCTGATCATTTAGGAGTCTTGGTGTTAGATATCAAGATCATGCTATTATGTTATTTGATTATATTGTTGTAGTTTTCTTTTATTCTAAATTGAAGTTATGTTCTTCTTCTTCTTCTTCTTCTCTTTTTCTTTCTTATTGTCTATAAGTAACTAATTTTCATTTTACTTGGGTGAAATGATGAAGCTTTTGGTAATAAGTTAATGTTAGATTAATTTATTTCTTGTACTTAAATGATATATTTTCAAGTGATCATTATACGTGCTGTATTTTGTTTTCAATTAATTTAGAAACTCTCCTTATAAAGTAGAGATCTTGATTCATTGTAGACAAGGGGTTGACACAATGAATGCTTGAGCCCATTTATAAGTGATAGTGTTAATAGATGATTAAAGGAATCATAATATAATTACGTATAAAATTTTTAATGAACTTTAAATGTTGTATTTTTTAATTTGAACCTTCATTATGTGTGGATTCTAATTGAGTTATAAAAAGAATTAATATTGTACTTAATTTATTTACTAAGAGTGGATCTCCAAATCTAAGTAAGTTTTTTATTTGTGACTAAATTTTATCACTTTTATTGTTGTGACAAAATATTTACTTTACATCAAAAAAAATTTATTTATCAATTCTCTGTGGATCGACTTCAGACTCTCGAGAATTTATTACTTGAAATAACTAGTACTTAGGTTTGTAACTTTTAATCCGTATCAGTTATTCAATTCCATGATTTTTAAACAATACAAACTAGCAAGTATTCCGTGAATTGTACGTATTTTTTAAAATTTAGATAAAATTTAAATAAATATAGATTATAAAAAATAAAAAATAATAATTAATTTATTCATATATATTATAAAATAAATTAAAAGAGAAAAAATATTTAAAATTATAAAAAAGATATGTGTAATTAATTAAAAAGATAATAATGACATGTTATTCTTAGAGAAAAATAATTTGAGAGATTAAGTCACCTTCAACAAAATATATTCTAATTTATTGAGTGGAATATATGCATAATGATGTAAATTTTTTTATAATATCATCATAGTAAAATATAAAACAAGGGTATAATAATGACAATAATGATAATTGATTAAATTCATTAAATAATCAAAAGTGACAATTCTAAAATTCAAAACTCGGTAAGATTTTCATGGGTTGCAGTCCAATGCCAATCACTTTTCAATAGTCAGATGTATAACTTTGAGTGAGAAAGATAAATATTAAGAAAATTTATAAAGAATTCTTCTTTTAAATATTATAATAAATAATATAATAAACTGAGATAAAAATAATAACAATAGTGATATTTGAACATAAAAAAATTTACATAATTCTTACATCACTTTCTTTTTAGATTATAAAATAAGAAAAACACATATTTCAACATACATTCTCTCCAACTTTTCTATCCCAAAATAAAAAGATATAAAGATGATGTAAAACTTTCGATATACCAATAACATACCTCTATTACTACTACTAATAATAATAAGTCATTAGTGTTAATTGACTAATAATAGACTGAAATATTACCTTTGTTTTGGGGTTAGTGGTCACTAAGTTAAACTTTCATGATTACATGCATGGGGTGAAATTAACCAAGACTCATAAAGCAATCTCATTATACAATTGTTGATATTATACATTTTGGAAAAGGCTCAGTGAGCCCACTGAAAAATATTGAGAGGTTTTTTGCGTTAAATTAAAAATTATCATTTCTTAATTTTTTTTCTGCTATTAAATCATCTACAATTGGTTATTGACTTGACCTTTGGAAATTAAACTTAAAATTTAAGATATCATTGTATATGAAGCCTCCAGTTTTTAAAATCCATCCCGTATCAAAGAGAAGGAATGTGCTTCTTCTGTGATCCTCAACCAAATGAAGCCCTTTTCTCTCACGTTACCTGCAGAGGATAATTTTTTTTTCCTTTCCTCCCACATTGTCCCAGTCCAAATATGGGACGGATACCATGTGGTGATGGAAAGGAACCAAACATGCATTCAGTCCACGGCAACGTCTAATATACACCCTCCTTTGGAGGGTGTATCATACACCTTAAAACACAAGCCATTGATTTATTCATAAAATAAATCAATGGCAGATTCTAGAAACCTGCTTAGCAGGTTTTTTTTTTTTAATTTTTTTCAATTTTTTTAGTATTATATTTTTTTATATACTATCACCATCATTAATTATCGATTCTACGCTAACTTCCTAACTACCACTTGTCACCTGTAATTTTTTCAAATGATATAATCAGTATAAATATTATCAGTTAAATTATATAAAATTTTTCAAAAAATACGATTATAATTTTAGAAAACTCGATCACTTTTAATATTTTTAAATTATATAAGCGTATAAATATCATTAGTTAAAATTTATAAATTTTTTCAACAGTAATAATTTTAAAAAAATTTTAGTATCTGCTGATTATTTATGAAAAAATATAAAGACCTGATTGATATAATTTTAACTGGTATTATTTACTGAGTTGTGTAATTTTAAAATATATAAACAAGATTCTTTTTCCCAAGATAAACAGTGTTTTATCGGATTTAATGAACAGTGAATTTTCCGAGATGAACAGTGAATTTTCCGAGATGAACAGTGAATTTTCCGGCATGAACAGTGAATTTTCCGGCATGAACAGTGAATTTTCCGGCATGAACAGTGAATTTTCCGGCATGAACAGTGTTTTCGTCATGAACAGTGTTTTCTGCTGCGTGAACAGTACATATGATTTCTGAAAAAAAAAAAAAACCTGCTCGAAAAAAAATTGCATAACATTGCAGGTCGTAGTCAAGATTGTATGATACACCCCAACTTAATGGGGTGTATAGTAGCACCCGCCTTCAGTCCACATAATTACATGAATGAATCCCGGATGTAACAATATCAATTGGTCCACAAAGTCAGGCTGAAGCAGACAAGCATTGACTTTTATCAGATGCAATAAATTAAAGGTTATCGAGACCTGACGTGGTAGAGTACGTGGTACTCGACCACAGAGCACCGACTAACAAGCAAAATTAGTCAATTAGAGAAAATCCACAGAAATATGAAGTTGACGAGAGAGAAAAAGCCAAGTTATATATTCATTAAACATAAATAAATTCTTATATATTTTCAGATTAATACATTGTACCCACCAATTATCAAACCCCAATATAGCTATCTAGCAGCATCTTGTCTTCAACCAAATGAAGCCTCTTTTTTCTCTCTTGTTACGTATATTTTGGTCTATATACCTTCACCTACTTCTTCTCTTTAGTTTGAACTCACTGTGGTTTGGCCCAAACACAGCTGCCTCTGCATCAGGAAATGAGACCGACCATTTGGCGTTGCTCAAATTCAAGGAATCAATATCCAATGATCCATATGGAATGTTGGACTCTTGGAATAGTTCTACCCACTTCTGCTACTGGCATGGAATCACATGCAACACCATGCATCAAAGAGTTACAGAGATTAATCTACAAGGATACCAGTTGAATGGATCCATATCTCCTCAAGTTGGCAATCTCACTTTTCTGAGACGCCTTGCCCTCCAAAACAACAGCTTCTACGGAAAAATTCCACAAGAATTGGGTCGTTTGTTACACTTGCAGGTACTCAATCTCTCCAGTAATTTTTTGGATGGGGAATTTCCTACAAACTTGACAAGTTGCTCTGAACTCATAAACTTACGCTTGCCTCGGAACAATTTGATTGGCAAAATACCAGATCAAATTGGCTCTCTTGGGAAGCTTCAAGTATTGGTCATTCACCTAAACAACTTAACAGGATGGATCCCACCATCCATAGGGAATCTTTCATCCCTTACTGTTCTCGATGTGAGTTACAATAACTTGGAGGGAAATATTCCACAAGAAGTAGGCCATATGAAAAACTTGGCACATATAGAAATGCATAGCAACAATTTGTCAGGTACATTTCCTTCTTGTCTTTACAATATGTCATCTCTCGCTATAATCTCAGCTGCAGCCAATCAATTTAATGGCTCTCTTCCACCCTACATGTTCCACACCCTCCCCAATCTCCAATTATTTGCAATTGGTGCGAATCAAATCTCAGGTCCAATCCCAACTTCCATCACAAATGCATCTGTCCTCCAAGTTCTTGATATTCAAAGAAACCATTTTGTCGGACAATTTCCAAATCTAGGGAAGCTCCAAGATTTTTCGATTCTGAGTGTATCTTATAACCATCTAGGTGGCAATTCAACCAAGGACTTGGAATTTTTAAAACCGTTGACAAATTGTAGTAAGTTGCGTGAGATCTCTATATCCTTCAATAACTTTGGAGGTTGTTTACCGAATTTCTTGGGAAATTTTTCCACCCAACTGAGTCAACTATATCTTGGGGCTAATCAGATATCAGGAAAACTTCCTTCAGAATTAGGAAATCTAATTAGCTTAACTCTTTTGGGAATGGAAAATAACCATTTTGATGGGATTATTCCAGCTGCTTTTGGGACATTTCAGAAGATGCAAGAGTTAGAATTGGGTGGAAACAAGTTGTCAGGAGATATACCAGCCTTCATAGGCAACCTCAGTCAGTTGTTTTTCTTGAGTTTAGCACAAAATATGTTAGAAGGAAATATCCCTCCAAGTATAGGAAACTGCCCAATGTTACAATACCTATACCTTTTTCAAAACAACCTTAGAGGAACCATACCCTCAGAGGTTTTGAGTCTTTCCTATTCAACAATCGCATTGGACTTGTCACAAAACTTATTGAGTGGCAGTCTACCTGATGAAGTGGGCAGGCTAAAAAGTATTGATTGGCTGGATGTCTCTCAAAATCATTTGTCTGGTGACATACCTGAAACCATTGGAGAATGCATAAGCTTGGAGAACCTTTATTTGCAAGGGAATTCCTTCCGTGGAATCATACCATCCTCTTTGGCTTCATTGAAAGGTCTTCAAGAATTAGACTTATCACGAAACAACTTATCTGGATCAATTCCTAAAGGTCTGCAGAATATTTCTGTTTTGGTATACTTGAATGTTTCCTTTAACATGTTGGATGGTGAGGTACCAACTAAAGGTGTCTTTCGAAATGCAAGTCAGTTAGCAGTGACTGGAAATAGAAAGCTTTGTGGAGGTATTTCAGAGTTGCATCTACCACCATGCCCCGTGGAAGTTAAGGAGCCAAAACATCATAATTTGAGGTTGATAGCAGTGATAGTTGGTTTAGTTTCTTTTATTCTCATACTGTCATTTATTCTAATTATATATTGCATGAGGAAAAAGAATGAGAAAGCAGCTTCTGATACATCAACAATAGACCAGATTTCCAAGGTTTCATACCAAAACCTACACAACGGAACTGATGGGTTCTCAACTAGAAACTTGATAGGATCTGGAAGTTTTGGCTCTGTCTACAAAGGAACTCTTGAGTCAGAAGACAGAGTTGTTGCCATAAAGGTCCTAAACCTTCAAAAGAAGGGAGCTCACAAGAGTTTCATTGCGGAATGTAATGCACTAAAAAATATTAGACATCGAAATCTGGTTAAGATTTTAACATGTTGTTCTAGTACAGATTACAAAGGTCAAGAATTCAAAGCTCTAGTTTTTGAGTACATGAAAAATGGAAGCTTAGAACAATGGCTTCATTCGGGGACATCAAGTGCAGAACAACCAAGACAATTGGACCTTTATCAAAGATTAAATATCATTATTGATGTTGCTTCTGCATTACATTATCTTCACCATGAATGTGAGCAACTGATCGTTCATTGTGATTTAAAGCCAAGTAATGTCCTTCTTGATGATTACATGATTGCTCATTTAAGTGATTTTGGCTTAGCAAGACTTCTCTCAACCATTAATGGTACCTCTCGTAAGCAAACTAGTACAATTGTAATAAAGGGGACTGTTGGCTATGCTCCTCCAGGTATGTTCAGAACTCTTGAAAATTCAGTGTTTCTTTGGTTTTCCTATCTTTTTGTGTTAACTTGATATTTATTAGTTATAGAGAGCATTGACCTTTTTGGATTCTCCTGTCTTTTATTCTTACCAGCACGATTGGAATAAAGGGACAACTGATTATACTCCTCAAGTATAGCATGATATTGTTTTTGGTTGTGAAATTGTATAAATTCCAGTTTTTGTTTATGGACCTTTTATATTAACGTTTTGAATCTTTTGATGATTGCTTTGGGTATTAACCAACATGCATTATGTTTCAGAGTATGGAATGGGCTTGGAGGTGTCAATAGAAGGTGACATGTATAGCTTCGGAATTCTTGTTTTGGAAATGTTAACTGGAAGGAGACCCACAGATGAAATGTTTAAAGATGGTCAAAGTCTCCATAACTATGTTGAAATCTCAATTCCAAATAATGCTTTGCAGATTGTGGATCCAACTATTCTCCATGAAGAAATAGAACGAGCTACTTACAATGAGAACCTGGCCTCTCTGCATCATAATGTAGAGAAATGTTTACTTTCACTTTTTAGGATTGCACTTGCTTGTTCAGTGGAATCACCAAAAGAAAGAATGAGTATGATTGATGTCATCAGAGAGCTTAATCTGATCAAAAGTTCCTTTCCTTCTAATGGGATCAACGGAGGCTGACTACATTACAACCACAAAATACAGACTATAGAGGTGCCACTCGTATATTACCATTGCTACCAATTAATGCTCGTAGATATGTCATATCCTTTCCTTTTTCCTGTTTTCTTTTTTATAAATGTTTCTCCAAGTAGATGTTCATTCCTTTTACATATTTTTAAAATTAAGAAACAAAGAAATAAGCATCAGATTTCCTTTTGTTTTTGGGTGCAACTATTAGCTTCTGCTACTGTTGTTGAAGGAGTTAATTTTTTTTTATGGAATCTCGTACTGTAATATGTATCTCCATTTTGTTCTAAATTCAAATAGATTATCTACTTTTCTTCCTGAATTTTAGGTTGTTGAAACTTGCCAAATGTTCAAGTTGAAATAGAGTACAAGTGTACAGCACCTCTACTATGAATTCGGAAATTCGACATGTCTGTATTATGCTGTACTTTCTATTGATTTTTTTCCCTGTCCATTGTACTCTAGCTTTCGTGTATGCCTATTATGTATAATTAAGACAATACAATTATTTGAAAACCAAATATGCTGGAATTAGTTGTTGCAAGTGATGTGACTATTCCTTTGAACTCGTATCCAGCTTCTCCCATTCATCACCACTTAAAATGCATGAAAAAAGGAGAATAAAATATTGAACATAACATTGAACTGAGCATTATTACCCAAAACATCAAAATATTCAATAAAAGATGGGAGAAGGGTGAAGTAAGTAGAAGATAATTGTCATTATCAAAAGCATACCAGCTAACCTAGATTATAAGTTGGAATAGCGTAGTATTTCAGTAAATCTCCTAAAACGCAGGCACAATCTACTATTTTGTTCTATACTAGTTCTACCAATTTTTAGTTATATGAGAACGGTTATAGAGTTTAACAACATGTCATGTAATAGTGCCTGCTAGGCTGCTAATGCTAAAAGAACAAGTAGAAAAAGATCGCACCCAGCATGACCCATTTCACGCACTACAAGACTTTTCTCAGCTAAGTGTTACCATAAAAGGCAAACCTCTTGCGGTTCGTGAATAGCTATATTTATTTTTTACTTCTAGCAAATAGCTAATTGGTAAATAACAAAAAACTACATATAGCCATGTGGATCAGCAATAGATAAGTTTTCTGTGCTTCCGTCAAAAAATTTTGCTTGAATTCTGATGTAAGTAAATTCTTAGTAGAGGCCTTTTATCAATATCTGTATGTTCTATTCTGAGTATAAAAATACAGTGAAGTCAACTAGTGTTATCTACCGTTTAAATGTCTAGTTGACTTGACGCAAAAGCAATAAGCGAATATGTTTAATGACAAGCCTTCAAAGAATTATACACATTGTTGATATCCAATTTTGTCCATAAAAATTTTTATACTTAATTACAATATTTTGAACATATACTGTGAATACTCAATTTGGAATGGGCTAACAAATTCTTTTACTTTTCTTTTTTGGCCCAATTGTAAGCCTACTAAAAAGGGGAACACTGATCTCGTTTTAAAATAAAAATTTTTAAAAGGGGGGCATTGCATTTAATACCTGATACTTGCACACGCAAAGAAGAAGGCATTAAATGCATTGAGGCAGCAAGCAGAAAAAAGGGGGGTTAAAAGGATGGAAAGAAAAGAAAAAGGTTCTGATAAAGGAGGAAATGGGGGGCTCAACGTAGGAAGGCTCACGCAAAGAAAAAAAGAAGGAAATGTCAGGGGAGAAATGATGAAAGGGTGGAGGTATTTAAAAGAGAAGAGCATCAGAAAAGGGGGGGATCTTTTTTTTCACACATTTTTTCACCTTCAAGAACCAGAAAAACACCTTCCATTTTCACCACCCTCATCACCTTCACCCATTCTCCACTGTGACCATCGTCTTTATCAATCCTTCATCACCATAAACTTCCAAGAGCACAGCCATCACAAGGGAGACAGAGAGAAGGGAACAAGAAGGAGACAGAAGCCTTGCTGAGGAATAGCATTCACTTCAACTGTTCCACCTTGAACTCCACAGGTAACCTTCTGCATTTATGTCATGTAGCTCATTTCTGCTAACTATTCTCACTTGCACACAACCCCTGAATCCCTCTGCACTCAACCTGAAATGAAGACTACATATCCACTCAAGCCTCCCTGACTGAAACCCAATATCCACTCTCCAACCGTGAATCCATCTCCCTTTTATTACTTTCATCTTCAACTACCCACATTCAACCTTTTCCAGACCGAAAACATCTACTTTCCATCAACCCATGCACACGCAAACAACACCTTCCTTAACCTTTCCCTCAACCATGACCTTTAACCAACCGACCGTCGAACCGTGAGCTCCACTCCCTCACCGACAATCCATTCAAACCTTCACACCATCAACCAAACTCCATCATATCCGACTCGTCGAACCATCCAATCTCCCTAAACCGACCGTCGAACCACACCCTGTGTGACCTTCACCGACCAACTTCACCGACAACCTCACCGTCGAACCACACCACTATGACCTTCACCGACCAACACCAAGTTACCATCCTCTCACCGACACCTCACCGACCGTCGAAACCCAAGAAACCCGGATCTTTCCTTCAACCAACCAACCGACCGTCGGACCCCTGAATCCCTCTGCACCGACCGTCGAACCAATAACCATCATACCCCCACCGACCGTCGAATCCCCATATATCAACCTTCACCATCCCCTCTCACTATTACCGTGAACCCACACCACCATCCATTACGCGAAATCACCTAAAAACCCAACTTATACCCGACCGTCAAACCTTAAATCCGATCACTTCCCTTTCACCTCCAAAATACTCACTATCTTCAAAGCCCCCATAATCCCCATCACCCAAGCAATTTCCATAACCTCTCCAAACACTACCGAACCCCAACAGAAGCCGACCGTCGAACCGTGAGTTCCACTCCCTTTACCGACAACCCATCCAAATCTTCACACCATCAACCAAATTCCATCACATTCGATTGTCGGACCCCACTTTCCAAAGCGTGATCCCATCATCTCCAAACAAGCCCCCGATTAACAACCTTGCCTCGTCTTCATCACACCTTCAACCGACCGTCGAACCACACCACGTGACCTTCACCGACCAGACTTCACCGACACCTTCACCATCCCCTCACCGACCGACTAACCTCAAGACCCATCCCATCTCCACCTCCATCCGACCGTCGAACCCCAAAAGAATCACCCCCTTTCCAACCGACCGTCGAATCCATCCCATCCTTACCCCCAACCGACTGTTAAACTCCAATACAGAATCATCCATTCCCAACCGACCGTCGAATCCATCCCATCCTTATCCCCACTGACCGTCGAACTCGAAAACAGAATCACTCAATCTCCCTAAACCGACCGTCGAACCAATTTCCAAATCATTCCCCAAACGTCCTCTGTATGTGCTCTGTTATTGGTGCTCAAGGTTTCAAACTCTTTTTTTAAATTTGAATTGTTGACTGTCTTTTGGGATTTGAGTTTGAATCTCGTGGGCTGCTGCCTATTTCATATTAAGGCAATAATGATACATTTTTTTTGGCAAAAAAAAAAAGGGGTAAAAGAATATAAAAATAGCAAATAAAAAAAATCTTTTAATCCATGCAATGACCAATGATGATGATTGAATAGCGGATGCTATCTTCATTATCTTTTGGATCATAAGGGTTTATTGAGTAGCCTAGTGCTAACTTGAATCTTGTGCAAAAAAACAATGGATTCGCTTTCAAATAAAATCTCTTTTTAAATAAAATCAACCAACCCACACTTATTTTATAAAGAACTACGTGATTTTGAGTTCCTCATTGCACCCGAGGATACGTAGGAGCAGAATCTCTATTCTGTCAAGCCAAAAAAAATAAATTTTCATGATTTGTTTGTTTCTTTTATTTCTTTCCAAAAAATGAGAAAAATAAAAATAATTACAAAGTCTTTTGTTTAAAGGGGTAAAAATAAATATATTTGAGATTATTAAATTTTGCACAACTAACATAAGGTACCGTTCTTGGAACGGGCAGTATAGGGTGCTAACACCTTCCCTATCTGTAATCGACTCCCGGACTCAAACTCATTTTCAAAAGACCAGTTTTCCTGATAAAAAGGTTTTTCTAATGTTTTCCCAATTTAAATAAACATTGGTGGCGACTCTATTGTTTTTTTATATATTTTTCGGTCGTCCCGTCGCGATTCCGGTTGCGACAGCTGGCGACTCCACTGGGGACTTTCAGAGAGTCAGGCCTGTTGTTGTTAGTTGTGCGAATTTTTAATAATCTTTTATTTATTTATTTTACCCTCTTTGTCTTTGTTCTTGTTTTCTTATTTGTTTGTAAATGTACTTTATTTAGTACTTTTATGTAAATATCTGATAGGATTATTTCATGTATATTGTGACTTGTACATATATTTTGTACTTAATTTTTAAAACCCTAGGGTAGACGATTGCTGGCTGGCTGTTGTATATATGTTTTGCAGGTTGGGGATAGTTTTGTCTTTTAAGTTTCTGTACAGGTTTGTATGCTCCTTCACACACGTCACTAATCACTTACCTCACACACCTTTTGGGCTCTATACCCGAGTCTGTGCGAACCCGAGGAGTAGGAGGGGTCTCAACTTTTGTTATTGAGGAGCTTTATGCTCACTTGACATTTGTTGAGATACCACTCAGATTGTTACCAGTATCATGGACTAGTCACATTGAGAGGGTTTATCCCTACTTGTGATTAATTCATGAACTGGGTCCTTATCTTCTGAGATGGGGGCAATCTAGAGACCATGACATTTTAGAAGATAGATCCGTCCTAAAAAACCTTGCACTGATAGAATGAACATAGAAGATTTATAGTCACCTCCTTAGGTTGCACCCCATTAGGACACAAATGGAGCATACTTTTTTGCTTTATCTATCCCTTATGTCATTCATCCATGCATCATTTTTGGGTAAAAAAAAATTCAAAAAAATACATCATGTAACATTTTCATTCCTAACTTTTTAGTCACCTATCTCTCATGTCATTCGTACTTGCTTTTTAGGATAGATCATTTTGCACTTTCATTACATTCCTAGTATTCATAAAAAGGATAAAAATATCATTTCATGACAATCCTAGCATGAAAAAAAAAGCCAAAAAACATCATATTGCATTTTCATAACATTCTTAACAAAAAAAAACATTATCCTGTATTTTCATAGCATTCTTAGCATTCAAAAACAAAAGAAAAATATACAGTATCTTGCATTTTCATAGCATTCTTAGCATAAAAAAAAGAGATACATTATCTTGCATCTGCATTACATCCCCATAAAAAATATCATCTTGCATTGTCATCACATTCCTAACCCTAAAAAAAAGAAAAGAAAAAAGATGCATCATTTTGCATTACCATGACATTCATAGCGTTCTTTT
Source organism: Ormosia semicastrata (assembly GCA_029884595.1). NCBI lineage: Eukaryota > Viridiplantae > Streptophyta > Magnoliopsida > Fabales > Fabaceae > Ormosia > Ormosia semicastrata. The sequence continues at coordinate 7,419,680 of JAQQTO010000037.1, forward strand.
TAAAAATAAAAAAATAATTTTTTTTTGCATAATACTTTGCATGCATGTTGCCAATTTTGTTCAGTCAATGTTGATAATTGCATATTCACATCATGTTTTACCAAGCGAAAAAGTGGGCACTATAACGAAAAATTACTTCCGCGACACCCTTACAGGACTCGTTCTCAGGCAAGGATCATGGACAAAATAGATCAAACTCAAGAGTTGAAGGATGAGGTGAATCAGCTCAGAGAACAAGTGTCCAAGATGATGGAGATGCTTCAGTCTATGAAAAATAGAAGGAGCACAAATGGGAATCCCTCAGTGGCAAACAAGGGGCATCCGACCACACCTCCTCACCTGTCTGGTTTCTCTCCAACCCCTCTGCAATACCAAGGCTTCAATCCTCAAGGAGTTGTGATGCCAATCACTACTCAACCCTCAGTCACTAGTTCTCAAGAAATCCAAGTGCCACCCTTCCCTCCTTATAGCTTCTATCCCAGCTATGTACCATCATTAACCACCAATCCCCCTGGTAATAGCATGCCAACAGTGACACCGAATTCAAACCTGTTGAACTTTACCCAAACTCAAGTCACTCGGCTGAATGCTAATGGAACCCGGCCAATACAGCACTCATTCCCTTTCTTCATCCCACCATATGGCTTCCCTTCCAGCTTTATAGCACCATGGGTTACTAATTCCCCTGACAGTGGCATGCCTGCTTCAAACTCATTGAGCACAACCCAACCATATGCCCATTACCCAGGTACCAGTGGAACTCCACCAGTACAACATTTTGTCCCCACTGTCATGCCTCAATACCCATTGAATTCTTTTGCTGAAAATCCTCAGTTCAAAAAGAGGTTTGAAACTTTGGAGGAGAGAATACGGGTCATTGAAAGAGCAGGTTGTTATGGTCTCAAGGATGCTATTGAGCTTTGCTTTGTCCCTGACGTTGTCATTCCCCCAAAGTTTAAGGTCCCAGATTTTGATAAATATAAGGGGATTAGTTGTCCAAAGAATCACTTGACAATGTACATTCGCAAGATGGCTTCACAAGCTCACGATGATAAACTGTTAATCCATTTCTTCCAAGACAGTTTAACTGGGGCAGATTCGAATTAGTACACACATCTTGAGCGTGTCCACATAAGGAGTTTCAAGGATTTAGCTGATGCCTTTGTAAAGCAGTATAAATATAACATTGATATGGCACCAGATAGAATGCAACTACAAAGCATGTCTAAAAAAGATGGTGAGACCTTCAAGGAATATGCTCAGAGGTGGAGGGAAATAGCTGCACAAGTAAGACCTCCTTTGTCAGATAAAGAGATGGTTGCTATGTTCACTAATACACTGCACACGTCGTTCTATGATCATATGATTGGGAATGTGTCATCGAATTTTTCAGATATCGTGATAATTGGTGAAAGGATTGAAAGCGAAATGAAAAAAGAAAGATTACATCAAATGAATGACGGGCAGGCAAGTATGGAAAATGTTGAACCGACTGAGGGTGGACTTCAAGTCGAAAGAGTTAAATGGGGCTTCAGAAAAACTCGTGGATGACAACGGTTACCTAAATAGTAAATCACCAAGCATTGTCAGAGGTTTCTACACATGCCTATCTGCAATAGGAACGAATGCCTACAATGGTTGATCAGGGGTAACCTTAGAAAGTTTGACAAAGTGGTGATTCATTTTTCTAACCGTCAAGAATGAACTGTACCCTAGAGTTCTTCAACACTGGTGAATTTCTGGGCGATTGGCATTCTGATTTGTTTATCAAGTTGTTACCACGAATGATGATTTAATATTACTAACGTCATGCTTGTTCAATCGTTAAGACCATTCGAGTTTTTGAACTTATGTAAACTTTCTTGAAGCATTAATGTGATGGATTTGTGTGGATCTCAGCATACATTGTTTTCTTTTCCCATGTTCTTGGCACTCATGTTCTTATCAGATCCTTTTTGTCATTCTTTTATGCTTTTTATTTGCTTTCGTTTAGTTCATATCCTATTGGACTCTCATTGTGAAAACTGTTTGTGGTCATGAGACCCATGAGTGCAGGTGTTCTTTGCACACAAAAAAATAAAAAAAAAACAAAAAAATCAAAAATCAAAAATCAAAAAAAAAAAAGAAAAAAAGAAAAAGGAGCAAATAAATAATCACTTGGTGGGTATTATCATTTTGTCTCAAATGTAAAATTTTTTGAAAATGAGCAATCAAGATTTGAAATGAAGATTGGCTATATTTCTCTTTCTCTTACAAGAATTCATCTTGCCATTATCCCTCGTTGTCCTATTTTGAGCTTGAAAGTTTTCTTCAATAAACCCTGGACAAGGATCACCCCTACACTAGGGGATGACACAAAATAAAGGTTGATTGTCATGGTGATTATTTTGAAGTATAAAAGAAAAAGGAAGAAAAGGCGAAAGAGGCGGAAAGTAAAAGGAATTGACAAAGTTCAAGTTTGAACAAGAACAAAAAAAATGGAGAACAACAAGAGAAAAGTGTGCTTGAAAGTGCAAAAGCAATTGACAAAGTTTAAGTTTGAATAAGGATCCTTGGTCCCACTTAACCTTTAAGCACTTGTTTGAACCTTATATCTTTCTTTTCATAACCCCTAACCTCAGCCACATTACAAGCCTTAAAAAGTCCAATCTGATCAATGAGTGATTGCTTTTATTTTCACAAGTTTTAATTTCGAGACAAAAAGTTATGAGTTAGTTCTTTGCTCCAAAAAACTCGTTAGGCTGAAAACCCGCAAGGGCGGTTTAAAAAAAAAAAGATAAGACAAAAAAGAGTAACTTACACTGGGGCAAATTTTTTTTACCCTGTTCAAATTGACCCTACACTGGGGCAATTTTGTTTTCTTCTTTAGCTCGACTTGGCCTCTACTGGGGCAAATCTTTTGATTCAATCTGGCTCTACATTGGGGTAAGTCTCGTCTGTGCAATTCAACTCCAAACCTGGGGCAAATCTTGGTTCAATCCGCTCTACATTGGGGCAAGTCTCTACCCTATTCAATTCGGCTCTAAACTGGGGCAATTTGCCTAGTTTTATTCGACCTTACACTGAGAAAAATATCTCAAGTTCCCCACTGGGACAAATTTTATTGTCAAATGGCCTACATTGGGCATCTTTGTTCTTAAACGGCATACCTTGAGTCAGATTCCTTTTTTTGATACCTTACACAGGGGCATATTTTTGTAGATACCTGATAAAATAATGGTCATGATGTCTAGTTGTTAAGTAAAGATCAATCACATCCAAACTGGGTCAAAAAAAGCAAAAAAAAAGAGCAAAAAAAGCAAAAAAAGACCTCTTGACTTTTGTACTATTCCACTATTTGTGAATGTCCTTCGTGTAGTCATACTCCCAAAATCAATCAAAAAAAGTCACTCGGGTAGTAAATCTCTTTCATGTTGTACTTTTGAATCCATGCATATCTGGTACATGATGCTTCAGGTTGGGTGAACATGAGCACAATAGTACAATTCAACCATCTAATGGTAGCTTCTTGTTGAACAACTCAAGTTAAAGGAACTCTAAAGTTTCAATCGATGAAGAGAATGACATCCTCAATGGGTAATTCAGATTGAAGTGTGTCCGTTAGAAATAAGAACCTTTGGGGAAAGAAAGTTCTAAGCTTCTACATAGGCCATATCTAATGAAGGAAAATATCAACAAATCAACAATGACCCCCTTTGAATATGGGTTTGGCAAAGGCCCACCGCATAAAGTTTTCTGGCTCAAGGCTCTTTAAGAGTATTGATGAGAAAAAAAGGGATGACCAGACAAATCACAAGGCCAATCAACGAATTTTGCTGTTCAATCGCGATCCTTTGTGGGAAAAAGTCCTTAAGGGTTGCGGAACCAAAGCTCCGATGTGAAAAAAAAAAAAAAAAAAAACAAGATTTGCTCATGAGAATCCCTACAGTAGGGCATTCATTGCATCATGCATCATTTCTAGCATCACATGCATTGTCCTCAGGCATCACATGCATTGTACTCAAGCATCACATCCATTGCATCATCATCCATTGCATCATGCACCATCTCTGGCATCGCATGCATTTACAAAATCATTGTCTTTTCATTTCTGGGTCCCCGCACCCATTGTCTTTTAATTTTTGGGTCCCCGCACCCATTGTCTTTTAATTCCCGGGTCCCCGCACCCATTGTCATTTAGTTTCGGTCCCCGCACCCATTCGCTTTTAGTTTCGGTCCCCCGCACCCATTGTCTTTTAATTCCTGGTCCCCGCACCCATTGTCTTTTAATTTCGGTCCCCGCACCCATCGCTTTTAGTTTCTGTCCCGCACCCATTGTTTTAATTCCGGGTCCCCGCACCCATTGTTTTTAATTTTTGGTCCCCGCACCCATTGTTTTTAGCTTCTGTCCCCCGCACCCATTGTTTTAATTCCTGTCCCTCGCACCCATTGTCTTTTAATTCCGGTCCCCGCACCCATTGTCTTTTAGCTTCTCGGGTCCCCGCACCCATTGTCTTTTAATTCCGGTCCCCGCACCCATTGTCTTTTAATTCCGGTCCCCGCACCCATTGTCTTTTTCATTCCGGTCCCCGCGCCCATTGTCTTTTAGTTTCTGGTCCCCGCACCCATTGTCTTTTAATTCCCGGGTCCCCGCACCCTTTGTCTTTTAATTTTCGGGTCCCCGCACCCGTTGTCTTTCTTTTTGGGTCCCTGCACCCATTGCTTTTTAGTTTTTTGGGTCCTCGTACCCATCGCTTCCAAAGCAAGCAGGGGCCTTGTGCCCGTCACCTTTTTCTTTTCTGTCAAGCTTCAGTGGATATCCGACTTCGCAAGTTTTGTGCCTTTTCTGTTTTAAGTTTCTGTCAAGTTTCAGCGGGTACCTAACTCCGCAAACTTTCTACCTCATTTAATGTCCATTCTTTTTGCGTCAATATGCTTTCCAATTTTTTTTTAAAAAAAAAAGGAAAGAAAAGAAAAAAGAAGTGAAAATTTTCATGGACAAAATTAAATCAATTCCTTTGCTTTCCATTTATGTCAAATGTAAAGCAAAGGGGGGTAGCTGTTGATACCCAATTTTGTCCATAAAAATTTTTATACTTAATTACAATATTTTGAACATATACTGTGAATACTCAATTTGGAACGGGCTAACAAATTCTTTTACTCTTCTTTTTTGGCCCAATTGTAAGCCTACTAAAAAGGGGAACACTGATCTCGTTTTAAAATAAAAATTTTTAAAAGGGGGCATTGCATTTAATACCTGATACTTGCACACGCAAAGAAGAAGGCATTAAATGCATTGAGGCAGCAAGCAGAAAAAAGGGGGGTTAAAAGGATGGAAAGAAAAGAAAAAGGTTCTGATAAAGGAGGAAATGGGGGGCTCAACGTAGGAAGGCTCACGCAAAGAAAAAAAGAAGGAAATGTCAGGGGAGAAATGATGAAAGGGTGGAGGTATTTAAAAGAGAAGAGCATCAGAAAAGGGAGGATCTTTTTTCACACATTTTTTCACCTTCAAGAACCAGAAAAAACACCTTCCATTTTCACCACCCTCATCACCAAAAAACAGCACCTTCACCCATTCTCCACTGTGACCATCATCTTTATCAATCCTTCATCACCATAAACTTCCAAGAGCACACCATCACAAGGAGAGAGAGAAGGGAACAAGAAGGAGACAGAAGCCTTCTTGCCGAGGAATAGCATTCACTTCAACTGTTCCACCTTGAACTCCACGAGGTAACCTTCTCGCATTTATGTCATGTAGCTCATTTCTCGCTAACTATTCTCACTTGCACACAACCCCCGAATCCTCTCGCACTCAACCCGAAATGAATACTACATATCCACTCAAGCCTCCCCGACCGAAACCCAATACCCACTCTCCAACCGTGAGCTCCACTCCCTCACCGACAACCCATCCAAACCTTCACACCATCAACCAAACTCCATCATATCCGACTGTCGAACCATCCAATCTCCCTAAATCGACCGTCGAACCACACCACTGTGACCTTCACCGACCAACTTCACCGACACCCTCACCGTCGAACCACACCACTGTGACCTTCACCGACCAACACCAGTTACCATCCTCTCACCGACACCCTCACCGACCGTCGAAACCCAAGAAACCAGATCTTTCCCTTCAACCAACCGACCGTCGGACCCCGAATCCCTCCGCACCGACCGTCGAACCAATAACCATCATACCCCACCACCGACCGTCGAATCCCCATATATCAACCTTCACCATCCCTCTCACTATTACCGTGAACCCACACCACCATCCTTCAACCATCCATTACGCGAAATCACCTCAAAACCCAACTTATACCCGACCGTCGAACCTTAAATCCGATCACTTCCCTTTCACCTCCAAAATACTCACTATCTTCAAAGCCTCCATAATCCCCATCACCCAAGCAATTTCCATAACTTCTCCAAACACTACCGAACCCCAACAGAACCGACCGTCGAACCGTGAGTTCCACTCCTTTTACCGACAACCCATCCAAATCTTCACACCATCAACCAAACTCCATCACATTCGACCGTCGACCCCATTTTCCAAACCGTGATCCCATCATCTCCAAACAAGCCCCCATTAACAACCTTGCCTCGTCTCCATCACACCTTCAACCGACCGTCGAACCACACCACCGTGACCTTCACCGACCGACTTCACCGACACCTTCACCATTCCCTCACCGACCGACTAACCTCAAGACCCATCCCATCTCCACTTCCATCCGACCGTCGAACCCCAAAACAGAATCACCCCTTTCCAACCGACCGTCGAATCCATCCCATCCTTACCCCAACCGACTGTCAAACTCCAATACAGAATCACCCCTTTCCAACCGACCGTCGAATCCATCCCATCCTTATCCCCACCGACTGTCGAACTCGAAAACAGAATCACTCAATCTCCCTAAATCGACCATCGAACCAATTTCCAAATCATTTCCCAAACGTCCTCTGTATGTGCTCTGTTATTGGTGCTCAAGGTTTCAAACTCTTTCTTTTTAAATTTGAATTGTTGACTGTCTTTTGGGATTTGAGTTTGAATCTCGTGGGCTGCTGCCCATTTCATATTAAGGCAATAATGATACATTTTTTTTGGCAAAAAAAAAAGGGGTAAAAGAATATAAAAATAGCAAATAAAAAAATCTTTTAATCCATGCAATGACCAATGATGATGATTAAATAGCGGATGCTATCTTCATTATCTTTTGGATCATAAGGGTTTATTGAGTAGCCTAGTGCTAACTTGAATCTTGTGCAAAAAAACAATGGATTCGCTTTCAAATAAAATCTCTTTTTAAATAAAATCAACCAACCCACACTTATTTTATAAAGAACTACGTGACTTTGAGTTCCTCATTGCACTCGAGGATACGTAGGAGCAGAATCTCTATTCTGTCAAGCCAAAAAAATAAATTTTCATGATTTGTTTATTTCTTTTATTTCTTTCCAAAAAATGAGAAAAATAAAAATAATTACAAAGTCTTTTGTTTAAAGGGGTAAAAATAAATATATTTGAGATTATTAAATTTTGCACAACTAACATAAGGTACCGTTCTTGGAACGGGCAGTATAGGGTGCTAACACCTTCCCTATCTGTAATCGACTCCCGGACTCAAACTCATTTTCAAAAGACCAGTTTTCCTGATAAAAGGGTTTTTTTTAATGTTTTTCCAATTTAAATAAACATTGGTGGCGACTCCATTGATTTTTTATATATTTTTCGGTCGTCCCGTCGCGATTCTGATTGCGACACACATTTAATGAAGTGATTTTGTGAGTCTGAGAAAACAGCTGTAGTATATTGTGACTTAAAGCCCACCAACATCCATGTTGATGATGACATGGTTGCTCATGTGGAGGATTTTGGATTTGCAAGATCTCTCAACTATTAATAGCACCTCTGATAAGCAAAACACTGGGCGACATGTATAATGATAATTGATAACTTTTAGAGCACTGGCCAATTTGTAACTTATTGCAGATGCATAATGTACGTTGAATTGGATATCTTCAACAACCATCTTTACTTCAGGGGAATGTTTGCTTGTGAGAATTGCATTTCTTCATCAGATACATGCATCTTACTCTGATCTATACGCAAGCATTATTTTTTAGGTGATTGTTTGCACAAAGCATGGTATACATCCAAGATCGATCTTTCTCCCACTAACGTGGAAAAGAAAGAAAGTTTGGTAGAATTGCTTTAAGGCGCTTATGATGCTCATTTTGCGGTTAGTGTTGTAACGATAAGTTTGTTTGACTAGTAGATAAAATGTGTTGAGTTCGCCATCAAATGTTACTGGCACTCTGGAGGGAGAGCCAATGTCCTTCAGCCATTATGGCACTTCTACTCTCTTAACAAATGATAGGGGATGAGGAATTGGTTTCGATAGAACTAGGATGCATCGTGCATTTTGGGGAAAATTTGTTACATCACTTGGTAGGATTGACTAACGCTGTTAGCCTCTATTAAAAATCAAAATTTCAGTATAATAATTTAGAAAGTCTTGAGCTGTGAGGCACACCACATGCCTTCTGGTGCTTCTCCTGAGCTGTTTTAATATTTGTTATAAATAGCATTACTTGTAAAAAGTTGAAATAGGATCGGCATCAGGAAAATGAATTTTCTGCCTATTAAGAAATCATATAGCATATATAAATTTTTGAATTGATTCATAGATAGGTGGTAGATTTTCAATAACCTACTCTGATTCCATTGTTATTGTTCCTTGTTCTGTATCTATGTTTATTGTGATTAGCAAAGGAAAGTCATTTTTTTTCTAGAGTCAACATTCTGTTTTTAAACTAGTTCTATGGAGGATCCTTGGATTGGTTTTTAAACCAGTTTTCTGAACTGATTTGCTTATGAAGAAATGATGAACTGGTTTTTAAACCAATTTTCTATCCTGGTTTGCTTATGAATAGATGCTTTCTGAACTGATTTTTAAACTAGTTTTCAGAACTGATTTTTTGAAACCCAAACCGGTTCATAAACCCAAACTGGTTTTGAACTGGTTTTGAATCAGTTCCAAATTGATTTTGAATCGGTTATAAACCAAATTCGGTTCGGCCCCAAAAGAAAATCGATTCGATTTTCAAACTAAACCTCTTTATTGGTTCAATTCGGTTCGATTCGATTTTTCATGTTGAATCGAACCATGCCAACCCCTAAGTGATGGTGAGAGAAGAAAAAATCTTGACGATCAGGAATAAACCTCAAGTTTTACACAGAAATTGTTTCTTAATTACTGTTAACTTTTATCAAATTGACAGTTATTATAATTACAAAACTGTCATTTTTTTATCCAATAAAAATTTAATTCATTAACTTAATTTAATTATTTATTAAATTAATAAGATAAATCATAAGTCTATCACATAAGACATTTAATCTAACAATATTAACTTCCTTGAACATAAAGAGAGATAACTTATCAAAAAGGAAAAAGCACATAATTGCCATTGAATAAGATAATGCAATCTAGAGATGCACTTGATGGTATGTGATAATAGTTTAATTTTTATATTTTTATAATAAAAAATAGGTATTATTATATCTTAATATATTTAATTTTATTAATTTTATAACAATATTATTTTCTTTTTTAGATAAATTAATTATAAAATTATGTGTTAATTGTAAGAATGACATCATTATTCATTTAAGGATGTCTCATGATTCAAGTAATATGAAGAAGAAATAGATTTGACTCCTGTTAAAAATTCTAGGTGAAGAATTAGTACGTGAGCTCCACTTGCTTGTTTCTATTTTATTTGATTTCAAGATGGCTTGTGATTGTAGCAGAAGCAAGTCACGAGTTTCATCGGCTAAAAGTAGGGATGAAAATAGGTCATCGGCTTATCAGGGGTCTGTGGCCTGATCTGTTTGAGGTCTGGTCTGACCTGGTCTGTTTAAAAAATGAGTCAGGCTTAGGTTTTTTTAAAAGTCTATTTTATTTAGTAGGTCAGGTCTGACATCTCAACAAAGTCTGTCAGGTTTATTAAGCCGGTCTGTTTATATTTATTTATAAAATTATATTCTATTTTATTTTTTAATGACCTTTCAATGTTTGTTTAAAGGCTTAGGCTTATTTAAAGCCTATATGAAGGCCTTAGCCTGTTGGTCAATTTAAAAACCTTAATATAAATTAGACTTTTAAACAGGTTTCAGGTCAGATTAGGCTTCTTAAACAAGTCAAGTCATGTTCAAAAAAAAGTCTTTAACAAATAATAAATCAAGTTCAAGTCAAATATTTATAATACAAACCTAACTTATTTAAGATAAAACTTGACTGGACCTTAACTGACCTGTTAGAATCCCTAACTAAAAGCAAAACAAAACCCAATTTAAGGAATAGGCTTGAAAAGTGAGATTTTAACTTGGGCCCACAACCAATGAAAAAGCAAGTGAAAGTGGTGCATTGTGTAATATGCTGAGGCCGTAAGGAATTGGCATATATAGTGAAAGTAGGGGAACAGAAACGCCGCTCAACGAGATTGGACGTGACCACCACAGGTAGCGTCGCAGGAGAGAAGAGAGAAACGAAGCAGAGACGTTGCAGTGAAGAGAAAAAGGAGAAGAATATTAGATTTGTTTACTAAATTATTATTAATAGTAAAATTATTTATTAAAATATTTTTTAAAATTATTTATTAAATTATAATTTTTTAAATTATTTATTAAAATATTATTTTTTAAAAAATTATATATTAAATTATTATTTTTTTATCTAACGATATTTTTTATTAATTTTTTATCCATATAAAATATGTCAAATCGAGTGACGTATCTATGTAGATTACGCTAACACATTTGTTATAATTCAAGTAGATGCGTCATCCTGTTTGACGATATAGGATGATATTTTTTAATTAAAAATGTCAACACATTTAATATTTTTTACGTGAACAAAAAAATAAAAAAATACTTATAGGTCACTTAACTATTTTACGTGGTTCTCGTATTTTTTTCAAAGACACATATATTTTACATATTTACTAGAAAGTACACCATAACGTTAAAAGATATTAATATCAATTAATTTATTTATAAGTTAAGTGTTTATTTTTAATCAGTAAAATAATCGATGTGAGACTTTAATATTGATAAAATAAAATAATTAAGTAAGATAATAAAATACTTTTATTTGATGTATAATTTTAATATTGATAAGACAAAGTAATTAAATAGAATAATAAAATATCTTTATTCAATGAGAGACTTTTATCTAATTAAACATCTTAAATATGAGAAAGAAAATGATTGAAGTGTGAACAAAGTCAATGAAATGAAGTATGTAAGTTTTATGATGTCTTACGAATGTGTACTAGTTTTGTGCGGATGAGCAAGAAATTAAAATGTCCAAAAGTTATACAAAATTATCTCTTCAATGATTCATGACTTTTCTTTTTATGAATATATTTTTACTGTTTACATCATGATCAAGGCAGTGTAATTAATCTTTAAGAGGTGATATTAGATACTATATGCACTCACTTACACATATGTATAATTTTTATTGTCTAGTTATAATTGCGTTTTCTTATTTTTTTGCACATTTACGTTTTAATTTTACCACGAATACAAATGTAAGAGACGTGAGTATAAAAGTAATATACAATTAGAATTTTTTTATCAAAGTGATGTTGTAAGAAAATGTTACACAGATAGGATTTAATTTCTTTAATTTCATTGTATGATAGTGAATGCTTTTATTTTCTATGTTTGGTTCTTTTGTATTTGTTGAAGAAAGAATGAATAAAGCATGCATATTTTTTGTATCTGGAATTTTCATTTTCAAAGCTAACGCCACACCTGCAGCGATAGACACAGAACACGTCCTCCACATGGAAGAGTTACCACGAGATAAGCAAAAAAAAAGTAGTCAACAAGGAAGGAAATGTAAGAGAGAGGAAATAATATATTCCTCCTCCCTAACCTTACCCGGCTTGTCTATTTCCCTAAAAAGGGCATTCAAATGTTTTGCACCATATCAGACCCTGTTAAATCCTACTCACGATGTATTCCAGAGCTGGCTAATGCAACTATCTGGACTGTAGAACATGGTTGATGTCTTTTGTGCAGCGACAAATATAGAGAAATAGTACCTAACATTTTTTACCTACTTCATTGACTTCGTCACGCTTCAGTCATTTCCTTTCTCATATTGAGTACATTTAATTAAATTAAAATCTCACATCGAATAAATATATCTTATTACATTATTTAATTACTTTACTTTATTAATATCAAAGTTTCACATTAAATAAATATATCTTATTATTTTACTTAATTATTTTATCTTACTAACATCAAAGTCTCATATCGACTATATTACAAATCAGAAACAAATATTTAATCTATAAATAAGCTAATTAATATTGATATCTTCTAATATTATGACACACTCTCTTGTAAGCATGTGAAATACACGTGTCTTTGGGAAGAGTATGAGAACCACGTGAAATAGGTTAAGTGTCCTATAAGTATTTTTTTATTTTTTTATTCACGTAGAAAATGCCAACTGTATTGACGTTTTCTAATTAAAAAACGTCAACCTATGTGGCGTATCCACGTAAAAAATGCCATGAAGGATGGCATATCCACGTGTTGGCGTAATCCACATGGATGCGTCACCTGGTTTGGCCCATCTTATGTAGACCAAAATTTATTAAAAAAATACGTTTGACAAAATGATGTCAGTTTGGTATATAGTTTCAAAAGAGTGATATTTTGATAAATAATTTAAAAAAGTGACAATTTAGTAAATAGTTTAAAAAATGACATTTTGATAAATAATTTTGTTATCAGTGACAGTTTGGTAAAAAAACTAGAATATTATTAACAAAGAATTGTAGTGAAATAATTTTATTGTGTTTTAGTTTTATTATATTTTGTTAAACTTTTTGTATTAAGAGAATGATGAAACATTAATTGTTTTGACATTGCTATGTTGAATTATTTTACCTAATTTTAATGCTTATTAATTATATTTTCTTATCAAATTATATGAATAAATTTTTAGATGAGTTCAGTCATATTTTTCTCATATTTTGTAATTTATTTGTGTTATTTGAGTGTTGGTGGTAATTTGTTTGATATCAATTGTGATTTATTATTAGGGATACATTTGAGGATTTGATAATTTACTATTAATTAAAGAAATTTTATCATACAATTGATTATTATTTTTAGTACTTCATCGATAGATTTTTCGTAAGCACATGCTTTGCTATTAAATGTTCATGAGATAAATTAGTTGGATATAATAATTTGACATAATTAATGTTAAAATTAATCTTAGTAGATTCTGACCATTGATCTTCTTACATCTGATAAAAACATTATCCATACACTTGCTTTCTTTTAATTTACTTTTTATTTTAGTTATTTATTTATTTTTTTTAATATTTTTGACTCATCAATTTGTGCAACTAGATTAAAAGAATTTTTCAATACTTAAAATTAATTTTAAATCTCTATGAGATCAACTTCATACTTGCTTAACTATACTTCAATACAACTCGTAAATATTTTTAGGCTTTTAAAAAAAATCACATCAGTCTCCCACAAAAATATTATCTCTACTATTACAGTAGAACCAGTATTCCTAGTATTCCTCATCATGACTTCAATATGGAGTTTTCCCAAAAGAAGATGAATCCAAAATCAAGCATAATAGATGATAGCAATTGTTAATACACTCTGTCATGACTCATGAGCTCTTGGTAAATGGTGTTTTGTACAAAATAAATTTTTGTTCATCTATCAAAAGTATATGAATTGTTTAAGTGATATTTTTTAAAGTTATTTTGTTATATGTTTGCATTTTTATTTATTTTTTATTATATATATATATATATATATTGATGTCTTAATATCAATACATAATTTTTATATAATATATAATATATAATTTCTTCTAATTATCCCATGAGTTGCACTTATGCATGGGTTATTTTTTTATAATTTAATTGTGTAAACTAAATGCATACGATAAAGAATGTTAAAAGAATTTGAATGCATTACGTATCATTCCGTAATATTGTTATTGATCATTTTATTTCTTAGTAGGTGTCCTTTTTATGTCATTGCAATAACTACCAACCTAAAATTATTTATTTTTTTGGTAGAATTTGGTTTATGGGTTAATTTGGTATGCTCTTGATAATAGAAGTAAAAAATTAAGAGATTATTTTAAATATGATTTTACATGAAAATGTCATTAATGAACTTTTTACTAAATATTTAATTGCATTCAATAGTGATTATAAAAGAAGATGAAGTCTTTGGATTAGTACTCAATTTGATATACTTTTTAAAAATATGAATGAAAAGTTAAGATAAGAGTTTTACTACAATTTTTATAAATATCATGCATGATTTTTTTTAACCTAAAGATACAATATTAAATGGACTGATTTTTATATTAGGGATTAGTTTGATATAACATTAAGAAAGGAACTTCAGTTGTGGTACTTAGAAATATTGATTAGGGAGCAAGATTTTGTAATGTGACAAGATTAATTATAGATGAACAATAGACCAATGTGCTAGAAGCAATAATAGTATCAAGGAAACAAGTTGGTGACAAGATTTATATTCTTAAGTTGAATTTAATATAACCATATCCTAAAAACTATAACAACTAATATTTCATGAAAAATATGAATCAATATCTTAATGGGTAGAAATTATAGAGACTAAAACCTAAATAAGTAGAAAATATAAGGATTGACACTTTAAGGATATGGACAAGTATTCAAATGAGTGATCCATCAAACAAAAATGAGTGATACACCAAATATGAAATTCAAATAAGTAAAAATATAGTAACTGATATTAAAAAAAACTATGGAATCCAAAATCTAAATTGCCAAAAACTATATAGACGAATTATTTATTTCAAAGATCTTTTATTTATTTTCACATAGAAAGAAATATAGCTCAAGAAAAAAAAAAGTTTCAAGAAACTCAATTTTTCTAATGGAGGAACTTACTCTATTAAGTTGAAGGGTTATTAACCATTTTAGTTTTTTGGTAAGTTTTCTTTTTCTTTGTCATTTTAATATCTATTAATATAAGATTATTTCTTTTGGTAGAAGGTATAAAGGGATTGTTTGGTATACTATTGATAACAGAGTGAGAAATTGAGGAATTGATTTTAAATATAATTTTACATGTAAGTGTTATTAATAAACTTTTTATTAAATCTTTAATGGTATACAATAGTAATTATAAAAGAAGATTGAATTTTTACATTAAGACTTAATTTGGTATACT
Source organism: Ormosia semicastrata (assembly GCA_029884595.1). NCBI lineage: Eukaryota > Viridiplantae > Streptophyta > Magnoliopsida > Fabales > Fabaceae > Ormosia > Ormosia semicastrata. The sequence continues at coordinate 7,434,969 of JAQQTO010000037.1, forward strand.
CTTTAAAAATATGGGTGAAAATTTAAGGGATGAATTTTTATTATAATTTTATATAAATTTTATATAAAGAAGATCTAACAGTTAGGGGTAGGCATGGTTCGATTCAACATGAAAAACCAAACTGAACAGAACCGGTTCTCTTTTGGGGCCGAACCAGTTTTGGTTCGACAAATCGGTTTTGAACCGATTCAGAACTAGTTTGGGTTTAGAAACGATCTGGGTTCAGAACCAGTTTATAAAACCAATTCAAAATAGGTTTATAAAATCGATTCAGAACCGATTTGAGTTTCAAAACTGGTTCAAAAACTAATTCAAAACTGATTTTTCATGAAATCAGTTCAGAAAATAAGTTTTTCTACAGAACCAATTCATAAAATTGGTTTAAAAACTAGTTCAGAAAATTGGTTCAAAAACCAGTTCAAAAAACTGGTTCAAAAACCAATTCAAACCTAAATCATGAAGAAAAAAACAAACATGAAGGTTGCCACCAAAAACAAACATCATTAAACCGAACATTAAAACAACTGTATATCAACAATTGCTGGTTGCCACCAAAATCATGAAGGTTGTGCTACAAAATCATCTTATAAATTCTAGTTTTGGAAAGGATATGATTCCAGTTTTAAGTATACAATATTGGCAAGCAAAACAATATAAGCAATGGGAGTATGAGACAAGATATTAAATTAATCAAGAAGTTTATTGAGATCTTTATTGGTGTGATTCAAACAAAACTGAGAACCACTAGGTAAAGAAAAAAAACAAATTAAAAAAGTTAAAGAAGAAAAAGAAGAAGAAGAAGGAGGAGGAGGAGGATAATGATATCCTCTTCTTTACAGCTACACTAAAAGTGATGCCAACATTAGTTATCTTCGGATGAACATGAATCACTATTAAACTATACATAAACTCTGAATCAAATTGAACAAAGCATCAAGACATACTTTTCTTAAATGAATAGTATACCATATCATTTAATAATAGTTGGTTTTGTTTACTACTTTTCCAATGCCATTATAACAATAATGTCAATCTTACCATTAAATATCAATCCTACTGCAAGAAGGGATAATATTTATCTTGATCAAAATGAAAAAGTAAGATGATACCACCTTTATGCCATGGCCAAACAAAATATAAATATCAGTGAGTATATTTTAAAATTGCGCCATACAAATGAACATTCATTATTTCACACACTGTACTAAAGGAGTGAACTCTCATGATTCCATAATATGTAGAGGAAGAAAATATTGTAGACACAGCTGATTTCAAGATGGATTGGTTATATACCAATACTTTCCTAATATTTCCCAAATTAATTTGGTGCACATCAATTTTAAGATTTTACTGTGTCATTTCTAAAATTATCTCAAATTGTCCATCAATTTTAAGAATTCACTGTTATGAATCTTGATATGATGACCTCTGCCAGCACAACAGTAGTGTGGGATAGGATCTATGATATGATGTGTGGGATAGAATTAATTAGTGTGTATTGATTAGTGTGGGATAAAATTAATTAGTGTATTGATGTGTTAACCTAAGCTACAAAAAGAGGCGGTTTGCACTGAAAGTACCAAAACACCATTGGATATGATCTCTTATTTCAATTTTCGAATCTGTCAAATGAAATTTCTGAAAGTGATTTCTGTCATTTACTCCACTAAATGGTTGGTGTTTTCTCTTCCAATAAACGAATTTTTTTTTTGTCTCTTCTAAATCACAAAAGAAACGAAATCTTTTTTTATTTTTTAACTAACAAAACCATTAATTAGTTTTATCATAAGAATTATGTTACTACCAAACACTTTTCGTATGACTTTTTTTTTTCAGGTGAATGACTCAATGTGTACATATGATAACATGATATCCACTACACCTAGGGCCAGAACAACATAAACAATTTATTTTTCCTTGTATACTATGTATAGTTTTTAAACAAAATCCCCTTAAAATAAATGAAATCTGCCATCTTTATGAAAATTTTATAATTTTTATATGAAGCACATATTTAGCACCCTCACATAAATTTTTCTAGTCCCCCCCGCCCCCTTCTACAGCCATCTGATCTTTTTAATGTCTGTGCATCACTGATTGTGCAAAAGCATTGAGCAAAAGTCATTTCTCGTTTATAGCAAATGAACGCACACATAGTACTGTTCATCTCAATAGGTTCTTGATTATCCATAAACGTGCAAAAACGTTAGTGTGAAAAGAGAAAATCAGTAGAAATAATGTGGAAATAATGTAGAAATAAAAACAGAAGGATTAATTAAACTAACATCACAGCATAAGAGAAAACCAACAGAAACCAGAACTTCCCTATATCTATTCTATGATCTTAGTGTGATTCAATACCTCAGAGAGCCAATTAAAGTTGTTGTTAATATTTACTTGTAATGAAACGAGTTAGCAAGATCATAAAGTCTGTAGTGTGCAAAATACCTTATTCATTAAAATTATTTATATTATTTATATCAAATATTTGATAATATAATTAAAATTTTATTAATTTATTTATATTATTATCTTATATTATTATATATACTAAACACAACATAAGAGAATTAACGCGAGAATTAAATAGAAAGATAAGATATTTCTTTTTTTTTATTCCTTCCACATTGTCCCGGTCCAAATATGGGACGGATGCCATGTGAAGCAGATGAGCATTGACTTTTATCAGATGTAATAAATTAAAGCTTATCGAGACGAGACGTGACGTGATAGAGTACGTATACAGCTGTGCTTGACTACAGAATACGGACGACTAACAAGTAAAATTAACGTGTTTAGATTAAAGTTGATAAATTTAAATTTGATTAAAAATATATTTATAAATTTAAATTTAGTTAAAAATAGATTTATAATAACATAATTTATATTTAAAAATTTTTATCTTAAAAATAAATTTAATAAAATAAATATAAAAAATAAAAATCACTAACTAAAAAATTATAACCTAAAAATAAGATTTTTTTTACTTTTAGACAAACGTAAGTTGAGAAAAAAACTAATTAAAACAGTATAATTCAAGATTAATCCAAACAAGTTTGTACACCCTTCCATGAACATCACCGTGCGTTTGAGCTTCAAAAGGAATAACTAAACATGCACTTAGTCAATTAGAGAAAATTCAGAGAGAGATGAAGATGAGGAGAGAAAAAGAGTCAAGTTATATTCATTAAAATTATTTATATTATTTATATCAAATATTTGATAATATAATTAAAAATTTATTAATTTATTTATATTATTATCTTATATTATTATATATACTAAACACAACATAAGAGAATTAACGCGAGAATTAAATAGGAAGATATGATTTTTTTTTTTTATTCCTTCCACATTGTCCAAGTCCAAATATGGGACGGATGCCATGTGAAGCAGACGAGCATTGACTTTTATGAGATGTAATAAATTAAAGCTTATCGAGACGAGACGTGACGTGATAGAGTACGTATACAGCTGTGCTTGACTGCAGAACCGACGACTAACTACCAAAATTAGTCAATTAGAGAAAATTTAAAGAGATGAAGTTGACGAGAGAGAAAGAGCCAAGTTATATTCATTAAACATAAAGAAATTCTTAAATATTTTCAGATTAATACATTGTACCCACCTATTATCAAACCCCAATATAGCTATCTACCAGCATCCTGTTCCTCAACCAAATGAAGCCTCTTTTTTCTCTCTTGTTGCCTATATTTTGGCCTAAGTACCTTCACCTACTTCTTCTCTTTAGTTTGAACTCACTGTGGTTTGGCCCAAACACAGCTGCCTCTGCATCAGGAAATGAGACCGACCATTTGGCGTTGCTCAAATTCAAGGAATCAATATCCAATGATCCATATGGAATCTTGGACTCTTGGAATAGTTCTACCCACTTCTGCGACTGGCATGGAATCACATGCAACACCATGCATCAAAGAGTTACAGAGATGAATCTACAAGGATACCAGTTGAATGGAGCCATATCTCCTCAAGTTGGCAATCTCACTTTTCTGAGACGCCTTGCCCTCCAAAACAACAGCTTCTACGGAAAAATTCCACAAGAATTGGGTCGTTTGTTATACTTGCAGGTACTCAATCTCTACCAAAACTCGTTGGTTGGGGAAATTCCTACAAACTTGACAAGTTGCTCCAAACTCAAACGCTTTGACTTGTCAGGAAACAATCTGATTGGCAAAATACCATTTGAAATTGGCTCTCTTCGAAAGCTTCAAGAATTGTACTTATTTACAAACAATTTAATAGGACGAATCCCACCATCCATAGGGAATCTTTCATCCCTTATTAATCTCAATGTGGGTGGCAATAACTTGGAGGGAAATATTCCACAAGAAATAGGCCATATCAAAAACTTGGCACTTATAGGAATGCATAGCAACAATTTGTCAGGTGCATTTCCTTCTTGTCTTTACAATATGTCATCTCTCGCTATAATCTCAGCTCCAGACAATCAATTTAATGGCTCTCTTCCACCAAACATGTTCCACACCCTCCCCAATCTCCAAGCATTTGCAATTGGTGCGAATCAAATATCAGGTCCAATCCCAACTTCCATCACAAATGCATCTGTCCTCCGAGATCTTACTATCTACAGAAACCATTTTGTCGGACAATTTCCAACTCTAGGGAAGCTCCAAGATTTTTCTTATCTGGATGTATCTTTTAACCATCTAGGTGGCAATTCAACTAAGGACTTGGAATTTTTAAAACCATTGACAAATTGTAGTAAGTTGCGTGTGCTCTCTATATCCTCCAATAATTTTGGAGGTTGTTTACCGAATTTCTTGGGAAATTTTTCCACCCAACTGAGTCAACTAGATTTTGGGGGTAATCAGATATCAGGAAGACTTCCTTCAGAATTAGGAAATCTAATTAGCTTAACTCTTTTGGGAATGCAAAATAACCATTTTGATGGGATTATTCCAGCTGCTTTTGGGAAATTTCAGAAGATGCAAAAGTTAGAATTGGGTGAAAACAAGTTGTCAGGAGATATACCAGCCTTCATAGGCAACCTCAGTCAGTTGTTTTTCTTGAGTTTAGCACAAAATATGTTAGAAGGAAATATCCCTCCAAGTATAGGAAACTGCCAAAAGTTACAATACCTAGACCTTTCTCAAAACAACCTTAGAGGAACCATACCCTCAGAGGTTTTTAGTCTTTCCTATTCAACAATCATATTGAACTTGTCACAAAACTTATTGAGTGGCAGTCTACCTGATGAAGTGGGCAGATTAAAAAGTATTGATAGGCTGGATGTCTCTCAAAATCATTTGTCTGGTGACATACCTGAAACCATTGGAGAATGCATAAGCTTGGAGTACCTTTATTTGCAAGGGAATTCCTTCCATGGAATCATACCATCCTCTTTGGCTTCACTGAAAGGTCTTCGAGAATTAGACTTATCACGAAACAACTTATCTGGATCAATTCCTAATGGTCTGCAGAATATTTCTGTTTTGGAATACTTGAATGTTTCGTTTAACATGTTGGATGGTGAGGTACCAACAGAAGGTGTCTTTCGAAATGCAAGCAAGTTAGTGTTGACTGGTAATAGAAAGCTTTGTGGAGGTATTTCAGAGTTGCATCTACCGCCATGCCCCGTCCAAGTTAAGAAGGAGCCAAAACATCATAGTTTAAGGTTGATAGCAGTGATAGTTGGTTTAGTTTCTTTTATTCTCATACTGTCATTTATTCTAATTATATATTGCATGAGGAAAAAGAATGAGAAACCAGCTTCTGTTTCACCAACAATAGACCTGATTTCCAAGGTTTCATACCAAAACCTACACCATGCAACCAATGGGTTCTCAGCTAGAAACTTGATTGGATCTGGCAGTTTTGGCTCTGTGTATAAAGGAACTCTTGAGTCAGAAAAGAAAATTGTTGCCATAAAGGTCCTAAACCTTCAGAAGAAGGGAGCTTACAAGAGTTTTATTGCTGAATGTAATGTACTCAAAAATATTAGGCATCGAAATCTGGTTAAGATTTTAACATGTTGTTCCAGTACAAATTACGAAGGTCAAGAATTTAAAGCTCTAGTTTTTGAGTTCATGAAAAATGGAAGCTTAGAAAGATGGTTGCATCCAGTAATAGAAATTGAAGATCAGCCCAGATCATTGGACCTTGGGCAAAGGATAAATATTATCACTGATGTTGCTTCAGCATTACATCATCTTCACTATGAATGTGAGCAAGCTGTCCTCCATTGTGATTTAAAGCCGAGCAATGTTCTTCTTGACGATTGCATGGTTGCTCATGTCAGTGATTTTGGCTTAGCAAGGCTGCTGTCAACTATTGGAGTCTTTTCGACGGAAACTAGCACAATTGGAATAAAGGGGACAATTGGTTATACTCCTCCAGGTATAGTATGATATTGTTTAGTTCGTGAAATCTTGTCTTGTAATTTCTAGCCTTTGTTGTTGTACCTTATACTTCCTTTTGGGTTAATGTTTTGATGATACCTTTTAGGACATTAACTTGTTTGCATTACATTTCAGAGTATGGAATGAGTTCAGAGGTATCAATACAAGGCGACATATATAGCTTTGGAGTTTTTGTTTTGGAAATGTTAACTGGAAGGAGACCTACAGATGAAATGTTTAAAGATGGTCATAATCTCCATAACTATGTTAAAATCTCAATTCCAGATAAACTTTTGCAAATTGTGGACCCGACTATTCTGCCCAAGAAAATAGAAATGGCCACTGACAAGAAGGAAAACCTAATCCTTATGCATCCTAATATAGAGAAATGTTTATTTTCACTTTTTAGGATTGCACTTGCTTGTTCAGAGGAATCACCGAAAAAAAGAATGAGTATGATTGATGTTACCAGGGAGCTTAATCTGATCAAAATTTTCTTTCCTTCTAGTGGGATCAACGGAGGCTGATTACATTACAACCACAAAATACAGAATATAGAGGTGCCACTCGTATACTACTGTTGCAACCAATTAATGCTGGTAAATATGTCATATCCTTTCCTTCTTGTCGTCATTTTTCTAAATGTTTCACCAAGTAGAAGTTCGTCTTTTTAACATTTTTTTTAAATTAAGAGAAAAATATTTTTTTTTTAAAAATGAGATTTGATTTTTGTTTTGGGTGCAACTGTAAATTTCTACTACTACTGTTGAAGAAGTTATTGGTCATGGAATCTGGTATGTATTTCCATTTTGATCTAAATTTAGAGAAGTGACCTAGTTCTTTGTGAATTTCAGGTTGTTGAAACATGTCAAATATTCAAGCTGAAGACAAGTACATGTGTACAAAACCTCTACTAGGAATTTGGACATGTTTGTATCTGTGATGCACTTCCTATTTATTTACTTTTTCTATGTAATTTGATTATGTCTTCTTTAATTAAGACAACAGAGTACTTCCACATTCTATATATCATGTCATCCAAGTATAAATCCAATTTTCTATTGCCAAAGCAACCAAATATGAAGGATTTAAAAGTTACGAAAAGCAAAGAATTCTTTCTAGCTTTGGCTTATGAGACATGAATTTCCCAAGAGGTGTCAAAAAAGAAAAACTTCCATAAGAAATATACAAATTAACTAATACATAATATATGGACCGTAAACAAAAGTGGACTAAAACAGTATAAGCTGAAGTGATCCCAACAAATACTTCAGTCTTTGTATTTAAGGGATTTCACATTTCAGTGTCCAAGGCTTATGTCAAGTCATATTCTGACATTCGATGGTTAAATAGTAAGATAGCAATGGTAAATTAAGTCAATCATCTATTTCATGACCTTTCAATCTATCCACCGGCTAGTACTTGCAAAAGCAATAAATGAATTCAGTAACAACTCTTACAAGAATCATTTAAGGATCAAACAATTTAATTATGGGCTAAAAATGTAGAATTATTTTTGGCCAATTTTGGATATTTATTAAAATCACTTCTGTTATTTATTTTTTGATCTTATATATTTTTTTAATTTTATCTTTACACTTTCTCTACCTCACTGCATGTCACTATTGTTGCACAGCACCATCTCAGTTGTCGACCCCTTCTCGCCGCCTCCTACCACCATTGCGAACCACACCTGCGTGTGAGTCCTCATCTCCCACCAAACCATCGTGAACCGAGCCACCTAACACACGAGTCCTCATCTCCTATCTACTCACCGCGCGGCACCCCCTCGGGTCGATCATTATCCAGCTCAACCTCAACTCCTCCCCGAGATCCCGACATACATCCTTGCTGTTTGGATACTTGATCGAGTTTGAATTGGTCTTTTGGGTTGAGCAGATCGACTCGAAACGACGAGCACTAGAACCACCCGGTCACGATTTCGGTTTCCACCACCCTAGAGAGGATGAGCTACTCACGGTGGAAGTGGTCGACGACAAAGATTAGTCTCGGCGTGCGGTTTGGATCTACACAGGAACTGTGAGTGATGGCGATGGGGAAATGGTATCGAAATAATGGTACTATCTGTGGTCACGACGGCGAGCTTCTCACCGAAATAAGGGTCAAATTGTCATCGAAGTCCACCTACATGTTGTTGTAGGGAAGGTATTCTGAAGAAAGGTCTCGTCGGAGTATATATCGATGACACTGTCGTAGGTGGTGGTGGCAGCAGCGGCGGCGCGACGGGTGAGGAGCTTCCTTGGTGGGATGTTTCATATCCCAGAGAGATTTCTTGAGGCAGAGGAGTTAGTGGGGAGGGTTGAAAATTAAAATAATAATTTTGACACTGTAGCTTGTTGAGCAAGTTGAATGTGATGATTCTCAACCATAGATGTAAAATTCTTGCAAATCAATGGGAAAGAAGCATGGAGCATCCATGCTCTAACTAAAGAGCATTTTAAATGTTTCCTGAAAAATATTAGGCATCAAAATTTGGTTAAGATTTTAACATGTTCCAGTATAGATTAGATTTGGAGCAAAATTCGGATTCTCGCAACATCCTGACCATTCCTCAGTAATGGAGCCATATCTTAGGCTACAGACATCAGATCGATCCATAGTTTGCGGCATTGAAAAGCTAACAGAAAATTATACAACTTCTTTGTTGAGATCGAGGGAAAATTAGACCATATGGATGGTGAGAAAATCGTGCAAATTAGATACGAAAAACTATCAATTTTTCTATAAATTGGTAAAAATGAGTTTAGCAAAAGAGCACTCTTTTAGTTTAGAAAATACATGAAATATATAAAGTTTTGGAGGATCAAAGGTAGCGAGGGGACGAACCCTAAGAGAATAGGAGAAGCCGTCATGAAGTTGGAGATTGAATCACCATTGAAGGCGTTTTGGTTTCTTCTCTACGGTTCTTTCATAGTGAATTCTCTTTCCTCTTCCTATCACTTCTTCTCTTTTGCCATGAGTAGCTAAATTTGTGTGTTTCTAGGATGAAGATGTAACTTGATTCAATCGACATGTATTAAGATTGAATTTTTAATTAATTTCTTTTTTATTCAATTTAAGTGCTTATTATGGTTCTTAATGTTTTTATGAATTGACCACTCATAAATTGATCTAGTGAGATATATGTATGTATAATCAGAAGGTTTGCATATGACTTAAACTATAAATAATAAGTGTCATGATTTATAATCATCTAGGAATAGAGGTTATAGGTTGTGTGTGAGAATTGTGATATTTCCCATGAGAATCTATAAAGTGAAAGTCATGTCTTTAAGAGTTGGAGTTTAGATCAAGCAATTGACTAAACTTTGATAATTAAAGAGAATTAACTCGCCAAGGAATTGAGTTTTAATTAATTAAGAGATTCTTCTCATCAATTGAATGACTAGAAATTAATTAGAATGAAGGTCCCAAAGCTACTCTATTGTTTATGATAAATTATTGAATTAAGTGAAGTCAGATCCTTAGTGTTTTAATTTCGTGTGTTTACATCCTTAATGTGTCTTACATTCGTGTACTTTGTTTTATCTTTTTCCTCTTAATTTTGAGCATTCTTGTGTATTTTTGTCTTTTATAATTTTGTGTCTTTAATTGCTTTGAATCACTTTTAATTATTGGTTTCTTAGATAATATTAATATTAGAGAAGTGATACTTGGTAAACTAATTCTTCATAGAAACGATATTCTATTCACTCTTTATTACTTGTTCGATCCATGCACTTACTGTAATATCTCCTAAATTAATACATAATCACATGCAAGGCGATCAAGCAGCAGCGAAAGGCAATAGGGGAACCTGACCAGAGAACCTGACCGGATGCATCCGTAGAGAAATGCTTACTGTGATTGTTTAGGGTTAGACTTGTTTGTTTGGTGGAATCATCCAAAGAAAGAATGAGTAATTGAGTCTGATGAGCATCATGAGGGGGCTAAATCTAATAAAAAATTATTTACTTATTGGTGGGATTGATGGAGACTGAATATACTGAAAGAATTTTGTTTCAAACTAATTAACGATATATCAAAATTCTTAAATTCATTTAACCCCAAATTATGACATGTATAAAATATAATATACAAGAGATCGAGTTATAGAATCACCTGAAAAGGATAAATATGAGCGCGGTCATGCCCGATCTTTAAAAGGAAATCATGAACGGTGCATGTGTGTAAAGGGGAGAAACTATCCTCATTCCCTATATGCGCAGAAAAACCCTTGTGGCCTCAATGGGGCAACCACAATACATATAGGTTAAGAATAGGGATCTCTCCTTGTGTTTACAATATGGGTTAACCTACCCATCATAGAAAACCCATACACAAGGCCCACAAACCCAAAACAACATTATCCACATGAGTTTAAGTGTTTATAAGAGCCCAATAACAAAATTGATCACAAATGGACTAAACCAATAGATGCTCAACAACATTTGACATTCAATTAATCTGAGTTTTAGAAAATTGATGACTATGCTAGTCCATACATATTAAAAAATCTATTAATCTCCCACTTGGACAGCATAGACACTTAGCTTTAAACAAAATAACTCTCCAGATTAACGTGGCCACAAGAATGTCAACTATGAACAAGCACTTTCAACCATGGTCCAAAATGGAATTACAAGCATCTCAACAATGCAAAAAATCATACTCGATAGGAGTACTGATATCATACATGTAAGATATTTATAACCTAGTGACCTAACAAAATGCCGTATGTGGGTCAAAGGGAAAGCACAACAAAATTGCATGCCAAAAGTGTGATCAATGTGCAATTCCCTACAAAATGGCCTCGGCATCTACCAAGGATGCCTACTGAGATTCAACAACATTTCTCAAAGAAAATATCTCAGTATAATAAAATGAGACCGAGTACTAAAGTCTCCAACAAAACGCCATATCATCACAAAAGTGTACACAATAACAACATATGGTAACAACAATTTCAATGAGTCTAGAGACAATATAATAATTATAATTATAATGTACATTCTCCCACTAATCCAGCATATCAAAACAAAACATCAATAACAACCCCATTAGATTCCAAAATACTCTAATGGTAACATCATTATTAGTGAAACTATCAACTCTATGGTAAAGTACTTAATGTGAGTTTGAAGCTCACTATCTCTCTTCAACGACACAATACCAAAATAGAGAGAAATACAATATTACAGAGTTATCCAAAATGTGGTCATAACAATAGAAACAATATTAAGCTAATCTATACAAAAGTTATCAACCACAGAGTCTCACAAAATTACTTCATTATCAACCACAAACTCTGCATTCATAATTGAGGAGATTACAAGTGTTCATATGAGACTTTACAACAAGTCAACTCCTCTTTGTCATCGCAAACACAAAACCACAAAAGAATTTTCACAAATAAGGTAATCTATACTTCACAAAATCATAATGACCACTTAAAAGACTTGACAACATACGAGTGAGTTTAAAATCCCAAATGTCTTACACATATTATGGGATCACTTGCAAGTTTTTAACAACTCACTCAAAACCCAAGTGTCACAATGACAAAAAATAATAAACACATGCACACTTGAGCACAACATTAGATTACCAGCAGCGGAAGCACATGAGACCTATAATTAACCACTATTGAGGACATAACCAAAAGACAGTCTCCAACTCCCACTATAGTAAACATTAATATGCAATAAGAACACAAACACATTTCAAAATTTATAACAACATGTGTCTTGTGAGAGAATCCATCAATATATTATAATTTAAAAAGTCTTTATGCCTTAGACATAAAATGACATCACCAAGATTAAAAATAATTTAATATAGAATATTGTCTCCTATTTAACAATAATAGCAATATTGGCCATCAATATACAACTAGCACAAAACACATTAATAACAAATTTGCTCTCACTTACTTATGGCAACACCCATTGATGTAAACAACATCAAAATCAATATTAAACAATAATACCTAACAGCCCGTATCAAGTCAATTTAACTTGCACTTAGGCATTTAATTGCCTTTAATATTAGGCTTCATACATAGTAGACTTCAAAATTTTCAACAAGTATTTCAAAAGAACAACAGTTACAAAATCGCTTTCTTCTTATAAGAAATAAAGAGCTTTAATTCATATTAATTGTCAGGTAATTTACAAAATCAAAATATAAATACATAAGAATTAAATATACACATTCTTTTACTTCAATCCAAAAGAAATTTTTTTTATTCTAAAGTTGAACAAATCAATACAATAAATTGAACTTAAAAAAATAAATCCTCACAAAATGATTAAACCATAATTAGAAGAACGTTTTCTTCACAACAATACTTGAATAATTTTGATCCCAATATTTTTCTTGTGAAAATTAGCAAAACCAAAAAAAAAAATTTCTTCGAGGATTTTGACATTTGAATAATATAAAAGGAAATATTCAAATTTATCATTTCAAGATACTAAGTGAAAATAATTATCACTATCTTATTGACAAAATAATATTTTTCAAATTACTACGACAATACTTATAACAAAATAAATTCAACAGGCTAGTGATTTAATACAGTACAAACAATGGTACAAAATAGAAAAATTGTTTATGCTTTCAACATGTCTTATTAAGATTAAAGTATATCAACACAACATGACAACTATAGGAAGTTCACTATATTACAACATACTTTAGGAGATTCAACAATGTCCTCAATAGGTTCCAACAAGCAACAATAAAGCGATGACAAATACAAAAGTTAGAGAAAATCATGCTTTAAAACATTTATTATACTTAAGCAACCATAATTGTATTGATTTTTCCTTGTTCAATTAGTTGAGCAATTAATTGAATTAGAACTCTTGCATCATTGCAATCTCGCCTAAAGGTCTCGGATTACAATATACAAGTTTCTCTCACTTGATAGAGTAAAATAGTTGAACCAATATTTTCATAGTTTATGTACAAGTAATATTTTTTAAGATTTTTAAAATAAAATTTAAATTATTTTCTCTATCACACAAATGATTATGCCAAATAATGTCACACTGAAAGGTATGTCCATTACTTACACAACCCAACATTAATTGCAATCCATTCAACATTATTAATATTTTTATTTGACAAAATTACATATCCAAATAAAAAAAATTAGATTACTACAAAATACCTAATTATCTCATTCATCAAGTTTCACAAAACAATACAAATATTCAAGGTTGCTTAATTCAATTCAATAAAACATTTGACAATGAGTAACATAATATATATGTCACAATAATTTGAGCTACTATGTCATTATAATCCCGCCTATGGGTCCCAAATTATAATAAACAAGCAAACTCCCATAAATCATTAAATATCATGCCCCTAAAGCTAGTATCAAGAGGATACTGAAAACTCTAATGGCACAATTATTTAATGCATTCAACAAGACAACAAAAATCAAATTAATAAAGACAAACTGATAGGGTAAGTATATTATTAACATAATTTTCAATAAAAATACAACAACATTATTAACAATATAACACTTTGTCGAAATTAGTCCCGCGAAGACGAGCTCACAACTATACAAAATATTCAAAATAATTATAGATATTCTGGATGGAACTCTTAGAGATAAGATCTCACAAGATTTACAAAACACAATACTGGTCTTACAATAGTAGTGAGCATGTGACCATAAGAAACTATAATAATCAATGACAAAATTGCTCATATAGTTTCAAAATTTTTATGCCATATCAATTAGATAATTTTCATACTTTCATACATAATTGTATATTAAAAAAAAAAGGCATGAAAAGGGTGAAGAAGACCTTAAGAACAAATTTCTCCACTTATGCAATTATACAATATGCCAATAACCATATAAGTTTTATAACTAACCCCAGATAAGGTGTTGTTCATCTTTATGTGTAGAGCCAACAAAAGTGGATGCTAACTTAATAGGATTCAAATCACCAGAACTCTATATAACTTTTACAAATGGCTCACAAAATAAACTTACGAGATATATAAAACTTGACCATAATAATGACTTAATATAAACTTGTCATTGCCTTAAATATTTTTCAATAATCAAAATTATTTTAAATAATATTCTCATAATGGTTACATTGAAAGTAATTTATTTAAATTTGTAATGACACAATATACAATAAAATTAATCACATATAACTGTACTTTAACTCTTAATAATATATATCAGAGCACTTTAATATTGTCAATGTACAAACATCAATTACTAAAACAATTATATGCAGCACATGATCATTATCATGCTCTTATAACGAAAAATTATTTCAAGAATAACTTTCAATATTAGATTGCACAATTTACGGAGTTCAACAAGCTCAACTAATAAAATTGACATCAATAATTAAAGAGAAGAAAAATATGTATAAATAAATAAATTTTAATATGCCCAAACTTATTTAAATAAGTCTTCCATAAAAAAAAATTTAACAGCAATAAAAGGCATACAATCAACATGAATTTCTTGGCATCAAAATAATATATTTATCAATATCAATGTTCCTTATCATACAAAATAAAATATCTAAAATTATTAATTTAATTATAATTCTCACTTGTCTATTATATGTAGTGAAAATAATCTCAATAATTACCAAGCATCATAAAAGATTATATTCAATACCAAAGTATCCATAGTTATGTGAGAATTAATTATAAATTTTTTTTTTCATGATTTTGATGAAACATCACGCGCTTAGAATATGAGGAGCTACTCCTTTATTTATTTAGTTATTTATCCATGATTTAAATAGTAGGTAGGAGCAAAATTAGTCAAAACAACTCTAATATACCAAATGACCTCCCAAATTTTAATTTGCACAATAGTTTATAAAAACACAGTAATGTCAACATATATACAATATTATACACTTAAAACATTTCCAAAAAAAAATTATTTTGGTAATTATTTAAACAAACTCTCACAAATTTAAATTGTATAACAATCTAAAGAGTACAATAATTTTAATATAGCATAAAACAACCCAAAAAAAATTATTTGAGAACTCAAAGAATATCACATGTGAGAGTATAAAAATTATAACATGCCCAATTTTACTAAAAAAATTCAAAAGGCGAGTTTTGAGAAATTATCCAATTTTATATATATAATTCGAGTTGAAGAAAAAAAAATTGTGACCCATTTTTTCAACACCACACAGCAACTATTCTCATGGAACTTTGAAGCCATTTAAGATTCACCAAATAATAGAAAATTGATTGTTTCTCCTTTATTTTCCATCCAACAGATGGTGTACATTTATAAGAGTTGATAAAACAGACTCAAGATAACAAACTCCTATCTGTTGATAAAACAGACTCAAGATAACAAACTCCTATCTAAAGCCTATGACTAACAGACTTGTCAAAAATAGATAAATAGAATTATCTATAACAGACGCAGTGGATTTTGGATATGCTTATGCTATCCTTATCTTCATTTTGGATATGCTTATGCTATCCTTATCTTCATTACTCCCCCTCAAGTTGGAGAGTAAAGATTATGAACTCCCAACTTGGAAAGGAGGAATCGAAACTGCTTCTGACCCAATGCCTTGGTAAAAATGTCTGCCAATTGTTGTTTGGTGGATAAGTGAGCAGTTGTGATTCTTCCAGCTTGGATATGGTCTCGAACAAAATGGCAATCAACTTCAATATGTTTAGTACGTTCGTGGAAAATCGGATTTGCAGCTATGTAAAGAGCTGATTGGTTATCACATAGTAATGGTGTAGGCCCATCAAAGGATACGTGTAGATCTGTTAGCAAAATCGTACGCGACATGGCTCTATATTCTCGCTTCACTAGATGATCGTGAGACGGTGGTTTGTTTCTTTGTTTTCCAAGATATTGGACTGCTCCCTAGCTGCATGAAGTAGCCTGAAATTGATCTTCTAGTAGTTGGACAAGATGCCCAATCAGAATCACAATAACCTATTAATCTGAGATCAGCATTCTTGGACAGCAAAAGTCCTTGACCTGGAGAGGACTTTAAGTAACGAAGAACTCTCATTGCAGCATCCCAATGTGGGTGTCTAGGTTGTTGCATAAACTGGCTCAGTATATGAACTGAGTATGCTAATTCTGGCCGAGTGATGGTGAGATAAATTAATCTACCAATGAGGCGCCTATATTGTGGTGGATTGGGGTATGTTGCACCTCTCTCTGCAGATAAGCCATGATTTTGCTCCATGGGAAAACCACAAGGCTTGCAATCTAGCATGCCACATTCTTTAAGAATGTCAAAAGTGTACTTTTGTTGACAAAGAAACAAACCAGTATTTCCATAAGAGAGTTCAAGGCCAAGGAAAAATTTAAGCTTTCCAAGGTCTTTCATTTTAAAACACTCACTTAGGTACTGTTTGAACTTTTTGCAAGCTATAGGGTCATTGCCTGCTATTACAAGGTCATCAACATAAACTAGAGTAGCAATGAATGTTGTATTGGAAGCATAAGTGAAAAGACTATGATCTGAATGCACTGTTTGAAACCATAGTATCAAGGCTTGTGAGAGTTTGGCATACCAATTTCGAGATGCTTCCGAAGTCCATATAAAGATTTCTGCAATTTGCAAACATACTGTGAATTATGCACCACATATCCTGGAGGAACAGCCATGTACACCTCCTCATCAAGATTGCCATGGAGAAAAGCGTTGCTAACATCCATTTGATGAAGCTCCCAGTTTTGAAGCTATATATAATAAGCAACGCATCTTGTTGTGGAGCAAAGGTTTCTGTGAAATCTTCTCCTTCAATTTGAGTATAGCCTTTCGCCACCAAGCGTGCTTTATATTTGTCAATTTCTCCATTGGCTTTGTATTTGATCCTGTAAATCCATTTGCAACCAACTAATTTCTTTCTTGGTGGAAGAGGTGCCAATGTCCAGGTGTTATTCTCTTCCAATGCTGTAATTTCTTGTGCCATGGCTTCTTGCCACTTTGGAGATTGCACTGCCTGAGAGAAATTCTTAGGCTCATCATGTGACTTGATGGCTGAAAGGAAGGCTTTATGTGAAGAAGAAAAATTATCATAACTAATATATTGTGAGATTGGATAAGGCTTACCAGATGAAGATGTTTGAGTCAGGGTGATGCATTGGGGTTCTTGAACTGCTGTATGACAATAATAGTCCTTCAAATATGTAGGAGGTCTCCTATCTCTTGATACTCTCTCACTCAAATCTTCTTGTCCCCTGTTTGGGTAGCGTGATCTTTGCATGTTCTGTAATGACATTAAGATTAAGCAACCGAGGAGAACTAGAATCGCTTTGAACAACCAAATCATGATCACTTCCTGCCGTGTCATTACTATCCATAACAATGGAGTGATTTATTTCATTTGGTGAAGTAGAATCTGGAAAAATCCCTGCTGTTACATTAATATCTGCTGGGCTGTTTTCTACATTCTGCTTATAAGGAAACAAATGTTCATAGAATTTAACCTCTCTTGAAACAGAAAATTCTCTAGTACATGGATTGTATACTCGCCAGCCTTTCTTTCCTCTAGGATAACCAACAAAAACACACTTATTTGCCCTATCAGCAAACTTATCATGAGGTTTGGTTGGTGTTTTTACATAACAAAGACAACCAAAAACTCTCAAATGCTCATAAGAAGGAGGCTTACCATATAACAATTGATAAGGTGTAATACCTTTATTTGCCACTGTTGGGGTTCTATTGATGAGATAAACAGCAGTTAAGATGCATTCTCCCCAAAATTACAAGGGCAAGTTGGCATGAAATCTGAGAGCACGTGCCACATCAAGTATGTGGCGGTGCTTCCTTTCCATACGACCATTTTGCTCTGGTGTATGGACACATGAGGTCTCATGAAGAATTCCTTCATCATCAAGAAAAGTGTGAACCTTTGCATTAACAAATTCGGTTCCATTATCACTTCTTATAACCTTGACTTTGGTTTCAAACTGTGTTGCAACCATTTTACAGAAATTAATGATATGGTTGACAGTTTCTGTTTTATCTTTCAAAAGATAAACCCAAGTAGCACGAGAATAGTCATCCACTATAGTCAAAAAAAGTGTGAACCATTGTGTGAACTTGTGTTATACTTTCCCCATAAGTCACAATGAATCAAATCAAAAATTCTATTGGCTTTATTTGCACTTAAAGGAAAAGTAATCATACATTGTTTAGAACGATGGCAAGCATCACAACATTCTATTTTATTAATATCAAAATTAAAACCAATGTATGTAGAAAGCCTAGACAAATACTGGTTGGAGGGATGGCCCATCCTTGCATGCCATAGAACATTTTTGTCTTGAGTGTAGGTTGCCAATGATGCTGCTTCTTGTATAGACTTGAATACCTATACCCCATCATGCAAATCACCTGATCCAATCATCTTCTTCCTGGTTAGGTCCTGTATCACACAATTATTAGGATAACAAGTTACTGTACAATTCAAATCATTTGTCAATTTGTAAATAGAGATCAAATTGCAACTGAATTGAGGTATAAAAAGCACATCCAACAAAGTAATGTTGCTGTCAAGAATCACATTCCCTTTCTTTTGAACAATTACCACTTCTCCTGTTGGAACTGTAATATGTAAAGGTTCTTCAAGTTCACACACATGATTAAGAAGATGGTACAATGGAGTCATGTGGTATGAAGCTCCACTGTCCAAGACCCAATTATGTGTGCCAAAAATGAGTTTATTACCAGACATGTAATATTACGATTTGTTAGTGCGCGATCCATGGAGAGCAACATTGTTTGCTTCTTGAACTGAATTTCTGTTTTGACCACCATTGTCTGCCCAAGCCAAATGTGCTCCCCCTGAATTTGTGGATCGTTTTCTGTTTGTTCTGCTCATGTCCCACCAGGATGGATATTCGACAATTTCAAAGCATTTGGACTTTTCATGACCAAGTTTTCCACAGTGATCACATTTTGATTTCTGGCCACCATCTTTGTAGTCCTTATTCTTGTTTCTGTTGGCGTATAATGCTTCAGGTTTTGATGAATGGAAGGCTGCACCAACATCTTGCTTCCCTTCTCTGCTTTTGTCACCCAAGAATCGTGATTCTTCTCTCTGAATATGATTGAAAGCTCTTCTGAGAGAAGGCAAAGGTTCTGAGTTCAGAATTGTCCCTTTGACATGAACATATTGATCACTGTCAAAACTTTCCAGAAAAAGATGGACTCTTTGGTCTTCTTCACGTTTTGCCAATTCTTTGGCAGCACCACAAGTACATTCAGGGAGTGGTTGCAACTCACTGAGTTCATCAAAAATACTCTTGAATCTTGTATAATGGCTAGATATGCTTGCACCTGGTTCTTGTTGTATCAAGCATAGATCGCGCCACAATTGATGAATACGAGGAGCATTTGTTTGAGCAAATCTTTCTTCAAGATCAACCCATACGTCCCTAGCTGTTGTTGCGTGTGAGATGCTTCCATGGAGCGCAGGGCTTATGGAATTGACTATCCATGAAATGCTCGTGACCATCGAATCTAATCATGATAGTGTTCAGAGGTTTGAAGAGGTTTCTTGATCGAACCATCGATGAAACCCATCTTCGTTTTCGCCTTTAACCCAGTCTTCATGGATCTTGCCCAGTTTCTGTAATTATCTTCTTGCAGCAGCACTGCCACAAGAGGTATCCCGGGATTGTCTGATGCATTCAAGTGATAGGCTGCAGGCATCGTGGTGTTATGCTTAACACCTTTGGAGGAAGAATCCCTTTTCTTGGAGGAAGTATCCTTTTTTGTTTCAGTGTCAGGATCCTCTGGATCACTCTCTGATGCCATAATAGAAAATTGATTGTTTCTCCTTTATTTTCCATCCAACAGATGGTGTACATTTATAAGAGTTGATAAAACAGACTCAAGATAACAAACTCCTATCTGTTGATAAAACAGACTCAAGATAACAAACTCCTATCTAAAGCCTATGACTAACAGACTTGTCAAAAATAGATAAATAGAATTATCTATAACAGACGCAGTGGATTTTGGATATGCTTATGCTATCCTTATCTTCATTTTGGATATGCTTATGCTATCCTTATCTTCATTACCAAAATTACTAAAATTAATTATTGCGCAAATGGAGCACATTCCAAAATCAGAATTGGGAAAATAATAATAATAATAATGCCTAAGGAAAACCAAAATCATAAATGATGTTCTTGTATGGTTGAAAAATTGCACAAAAAATACACTCAAATTACGCATTGAAAAATTGTCAAAACTTCAAAAAAGGGAATCGAAATCAATTTTGAGTTTTGATTAATTTTTCAAAAAAAAAGATGTTCTTGAATTGACCAAAATTCTCATTCTCAACAAGAAGAAATTTACAATCATAATTAAGATTAAATTGACTCTGATATCAATTGAAGGAATTTTGCTTCAAACTAATTAATGATATGTCAAAATTTCTAAATCTATTTAATCCCAAATTATGGTACGTATAAAATATAATATATAAGAGATCGGATTATAGAATCACCTGAAAAGGACAAATATGAGCGCGATCATGTCTGATCTTTAAAGAAAAATCGCGAATGGTGCATGTGTAGAGGAGAGAAACTATCCCCATTTTCTATATGCCCAGAAAAACTCTTGTGACCTCAATGGGACAACCAAAATACATATAGGATGAGAATAGGAACCTCTCTTTGTATTTACAATATGGGTTAACTTACTTATAATAGAAAACTCATACACAAAACCTACAAATCTAAAACAACATTATCTACATGAGTTTTAGTGTTATAAGAGTCTAATAACAAAATTGATCACAAATGGACTAAATCAATAGATGCTCAATAATATTTGACATTCAATTAATCTGAATTTTAGAAAATTAGTAATTATGCTAATTCACACATATTAAAAAATTTACCAATTCTATTTTGTTTGGTGGAATCATCCAAAGAAAGAATGAGTAATTGAGTCCGATGAGCATCACGAGGGGGCTAAATCTAATAAAAAATTCCTTGCTTATTGGTGGGATTGATGGAGACTGAATATACTACATATATAACCACAAAATAAAGGATAGAGAGGAGTCCTTTGAGGCTTTGGTTCTGACTACCTTGTATTTTAGATGTGGCTTTTATTGCAGGCTGGTATTATTAACAAGTTTTGCCAGTTGATTGATCTGAAGACATTGGTCTGGAGCTAGTTTATATTAAGTCCTTAAATATAGATGGTGTCGTTGTGGATTGTTGGTGGGGCATTGTTGAAGGTTAGAGCCCACAGAAATATGTGTGGTCTGGCTATAGGGAACTTTTTAACATTAATTATTAGAGAATTCAAGCTGAAGTTACAGGTATAAATATATATATATATATATTAGTTACAATTAGAGGTATATTTTAATAGCTCTTTTTATCTTCTACATACATTCATGCCCTCCAAAAAAGAATATATAAATATAAATATTGGTTACTATTACAGGTATATTTTAATAGCTCTTATTATCTTCTACATACATTCATGCCCTCCAAAAATGAAAATTTATCAAACACAATATGTGTTTTTATGCATATGTCCATATGTGTGTGTGGATGTCTGTGGTTTTCGTAATAGGACCAAGTCATTTATTTTCTAAGACAAAGATGCCTTTTCTGGATTGGACTTTTGATGGAAATCCTGCATATTAAATGCTTGAAACTAGTAAAAAATGAAGAAAAAAACAGAGAATGAAGGGGAAAGTGTGATGGATTAGGGAGGTATGGAACTTAAAAAGATACGGTGGTGATTTAGTTTAATTAAATTCTGTCAATGCCTTTTAATATCTTAATTTGAGTGACCTCTAACTTGAATTATTCCTAGTAATAATTTATTTCTGATGCTTGCTTTATTCAATGGTAAATGCTTCTATTAGAAATTCTTTGGTTCTTGGGCAGGCAAGAGGTCAAACTGAGGACTTACTATCCAATGCAAAAGGAAAATAAAATCACATATCTTTATTACACACATGAATTTAACCTTTGGAAGCATGGTCATCACATCTCCTAAAAATAAAATCATATCCCTGCCCTTGGAAGTAAAAGCTTACCAACTAAAAGTTGTATCATATTCTCTAAAATAATGAATAAATACCTTAAAGGATGATGGTGTGCAGGTTCCTGCTTTATACTGGTAGTACAATACTCCTAGTCATGCAGCAGAGTTGACAGCAGGACATCACAACCCTACAAATCAGAAAGGATACTCCTGTGTTTGAGGTTTTAAGAAAGCACATTGTTACCACGAAATTTATCTGCTTAGGATTTTATTTTTCCAGCCAGCCAGCTAATGAATCATTAGTTGATATCCAGAGGGTTTGAGTTGGCAGGTAATTGTTGTTTCAAACATCTCTAACCTCCCCTGGAATATTTCTCCTGCTAAGTTTTGCCACCATAATCCAGCTCTGAAGTGGCTTGCATGAAGGCAGGAGTGACACTTGTTTTGATAGTTTGCATAAATTATTTTGATCAAGAGGGATCCATTCCAGGGATGTTTTCATCTATTTCTTATGAATGATGATCAATTATTTTATGTTCCATAGGTATTAAACTCAGCCTGGGATCGAGGGGTAATAGCTGCTAGAGAGAATGCAATCCTTGTTAGTATAGAAGAATAATAGAAGAGACACTTTGTCAATTTTTTATTTCTTCTTGACCAAACTTCAAAGTACATAGAATATTTATAGAAGTGAAAGATACCTTATACATTCTATAACTCTCCTTAATTAATAATATTAATTTTCATTTAACTCATGAAATAAACCATCCTATAACTACATAACTCCAATAAAATAATTCTCCCTAATGACACACCATAATTCTTCATTACTCATAGAATAACTCTCATAACTCTCAATAGCTACCACATCAAAGGTCACATAACTATAAAAAATCCATTAACTTCATATTATTATTTTTAATCAATACTCTCCCTTAATTTGAAGTCTTCTTCTTCATTCCAAGTCTTGCTCGCAATTTTTGAAATTCTTCAAACTTGAGAGGCTTAGTAAAAATATTAGCAATTTGATCTTGTGTCTTCACATATTTGGGCTCAATCACCTTGTTCTCAACATACTCTCTAATAAAATGAAATATTGTGTCTATGTACTTGCTTCAATTATGGTACACTAGATTTTTAGCAAGAGATAATGCGGACTTGTTATCAATACAAATCTTTGTTGCTTCTTCTTGTGGAAAATAAATTTCTTTCAACAACCTTCTAAGCCATATAGCATGACAAGTGCAAGAAGTTGCCCGCACGTACTCGGACTGACAAGTTGAAAGTGTGACAATAGATTATTTTTTAGAACTTCATGAAATAGTACAATATCCCATAAAGAATACAAAATCGGTAGTGCTCTTTCTATCATCAACATCTCTCGCAAAATCACTATCACAATATCCCACAAGCTTTAAATCATTAGAAAATGAATAAAATAGTCCAAAATCAATTGTACCTTTTAGGTAATGAAGAATTCTCCTAGTAACTTTCATATGGGTAGAAGTAGGTGATTCCATGTAGCGACTCACTACTCCAACCGCAAAAAGAATGTTGGGTCTTGTCGAAGTCAAGTATCTCAAGCTTCCCACAAGGCTTTTGAAAATGGTGGGATCTTCTTTCACTCCATCATCAAACTTTGACAATTTAACTCCACATTCCATGAGTGTGTTCACGAAGTTACAATCAAACATATTGAACTTCTTCAAAATCTCCTTTGCATAGGCTTCTTGAGAAATAAAAATTCCATCCTTCTTTTGCTTCACCTCTAGGCCTAAATAGTATGACATGAACCCAATATCGGTAATCTCAAATTCATGTGTCAAAGCTTTCTTAAATCCTTCAAACAAAGTAGGATTAGTTCCGGTGAAAATAAGATCATCATTATAAAGACAAACAAGCAAAATATCTCTATTGTCATATGCTTTAACATAAAGAACATATTCATGAACACATCGAACAAAGTCATTATCTTGAAAATACTTGTTGATACAGCTATTCTATGCTCTTGGTGCTTGCTTCAACCCATATAATGCCTTCTTCAATCTCAAGACTTTATCTTCATGCCCTTCTACCACAAAGCCAATTGGTTGCTCAACATATACCTTCTCTTCTAGATAGCCATTAAGAAAAGCGGACTTTATATCAAGTTGATAAATCATCCACTTCATTTAAGCCGCCAAAGCAATGATCAAACAAATTGTCTCCATGTGGGCATCGGGTGCAAACACTTCTTCATAGTCAACTCCATGCTTTTGCTTGTAGCCTTTTACAATAAGCCTTGTTTTATATCTCTTTACATCTCCTTTGGCATTCTTATTTATCTTGAACACCCATTTGACTCCAATTGCCTCATGACCCTTGGGAAAAGATGATAACTCCCAGGTGTATTCTTTTCAATGGCTCCAATTTCTTCTTGCTTGGTTTGTCTCCACCTTTTGTCTTTGAAAGCTTCATCAAAGTCTAAAGGTTCACTGTCAATAAGAAGACAAAACAAATCAAAAGGCTCAGTTACATCATATAATTCTTCAATATTTCTCATTTTTCTTGGCCTTTCACTATAACTTTCTTCAGAAGATGAGGATGCTTCATGAATGAGAGATGATTGTGGAGTCTCTTCTTGGATAGGCATCATGGTCCCATGCTCTTCATCTTCAAAGTATGGAAAGAAATCATAATTTCCTTCTTCTTGTGCTTCCCATCTCCAAGTGGCTTTTTCATCAAACTTCATATTTCGACTCACAACAATCTTGCCATTGCTTGGGTTGTACAACTTGTAGCCTTTGGAATTTGGATCGTAACCAATAAAAACATATTTCTCACTTCGATCATCTAGCTTGGATCTCCTTTGGTCGGGTACATGAACATAAGCAACAATTCTAAAAATACGCAAATGATTGACACTAGGTTTGGTCTCACTCTATGCTTTTTGTGGTGTTTGATCCTTCACATTTTTTGTTGGAGAGCGGTTAAGCAAATAAACTGCACAAGAAATAGCTTCGGCCTAAAATTCCTTAGGCATATTTTTGACTTTCAACATACATCTAGCCATATTAAGAACATCTTTATTTTTTCTCTCCGCTACACCATTTTGTTGTGGTGATCTAGGAACCGTTAGAGGGCAGCGAATACTATTTGTTTCACAAAATTCATTAAATTCTTTAGATGTAAGTTTGCCTCCTCTATTGGATCTTAGAGCCTTGATTACATAACCATTCTCTTTTTCTATAAGAGCTTTGAAATTTTTAAGGCTACAAATACTTCAAATTTTTGCTTTATAAAATAAACTCAAGTCTTCCTACTATAATCATCAATAAAAAGTAAAAAATATTTATTTTTACTTAATGAGGAAGGATTGATTGAGTCACACACATCGGTGTGAACAAGTTGCAATAGCTTGGTTGCTCTTGTAGTTGTCTCCTTTGGAAAGCTTTCTCTTGCATGTTTGCCAAGGAGACATACTTCACATAATTGATTGAGATGATTAATTAAGAGAATCCCTTTCACCATCTTTTTTTCTTCCAAGGCTTTGAGTGCTTCAAAATTCAAGTGACCAAATCGCATATGCCAACACCATATTTCATCTTCAACATTAGCCTTTAAACACTTTGCTTCAACTGTATTGAGATTCAACATGAACATTCTATTTTTTGTCATAGATACCTTAACAACCAAGTTAGCATTATGATCTCTAAGCCAAAGATAACGATCTTTCATATGAATTTCATATCCCTTCTCAACAAGTTGTCCCAAACTCAAAATATTATTTTTTAATTTAGGTACATAGTAAACATTGATAACTAACTTGTGACCACCATCTTTAAGAGAAATTAAAATGGTATTTTTGTCTTGAATTTGGACTTTTGAGGTGTCTCCAAATGAAACATTGCCCTTCACCTTCTCATTAGCTCCACAAATTTTTCTTTGTATCCACACATATGATTGCTTGCACCATTGTCAAGATACCATGAGCTATTGTCATCCTTTTCTTCATATTTGAGTGCTAACAATAAGGTTGGCTTTTCAACCTCTTCTTTGTCAATAAGGTTGACTTTTTCTTCAACACCATTATTATCATAACGACATTCTGATGCATAATGTCCAAATTTATAATAATTGAAACATTCAAATACACGTAATTAGAATCGGACTTGCGGCATTACTCGCCATTATTATTTTAACGGTTGTTCTCACGGCAGTTCTTATAACTGCCATAGTTAAGTTTAATTTGGGGTAGTTCTACAATATGATAGACATTTTTTAGGCGCTAACTTTTCCTTCGTTCCCTCCAATAACCCTTAAATTTCCCATTTCCAAACCCCTAAATGGTCATACCTCCATCCAACCAGGCAGAGCTCAACATAAATCACACCATACCTCTATAGTTCCACCACGAGCCAACCTGACGCGGCTCGTGACGTTCTTGGTTTGTTTCTTACATGCTCTCGCTTCCCTTGTCTTTTATTACAAGTATTTTGCTCTCACATTATGTTTCCCCTTCATTTTCTGATTTCCCTTTCTCCTTTTTCCTTTCTTCTCCATTCTTTTCCCTCCACGGTCCACCCCAAGCCCCCTGTAAGCACTGGAAGTTCCACCACAAAGTTGAGAAGAACTTCCCAAGCCAACACAAAGGTATTGTCTTCCTCTTTTTCTATTTTTGTGAGATGGAAAATGAGTATGTTTGTGTCTGGAGGTAGTGGGTCTTTGTGTGTGATGTGGTCTGCAGTGTGGGTATGAGTGTTTGCCCATGGATTTTTTGCTGTATTGATGGTTTTGAAACAGAGAGAGATGGTTTTTTCAAGCCTTGTTTGTGGAACATTGCCCTTCCTTCGTTTCAGACCATATACGAGTTTCTTCTCTTATTGTTTATTTATTGTGCATTGTGTTGTTTCTGCTTGGATGCTTAGAAATTCCACTTAGGAATATGGGAAAGAAAAAGAAAAAGAAAACGAGACAGAGAGAAAGGAAAAACCTTTAATTTCTTTGTTGTATGAGAAGTGAGTCATAGTTGTTAAGGAAATTCCACTTGTTGATAAGCTGTTCGATAGAAAGACTCAATGAAATTTGATGGGGTATGTAACTAAATGTGGAGTGGCATTTAAAAATTACGGAAAGCAAGCTCCAAAAGGTCCACCCTCCCGCAATAGAGATTCAAAACTAATTTAAAAATATCATGCAATATTGTGCACCATGTATAAGTAGCATTTAAAAATAGTTGACTGTGAGCACTTAGCAAAAAAAAAATCATATATTAATACTTATTCATTTTCTACCTATTCAAATACAGACACACCAAAACATACGGCAATGCACTTCTTGCATATATTAATACTTATTTATCCTCTATCATACAACTAAAAAGTACTTAATGAATTTGAGGCCTCACAATGTCTAGAGAGTTAGCACCCAAATATGCAAATTTAGTTTGGGGTCACAGTGGCTTCATCAACGGGTAAGTTGCTTTGCAATGGTGCTTTGGAAAGTTTACAGAGTTTCGGTTGAGCCTTCACCCAGTAGATCGAACACATTAGAGAAGCCAAAAATGACATTAGAGAAAAGTATTGCATATGAGAAAATGGGTGAAATTATTACAATGGAGTAAGACAAAAGGTGATGTTATACTGAGTTTTCCCAACTCAAATTAGAAAAGATTCAAATGATTGCTTACACATTTCAACCTTCCTTTATTTCATTTTTTTTTTTTTGGGGGGGGGGGAGATTTCAAAAATGCTAATCTCATCCTAATGCTTAGAAAAGCATAACGTGTTATAAATCAATATGATCTTCATTGCAAAATAAATACTTGTTTATTTATATTTAATTACTTGAATCTCATCATCATTTAATAAAATACCACAACACTTTTGTAAATTAGCAAAGCATAATGTCTTGCATAAATCAATATAATCTATTACTACAAAATGCGCTTGTTTATATTTAATTATGTTATTCTCATAACATCATTTAATAATAATAGCACACAAGTATACCTGACCTCCTTTTTGGTCTCTTGGTATAGCTTGTTTCGTTGATGGTATAATTTTAATTCATCTCAATAAAATATGCATAGACCTCTAAATATGTAGAGATAATAAAATACACGATCACTAACTTGACAATAAAAATTCCATTTTATAGCAACAATCAAAGTCAATGTCAATCCCATTTAACCACTGGGAAAAAAAAATAATCTATAAATAAGTTTGAACTTGTGAGAAAAAGAATATTCATTTAATATAAAAACATTTTAATCAACAACTCCTATGGTAGGTTGATTAATTTTCATATAGGGGTGATCAATAGCAAGGGTTGTTGAGGGGTTGTTGTCTTTCACATATAGCCATCCGCTAAATTAAGTTAAATCCTAGAAATGATGGGAATGGATATGGCCGGCGCTTCTCGTTAGTCATTTTGTTCAAATAAAGGTTAATGTGGACAGATCCTTCACCTAATAACACTTGGCTAAATGCAAATACAACAAATGTTATTTTAGTTGAGTAATAAATTATGTACACCTTCATTCTTTAAAGTTTATGATAAAAATCAATATTGAAAGATGGCAAATCTGTAAGCTAGATTCTGACTATTTTATTTTAGGAATCCCATAGATTCTTTTGGTTTTGATTGGTTGAATCCGTGAATGTGTACACAAAGCCCCATCAAGATTAGTTTTAATTTTCTTTAGGTGCCAATAGGTAATGTTTACTTGATTTTTACTTAGATTTGCTTTAAAATATGTATGTAAATTTTGTGTTCAATTTGGTATACATCCCAGAGATGATCTTTCTAGTCATCAACCACAAAGCCATGGACCAACATAGTTCTTTATTACTTAGTGCTTTAGACCAAGATATTGGATTTGCATTTTGTACATTGTTACTTTTGACTAGGAATTTATGTTAGGAATAGTTGTTTTTTGCTACTTAGCACTTTTGAATAAGATACTAGATTTGCATGATGTTATTTTAACTATGTGATGAGTTCTTATGCTACTTACCACTTTTGAGCAAAATACTATATTTGTATTTTGTGTATTGTTTTTATGTAATTTTTGTTTAAAGTAACGCATGAAATTGATGCTTTAGATCAATTAATGTTTTCATGGTGTAAAAAATTTTAAAACCAAATTTAAAATGATTTGGATGTTAGAAAATATGCAAAAAATTTAATTTTCTTCAACTATCACCTCAAATGGATGGAAGCCAATGTCTACAAGTTTTACCTAGAAAGCGTTCTAAATTATGGCAATTTAGGAAAGGCAAATTTAATTTACGGTTAGGAACCTCAAAATAGCAAATGAAAATTTTAAAAATATTAATTACGAATAAAATAAGGACAAAATTATTAAAAATTATTGGTTTCGATATTTTAAAATCAAATTTGCAGAAGTTCGTGCTTAAAATTATATATTATTTTGTTATTCCAATGTTAATGGGATTCAAGTTAGAAATTGTAATGTACGTGATCACGGATGGATATTAGGTCGTTGACTGAAATTAGACTTGTCATACCTCCTCTCATTTGTTCTAGGATAATTCCTCTTCCTTAAAAACCTAGTTGAAGGATGACTTTCTGTTGATTGTGGAATCACGGTTGCCTCTTCCTCTTCATGGCTTGACCACGCCATCTTCCTCGTCCATGTCCACGTCCTCTTTGACTCTTGTCTCTTCCATCATCTTGCAATGAAACCTTGGCTTTGAGGGCTTGCTCCAAAGGCTCATTTTGCATTTCTAACAATTTTTCTTCTTCGGCTAGTATAGCTCCAAACAACTCATCAATAATCATGGTATCTAAGTCATTTGAATTCTCAAAAACCCAAGTCACATAATCAAACTTTGGAGTTAAAGAGCTCTGATACCACTTTGTTAGTGTAGAAAAATAATAGAAGAGACACTTTGTAAATTTTTTATTTCTTCTTGACCAAACTCCAAAGTACATAAAATATTTAGAAGTGAAAGATACCTTACACATTTTATAAACTCTCCCTAATTAACAATATTAATTTTCATTTAACTCATGAAATAAACCATCCTATAAATACATAATTCCAATGAAATAATTCTCCTTAATGACACACTATAATTCTTTATTACTCATAAAATAACTCTAATAAATCTCAATAGCTACCACATCAAAGGTCACATAACCACTAAAAATTCATTAACTTCAAATTATTATTTTTAATCAACACTCCTATGGTATGATAGAGAAGGGGTACAAGAGATTGTTGAGATTGCAAAGCCTAGAAATGATCCTGATTGCCGGCGCTTCTCGTTCTTTGTTCATCAACAACCATCTTTACTTCAGTGGAATGTTTGCTTGTGAGAATTGGATTTCTTCGTCAAATGCATGCATCTTAGTCTGATCTATACGTAAGCATTATTTTTTAGGTGGTTGTTTGCACAAAGCATGGTATACATCCCAGATCGATCTTTCTTCCACTAACGTGGAAAAGAAATAAAGTTTGGGTAGAATTGCTTGAAGGCGCTTATGATGCTCATTTTGTGGTTAGTGTTGTAACGATAAGTTTGTTTGACTAGTAGATAAAATGTGTTGAGTTCGCCATCAAATGTTACTGGCACTCTGGAGGGAGAGCCAATGTCCTTCAGCCATTATGGCACTTCTACTCTCTTTAACAAATGATAGGGGACGAGGAATTGGTTTCGATAGAACTAGGATGCATCGTGCATTTTGGGGAAGTTTTGTTACATCACTTGGTAGGGTTGACTAACGCTGTTAGCCTCTATTAAAAACCAAAATTTCAGTATAATCATTTAGAAAGTCTTTTTTACTGATATCTCCTAAAGTTTCAGTAAGTTTTCCTGTAACTTTTTAATTGGACTATCTTCATTTATTAGCTTTTCTCACAGAAGCTTGTATTGGTCTTCTCCGACTAAACCATTTTAGGTAAGTTTTGTAATTTTTTCTTCAATATGCTACTTTGAATTTCTTCCATGTACATTCATTCTTAATCTAATCTCTTCTTACCGATGTTTTTAAAACCGATTGAGCGGTTGAACCGATCAGGTGTGCAGTTCATGATTCACCGATGGTTATATATATATATATAATCAATAAGTTAATCAAGTTTTAATCCAAGTTTCAATTTTCAATATTAACTTTGGTAAGTTAATCGTTTTGCTACACTTTTTAGAGTATAGAGTGAGTTATGAGGTGTCTACACAAAGCGAAATGTATAGCTTTGACATTCTTATGCTAGAAATGTTTACCAGAAGAAGACCAACATATCAAATGCTTAAAGATGGTCAGAATCTTCATAACTTTGTTAAAGTTGCATTTTTAGATAATCTTTTGCAGATTTTGGAACCACCTCTTGCAATAGATGGAGAAGAAGCAACAAAAGAACTTGATAAAGCAAATATCTTAAGATTTAGTTTGAGTTTATCTAAGATTTAATTTAATTTAGTTTGAACTTATCTCTTGTTATTTTTAATTTTTTTTATCTTTTTTTTTATCTTATCCTATCATTATCTTATATAATTTATTTGTCTATATAATAAATACTTTGCCTTTATTCTTATTGAATTTAGCTAACCTTCTACTTAAAATGTCTTCAGAGCTAAACAAAGAGAATCTAACCCTTAATCCAAATGTTGAGAAGTGCTTAATTTCAATTTTTAAGATAGGACTTGCTTGTTACGAGGAATCACCAAAAGAAAGAATGAATATGATGGATATCACAAAAGAGCTAAATATAATCAGAAAGGCCTATTTTTTGCTTGTGGGATAAATGAAAAGTGACTCAATTCTCTGTATATAACTGGAGAACAAAAAATATAGAGGTGCCACTTTCACACTGCTATGTCTACCAATTTATAACAGTAGTTCCATATAATATTTTTTTTTCTGAATTATTTAACATCTACATGAAGTTTTCCTTTCTAAAATTAATAATATTATAATAAAATAAAATTGAGACTTCTACATGCTCAATTGCTTATGCCACCCAGATTCGGCTGTTACTTGCTAAAGTAGTTATAATTTCTGCCATGTTGATATGTATATTTCTACGTTCTAAAACTGCAAAGATGACAGGTTTTTTCTCGCATTTCAGGTGTTGAAACATGTGAAGAATTGAAGCTGAAATATGTTATGAAGAGCATTGTTGAAGGGGATGAAAAGGGAGACAAGTCAAAGGCTGAGATGGACAAAAGGAATAGAAGTGAACACATAAGCACTGCTGACATGGATGGAGGCATTATAACTGTAGGACAGATGTCAGTGGTAGCTGAAATCAAGGAAAAACAGCTCAGGAGAAGCACCAGAAGGCATGTGGTGTGCTTAACCGCCTGATGAGAGAATTCGTGTAGTGACTAGTGAGGTGCATTATGTAGGTCAAATTACTCTGAAGTTTGCCAACATTTCACTCGGTATCCTTTAGTTTTCAACATTGCACTCGCTATCCTTACACAAATAATTTTGATATTTTTATCACAAATAATATATATATCTTTTTTTATATTCTTTTTAATATTATTTATTATATTTATTTATTTTTATTATTTTCTCTCACTTAATCACACTCATTTAAAATAAGTGAGAAAAGAAGTGTGAAGAGGACATCATTTTCCTTACACAAAACACTAACAGAGCTAACTTCTGTTTAATAATATTTTTCTATTCCTATTATACCCTCTCTTACTCCTTCACGTCTCCTTGTCAGTGAGCAGAGCATTTCTCTTATTTCTCCTTGTCATTGACCAGCTTAAAAGCTCAATTCACTCATTTCTCTCATTTGGGACCACTTGAAGGATCATGCACATATATATCCTGGGTTCCAACAGACAAGAATGCTAGGAGTAAAATCTGATATATACTTCCTTGGAATCATTTTCTTGCAAATTTTGACAGCAAAACCACCATTGGGATTGGCACATCATGTTGATAGAGCCATTATGAAGGGAACGTTTAGTAAGATGCTGGATCCAATAGTGCCTGACTGGCCAGAAGAGGAGGCCTTGAACTTTGCAAAGATGGCGCAATCAAATGTGTTGAATTTAGGCGGAGAGACAGATCTGATCTTTGCAAGGTTGTCCTACCAGAAATGAACAAGCTAAGAGAACTTGCTGAAAATAGTAATCTACATTCAGTGTTGGGTAACTGTATAAATGTGCCCCACCAGATGCAACTCAGGCTGTGAACAATATAATGAGCCTGGGTTGTATTGGCCAGAGAGGGTGACGAATGGATTCTTTACACCAAGCCCTGAGCAACTAAGATTCATGATAACCATAAACAAGTTCATAAAAATCCAATCATGAGTTTCACATGCTAAAAGAAACAAGTAAAGGAACTAAGTGAACTAAACAACTTCCTAAATTTCTTGCTTGAGATGCAGCCATTACAAAATCAAGTGCCACAGTCATTTGGAAACAAAAGTATATGCATTATGTTGCAGAATTGTTTGATAATTCTCCCACTGGTTTTCTAGCCATCTCAATCCATCAATCCATCCTTCATGTAAGTTATACACACATGAACCATTCTATGTTGTGACCTTTCAGTCTATCCAAGGGCTAGTACTTGCAAAAGCAATAAACGTAACAATTCTTACAAGAGTCATTCAAGGATCAAACAATTTAATTAAGTGTGGGTTAAAAATGTAGAACTGTTTGACACTGTATGCGAACGTAAAACCATTTTTGACTTTCAAAGTCAACAAAAGGGGTTTATTTTTTGGTGGAGCATGTGGAGCAGATGGGAGTTTACTTCATTTTCTTTCTTGTTTTCGGTGGAGCATGCGGAATATGTGGAAGTTTGTTTCATTTTCTTTCTTTTTCAGTGGAGCATGGAGAAAGTTTCCCCTATAAATAGAGACCTCATCTAATAGTTTTAGTATCTCATTTTCACAAAGAAATATCACATAGTATTTTCTGAGAGTCTTTCTTATTTTATATAGAGAGAGATGTATTCTCCTATCTCAAAAGAAAGTATTATTGTTCTTTCCTTATAATTAGAGAGAAGTTGTAATTTTTTCTTTCACATAGTGAAAACATTCTAGTTTTGCACGTGGTTTTTCCCTCATCATTAAAGGGAGTTTTCCAAGTAAAATATTGTGTCAGTTCCAATTTTCTCAACTCTATTTTAATTATGTGTTATTGTTTCCATAACTCTGGTACCCTATAGTGGTATCAGAGACATAGGAACTATTCACAATTACTATTCATGATGCGGGTACTGTTCATGATTATTATTCACATGTGTGGTTGTATACTTTTGCAGTATTGTTAACATATAAAAGGTTTGTCCTGATATGATATATATATATATATACAATATTATTCACGTATATGATACTATTCACGGTGAAATAGAGTAAGCCGATTCAATTGAGAAACAAATTATTGTTAATATCATGGCGACAAAATATGAGATTGAGAAGTTCAATGGGAGTAATTTATTCTTATGAAAGTAGAAAAGATTGCAGCAAATCTATACATGCTTGTGGGAGATACACTACAAAAGGGAGATACATCAGTTACATCAGTAGGCCATGAAGAATCAATGATGTGGCATCACAAATTAGGCCATATGTCAGAACGTGGTTTGAAGATTCTCGCAGAATGTGATCTCCTTCCCAGACTCAAATCAATAAACTTACCTCTTTGTGAGCACTATGTTACAAGCAAGCAGCATAGATTAAAGTTTGATAGATCAACTGCTAGAAGCAAGCACATACTAGACTTGATTCATTCTGATGTGTGGGAGTCACCCGAAATGTCCTTAGGATGAGCAAAATACTTTGTATCATTAATTAATGATTACTCCAGGAGATTATGGGTGTACCCAATCAAAGAGAAGTCAGATGTATTTCCAATCTTCAAGGACTTCAAAGTAAGAGTAGAACTTGAATCCATAAAAAGGATCAAGTGCTTGAGGATAGACAATGGAGGAGAATATATAGATGATAATTTTCTCGTATTTTGCAAGCAAGAGGGTATTCAAAGGCAGTTTATAGTTGCACACACACCTCAACAAAATAACATAGCAAAGCAGATGAATAGAACTCTCCTAGAAAGAACAAGTGCTATGTTGCGAACTGTAGGTTTAGCCAAGTTTTTTTGGGCAGAAGCAGTTAAAACTGCCTGTTACGTGATAAATCGGTCGCCATCAACTGCAATTGGTTTAAAGAAACCAATTGAGATGTGGAATGGCAAACCAGTAGATTATTCTTCTCTTTATGTGTTCGGATGTCCTGCATATGTGATGTACAATTCCCAAGAAGGAACAAAGCTGAATCCAAAATCCAGGAAATGCATATTCTTAAGTTATGCTGACGGTGTTAAGGGGTATCGCCTGTGGGATCTCACTGTCGCAAGGTTATTGTCAGCAGAGATTTTGCAGAAAATGAACTGCAAAATGAACAAGAAGATGTCAGCACTTTGAAAGAGATTACTACAGTACAGATAGATGGAAAAGTTGGAGAAGAAGATTCCTCTGAAGCAGAACAAGAACTAGAGCACGAGGAACAAGAACCATCATGACACTCAGACTATGTTATAGCAAGCCACTATGTATATTGTCTTCTAACAGAAAAAGGAGAGTCGTCAACCTTTTAGGAGGCTATGAGTAGCTCAGATGTTTCTTTATGGATGACAGCAATACAATAAGAAATGGAAGTCCTACATAGAAACAAGACATGGAAACTTGTTGAACTTCCAAAGGCACGAAAAGCCATTGGTAACAAATAGGTCTTTAAGATCAAACGAGATGACAACGATCAATTGGAACGATATCGTGCGCTGATGGTCAAAGGGCATGCTCAGAAAGAGAGTATTGATTTCAATGAGATATTCTCTCCAGTTGTCAGACTTACCACTATCAGAGTAGTCTTGGCTATGTGTGCTGCATTTGATTTACATATTGAACAACTAGATGTGAAAACTACTTTTCTTCATGGAGAGTTAGAAGAAGAGATATATATGCTCCAACCAGAAGGCTTTGAAGAAAAAAGGCAAGGAAAACTTGGTTTGTAAGTTAACCAAATCTCTGTATGGTTTAAAGCAGGCGCTAAGGTGTTGGTACAAGAGATTCCTTCATTATTAGCCTCAAATACAACAGACTAAGTTCAGACCATTGTACATATTACAAGAGGTTTGGTGGCGATGATTTTATCATTTTACTGTTATACGTGGATGACAAGTTAGTGGTAGGCCCCAACAAAGATCAAGTCCAAGAATTGAAGGCACAGTTTGCTAGGGAGTTTGATATGAAGGACTTGGAACCAGCAAACAAGATTTTAGGGATGCAAATTCACTGTGACAGAAAAGATAGGAAGATTTGGCTTTCTCAAAAGAACTACCTAAAGAAAATATTGTGGCACTTCAACATGCAAGATTGTAAGCTAGTCTCTACCCACTTCCTATCAATTATAAATTATCCTCAAGTATGTGTCCTAGCAATAAAGTGGAGAGGATGGAAATGTCTCGAGTACCGTATGCATCAGCAGTGGGAAGTCTTATGTATGCTATAATCTGTATTAGACCAAATATTGCTCAAGCAATTGGTACGGTCAATCATTTTATGACAGATCCTGGCAAAGAGTATTGGAATACTGTTAAGAGGATCTTAAGATACATTAAAAGGACCTCATGTGTTGCATTATGTTTTGGAGGATCAGGGTTTGTTGTCAGGGGATATGTTGATTCAGATTTTACAGGTGATTTTGATAAAAGGAAATCTACTACAGGCTATGTGTTTACACTTGCAGAAGGAGTTGTGAGCTGGTTATCGAAGTTATAAACTGTTATAACTTTATTTACTACAGAAGCTGAATATTGTTAGCCATGGCAACCATTACCCAAGAGGGGGGTGAATTGGGTGATGCCTAGTTTTAATGCAACTTTGACAAAATTATGCATTTTGAATAACTCAATTAATAAATGTATCGGAATAAGTCTAATAAATGTACAACTATTGAGGATTACTCAAATACAACTTGGGATATATGATGAACTAAGTGAATAAGCTAGATATCAAAAGATTCATACAATCAAAACATCAAGATATGCAAAGATAAATATATTCTACCAAATTTGAATTTAAAGATCCTGTATGGAAGAAATAATCAAACTCAAGAATTTAAAGGTTTTGAAAGCTCACCAAAAGTGACTTTACATGGGAGATCCTCAAGCTTAACTTGAGATTTTTGGCTTTATCTCAAAAGGGCTTACTTTTCGGTGGTGCTAGAAAAACCTTTGTACATTCAAGAGCTTTCTTACATTTTTGGGGATACTTCAGCCCTTGTGCTAGAGCCTCCAATTCTTCAAGCTTTTCTTTCTTGATGACCTGTACAATGAAGAGCACTCACAACACCTTTGAGAACCTCACCCTTTGTGTTTGAGTCTCACTCAGAGGATACCTCTCTTTTTCTCTTTTGAGTAATACCTCACCCTCTTACAATGATTTCAAGGTGAATAGAAAGAATATAAACTCTCTGAAGAGTAGATATACAACTTAAAGAACAAAGTAAAGATGATAGTAATTTTTTCTTTCACAGAGTGGAAAACAAGTTAGTCTTGGTATGATTTTACACACTCAGCTCAAAATAAAGATTTGGAGAAAAACATTTTGAATTTCGTTTTCAATTTTCAAGGGTATTTTTCAGAATGTTCTCCAACTTGTTTTTGATGCCCTAAACACTTTTATTTATAACCCAATGAGTTTTAGAGCCCATGGAGGTGTTTAAAATGATTTTCTATGCTTAATTGAAGATTTTAGCCGTTGAATGGCGTCGTTCACATGTGTATTTGTTTTAATCGATGAAAAAGCTTTATTTAAAAGAATAAATGCTTTTACATTTGTTCGAAACATAACTTTTTGTAATCGATTACATGTTTAAAAATAATTTAGTTTTATCGATTACATACCTGGTCATATTCCAACAACGGTCATATTCTAACGTTGTCATATTCGACGGACATATTCCAACGTGTATATCGACGGACATATTCCATTTCGGTTTTCAAACCGACTTTAAAAGGTCATAAATTCTTCATTTATTAACAATTGAAAGCAAATGACCATTCATTGGAATTCTCTTTGAGTCTACTTTCTTTTTATGAAAGAAGTTTCAGAATAAAAATCAAAGTATTTTAAAAGATATGATCAAAATAGTAACCAAAGGTCAGATTTTCAAAACTCAAACTTTAATTGGTCATAACTTTTTCGTTCCTTATGCGTTTAAAGCAAATGACCAGTTTGGAAAGATATTTGTTGTCTCATTTTAAATGAGATACATTTAAAGTAAAACTCAAAGTATTTTAAAAATTATGATTATGGAACTATATGTCGCCACCCTTTGTAAAACACAAACAATGGCTTTTACAATAGATCTGAAATATTACCATAACTACTATCCATACATATATTTAAAATTTTAGAAACACTTATTTTTTGTTTGTTACTTTTTCCTATAATCTCCGTGATATTTATAACTTATTTTAAATCTAAGTTTTATAAGCTAAGCTTGAAGATGTTGGGTAGATCTTTTATCACCATCACTTCTTGATGTAAGGAAAAGAAAATCTTCATTCTTCAAAACTTGCAAATGCCTGGAACATCTTTTCATTTTCATTCTTTTGAGTGTGCATAGTTGTGATATTTTGCTTTCTAGAGGTCAATGCTTACTCTTGGTACTTGGCAAAGATTTTCAAGGAAAATGCTTCACTTGAAGGAATCAAATAGTTGCAAAAGCAAAAATTCAAAACTCAATATCTTCGTATGCATGATTCATAAATGTATAACTCTAGTTAGTCTAACATGCATACAAGACTTTCATAGACATACCAATATTTTGTTTTTTGTTTCTATAAAAATTATTGGATAAAAAGAAAAATAACACATATTAGAAAAGATTAATGTAAATGGTCAACATTCTTGTATAGATGGGTAATGCACTAATTTTATTGATAGCACAACTATAAAGCATAAGTATTTTGAATTCTTATGTTAATTTATTTGACATCATCATAAATATCTTAAATCATGGGGTGCAAACTAAAATTCTTTTTGACGATGAACCAAAAAGAGAAATATGTGTTTAGCTTATAATAGATTAAATAATGTTTTATCAAACAAAAGACAATTTTGTTTTTTCTTTCTAATTTTGTTTTTATATTGAATTTGAAATTTAAAAAAGATTTAATGGAAGAAAAGATAATATTTTTCTCTCCCCTAAAGATAAGAATATGATTGTAAAGAGTAGCATCACAATCAATAACCATAAATACTTGGTTCATTTATATACTGATTTTGCATGTGTTATAAATTGAATGAGTAAATAACATATAATCCTTATAATGTTTTTCAAGATTTAAAAATTCAAAATACTTGTCATTTTTGGTACTTCAACATTTAGCATATGATAGCATATATCCTTGTTATTTTGAGTCTATTATATAATATCTTGCATACACATCATAAATAAGTACCACTTATATCATGATAGAGATACAAAATATCTAGATGTAATGATCAAGAAATTGATGATTTTGCATGAATGAAAAATCATACAACTTATCACTTATGAAGCATTTTGAGATGAAAGAATGGACCAAAGTCATGGTGAAATTTAAGAATGATAATCATAATGCTAAATAAATCATTGATATTCAAAAAGAAAAATCCGATGATTTTTTTTAACCTCAATGGAGGTGATGTCATTAACATAAAACACTTTATGTCAAGTAAGGATCTAAAATTGAGGTCAAGTTTATTAAGGTAGGATTTAAGTGCTAAGAAATCTCTTCAAAATATTCATTTTATCAAGAAATAAAACATAGATATATGCATGCCAAAAAAAATGGCAAATAGTAAAGAGCAAACAAAATTGTGTCGATAATGAAAAGTGACATATATGTATACATCATTCTGTGAAGATATGCTAAAGATGGAATTAAATCTATTAATTATGTGAAGTGGAAATTTGGCCAATCCTCGACAAAATGTGTGAAAATGAATAAATACCACATCGTGGGAGTGGGACTTAAGCAATTGTGAAATCGAGACAAGTTCTTTAACTCGACTTTTATGAGTTGGAACCCATAAAATCAATTTTAATCCATCAAATTGTTTTAAAGCAACTTAAATCAATTCAAATCATTATTTAAACATATAATCAAATCATGTTATGATTAATTCATATAATTGATTGAAATACCATTTTTAAAGAGTTTCACCATTTTTGTTGAGGATATTAAAGTTGGGAGTCTTGAAATCACCTATATGAGTGGAGCAGTGCAAAACAACTTGAGAAATGGCATAGTTAGTGTTAGATTCAAATATAACGAAGAATTCAGCACGCATTATGCGAAAAGTGCGTGATTATGCGTTAAAAATACAAGATTATGAGGGTTAATTGATGCATGAATTCTAATTTACACGAAAAATGTTTTGGTTCATGTAGAAAAATGTTTAAACTTCACTAATTACATAGGGGTTAAGTGAAAATCCTATTTATCTAGTGGTTTCTACAAACTCAAGCATTCGAAATTTGCACTTTTTGAACATGATCTCTATAGAACATTTTAAAATTATTGATTTGATTTAAACTTTTTGAAATACTCTGGGAAATTTTTAAAAACTTTATTTCAAAGCAATAAATGTTTACATTTATAGAAAAATAAGATTTTTAAATTTTAAAAATAATTTAGATGATAATAGTTTTAAATCTTAAGACAATTTCAAAAGATTCTCAAGAATATGGAACTTGAAAAGTTTTTTTTTTTAAAAGGAATATTTCAAACTAGAAATTCATATTCAACGACCAAAAACTATTTTCTATAAATCTATCCTTTATTAAGTTTTGTAGATTGAGAACTTCATATATATTATTCTTGACCTTTATTTTCTTTTGCTGGGTTACGAGATTAAAACATATATAGAACTAATATCATCTACCCTATATGCAATGACAAAATTAGCAATTTTAATATCCAATTAAGCAAATAATGTTAAGCATACTTTCATGTAAAGAAAGCATCTAATCATTTAAGATTTTTTATCAACATTTATTTCATACAATTTATACCATATAGAATACAACAATCTAAGAGATTAGATACTTACAATGATTCGCCAGAGACCAAACAATGAGTTTTACAACTTTAGAATGACCTTGCTAACTCCATGTGAAGTCAACATTGTGTTCTCATATTAGCATCATCATTTTAGAATCTCTATCGGTCAAGCATACACACTATTAGCCTTCACTTCTACAAAGCAAATGAAGCCTTCAGCTGCCATGTTTGAATATAACTTATTTTTGTTCATAGCTAGCACTTTGGTTTTCTATTTGTGCTTGAATTGAACATCTTTCACTTTTTAAAATCATATCTTATTCATGTAGTTGGATCATTACCTCACTTTGAGTTGCTTTATATATATTAATTGTCGATCAATTTACATAAAAAAAATAAGTTGGTATATTTTATCCAAATAGAGGATAATTTAGTTTCTTTTCCTCCCACTTTCTCTTATTCGAATTATATGGGACTGGTACCAGAAGATATCCAAAATGCTTTCAGATCACGTAATATAATTAATTAGAATTAGAATTATATTTTTTAATATAAAATAAACTCATTTTTAATATATAATAAATTAAAATATTATATAGAACTATAATCTTAATTATATTAATTTTAATTATATTAATTATATATAAATACATGCATAAAAGAAAGATATTAATTAATATATATATATAGAAGAATTATTATAATTATAATTCATATATCTAAATAGAATGAAAAAAGAATATATAATAATATAAATATGAATTTTAATAGAAACTAATATGAATATAAAAAATTCTATTTAGAATAGAAAGATATAAATGGCTCCCCCGGTTAGTCCACATAGCACGACGAGACAATTAAACTCACCTTCCAGATCCAGTCTTCCACCCCCAAGAAGCAATTGCCAAGTCAAGGTGAAATGAAATACAAAAAATAGTAATCAAGGGGAAGCAGCCAAGCATTGACTTTTACCTGAAGCAATATATTAAAACTTAATTATCAACACTTCACGTGGTAGGGAACGTATAAACCATTGACTAATAAGCAAAATTACAGAAAAACCACAGAGATAAAGACATAAGAGTGAGAAAAGGCCAAGTTTTATACATTAAACATAAAAGAAATTCTTACAACAACGACTTGTTATTACTGTTAATAAACCAATAATAGACTGAAATATTATTATACAGCAACCTTTCCTGAAAGGAATTTTTTCTGTCCCTTCTCCCCTACGCCGTCTGCGTTCCGCATTGTATAGTGAAATTGACCAATATTTATTAAGTAATATCATTACGCAATTGTTGATATTATATTATGTATCCGTTGTCAGGCGGGTTTAAATCCTTTTTATATTTTTAAGAAATTAAATATATTTATTTTTATTCAATATTTTTATTAAGTATTGAGCAAAAAATATTTTACAAATATATCACATTATTCTTTGTAAAATGTGTTACAAATGACATAAAGTAACTAAATAAAAGAAAAGCTTATTCTTGTGAATTCAATAAAAGAAGTTGACGGTGATTGTTGTGAGATTCATAAAAGAAGTCAAGACAAAAACTATGATTATTATTTTTGGATAAAAAACAAACAATGATATATCATTCATAGCATTTCGTAAAAGTAGTTTTCATGTAAAATAACAATACTCAACACATAAATATATATTCTCGATTATTTTACATAAAAAAAATATATATATTCTCGATCACTTTACATAAAAAACAAGTTAGTAAATTTCATCCAAATAGAGGATAATTTAGTTTCAAATTTCCTCCACTTTCAAAACTTTTCCAAACTAAAATATATAATAATACTTATTATATATTTTAGTTATTATCAAAACTCATTATTTATATATATAAATTTTTATAAAATAATAACTTTATACTAACTAATAATTAGTATTAATCAAGACTCTTATTTATTTTTTTAAACTATTTTTATTAAAAAACTTTATAGAAATTGTTATGATATCCATACAAAATCATGGGTATCAAAATCTATGCTGACGTAATCTAATAAAATAAAAATACATGGATTAAGTGAATTTAAAGTGCG
This sequence comes from Ormosia semicastrata, assembly GCA_029884595.1. Lineage (NCBI taxonomy): Eukaryota > Viridiplantae > Streptophyta > Magnoliopsida > Fabales > Fabaceae > Ormosia > Ormosia semicastrata. The sequence continues at coordinate 7,478,484 of JAQQTO010000037.1, forward strand.
CTTTTTTAAACTCAATTACAAATAAACACTCTTCAAAAAGAAATTGCAAGATAATACCTATTAATTTTGTTTTTTATGGTATAGTGCCCAGTATTTTAATTAATTATTTAGAATTAAAATAAGAGAAATCTTTTTCCTTACCCATTGATCTTTTGGTGTTTTAAACTTTGCAAGTTCCACATTTTGTGCTTGAGAAGCTTTGATTGAAGCTATCTCTTCACTTAAATTTTGATCAAAATAAATTGGGCTTTGAGAAGCATTCCATGATAATTCCTTTTAAAATACCAATTTGTCCATCTTTTTGAGAAGTTTTAAGCATAATTGAAACACTAGGAGGACTTTTTGACATGATCCTCATCCAATTTTAGGTCCATGTGGTAGCCGCCGAAGTTTCTACTGTGTTTTCTAGAATTGAACTGCATGGGCATATATTTTAGGGTTCGTAGACGATTGTTCCTATAGTGATTTGCTTGACTAATATTGGCTTAATTGATAAAATCTAAGCTTCGATTCACTACCTGCTATGGAGTTAACCATTATTGCAGCCGTTGTAATTTACATGACATGATAAAACATGATTGCTACCTTACCACAGCTAGCACCTGCGTATGAGTTTGCATGTATTCTTTTATAAATTGATATTGAAGTGTTTTTCTTTTTCAAAGGTCGAAATTGTAGTAATTCTTTTGGGTTAATGAATTTTTGTGATGATATGATATTGATAAACCTGCAGAAGTTCTTCCCACGAAATCACATGCAGCCATTTGTACTTAATGGAATGAATTCAATGAATGGCACTGAGAGTGGTACTGCTGTACTACAATTAAACTGATAGAAAATGGAAAAGGTTGATGGGATAAATTTATCATTTAATTCATCACATTTTTTTATAATTGTTTAATAGTCCCAACCTTTTGTTGTGAAAAATGCTTTATTTCAAAAGAATAAATGTCTCACATTGGTTGGAAAATAAGTTTTTGAAGAGATTTAAAAATGATTTCTTTTTAGGAAGTTTTGCTCTTCTTGCTCATATTACAACTTTTTGCAAGAAATATTCTAAGAAATATTTCAAGGACATATTCTAATGGTTATATTCTAACGGACATATTCCAATTTTACCATATTCCAACATCATATTCCAACGACCAAAAACTATTTTCTATAAATATCATCCTTTATTAATTTTGTTTTTAGAACTTCCTCTTCATCATTCTCCAGTTCTATTTTGATTTGCATGTAAATTCATCAACTTAAAATCTCAAATCAATATCAATAGATTGCATATAAATTTCCATTCTAGCTTTCCAATAATCGAAAGAGCACCATCAAAGAATGGAGGATTTTTGTCTATTTCAAAAATAATTTTGAAAAGCTTTTGTAATGGTTGCCAAACAAATGAAGATCTTTAACTCATTTTAAGCTTTTACTAGAGCACGAAACAACAATCTCAAGAATTAGGAATGGCAACCATTCGCCAGGGGGTGAATTGAACAATGAGTTTTACATGTAACTCTGACAAGGATTATGCATTTTGACATAATATTAATCCATGCAATGTTTAATTTTATAAATGTCAATATTATTTTATTTTTCCTACAATCTCTAGTGATACTAATATAACTTATTTAAATGTGAGGTTTTATGAGGAAATCAAGTAACACAATGGAAAACAAAAGAAGCTAGATAAATATTTGGATGTAGGGCGAGAGGTGCAAATGGCGTTAGGTGGGTTCACACTTGGTTTTGGGTAGTGTTTATGTTATGGTGCTTACCAACCACTTGTGGGTTCTTTAAATGAGGCAAAGATTTTCTTTGGAAAATGCTTAACTTGAAGGAGATCAAAGTTTCACTATCAAGAGCAAAAACACACAAAATCCTCAAACTCGTTTTGGAGAATGAGAAGAGACTAAAGTCATCACTATACCTCACCCTTGTGCTAGAGTCTCCAATTTTTTGTTTTTGGTTTCTATTAAATTAAAAGGAAAAAGAAAAATAAGCACATTTAGAGTAAGATTAATGTTAATGGTGAAGTCGTGTGTAGGTGAGGGTAATGCACTAATTTTGTGATATGGGATTTCACCCTGTCTTAATTGTTTTTGAATTTATGTTAATGACTTGGCATAAATATCTTAAAAATTGTGGGGTATAGCTAACTAAAACTCTCTCTAGTGGATAACCAAGAAAGAGACATATCAAGGGTTTCTAATTGTGTAAAATAATTTTAGAAAGACAATTTTTGTTTATGTTCAAGGGATAAATCCATTTTTATGTTCTGAAGTTGTTTTAAATTCAAAATCATGATTTAATGAGATTAGAAATGAGTTAAAAGCAGTTGAGTTTAGAATATGACCTAGTACTATGCATCACAATCTACAATATGCTCAAATATTGGTAGCATTTATGTACTTGATTTTGCATGTGTTATAAATTGAATGAGTAAATACACACATATAATCCTTATAATGGTTTATGTAGAGTTTAAAAATTAAAATAGAGCATTTGAGTGCTTCATATAATGTCTTACATAGTATCTCATATATCCTTGTTATTTTTGAGTTATTATTAACTTGGTTATGTGACATGCATAGTTAATTATATATGTATAGAGTGTGATAACTCATGATCTAGATGTACATGATCAAGTATTTGATGATGTTTGCATGAATGAATTCCATGTCCCAAAACTATGAGATTAGTTGAGATTGATGGGAATATGGACCAAGAGCCATGGTGTTGAATTTGAGGTGTGGACTTGATGATCATAATGCTAAATAAATCTTTGATTCAAATGAGATTAAATCCACAAGTGATTTAAAGATTTTAGTCCTGAGATACATTTCAAGGTGATGTCATTTTGGAAGTCATCAAAAGAGTAACTATAGTCGATTTGTAAAACACAAAGGCATAGTTTTTTACTATTAATTGGTAGGATCCATGAGTGGCTTTAAGAAATCTCTTAGCAAATATTCATTTATGGAAGATACTTAAAACATAAATTCTTTGAGCTTGATTGTCAAAATGGCAAATTTTAACACAAGTAAACAAAAAGTGTATAATGAAAAATAGTGACATATATGTATACCACCATCACTTTTGATGTAATCCATATGCTCCAAAAAAATTGAATAAATTCATTAATTATGTGAAGTCATAAGGAAATTTTCCAATCCTTGAGTCGACAAAATCTTTGTGTAAAAACTTAATAAATACCACATCTTGGGAATGAGACTAAAGCCAATTTGATACTAATAGTGATGGTAACCCAACTTCATAAGTGGAGATCCCATGAAAAAGTTCATAAATGGGTAATAACAAGTCAGTTGTTAACATGCATACAAGACTTTGTTTGTCCCTTCTCATATGTAGATTCATTTATAAGTGCTATTGCATATTATGAGGATATATTAAATGCTTTTAATGAATTTCATATCTCATTAAAGGTTGTATAAATGGTCAACATACACTTGATGAAATCACCTATATGTCATTTATTAAGCACAACTATAAAGATAATGACATATTCTTTAGAGCACTTTGTCATCATCAAAACTTGCAGATTAAATCATTGGGGCAAACCTATTTCCAAAATATAATGACTAAAGAGATAAATGAGGGTGTAAATATGTTAAGTGGGATTCTAATTTGGACGAAAAATGTTTTGGTTCATAGAAGTTTAAACTTCACCAATTACATTGTAAGTTAAAATCCTATTTAAGTGTCCGGTTCATAGCAAGGAACCAGATTCAAACTTTCATTCATGACAAACACATAAGAGTTCAATATCTGTTTTAAAATTATTGATTTTATTTAATATTCTTTTAAAATATGTGGAGATTGGATATGTGAAAAATGCTTTATTTCAAAAGAATAAATGTCCCACATTGGTTGGAAAACCAATTTTTGAAGAGATTTAAAAATGATTTAGTTTTATCCGAGTTTTGACCTATCATATTCCAATGGCAACATGAAATTCAAGATGTGACATATTTCAACGGACAAAAGTATTCTAAGTGTCATATTCTAACGTAAAGCCATATTTTGGCATATTCAACGGTCATATTCCAAAAAAAAATTGTTTTCTATAAATATCATCCTTTATTATTTTCTTTTTGTTTTTTAGGACTTTCCTCTTCATCATTCTCCATTTTCTATTCTTTTTCTCTAGCATGGAGGACGTAACTTAAAATCTCTTGCAATGGTTTCAATATCTCATTTCTACAAACAGTAATATCACATCATAGCATTCTGGGGATTTTTGTCTATACCGAAATAATATGAGAGGAAAGTGTATTCTCCTATCTCAAGAGTTTCTATGATTTCTTTCATCTCATTAAAGAGAAGTTTTTTCTTTCACATAGGTAACAACAATCTCAAGAATTAAGGAACCACAATTCGCCACCCTCTCAGCAAACAATGAGTTTTACAACACCTTTACGATGGAAATTCATCCTTTTTTTTATATATAATCGTTTAAGAAAGAGTTACAAATGGCTTGTGAATGAAAGGGAAGATCAAGGATTTTTTAACATTTTTTTTAAATAAAAAATTATTCATCTCTTGCAAAGGGAAGAACAATAATTTTCTTACATATTTAAAAAAAACAAAAAAGTCTCTTATAAATTCTAACTCATTAGGAATTATTTTGTAAAATTAAGATAAATTTTATGTCTTTAGAAATTATTTTGTAAAATTACTTATTTTTATTATTATTTCACAAAAAATTATTTCTTATTAGTTAATATAAACATGAATTTTAGAACTTAAACTTGTGCTTATGTTCTATTAAATTTCCCCAAACTTTATTTTTTTACGTCAGAGAATGTTAATGGAATCGTAGCAATCGTTGGGGTCAATATCTAATACATAAAATCATAGATTACTCTCTGAATTAGCAACATTAGCTGATCCACACTCTACAAAGTATAATTGACCTTATCTTATTTTTTGTATATATATCAACATTCTAATTCTATTATGTAAATAAATATGAGTGATGTGAGTTATAAAATAATATGAAAATTATTTTTCAAGTAAAAATTTGAGAAGGATAAATAATTTGTGCACATTATCAAGAAGAACATTTCATTTCACATTTGTGTGAAATTGTTGAATTAGAGTATGGATATGCAAAAAAATAAAATAAAATAAGTTAAAATCATATGATAAAAATTATACTGATGTGAGATAATATATGTAAGTATATGTAAATATTATTTATTATAGAAAAATCGATGATGAAGACAGAAGAATGAGAAAGGGCCAAGTTTTATTCATTCATTAAAGTTTAAACATAAAGAAATTAATTCTTACATATTTTTGGATTAATACATTCAACTATTTAAATTTTAGGAAACAAGACAAATCAATTCACTTGACTTTTTAAGGATGGCAATATATTTTTTTTAATGGTAATCAAAATTAAAATTCAAGATATCATACAATGTGTTGCATCCAGTATTTAAGTTCATGGAGTAACTGAGGGAAGGAATATGTTTTTTCTGTATTCCCACAATCCCACCCAATTACCAAACCCATATACATCTATCTAGCAAAAGAAAACCCACGAACTAGCAGCTTCTTGTTCCTCAACCATATGAAGCCTTTTTCTCTCGTATTACCCATATTTTGGTTTATATACCTTCACCTGTTACTTCTCATTACTTTGAACTCACAATGGTTTGGCCCAAACACAATTGCCTATGCATTAGGAAATGAGACCGATTCTTTGACATTGCTGAAATTTAAGGAATCAATATCCAATGACCCCTATAGAATCTTGGACTCTTGGAATAGTTCTACCCAGTTCTGCAAATGGCATGGAATCACATGCAGCCCCATGGATCAAAGAGTTGCCGAGTTGAACTTAAGAGGATACCAGTTGCGTGGACCTCTATCTCCGGAAGTTGGCAATCTCTCATTTTTGAGTCACCTAGACCTCGAAAATAATAGCTTCTACGGAAATATCCCACAAGAATGGGGTCGTTTGTCACAACTGCAGATACTCTATCTCAACAATAACTCGTTGAGTGGAGAAATTCCAACAAACTTGACAAGTCTCTCTGAACTCAAAAGCTTTGACTTCTCATGGAACAGTCTTACCGGCAAAATACCAATTGAAATTGGCTTTCTTCAGAAGCTCCAACAATTAGTGATTCGAAGTAACAATTTAACAGGACAAATCCCACCATCCATAGGGAATATTTCATCCCTTTCTCATATTTCGCTGGTTTTCAATAACTTGGAGGGAAATGTTCCGCAAGAAATATGCCGTTTGAAAAACTTCACATTTATAGCAATACAGTCAAATAAACTATCTGGTATGCTTCCATCCTGTCTTTATAATATGTCATCTCTCACTGTGATCTCTGCTGCATATAACCAATTTAATGGCTCCCTTCCACCCATTATGTTCCACACCCTCCCCAATCTCCAAGTATTTGCCATTGGTGCAAATCAAATCTCAGGTCCAATCCCAACTTCCATCACAAATGCATCTGCCCTTCAAATACTTGATATAACCCAAAACCAATTCGTGGGTCAAGTTCCAAATCTAGGAAAGTTTCAAGATCTTTGGTTTCTAGGTCTCGGTGTTAACAATCTTGGCAGCAACTCAACTAAAGACTTGGACTTTTTAAAATCATTGACCAACTGTAGTAAGTTAGATACGATCGACATGCAAAACAATAATTTTGGAGGTCGTTTACCAAATTCCATAGGCAATTTGTCCACCCAACTCAGCCAAATATATCTTGCGTATAACCAGATATATGGAAAAATTCCTGCAGAATTAGTAAATCTAAATAAGTTAGTTTACTTGTCTTTGGATTATAACTATTTTGAAGGGACTATTCCAGTGGCTTTTGGGAAGTTTCAGAAGATGCAAGCGTTGGGTTTGAGTGGAAACAAACTGTCAGGAAATATACCAGCCTTCATAGGCAACCTCAGTCAATTGTTTGATTTGCGTTTGTCCCAAAATATGTTTGAAGGAAATATTCCTCCAAGTATAGGAAATTGCCAAAATTTACAATTCCTATACCTTGGGCAGAACAATCTTAGAGGAACCATACCCATAGAGGTTTTTAGCCTTTCTTCTTTGACAAACTTACTAGACTTGTCACAGAACTCATTGAGTGGCAGTCTACCTGAAGCAGTGGGCAATCTAGTAAATATTGAAACGTTGGATGTCTCTAAAAATTATTTAACTGGTGACATTCCTCAAACCATTGGAGAATGCCAAAACTTGGGGTACCTTTATTTGCAAGAGAATTCCTTCCAGGGAATCATACCGTCCTCTTTGGCTTCACTGAAAGGTCTTCAACATTTAGACCTGTCACAAAACAACTTGTCTGGATCAATTCCTCAAGGTCTGCAAAATATTTCTGTTCTAGAATACTTCAACGTTTCTTTTAACATGTTGGAGGGTGAGGTACCAACAGAAGGTGTATTTCAAAATGCAAGCGCGTTAGCAGTGACTGGAAATAGTCAGCTATGTGGAGGTATTTCAAAGCTGCATCTACCACAATGCCCTATCAAAGGCACAAAACCTGCAAAACACCATAATTTCAGGTTCATAGTCATAATAGTTTGTGTGGTTGCTTTTCTTGTCATACTTTCATTTATTCTAACTATCTACTGGATGAGGAAAAGAAACAAGAAATCATCTTCTGATTCGCCAACAATTGACCAGCTGGCTAAGATTTCATACCAAAACCTACACAACGGAACTGATGGGTTCTCAACTACAAACTTGATAGGATCTGGAAGTTTTGGCTCTGTCTACAAAGGAACTCTTGAGTCAGAAGACAGAGTTGTTGCCATAAAGGTCCTAAACCTTCAAAAGAAGGGAGCTCACAAGAGTTTCATTGCGGAATGTAATGCACTCAAAAATATTAGACATCGAAATCTGGTTAAGATTTTAACATGTTGTTCCAGTACAGATTACAAAGGTCAAGAATTCAAAGCTCTAGTTTTTGAGTACATGAAAAATGGAAGCTTAGAACAATGGCTTCATTCGGGGACAGCAAGTGCAGAACAACCAAGAACATTGGACCTTTATCAAAGATTAAGCATCATTATTGATGTTGCTTCTGCATTACAGTATCTTCACCATGAATGTGAGCAACTGATAGTTCATTGTGATTTAAAGCCAAGTAATGTCCTTCTTGATGATGACATGATTGCTCATTTAAGTGATTTCGGCTTAGCAAGACTTCTCTCAACCATTAATGGTACCTCTCGTAAGCAAACTAGTACAATTGGAATAAAGGGGACTGTTGGCTATGCTCCTCCAGGTATGTTCAGAACTCTTGAAAATTCAGTGTTTCTTTGGTTTTCCTATCCTTTTGTGTTAACTTGATATTTTTTAGTTATAGAGAGCATTGACTCTTTTGGATTCTCCTGTCTTTTATTCCTACCAGCACGATTGGAATAAAGGGACAACTGATTATACTCCTCGAAGTATAGCATGATATTGTTTTTGGTTTTGAAATTTTATAAATTCCAGCCTTTGTTTATGAACTTTTGTGTGTTCTTGCAACGTAAAATAATAAGAAATAATTGATTTATAAATTAAATTTAATTAAATCTTATGTTTAAAATGTTAAAAAATAAAAAATAATTTGATTTCTAAAATTACATATATTTCATTTTTTTATTTTAAAAATTTTATGATAAGATTTGTTAAGATTTGATTTGATTTCAAATAAATAACTATTTTATCATTAATAACTACTTCTAATCACTTATCATAAGGGTAAAAAATAAAAAATCAAATTAAATCAAATTAATTTCTATTTTAATGAATTACAAATAAATAATTTAGCTTTTAAATCAATTCAAATCTTATTTTTTTTTAAAAAGTTCAAACACAAAATTTGATTTTTAATTCAAATCAGATCAAATCATTTACAATTTTAATTTATTCTAAATACTACTTTTATGTTAACGTTTTAAATTTTTTGATGATTGCTTTGGGTATTAACCAACATGCATTATGTTTCAGAGTATGGAATGGGCTTGGAGGTATCAATAGAAGGTGACATGTATAGCTTCGGAATTCTTGTTTTGGAAATGTTAACTGGAAGGAGACCCACAGATGAAATGTTTAAAGATGGTCAAAGTCTCTATAACTATGTTGAAATCTCAATTCTAAATAACACTTTGCAGATTGTGGACCCAACTATTCTCCCTGAGGAAATAGAACCGGCTACTGACAATGAGAACCTGGCCTCTATGCATCCTAATGTAGAGAAATGCTTACTTTCACTTTTTAGGATTGCACTTGCTTGTTCAGTGAAATCACCAAAAGAAAGAATGAGTATGATTGATGTCACCCGAGAGCTTAACCTGATCAAAAGTTCCTTTCCTTCTAGTGAGATCAACGGAGGCTGACTGCATTACAACCATAAAATACATAATATAGAGGTGTCACTCATATACTACTATTGCAACCAAATAATGCTGGTAGATATGTCATATCCTTTCCTTCTTTTGTCATCTTTTTTCTAAGTGTTTCTCTAAATAGAAGTTTGTCTTTTTTACATTTTTAGAAAAATTAAGAGAAAAATATTTATTTTTTCTAAAAAAAGTATGAGATTTGGTTTTTGTTTTGGGTGCAACTATAAGCTTCTACTACTACTGTTGAAGAAGTTATTGGTCATGGAATCTTGGTATGTATCTCTATTTTGATCTAAATTTAGAAAAGTGACCTACCTCTTTGTGAATTTCAGGTTGTTGAAACATGCCAAATATTCAAGCTGAAGACAAGTACATGTGTACAAAACCTCTACTAGGAATTTGGACATGTTTGTATCTATGATGTACTTTCTATTGATTTACTTTCTCTATGTCATTTGACTCTAGCCTTCGTGCGTCTATTACATGTGTTCTTTAATTAAGACAATAGAGTACTTCCACATTCTATATATCATGTCATTCAAGTATAATTCCCATTTTCTATTGACAAAGTAACCAAATATGATGGATTTAAAGGTCACGACATAGATGGTTGACTTAATTTTCCCATGTTATCTTAATATTTAAACATTGAATATCACAATATGACTTCACATCTTGGGCTCTGAAATATGAAATCTCTTAAATAGAGAAATTGAAGCATTTGTTGGCATCACTTTAGCTAATACTGTTTCAGTCCACTTTTGATTATGGCCCATATATTTTGTATTAGTTAATTTGTATATTTTATATGGAAGGCACATTTTTTTTTTTTAATTTTGTTTAGCAATCTAAAATTATTACAAAGGTAGAAAAAATATTATAAATAACAAATTAAAACAATTATATTTATAATAAAATTTACATAAATAATTATTAAATACTTGTAGTATATATATTTTTAATAAATTTTATTATTTTTACTATCAACTAAAAAAGTCATTTTAAAATGAAAATAAAATCTAATACATGTTATTTTCATCTAAATCTCAAAAAAAAAAAAAAAAGAATCATAATTTATTATATATATTAAATAAAAAAATATGTATTAATATAGTTGAGGTGAATAAGGATTTTAGTTTGAAAGCATTTTGTCTGTTTTCATTTTTTAATAAAAATTTAAAGGGCCCGACCAACCCCTATTATTAAACATATATTTATCTCGCATCCCATCATGAATAATCCTCGCATATCCTCACAAGTATTAGTAATTTTGTCAACTATAAATATGACTTTACATCTTGGGCTCCGAAATGTGAAATCCCCTAAATAGCATCGAAGCATTTGTTGGCATCACTTTAGCATATAATGTTTCATTCTACTTTTATTATGGCCCATATATTTTGTATTAGTTAATTTGTATATTTTATATGGAAGTTTGTTTCTTTTACCTTTTATTAAGAAGTTCATGTCTCATAAGCCAAAGGTAGAAAGAACTCTATGCTTTTTTTTTTCAGTTGTTAATATTAAAGACAAGTATATTTATGAGACAAAAATTAAGTAAAGTTTCTTAAGTGAATGTGGTAGTATTTTTAAATAAAAACATGACATGTGTATTATTTTTTACATATCAACTATATATAAAAACTTTAAAGAAGAAGATGAAATGACTAAAATCTAATACACATGTTATATTTTATTAAAAACAACAACATGAGCATTTAAGAAATTTTAAGAAATTTTATCTAAGTTTTATCTTTATGCCTCCTCCCCCTTCTATCCCACCCCTAACCATAAATATGGAAATATATATATATATATATATATATATATATATATATATATATATATATATATAGTATATATATAATCGTGCATATATATATAGTTGAGGTGAATAAGGATTTTAGTTTGAGAGCACTTTTTGCCTTTAGCTCTTGTTTATGGATCTTTATTTCCTTTTGGGTTAATTTTTTAATAAAAATTTAAAGGGCCCTTTAACCAATTTGCATTACATTACAGATGAAATGTTTAAAGATGGTCATAATCTCCATAATTATATAAAAATTTCAATTCCAAATGACCTTTTGCATATTGTAGACTTAACTATATATTCTTCCTAAGGAATTGGAACCGGCTGCTGACAATGACATAACCTATGCCTTATGCATCCTAATTAATGTAGAGAAATGTTTACTTCACTTTTTCGGATTGTACTTGCTTGTATAGTGAAATTACCAAAAGAAAGAATGAGTATAATTGATATCACCAAGGAGCTTAATCTAATCAAAAGTTTATTTCTTTCTGGTGGGATTAATGGAGGCTGAATATATTACAAACATAAAACAAAAAATTTAGAGGTGTCACTCATACTGTTGCTACCAATTAATGCAAGTAGATGTTTCATATTTGTTCCTCTTTCTGTTGTCTCTTTTCTAAATGCTTTTTCAAGTAGAAATTTGTCAATTTTCATTTTTTAAAAGTTAAGGAAAAAAATTAAATATGAGACTTCCTTATTGTTTATGAGTGCAACTATAAGCTTATGCTACTACCACTGAAGGAGTTGTTATTTCTGGAATACTGGTATGTATCCACATTTTGTTCTAAATTTACAAAAATAACCGACTTCTTCCTAAATCCTAGGTTGTTGAAACTTGACAAATATCCATCCTGAAATTACAAGTATACAACGCCCCTAATATAAATTTGGAAATTCAACCAATGTGTATCTAAGATGTACTTTCAATCGAATATTTTTCCATCTGTTCATTTGAGTCCAGTCTTCGTGAATCGTGCATGGCTATTATGTGTACTTAATTATGGGTGTGATATAGACAATGCACTTATTATACATTCTATGTATAATTTCCATTTTCTATTGCCAAAGTAACCAAATATGTTGGGATTAATTGTTGTAAGTGATGTGACTTCTTTAAACCCTTGTCGTGCTTCACCCATTCATCCCACCAATTAGGATTCATGAAAAAAAAACGAGAATAGAATATTGAACATAATATTGAACTGAACATTGTAAATGTGTTTTTCCCACTCAATAATTTGTCAAATGCAGCAGTGCAAAACTCACCTTTCTATATTGAAGTTTAGTAGAATCCAGAAATATTTGAGGAAGGTTAGGTATCTGGTTTTAAGCAGCTGTAGAAGTGTATCTGCACTGTCCAATAATAATTCCATTTTATCAACCTCTGACATATGGTCCTTCAAATGTTTGTTTAGTGATCTATGATAGAATCCACTAAATTTTGGATAGACAAAAGGCCATGAGGTTCGAACTGGGGATTTGCCACTAACTTGTTCCATAATTCTCTCTTTCCATGAGAATAGAGCAGCTTCCAATCTATTAATGGTCTCAAGGGTGCTATGTTCAGATTTCAAATTGAGAAATTTAAGCATACCTTCCCCAAAGCTATGTTATCAAAAGAAGCAATTAAGTGTCAACAATTAAATGCCTTCAATTCATCAGAATTGCTTGAGGATAAAATGTATATAGTTTCAATTTACCTTGAAGTTACTATCGGCATTGCAAGTGCATCCTTAATAATTGCTGTCAGGCATTTCAAGCAACGTATTTTCCTTGATAGGTTTCACAGCCTTGAGTACTTGACGTACCACCCTTCCCTTATGAAGTTGCCTCTTTCTTTCTGTTCACATCAGCCAACAGGAGGGTCTTGGGTCGTTTCAGGGGTTGAGGGCCCAAGGTGACATGACCAGAAAAGGTTTTATGTAAGTGTGGTAGGGGGTAAAGGAATTAATTCCTAGTTGAAAAAAAAAAATACAATTACTAACAAGATAAATGAACTCAACTTCTTGTGCTGATTTCATCTACTATTTATAAGAGTAGGGGGGTGTGTCAAGTACCCCGATCCTCACACTTGCCATCCATGAGGGTGGCCATGATGCGCACCCCCTCACATTTCTCATGCATGAGGGTGAGTATGTTGCGCAGCCCCCTTCATGTTGTTTGTATCAAGGGATTTTGAAAGGAAAATCTATTAGGGTTTTCTTCCTGTTAAAGCTTGTCACGTGTCCTTTTCGTTAGTAGGGGTGTGTTCTAGGCTTTTCTCAAAGATTCTTTGTTTTTCTTTGGTCGGCCTTACTCTTGTTCTGACGAGGTATCCTCTGGGGTGGGCCTCTTACGCTCAGGAATGGGCGGAAATTCTTTTGGGAGCTGCTGCATATTCGGGTTTGTAATCTCACTAAGCCCAGCCTCTGCAGGGATTCCTGACCTTGAAGCTCTGGGGGTACCCCGGATGGGTTGCCCAAGCTCGGACCTGACCCCTTTAAGCCTGGTCCCTGAAAAGGTATGTGACTTTAAGGTCTTGCTAGATTGTTCTGTGTATCCTGGCATGGTTCACTTTCATTGTCAGAAAGCCCAGTTCTCAGTACTTGGGGTGATGGAAGCTGCCATCTTTTGCTATGTCGTGCACTTGTGTTCCTCCCTCTGCGTACAAAAACTCGGTGTTCACCATTGAATCTGGTGCCTCCTGTCAATCAAAACACCTAAAATATGTAGTAGTCTAATAAGTTGTTTGACAGAAAGTTCAAGATCAATGTTGAGAATAATGAGGGGAATGACTAAATAAAAACAATAGCATCTTATTATCAGATTAAAATTTCTTGAAGTACAACAGTAATTTAGCATAGTTATAAGTTGGTCCAAAAGTATATTTTCAGCATTCTTGATAGTTGGAAATGATGAGATTCTTTTGAAGTATTGGCGAAACAAAAAGTTCACCTAAGCAATGCCTTGTATTAACATTCCTCGTCTGGACAGCCAAATAAAGTAGAAAGGAGTGTCTACATTAATCAATATTCTCACATCAGCAACTTATTTGTTATGAGTGACACACATTTCCAATGATGTACAATAGAAAGAAATGATCCTTGAAACTTACAATAACAAAATTCACAGTCATAGTGTTGAAACCTTCTTTTTGGAAGACTGATCCAAGGCCTGCAGTCAACAGCTTGGAGCAATTCCTGAGAAGATGGAAAAGGCCCATATTTGTAAATGAAGTTCAAAAAAGTAAAAAATGATTAGAAACAGAGGATTGAAAGAAAAATGCAAATATGTTAAGCAAAACTATAGTGTTGGAAAAGACTGCTAGCCTCTTCTTCTTTAGCACTAAGGAAGTCATTGTCTAGGTTGATCCATTCCAAATTCTGCTTTGAGCTATACGTAGGAAGCAAAACAAAAATACAACCACAATAATGAAGTGTTATCTCACTAAATAAAATCCTGATTATGTATCATATTATGTTCAATGTTATAGTACTCCTTGTTTTAGCAGTTATCAAAGAATAAAATCGAAAAAGTTCATTCTAGGAGCTTTTATTGATTAAATTACTCTCATTTGATCGAACCAAAGTACATGCTGTTTGAATATAACTTGTGTTTGTTCATAGCTAGCACCTTTGTTTGCTATTTTAACATCTTTTATTTTCTGCAACTGGTTATATTTTTTTGCGCTGCATACCTTTATAAGTTATATTAAAAAAATGAATTTTACTTTGAATGATAGAAATTAAAAGCACCCCGATTGACCTCACTTGTGTTGCTTTTTCTTATGGAGAATGGGAATATTAGAAAATCTTTTTTCATCCAAACAGCGAGGATAATGCCTCCTCTATCCATTTTCATTCTTTTAGTTTCCTTTCCTCTCACTTTCACCTATTCCAAACCATGTGGGGGATTGATACCCATAGTTGGTGAGAAATCCAATTTGCTTTCAGCCTATATAAATGACTCATCGATGTAGCAATATCAACTAGCTAGTCCAGCGGTCTGACGGATTTTTACCTTCCACTACCCAAATAAACAATTGTCTAGCACATCTCATCAACTATCTCTTAAAAATTAAGCAGTTTCATAAAAGTACATGAATGATGTTATTATATCTTTAATATGTATCTTTTTATGAATAACTTTGTTATATCTCTAACATAATCTAGTATATAAAAACCCAGAGACAATATACAAGCCCATTTTTATTTAGAAGAATGAAAACGTTAAAGATCAAACACATGATTACTTAGTTATTGATATTATGATATTATGTCATAAATTATCTCTCCTAACAGATTAAACTATAAACTATTGAGTAAAAACACATAAATAACTTTATTATATTTGTATCAGGCCGAAAACCAAAAATAATAATCAAGGTCAAGTGTGACGCCCCTTTTTTTTTCAAACCCAAGGGAACGTCTCACTTTCAATTACAATGCGGAAATAAAATTTATGTGAGTTAAGACCCGATTTATTTTAATAATATATACATTTACTCAATTGTAGTTGGTTAAGTAAATTAGCAAGTAAATATTTTTTTTTTCATATTCATTACATTTACGTTAACGATAATCAATATCCACGATGACGAGACAAACATAGGAAATTAACATTTCATTCATATATATATATATAATTATCAACTTTTAGTTACAAAGCCTGGCATCACAAAAAGCAAAACTATATACGCTCCCCACAAAGGATCATACATACATATCCCTACACCACTATCGTAAGGGATATAAATTCATTAAAAGCATTTAATTTATTCTCCCAAAAATAAAACACCGGTAGCCCGGTAGCTACAAACAAAGTAAAGTCGAGCCTCAAGTGAAGAGAAAACGTTAATACGGGTCCTCTTCATGGGTCATCCCTCATGAACTTCATTCTGGGATCTTCCTCGAGATCTTCTTCGTCGAGGAAATCACCATATGAATTTCTACAGTCACGGGATTTTGTTAGAGGAACGCCAAATTTTCTTAGTCTTCCGCGGAGTGAAATAACGGTCACCCCACATCTCGCGTATGATGTATACATAAACTCCAAACGTAAACTAATATTTGTTTGAAGACTATTTGCTCGTGACAATCCAGGCTCTGAAGAAGAGATGTCGACACAGTTTCTTCCATAAAACGAATACGCTCTAATCATAGTTGATGTAGCCACTGCCCACCCAAGAAGGTCGGGCGCACATCTCCCAAAAATTTTAGCGTGCGTGGCTCCATACGCTTCTACTTGGATGACTTCGAGATGAGGCTCAAATTGAGGAAATAAACCCACTTGGGCTTAATCTCATTTGAATCAATGATTTATTTCTTTATGGAGCGCATGTACGGACAAATCTCAAATCAACACATGAGAAGAGTCCAAGACATCCTACCATCATTACCAATCATAGCATCGAGAAACATGGAATTCATTCATGCAAGCATCATCACATAGCATTTCATGTGCAATAATGGTAATAAACATTCAATAGCATATATGATCAAACATGAACATCTTGCATGGTTATCACACTTTATACATATAAATATATCGAAGTACACATAACTCAATTATAATAACTCAAATGACATGCCGTATATGATTCATGGACTCACTATGCAGAACTTGCCCTCAATAACCTACAAAATCCTACTTATAAGGAGCTAGACACAATCAATTTATAAGAGAACGATCAAGGAGCTATATATCCGTATTCTTCTTACGATTCGCCTGATGCCCTCAAGTGCTCAAAATTCTCAAATTTCATTTTGTACATCATGGCATTTTACAAGACATTTACACAGATCTCAACATAGGACACATTTTCTCGGAGACGATCATCAAAATTGTTTTCTAAAAATTATTTCACACAATTAGAAGCACCACAATGTCTCTTTTCTTGGTTCCCATTGTGGGGTAGTTAGCACCCCGACCCTTTAAGGTCATACAAGTAACCTACACTTGTCATAATTCGCACCACGCACAAAAGGTGCAAGTTCAACTCACCTAGGCTACGGCATTAACAAATCCAACGGAAATGTTCTTTTTCTTTTGTTTTAATAGAAACAAAAAATAAAAAAACACAGCGGTGACGTGACACAATCATACTCTTCATGACCAACTAGGTCCATCATGCTTCAAATGCATGTCATATCATTTATCATCAATATCTGATCCCATTCACGAGTCCACAACAATCCAATAGTACATTTTAAGGATATCCACAATTTCCATTCATAGTCATGATAAAGGTCAACCATTAAATTCATTATGTGTCTCAAAAGCTCACCCATACTCATGTTCTTCCCTATTTATGAATCCCTACTTGATCTCTAGTCATCCAATCATTTATGATTTATGTACTTTTATTAATCCAAGGGTTTTGAATATCAGGAAGATACATGAAAAATAATCAAAACAACATCACGGGTAAAATTAAACATTACATGGATAGTATTAACGGGGTGATAAACCATAGTTGTTGTTGTACAGACAATGCATTTAGTGGGTATTGTGGTTCCTTAATCCTTGCCATTGACGAAGACTAACATGGCTTAAGGATGCAAAAAATGGGAGAACATTTTATAACAAGATTGGATATAAACCAATTAGCGTGTCAAAGCACCGCCTCATGGAGGATTAGGTTCGGTATAAACGAGATCAAAATCTATGCAATTTTTTTGAAGGTTGCAAGGTCCAATTTGCAGAAATTTTAAGTCACATAACGTTGGAGAAATCTAAATGTCGAAGTTCTCACAAAAAACAAAACTGGTAATAACTCTAATTGTATTTATAAAAATCTTGACGTTTACTCGTTGAAATATTAACTTTGGAAGTTTCGATAAATGGTTGAAGATCCACCGTTGGAATATGTTCTTCAAAGGTATTGGCATTTATAACTCGTTAGAATATGACATTAATTTTGGGAATATGTCGTTAAATGGATAGAAGATCCACTCGGATAAAACTAAATCATGTCTTCAAAAATGGGTATTTTTCTAACTCGACGAATATTTCTTTCGAAATGTGGTCATTCAAATTGACGGATTTTACATTGGATGGGTTGCCCAAGCTCGGAGTTTCTCCCCTTAAGCCTGGTCGAAAGGAGTTCTTACTTCGAAGGTTTTGATAGCATAATGACCGAATCAAATCCTGGCATGGCCGGGGGTTCATACTCAGAAAAGCCCAGTTCTTAATTTGGTGAAGTAATCGACATCAAATTTGATGGGTTCCTCCCTCTGGTACAAAAACTCGGTGTTTTAATTTTGCTCCTGTAATCAACAACACCTAAAATATGTAGTAGTCTAATAAGTTGTTTGTACAGAAAGTTCAAGATCAATGTTTTAATAATGAGGGGAATGACTAAATAAAACAATAGCATCAAATTATCAGATTAAAATTGGCCTTGAGTACAACAGTATTTTAACATTACATTCAATGATCAAAAGTATATTTTACCATTTTCACCAGAATAGTTGGAAATGATTTAGTCTTTGAAGCATGGCGAATCCGAGAAAAAGTTCACCTAAGCAATGCCTTTTAGATTAACATTCCTCGTCTTATATATCAAAAACAGTAACAATCAAATAACATTATATCATATATTCATATACATCACCAACTTATTTGTTATGAGATGAATCACAATGATGTCCAATCAGAAAAAATGATCCTTAAATGCAATAACAAAAGGAGGAGTCATAGTCTTGAAACCTTCTTTGGGAAGACTGATCCAAGGTGGTCAACCTTGGAGTCCTGAGAAGATGGAAAAGGCCCAGCCTTTGTAAATGAAGTTCCTTAAAAAAGATTTAAACTTGAAAAATGCAAATATGTTAAGCAAAACTAATATTGAAAAGATAGATAACTTCTTTGTAGCACTAAAAGTAATTCTCTAGGTTGATCCATTCCAAATTTGCTTTGAAAAGAGAAGCAAGGGAGAAAAGTTAAGAGCTTTACCTTAAATAAACCTGATTATGTATCATATTATGTAGAAGAATGTTATAGTATCCTTGAAAATCAAAGAACTTTGAGAAAATTTCTTCTGATGGTGGTTTCCATTGATTAAATGGTGCTAAGACTGGGACTCATTTGAAGAACAAAGTAGGTTTGAATATAACTTGTGTTTGTTCATGCTAGCACCTTTGTTTGCTATTTTAACATATTTTAGAGAGAACTGAGTTATATTTTTTTATGCATGAATTATAAGTTATATTAAAAAAAATGAAATTTAATTTGAAAATGAAATTAAAATTAACCCAATTCAATTTCAAACGTGTTGCTTTTTTTGGGAGGAAGAGAAATGAAAATCTTTTTTATCCAAACAGAGAGGATAATGCTTCCTCTAGAAGTTCCATTTTCATTCGATAAAGTTTCCTTTCCTTACTTTCTCAAATTCCAAATACATGGGAGATTGATACCCATAGTTGGTGAGAAATTATTTTATCAGCCTGAATAAAATTTACAATCGATGTAAAATAATATTTTATTATTCGGATTCTTACCAGGTTCCACTACCCAAATAAACAATTGTCTATTTAACATCTCATCAACTATCTCTTAAAAATTAAAGCAGTTCCATAAAAGTACATGACGTTATTATATCTCTAATATAAGTATTTTTTATGAATAACGTTATATCTCTAACATATCCTACCATATAAAAACTTGTGGAGAAATATAAACTATTTTTATTTAGAAGAATGAAAACGTTAAAATCAAACAATAATTATTTAAAAATATTCATCATTTTGTGAAAATCTCTCTTAACAGATTAAACTATAAATTATTTAAAAATCATAAATATTATAAAATGATTTTATAATGAAAAAGAAATTTCTAGATGTTACATCAAGCACTAGCCAAGACTGTTACTAAAAGCAATCTACAATCTATCTATCTATCTTTTATAATAATATTGTTATATATATATAAAATTGTTCCACTACAATAGCCATGTGGCATTTTCTCTAAATTTTGATTTTTAAATTCTTTTTAATTATAACTTTATTATGTTTTTTGACTTTTTTATTTTTTCCATTCAAAACTTTCTTGACTTTTTATTTTTTTCAACCTTTCAAATTTTTAACTTTTTTTTTACTTTTCATATTTTACTGACTTTTCATTGTTTTTTCACGTCAATTTTTTTTTCAATTTTTTTAATAAAATAACAATCAAAGTGTATTCATTTTTAATAAATTATAAAAAATGCCTACTTTATTTAATAAATTAATCTTAAATAGAGGAAAATAAAAATATACATTAGTAAAATGCCCTTTAAAAACTATTTTTACATATTTATAAATTATATTGTCTTTTAATCTTAATGTTACAAGTTCTAATGATAAGAATATATGAATAATATTCTATTTTATTTAATTTTGCATATTTTATTAGTAATAATTTATTTCTATTTATTTATACTAATAATATTACCATAAGATGCGTTTAAATTTTTATTAATATATATAAGATAACATAGTAAACAAATATATTATTTAGTACATGATGTTTATCAATATTTTTATTAAGATAAAAGTTATTGAAAAAAAAATAATTAAGATTGAGTTAGAAAGATATTTTATTAAAATTAATGATAAAAGTTATTAAAAAATAAATTAGACTTATTTTTATAGTTATAAAAAATAAAGATTTGAGAAAAAATAAATTATAATTTTATTAAAGATTTGATATTATAATTAGAGATATTATTGTAATTATATTTCTTTCTTTATATAAACTCATTTTTCCTATAAATAGATAATCATCCTGGATACATTGATCAATTCATAAATTCATAAATTAATTCAAAGATAATTTAAAAATTTACTGAAATCTTTTCTAAACTTTTTTTTTGTAGTCATGTTTTTCTATTTCTAACATTTCACTTTTATAAATCATATCGTACATGTGTAGTTGGATCATAACCTCACTTGAGTTGCTTTATATATTAGTTCTCGATCAATTTACATAAAAAAATAAGTTGATAAATTTTATCCAAACAGAATAATTTAGTTTCTTTTTCTCCCCCTTTCTCTTATTCGAGTTATACGATACTGGTACAAAAAAGTATTCAAGATGATTTCTGACCACGTAATGACATAAATGACTCCCCCGGTTAGTCCACCTAGCATGACGAGACAATTAAACTCACCTTCCAGATCCAGTCTTCCTCCCCCAAGAAACAATTGCCAAGTCAAGGTGAAATGAAATACAAAAAATAGTAATCAAGGTGAAGCAGCCAAGCATTGACTTTTACCTGAAGCAATATATTAAAACTTAATTATCAACATTTCACATGGTAGGGAACGTATAAACCATTGACTAATAAGCAAAATTACAGAAAAACCAGAGAGATAAAGACGTAAGAGTGAGAAAAGGCCAAGTTTTATACATTAAACATAAAAGAAATTCTTATAACAACATGTTATTAGTGTTAATAAACCAATATTAGACTGAAATATCATTACACAGCAACCTTTGCTGAAAGGAAATTTTTTCTGTCCCTTCTCCCCAACGGCGTCTGCGTTCCCCATTGTATAGTGAAATTGACCAAGATTTATTAACTAATATCATTAGGCAATTGTTGATATTATATTATGTATCCGTTGTCAGGCGGGTTTAAATGCTTTTTATATTTTTAAGAAATTAAATGTATTTATCTTTTATTCAATATTTTTTATTAAGTATTAAAAACGTTATTAGAAAATATTTTATAAAGATATCACATTACTGTTTGTAAAATGTGTTACAAATGACATGAAGTAACTAAATAAGAGAATAATTTATTCTTGTGAATTCAATAAAAGATGTTGACGGTGATTTTTGTGAGATTCATAAAAGAAGTCAAGACAAAAACTATGATTCTTTTTTGATAAAAAAAAACAAACAATGATATATCATTCATAGCATTTCGTAAAAGTAGTTTTCATGTAAATAATAATATATATTCAAACACAAATATATATATATATATATATATATATAATATATATATATATTCTCGATCACTTTACATAAAAAATTAGTAAAAATTAGTCTTCTTTCCTCTCACTTTCTCTTTTCCAAACTAAAATATATAATATTACTTATTAAGTTATTATATATTTTAATTATTATCATTTTGCTCACTATTTATATATGTAAAAAAATTTATATAAATAATAATAAAATTTTACTAACTAATAATTAGTATTAATCAGGACTCTTATTTATTCTTTTCAAACTATTTTTATTAAATAAACTTTATAGAAATTGTTATGATACCCATGCAAAATCATGGGTACCAAAATTTGTGCTGACGTAAACAAAAAATAAAAATATATGAATTAAGTGAATTTAAGGTGCGCTTTTCTAAACTCAATTACAAATAAACACTCTTAAAAATAAATTGCAAGATAATGCCTTTTAGTTTTGTTTTGTTTTTATGTTATAGTGATCAGTATTTTAATTAATTATTTAGAATTAAATAAAGATAAATCTTAGGTCCATGTGGTAGCCGCCGAAGTTCCTACTGTGTTTTTTAGAATTGAACTGCATGGGCATGTATTCTAGGGTTCGTAGACGATTGTTCCTATAGTGATTTGCTTGAATAATATAGGCTTAATTGATAAAATCTAAGCTTCGATTCATTACCTGCTATGGAGTTCACCATTATTGCAGCCGTTGTAATTTACATGACATGATAAAACATGATTGCTACCTTACCACAGCTAGCACCCGCGTATGAGTTTGCATGTATTCTTTTATAAATTGATATTGAAGTGTTTTTCTTTTTTAAGGTAGAAATTGTAGTAATTCTTTTGGGTTAATGAATTTTTGTGATGGTATTGATAAACCTGCAGAAGTTCTTCCCACGAAATCACATGCAGCCATTTGTATTTAATGGAATGAATTCAATGAATGGCACTGAGAGTGTTACTGGTGTACTACAATTAAACTGATAGAAAATGGAAAAGGTTGATGGGATAAATTTATCATTTAATTCATCACATTTTTATATAATTGTTCAATAGTCCCAACCTTGAAGATGGAAATTCATCCTTTTTTTATATATATAATCGTTTAACAACGAGTTACAACTGACATGTGAATGAAAGGGAAGAACAAGGACTCTTTAACATTTTTTTTAATAAAAAAGGATTCATCTCTTGCAAAGGGAAGAACAATAGTTTTCTTACATATATTTTTTTTAAAATCAAAAAATAAAGTTCATCTCTTATAAATTCTAACTCATTAGGAATTATTTTGTAAAATTAATATAAATTTTATGTCTTTAGAAATTATTTTGCATGTAAAATTAATTATAAAAAAAACATTTTCCATGTCATTATTGTTATTCCACATAATTATTTCTTTTAGTCAATATAAGCATGAATTTTAGAACTCAAACTTTGCTTATGGCTCTATAAAATTTTCCCAAACTTTTTTTTCTACGTTAAAGAATGTTAATAGAATCATAGTAATCGCCGGGGTCAATATCTAATACATAAAATCATAAATTACTCCCTGAAGTAGCAGCATTAGCTGGTCCACACTCCACATAGCACAGTAAAGTACCCACGTTGGTAGGTTTGACGCATATGCTCCTGTTAAAAAAAATATATCACTATATATGTAACATATTATTTTTTTTTTTACAAAATTTAAAATTTTATTTAAATACAAAGTTAATTGAATAAATTTTAATTTTAACAAATTATTCTCAATTCATCTCATTTAAACTTTGTTCAAATTCATTCACATGATATTAAATTATTAATTAATTCTTTATTTGCATATAATCATATTTATATGTATAATCATTAATTAATCTTAGATGATTTATATATAAATTTCTCTTAAATAAATTAGTATTTATATATATTAAATTAAAAAATAATAATCATATTAATACTACGTATAAAAAAATACGGTAAATATTATAATTTTTAAATAAAAATTATTCATTTGATAAAATGAAAAGATTTGTTCCCCGTACACACAATGTCTGGATCCATCATTCACACATCGAGAAAACCTCGTCTTCCAATCTTCCACCTAAGAAACGTACGCTTGTCAAGTCAAGTGAAGGTTAAAAAACAAAAAATAGCAGTTAAGGTGAAGCAGACAAACATTGACTATTACTAGAAGCAATAAGAGGTGTTCATGATACGGGTAAATGTATAAACGAGGTAGGGAATTTTCTTCTTTTTCTTCTCCCTTCTCCCCAACGCCGTCTGCGTTCCCCATTGCAAAGTGGAATTGACCCAGACTTAAAAAGCAATATCATTAGGCACTTGTTGATATATTATATTATATATCCATTGTCAGGCGGGTTTAATGAATGCCTTTTATATTTTTAAGAAATTAAATATATATATATATATATATATTTATTAAGTATTAAAAGATTATTAAAAGAATATTTTACAAAGATATCACATTACTCTTTGTAAAATGTGTTACAAATGACATGAAGTAACTAAATAAGAGAAAAGTTTATTCTTGTGAATTTAATAAAAGATGTTGAAGGTGAATGTTGAGAGATTCATAAAAGAAGTCAAGACTAAAACAAACAATGATTTTTTTTTTATAAAAAAACAAACAATGATATATCATTCATAGCATTTCGTAAAAGTAATTTTCGTGTAAAATAACACGACTCAAACATAAATATATATTCTCCATCACTTTACATGAAAAAATAAGTTAATAAATTTCATCCAAACAGAAGATAATTTAGTTTCCTTTCCTCCCACTTTCTCTTTTCTAAACTAAAATATATAATAATACTTATTATATATTTTAGTTATTATCATTTTGCTCACTATTTATATAAATAATAATATGATTTTACTAACTAATAATTAGTATTAATCAGGACTCTTATTTATTCTTTTTGAAATATTTTTATTAAATAAACTTTTTTTTTTTATTTCATATTTTCTTAAAATCATGATTTCTTTATTTTTCTTTTTCTTTTTTTTGGTTCTCTCAAAAGTAGTCAATAGTCATGATGCAATTTCCTATTTCAATTTACAGCCTTACATGCAAAAACAGGATAGAGATTTGCACGTGGGCCGGGTCCTTGTGTTAGAAAACTCATGGCCAACAGACGCACGTGTAATAAATATAATCCAATAACTCATATAAGGTAGAAATTATTAGTTACATATAATTATATTATATTATTTTTATATACATATAAAAAATTAAAAAAATAGTTTTTTATAATAAATGAGTTTACAAAAAAATTATTTTTTTTTAATTTTTTGTAAATATATATAAAAATAATATGATATAATTATTAGTAAATAATAATCACAACATAGAGATGGCTCAATGCTGCCCACCCTGTCTACTTTTGTAATGATAGACTAATCGACATGGGACTTGTCCTTTAATGTGAGAGTGAGAACACCCTTTTGTATAAATAAATAAAAAAATTATATAAAAAATTAATAAATATTATAAATAAATAATAATAATAATAAATTATAAATTATATATTTAAAAAATAATTTTTAAAATAATCTAATTAAATATTTAAACATAAATTATATAATATTAAAGAATTTTTTATTTATAATATTACTTATTTTTTTTTTTTAAAAAAAAGCTTTAACTCCGCTTCCATTAACTGCATTCATCGCCGCGCTTAACCCGCAGGTTAAGCGGGGCAGATTATGCGAGTTAAAAAAAAATATGAGTTCAATCATTGAATCCAACTCGCAAAAAAATAACGGGTTGACGAGTTAACTCAACGGATTGAACTCATTTTGTCAATTCTACGTATAAACAAGGGCATGACTACTGATTGGTAAAAAAATAAATAACTCTACTTACACACACTTATATACATATTATTTTACATATATATAATTTTTATCATTTGATTATAATTTATTCTACCTTAATTTTTGTATATCAATACTTTGATTCTATCACGTAGGCAGATATAAATGATGTGAGTTATAAAGTAATGTATGAAAAGCATTTCTTTAAGAAAAATTAGAGAAAGATAATAATTAGTGCACATTATCACAAAGCACATAACTACTAGAAATTTAGATTTTAGAGACCGAAAAATTGGTTTTTAAATTAAGAAAATCGGTCTCTAAAATAGTTAAAAACTGATTTAGAGACCGATTTTAAAGAGACCGATTTTTTAGATCTCTAAATTGGTCTATAATTTTTGGTCAAATATTGATCAATTATATTTTAAAAAAGTACATTTAGAGACTATTTTTTAGAGACCAATTTTTCAGTCTCTAAATCAGTCTCAAAAACGGTCTCTAAAAGTATGAATATATTGTTTATTTTATAAAATCAATCGCTAAATCTATCTCAAAATTAGAGACTCATTTATCATTTTCTAAATCGGTCTCTAAATCGATTTCTAAAAATATGAATATATTATATATTTTATTAATTAGTCTCTAAATCATTCTAAAAAGTTAAATATATTATATATTTTATAAAATCGATTATTAAATCAATCTCTAAATCGGTTGCTAAATGTCATTTTTTTATATATTCAGACCCTAATTTGATCTCTAATTTGTGATATGAATTTGTAATTATTTTTAAATTTATTAAAATTCAAATTTTTAAACACCTAATAAACAACTTTCAATAATCTCATATATAACAAAACACATAAATAAAAAATAACATAAACTAAATTAATTCAGTCTTCAGAATATCTCATTTAAATATCAAGACATTCTAGAATAATTAAACTAAACTAAGCATTGTCTACAATATCTCATTACTATAATATTTTAAATGTAAGAAAGTTGAACACAACACAAACTAAACTCTAATCATAAAAACTCGTCATCGTCCTCCTCTTCTGCTCCATCAGTCACGAGAAATATTTGAGAAAGCTAAAAGTTCATCAACTGCATCATCTTTTGTACCAGTCAATTTGTCTCCTCAATCTGTCTCCTATTATCTGCCACTTGAGCCCGAAACTCATTTCTCTCACTTCTTAATTCTTCAAGTTCATCTCTTCGCACCCAGTCAGATGATGAAGAACTTGAGCCACGATATTATGGTTTTCTAGCCACTATGGTTGACTCAATTCCAAGACCATATATTTTACCTTTTTTCACTCTATCCACATTGCGCCACAGCAATTTCAAAAATGTTGTTTAGATTCAACTGATTTAGAGGTGATCCTAAAACTGAATTCCCCCCTCAAAGCACAAACTAGTATATATTCCAGCACAAAAGGCAGACCTTTGGGAAGTTCACACCAAAAGCAGCCATAATAGCAATTATGGAAGAACAAACAAATGCTGCAAAGCTTGATAGTCCAAGAACCTGTAAAAAAGCTAAATATCGTTCATTTAATTCAACCCCATAAACAAACAAAAGAGGTAAATTTGGATATCCTTAATAGCACCATTCTAATTTAAAACAAATGAACACATGCTTTTATGCTTTTGTAGTGGATTTGAGGTCTAGTATTTTACTTAAGGTTGTTCGTTTAGATGGAAGGAGAGAAAACACAAACCTGAACTTTTTCCTTTTTCATTTTTTTTATTTGAAAACAATATGAATTTGAGCTCTTATAATTGATTTCCATATTCAAATATGCACTCCTTCCATACTTAACTCTTAGAATTGATTTCTATATTCAAACATGCACTCCTTCCATATAAATGATCACATATTGTAGGCCAATTATAATGTGTCTAGCACAATTGCAAGAAAAATTAAGCTGATTGGAGGAAGAGTTATGGACCTATGGTAAAATATTGAAAAAAGAGAAACTATAGCAAAAGGAAAAATATCCACAGGTTCTACCAAGAGTTCTGCATTTTTCATAAAGTTGGGTTAAAAAAAATGCTGGTTAAGTTATAATGTCCATGATGAGTCAACTGTCATATTATAAATCAATAAAATCATGAACCTTTCATTCCAAGACAATTTTGTGTTTCCTTCTAATTCTTCCTTCCACAAACTATTAACTATGCAAAGTTTCACCTCCTACTCATTGTTAAGAACATAACTATAATATTACAAAATGGCCAAGTAAAGAAATTAAGATACTCTACTAGAAAACTACAAAAGGAAAAAGCATTGCAAGGCATCCTTACCACCATTGACACTATATAAAATGTATTCATAATCTGAGTCTAACCAGGCCTTCGAATCAAAAAATGCTTCCTCTTTGCTACATGTACAGGAGACAAATCCAAGTTCAAAAAGTCATGTATGTTGGATTTCAACAAATGAACTAATGAAGAAACAGCAAAAACCATTTAACGCAACCAATGAAATGATAAGTTGATTTCTTGATTATGGAATGTTACAAGTAAGAAGAGAGGAATGACACAAACTCTTATTCCTGACCACTTCATCTATTGACAAATATCTACTAAGTTTAAGGAATCCACTCTTTATGTTTACCTCTGTGAAGAAGCAAGAGCATGCTTAACTAGAGGTTTTGCACATAGGAACAATCATTAAGTGTATCTATTCAGTATTTTTTCCCCATATGCAACACAGGAAAATTTGCATAATTTTACTCCAAAGCCAAGCTCATGAAGCAGTACTTAGTACTCACACAACTAGTTGTTTACGTTAAAGCTATGAGTTGAGTAATTTCATGGGATTGGGTAATTGTTAAGTGTTAAGCAAAGCAAGAAGGGGCCACAACCTGGAATCCAGCAGTCCATTCTGAGAGCCACAATCCTAGACCGGAATCCATTTTATATCCCTTCCAAGTATCATTCCAAGCATGACAGATACCTTTCCACACATTCAAACAGTTTATTAATTCAATATATTTGCTCTAAGAACCTTGACTCACAAAGCATCCCTGTTATTTGTTTAGACCACACCCCGTAACTTCATCATATAATCTTTATTACATGCCAAATAAACAAATGAGCAAAGAATAGAATTGACATACAAATCCAAACCAAATCCCACTCATTATGCACAAATAAACAAATGCGCAAAGAATAAATCATTGACATTGAATCATTGACAGTCTCTATATGTCATACAATGCTAAAAACGTGAATGGAAAACTAAATTGTAAGAAAGGCTAAACCATAAGATGGAATCAGTGGTTATAGCATTGTAATTGCTGTAACAAATTGGATACATCTATTTTCTCACAAGGTGCATTCACAGAAGCAAACAACCAAGAATTTAGATGATTATAAATACCTCATTTGTTCCCTATTACCAACATGTTCAATATTCTCCACCATATTTCTCCCTTAAATCATTCAGAGTCCATTGTGACCCAAAAAAAAGACCACTGAGATCTATTATCCTACATGCAGATTTCCACTAAAAATAATACTCCAGTTGTACCGTTCGAAAGAGAATTTGATTAATAGAACATATATTTTTAAGCTAAAACATGTTAGACCCTCTAATTTAACTAAAATATGACAACAAGCTGTTAAAACATTGACATTAAATCATTAGCTCTATTTTCTTTGATAAACATTGACCTTCTTCAGAATTTCTATAATTAAATCCTATAAATCTGTGTTCTATCCTGATATACACCTTGTATTGAAGCAATCTAACATCTAAAAGTGGCAGCAGGTATGAGACACACTTGCTAGACACCAAAATTATAGTTTTCTCAACCAGCAAATTGTTACATATGTTGTTCATTTGGTCAAACATTTGTTGGCCTATCCCTGCATAGTTTTACATTGAAAATCAAGTAATTCTACCAAAAAAAATTCATTATTTACTTTTTAATTAATAATCAATTATATTTAATATGCAAATGGCTTAGCTAAAAGCTAAAATATCATAAAGACTTGTATGTGAACTTCTATCTCTTTATATAATTGTGCTCTATCAGGATAATCACATGATGACATGAATCAGAATGGTGCAATAAAGTGATCCTAGACCAATTGTTGCAGCAAAGGAAATAACAAACCAAGCTTTAAATAAAGTATACCAGGACTGGATCCTTCCTCCAAAATCTGGTGAAATTGATCAATTTTTCCCTGCTTGAAGTACTCCCTCTGCAGCATAACAAGAAAACAGACATGACAATAGAAGTACAGTTGAATAGGGACTACGAAAATACGCTAAAATAATATCTGGATTTAAATAGGGAAAATAGGAGTGCGGCATTTTTGTTGCCTTGTGATAAGACCCTCATGGGTTTAAAGGAAAAATAAAGAGAAATGAGAAGAAGAAGAAAAGATGATCGCTTCGAGGGGGTTGTGACCTCCAAAGAGCCTTAGGCTATAATCTTCATTGATGAAAATGAGCCATACGACATCTTTTATAAGGACTCAACTAAAAGAAGTAGGAAATTGCTATATTTATTCCTTGCTTGCAGTTTCACCAATTACTCCTAGATTGGAGTTTATAATAGTAAACTATAATCAAGGACTCACATAGATTATGAAAGGAAATCAATTCACAGAAAATATGACAGGAAATCACAATAAAAACCAACATAATAATAAGTAATAAGAGCCATAAATATGGAACCTATCACTTTGTCAACCAGCATAATAGAGAACAAGGGCACAGCAAGCAAAATGACTAAACAAGCACAAGAAAAACCACTAGTCAAATGCGAATCAACAAAGCAAAATCCAATCACTAACTATCTTTGAAATTGAACATTTTTTTAAGCTGAATCGCGTGCAATTGCAACTAGAAATTGGAACTTGAGAGCATTTACATAACAAGATATTTAAGAGAACGTAACGAACCGTGATGATGAGCCAGAGATCGAGAGGGGCCTGCTCGGCCTTGAGAATGCCGAGGATGTCAGAGGCGTCCCTGGGAAGTTGATCGAGAGCAACCCTAACCTCCTCCTCCGAATTCTAAGTCATGAAAATAACCAAGAACCTACCCAGACACACCATACGATCAAATGGCGGAAAGGAACTAAAACTCCAGATTAATTTTATATTAAAAAAAATCAATCTCATTATTACAGAAAACTGGTAGGAGTGCTTGAGTGTAGAAAGGAAAAGTTTTATTTTTTTGGTTAAAATGGAGTGAGAAAGAGAGATAGAGAATACCTGAAGGGAGGAGATTAGGATAGCGGGAGAGTTGAGAGGTGGAGCAGATCCGGGGTAGAGTATATCTGGGGATAGCGGCTATTCGCGGCGTCGCCGGATTGGTTCGTGGCGCCTCCTGGTTCGAGCGGCTGTTTGCGGCATCTCCACCGTTCGCGGCGTCTCCCGGTTCGAGCAGATCCGGCTGGAGCAGCTCCGGTTGGAGCAGACCACAGAACGAGAGAATGGGGGAGGTGAGAATGAGGTGGAGCATATCACAGATTCGGTGAGAGAGAGAATAAGAGAAAATGAGTTGTGGGAAATATTTTTAGGAAAGGCTGATTTCGGGGAGAAGCTGATTAGGAGACCGAAATTTTAGTCTCAAGCTATTTATTTTTTTTATAAATATTTTTTATTTAGAGAGCAAAATATCGGTCTCTAATTTTTTTTTATTTTTTTTATTTTATTTTGCAACCAAATTTGTGATTTTTATAGATATATATATATATATTTAAATATTTTTTATTTAGAGACCGATATTTTAGTCTCTTAAAATAAGATATATTTTTATTTTTTATAACATAATTTTGATCTTTAATTCAGTCTCTAAAAAATTTAAAAATTAATTTAGAGACCGAATTTATTTCGGTAGCAAATTTTATTTTATTTTTTTAATTGGTCTCTATTTCGATCTCTATAGAGACCGAAATAAATCGGTCTCTAAAATCTAAATTTCTAGTAGTGCATCATCTCACATTTTCGTGAGGTTGCTCAATTAGAGTACCACTAAAAAAACAAAAGCGATTAGAAACGATCAAAATCGTGACAAATTCCTTAAAAATCATAATTAATTAAATTTAGTCACGGTTATAACAATTGTAACTAAATAAGGCGTGACAAATAAATTAGTCACAATTTTAGGGACTGTGGCAATAGTCTGTTACCTACGATTATAATCATGGTTAATTAAGTAATAATTGTGACCTATTTTAATTATAATATATTCTATAAAATGCTTTGCTACACTTAAAATGTGGCTAAGTTCATGTTAAACTATGATTAAATCGTGACTAATGTAACGGAAGTTTTATATTCATAAATTTGTTTTGCCACAATTAAACCGTGACTAAATATTTCTTTTTAAAAAAAAATACTAGTTGCTTCCATAATCATATCATAAAAGGAGACCTACTCAATCATATAATATCAAGTCTTAATCAATTAAAGTATTCAAATCACTGGTTAATAAAGAGGATTGGACAAAAAAATTAAATCTTTGTCAAAACTAAACTATTATACCCTTCATGATCACAACAAAGCAAATAGCATATTTTCAATGTCTAAACCATTATACCCTTCATGTTCACAACAAAGCAAACAACACCCATAATCAATGTCTACTCAAACTATAAATAAACAAAAGCAAAAATAAAGGTATCTTTTGCAAAGCCAGTATATGAAAAGGAGTTCCCCATTCTGACTTGAGTTATTTAATACGAATACACATTTTCAACACCATTCCCCAAACAGTCAAGCAACCAAGTGTAGGGGTAACAAGTGACCAAAAAATAATGGAAACAACACCATGACTTAGCAACCAAGAGCTTAACAAGAAAGGGTATAGTCATGCTAAACTAGTGATTTTAAAAGAGAACAAAAAGAGAAACAGGTACATAAACAGAGAATAAGATATCCATATCTAAAAGAGAACAAAAATATAAATAAATAAAATAAATTAAGACAAAAGCCAATTGTACCTTCCTTTTCCCCCGTTTGCCTTAAGAGAAACATTGTGTAAAGAATAAATAATAAACATTGTCATCTGATGGTAATCTAGTCAAAAGAATTATAATGTGAGCAACTACTACACTACCCAAAAGTGAGATACATAAAAGAGAAGAAATTTAAGCCAACAATTCTATGTAGTCATATGCTACCTTGTTTAATCTTGCTTTAAAGTCTAGCCCACTTGCTTCTTCTATGTTCATCAAGACTATCTCCAAAAGTAAACTCGTGGACCCTCTTAAGACCTGTACATGCAAACCACATCGAATTATATTGTAGATTCAATCAAAGATATGTAGTTTATATTAAAATAAATGACACAGTAGGCGCAGCAAAACCATAAACATATGGATGAAAGAAGAACAACTTAAAATCCATATTTCCATAATAGATGAATTTTGCATTTTAGAAGGCTGCTCCAACATATTTAATGTAGATTATTTGGATGAAAAGAAATAATGATGTTCAGTTGGTTGAAACTTGAAAGATATATTAAAAATTAAGAGTCTTGATTACTTTGTTCATGTGGAGTTCAACAAAGTGTATGGATACTGCCATTTGTCCTTTCCTTTTTTATTTCACAAAAGTTAGAACTTCTAATTATCCTGTCTCCATAGGATACATCATCTTTATATTGATGTGTGTGTGAGAGAGAGAGAGAAAGTATACTTACTTTCACTAATTTTTGTAATTAAACCTTCAAGTCAAGCTTTTAGAGTGCCGCTTGCCAGCTCCAAGTCAAGCTCAGGAACTTTTACACTTGCAGTATCAGACTAATCAAACAAAAAAAAACTATTCAACCAATGCTTTGAAATCTCGATAAAGAAATACATGTAACAAGTATGGAGAGATATAAATCATATATCTAGGTCTCAAATCACAGAAAAATAGTGTTTAAATGGTCAAACAAACAAAAATCAACAGTGGGTCTGGGAACAAAAAAGAATGAAGAGAGCATTAATTTATAACATTATGACACCATGAAGAGAGCTTAGCAAGCTGCAAGCACTTCTTTTTTTAAACCAATGATTTTAAACCTAAAAGAGAAAGATTAATAGCCAGATCAACATCCCTCTCATTCACAGGACACCAAACTAGAATATATCACAATTCATTTTCTTAGCCTCAAGAAAGTTCAATGATTTCAGTTTCAAGCCAAAACAAGGTTGAACTAGTATCACAACTAAAAAACATGGGTTAGAAGTTTCTTAGACATACTCTATGATTTCAAACCAAATAGAAAGCTTTATAGCTAAACCAACAGTCAACCTCACTCATTTTCAACAACACAAAACAGAATACATATATATCACAATACCCTGACTTGGCCTTAGGCATGTTCTATGATTCATATTCTAAATATATATAATAATAAAAAAACAGAAGGGGCAATTAGACTAACATCACAGCAATAAGAAAAAAAAAGGATTATAACTTCCTTGGATCCACACTATGATGTCAATATAACCCAATACCTCAAATCGAATAACATACAAAAGATTATTCTCACCATGCACATCAAAGAGTTCACTTCAATTCTTGTTAAAGTCTTCCATTTAAATACACCACAACACACTTTTCTATCTTGGAAACAAACAAGCTCAAAACAAGATCAATTTTCAATAAACAAGCATACACAACACTACTAAGCATTACAAGTTCAATAAATGAATAATGGAACACTAAACTCAGTTGTTTCATTCAATCAAAAAATTCCCAGATAATTTGTATGTCAGTGCCTTTCACAGCCCTATATCCCTTAATTTTAAAGAAATTATGTTAACAATAAGACTCGGTTTTCATTTCAACAAAAGAGATTCCTTTGTCTAATTTTGACAAGCCAAGGATTCCAGCTACACTGACTTGAATTTGCAGTGAGATAAGTTAATAAACTTGATAAGTTTAGTAAATTTGCAGATCAACACAGATCATCAGAATTCAAAAAATTGACCCAATTGCCAAAAAAAAAAGAATCGAAACTCACCTCCAAAATCTCAATTTGGGAGTGGTCCAACTCTCGGCCAAGAGCATCAAAACAAGTTTTTTGAAAATATTGAAAGCAAAAAAGAAGAGGTATTAGGCGCATCCCGTGGAAGAATGAAATTGGAAGCAAAATGCATCAGGGAGAAGTTGTGTGAAGTCACTCAAGACAACTTAGAACCCAACCAAAGCATGGCATTATGAATTGATGACAGAACTTTAAAGACCAAAAATTTAGAGAACCACAAAGATATACACTCACAACATTATGCACTTTAACATTAAAGAAGTTCTTTGGAAAACTGAATTTCCTCAACTGAGCATAGATTTTCAACTTTAGAAGCCTTAACAACCAAAAGATAGTGTTGTGACATCCAACAACATGATTCTCACATGCATCTCAAAAGATTCATTCAAATCCTTGGTAAAACAGTAACAACCACATGCAAGAAGGGTTCTAAGAGATTGTGTGAACATATGTGAACTTGGAAATCCATGAAATATGAAAAGTGTAGTGCCTATGACTTCAAGTATCTTAATTTTATAACATCTCTTAAGGAACTGATTTGTATTTCTCAGTAACTAGCACATTTCCTCGAAAACAGAAGCACACAGAAAGATTCATTTTAGATAAACAAAAAAGTAGGCACTATAAACCAGTAAGTTTTTCATATCAATCTAGCAACGAAGATTATTCATTCTAAACAATCCACAACATATCATTCATTCTCCAAACACTTGTACACCGTAATGTCCTTTTTTCATTCAACAAAAAGATACTATTGCCATAGTAATATCAACCTTGAGTGTAAGAAAGAAAGAAACAACATGTGTCATTCATTCCATTCAAATAAGCACTTTCTCTAGCCCATTTTCCCATACTACAAATCTAAAGTCTTTGAATTTAGAGGTGTTTCCATATTTGATCACAATAAATATATAATCTACTAGAATATTATAGAAGAGAAATCAATATAAAGAGTGCCATATTCTCGATCATTTACCTTTATGACTTCATATATATTGGCTGAAACATAAGTTCCATTCTATAGTGTAGTGTGTTAGAATTTAAATGGGAATCCTATTGAATAAAACAACAGAGTGAAAGGAAGGGTAACTTTTGTAAACAATTTGGGTGTGCAAGAACAAAATTTACTTGCGAATATCACTCTTATAATGAAACCAACACCAATTACTGCAATAACTACAACAAGGATGCCTACGGCACCAACCAAAATGAAATGAGTGACACAAGGCTCTCAGAGAAACTTCAAGCATTGACTTTGGCACATCAGTAAAACTTCTCCTAGTTCATGTATTATTAAATTACCAATTCTGCTAGAACACTCAGAGAACCAACATACAAAAATGTTAAAACAGATTTTGACAACTCACTAACTTTGTGCTTATAAAAATGTTTCTCACAGATTTTGACAACTCACTAACCTTGTGCTTATTGGAGAGAGTTTTTTGACTTTTGAACTTTTGATATTTATAAAAATAATATATACGTAGATAACATTATTCATTAGAGAAAAACCAATGATGAAAATTGAAGAACTAGAAAGGGCCAAGTTTTATACATCCATTAAAATTTAAACATAAAGAAATTCTTACATATTTTTGGATTAATACATTCTTACATATTTAACTTTTTATTAATATATATAAAATAACATAATAAACAGATATTTTATTTAGTACATAATATTTTTATTAAGATAAAAATTATTAAAAAATAATTAAGATTGAATTAGAAAGCTATTTTATAAAATTAAATAAAAAATAAAGAATAACAATTATAAAAATAATTAAGTCTTAAAAGAAATCCATTATACATGTCAAAATAAATATAATACCTTTTTTTCATTTAAAGTATGTCTACGAGTGCATCTAAATATTATTATAAATACATAAAATAAAATTGAGTTATATAATTATTAAATTAATATGAAAATTAATTTAAAAACCCGTGCGTACGGGTAGCACAACTAATAAATTATAACTTATTCACATGTTCATGGACAAACACAAAATTCACATGTTCGTTCTTTCCTACCTTTGCTGGACCATCTCACAACCCGTGCGTACGGGTAGCGTAACTAATAAATTATAACTTATTCACATGTTTCATGCACATAAAATTCCCACGTTCGTTATTTGAAAATTTTAAATATGGACATGGTTTATCATAATTTATTATTAAAATAAATCAATAACTTAAATTAAAAGATAGATTTTAATTAATAACATTTAAATTTATACAAAAATTTAGTTATATCACTATTTTTTATACAAATAATTATACATACAAAAAAGTTATAAATTTTAACTGATTGGGAGAGTTTGTAGAAATGGAGATTGCTGAAAATTTCATCTGGTTGTACCAAATGCATCTATTTTGAACCTGCATATCTGGATAATATATAGATTGTCTTCGAATAGCAATGTGATAGTCACTTTGGTATACTTAAACAATGTGTAAATAAAATTTTCCAAAGATTTAAGAAAAGGCATCTGGTTTCCTGCATTTCATTAGTTTTTCATATGTTTGTATTGCAGGTGTGTGGTGGCATATGCTTCGGATCTAATATTTCTTCAAGTAAGTTTGAATCCCCACCGTGGGAAGGGTTTCAGGACACGTTCTGTTAGTCTGGACCACTCGTAAGTATCTGAGTCGTATTGGTTGTATATATTAACATTATAAGTTTATAACATGTGAGGCATGCCTAACATGTTTTCGAGGTATGAATTTGCTTTCTTGTTTTTTGTTAAATGCTTCTTGAGTTTTGATTTCATCTGAGTCCTATTGGTTGCATGATAAGTAATTTATATATTAACATTATAACATGTGAGGCATGACTAAAAAGTTTTCAATGTGTGAATTTGCTTTCGTGCTTTTTGTTAAATGCTTCTTGAGTTTTGATTTCAGGATGTGGTTTCACCGACCCTTAAGAGCTGATGACTGGGTGCTATTTGCGGTGAGTTTCATAATGTTTCATTCTTGTTTCTCATGTTTAATTTTGGGAAAATTACAGTAAAGGAATTTTTTATAAAAATATTTTCACTTTATGAACAATTAACCAATTAAACCAATAATTGTTACTGATTAATCAGTTGAATAGTTTACTGTTCTAAAATGAGAAATATTTTTTACCAAAAACTTCTTTTGTAATTTTTCCTTGTTTTTGTTACGTTGTTTATAATAAATCCAATTTATTCTACAGATCTTTACTCCTACGTCCTATAATGCACGTGGCTATGTCACAGGCCAAATGTTCAATCAGAAGGGAGAGGTAAAGGATTACCAAATCATATCTCTTCATCCTCAGTACTCCTTCCCTGTTTAACTTTGTCTTACAGTGTTGTCCATCTCTTAATCTTGCAGCTTCTTGTATCATTGGTTCAAGAAGGTCTAGCCAGAACCAGGAAGGTTAATCCCGAAAATTCAGCCATTAAATCTAAGTTGTGAACTGCTGAAAACGCCTAGGACCTGCAGCCTGTGTTTTTCTTTTTGGTTCTTTTTTTTAATCCTTTTTTCACTTGGGGCTGGATGATTTAAAGATTTTGCTGTGTAATGCAGAACACATAAAAGTTTGATCAGCGATGCAATATTTATTTAAACCATGTACCCAAAAAAATATATATTTATTTAAACCTAAAATGGTCTTATTTAATATTTACCTCAAAGTATCGTGACTAAAGGATATAATATTACAGATTGACCTAAAATGATGTTCCTTGAATGATTGTCTAAATCTGACTATTCTAATGCCTTGTTATTGTTATTTTTGTTCTTTTTTATCCTTATAGATGGAGGGATAATGGTTTCAAGGTGGCACTACTAATGTCCATTCCCAGTATTTTTCAGGGTGTACGACAAAGGAAGTAATATATAATCGCACAATTATGTTAAAATATATGATGACTATTGCACAAATATGCTAAAATACTGATTCATGTCCATCAACTGATAATGCTTAGGATTTGTTTGAGATGTTATATTAGATCTGATAAGATAAGGTAATATAATATATTATGATCTTATAATTTATTTGATATAAATATTGTATTGTATAAGTTTATTCATTAAATCTCTCGATATTAAAATAATGGATAATTTAATTAAACTTTAGGAAGTGAGATTAAGTTTGATTGGATTTTAATGTATAAATTAATATTAAGATTTTTTTATTACAATTTTAAATATTTTAATATCTTCAATCATTATATATTAAATTTTATATTATCAAGTCTTATACTATCAAACTTAATATTATCAAGTCTTATCATATCTTTGATACCAAACGAGCAAAGCTTGTAGTAGAAGTGAAAATAAAAGGAATGCAATGGAGGGTAATAACCTTTGATAATATATAGTTATGGCAAATTACTAAATGCATGTATAAAGTGAGTTTTCTTGATAGTAAATGGATTTAAAAAATTTTGGTTGATAGACTAAGTGCTAATATTATTTAAGAAAATTTACAAAAAAAAATATATTATTTATGAAAAATGACTAAAGCAACAGTTAAACAAATCATGTACTAGTCAACGACTTTGGAGCTTAATTGGTATTGAGTGATGTTAATTAGAAGTTTGATCTTTTATTAAGTCATTTTTGCTCTTGCTCTATCTAAGTACTTGTACCTCCAATGTAACCAACAAGAAGTTGGTTTTATTATCTGCTTCACAAAATTTTGTTAACGAAAAAAGAATTAAAATAAGGTGTCATTTTCATAATAATAATAATTTAAAATGAAAATATGAAAAAAAAAAATCAAACACCCTCTTAGGAGATGTTTGGCTTTTTTTTTTTAATTTCAGTTAATATATTTTTAATATAATTATAAAAATATCACATTGTTATTATGCCTTTTATTTTCAAATTTTTGTAGAGGGATATGGTGAAAATAAATAAATAAATAAATATATTATTTTCACAAAATTTAATAAGTATGAAATAAAATGAAACTAAAGTAGTATTTTTTGTAATTATAATAAAAACATATTAATTGAAAATATAAAAAAAAAACAAACCAAACATCCTCTTAGCTTTTAAATACATAAGTGTTTCTAAAAGCGATTTTCTACTTATTATCAACTTCAACTTTTAAATGCATTTGTGAAAATATGAACCAATTCTAGAAAGCAATTTTCTATTGATTATACCTTTAAATACATTGGTGAAAATATGCATCAATCCCGGCCATTACAGTTTTGCACTTTTGTATCAATAGAAACTGCATATTGTATAGGCCATTTATTACATCGTGATAATCTCTGTATTGTAGAAGAGCTTTGTTATATCTTCTTAAAGTATTCTCCTAATAATTTTCTTACTACTTAATAAAAAAATATTAAATAAAAAATTAAATGTAACTAATATCTTGAAAATATAAAAAACATTCAATACTTTCTTCATTTAGTAATTAGAAAGAATATTAGGAGGATGAGTTAGGAGGATTAATCATTTTTCATTGTAGAAATATCAAGTTTTGAATACGAAATATTTTATTTTGAGTAATTAATGATACTTGCATAGATTTACACTCACACACTCTTCATATATTTTTATGTAAGCCATTAAATAATTAATATCCTGAATGTTAATTTCACTGTAATTCTTCTTCTTCTTTTTTGTAGTAAACGGGGTGGAAACCAGCCAACACAATTTGTTTAAATATACATATGCCTCACATAATTTGTTTATGTAGTCTTTTTTATAGTTCCGAAGATCTCTTACAGTCACAGTTATTTGATAAATAGAAAACGTCAGGCTTCATCCCATATACCTGAAAATTCATACTTTCTTTTGTTGTTTTGATGACTTGACGATGTCCAACCAATCACGTAACTTTGTAGCAAAAGAACAAACCATAAATAAATTGTGGAGTAAAAGCATTCATTCTCAAGTTGTTAGTCCCTTCATTTTAATTTGTCTCCACGTAGTTTGGGGTCAAGCCAAATTTCTTGTCCATATTTAATGGTGTTTTAAAATTTTGATATTCTTGATTATCATGTCATAATTTTAGAATGTAAAAAAATCTCCTTTTTTTTGGTAAGCAAAATCTCTTTTATGTATAAACTTAACCTACGATTGAGTCTGAATATCACCAATTTACTTATCTAACCAATTTAACTAAACAAAGCACATATAATTAACCTGATGGTTAATATCCAATTGCATTAGAATTTTCTATTTTGAACACGAATGGCTTGCATATAAATTAAACAAAACTTAATTGTAATAATAGGAAAAAAAATTACATATTACAAATGCATTACATCTAACGATTTAAACAACTTTTTTTAAAATTAATTTGATAAATTATATTTAACTATATTGTCATTTGTCAAGCATCATACTCGTAATAATTTAAGTGTAATATAATTGAAAGTTTTTAACATGAAAAAAAAAAGTGTATGTTAAAGACTATTATAACTAAAATCAATTTTAATGTTTTGTTTTTAGAAAGCTTTTTAATTTGTGATTAATGGCTATTAGAGCTTTTAATAGCTATTTCCCTAAAGAAACG
Source organism: Ormosia semicastrata (assembly GCA_029884595.1). Lineage (NCBI taxonomy): Eukaryota > Viridiplantae > Streptophyta > Magnoliopsida > Fabales > Fabaceae > Ormosia > Ormosia semicastrata. The sequence continues at coordinate 7,519,964 of JAQQTO010000037.1, forward strand.
TGCGTTAATGATTATTATGACTATTATAATTGAAATCAGTTTAATTTTATATGTATTATCATGTATCCTTATTAAATTCTTTCTTTCTGTTTGGTATGTAATTGACTTTGTATTTTTAGAAAAATTTCTATTACACATTAATTACTTGAGTTATTATAAATCAATGTTTGATGTGTCACAATACATCATGGTAAAATCTTGAAATACTTCAATTTTGTGTATAAAATCACACTACATGATTTATAAGAAATTGTGAGCATTAAACTATTTTTCATAAGACTTTTTAATAATTTGGTATTTATTATTAATTTGATATTTTCATAATCGTCTTTGCAATTTAGCTGTAATAATTTCAGCCTTCAAGTTTCATTAAATATATTTGATACAATTGAATACGCTAGAAGTTTTGAATCTTTTTATATACAACTTCCATATATCATTTTTGGAGAAATTTGAGCCAATTTGCAAGTTGGATATCACAATAATTAGATAGATAAAAATATTTTATTTTGTTTACAATAACAAAAACAAACATATTACATTGATGTCTTAATTTTAATTTAATATTTATGCTTTTTATCTTTATATTATATTAATTTTATATGTTGTATCGTAACTATATCCATATCCTATAATTTATAAACTTTGTTTTATTAATGTATCTATATCATATCATATTCGTATCTCGTTGGTATTTACATGTTTCCTAACAAAATAGACTATAATGTAAAGTCATTTCCTTTTTACATACATTGATTTCACATTATATTTGAATTTGTGTACTTAGTATAATAATTTTAAATATTATCATCTTCTCATATATAACCAATTCAATTAAGATACACAATTTTTTTAAGTTCTTGCTATTTTTTATATGTTTATTTACTTTGCAATTGTAATTAAATTTAAAAACTAACTTTTTATTTATAATAAACTTATTTTCAATTCAAATTTTAATATGAAATCACAAAAAAAAAACAATTAAAAGAAATTTTATTTTATTTTATTCTTTTGCATTATTTTTAATTTTAATATTATCTCGTGCATTGTATGAGTGAAAAGCTAGTCATATATAAAGAGAAATGACATAACTTCATATTCTAACACGTGTCACTCTGACATAATCCTGCATGTTTAAAACGTTATCATATAGCAAATATATTATCCTAATAATTATCATGTGATATCTCATATTATAATTTTAAAAAAATGTGTATGTGTGTCTCCACATCTGAAAAATCTGTCACTAAGGAAAAAATTGAAAACTAAAAAATAAATAAAAATTTGGTATTTCAATTATTATTTATTAAAATTAAATTATAAAATTTTGAAAATAAAACTAAAAAAATCATAAAACAACAACGAAATGAAAAATTATATATACTAAAAAACGAAACAGCTAAAATTTCCTTGAAATGAGCCTTGAAATGTGTATATATATTATATATATGGGACATATCTAGTGAGAAGAGTTTTTATTGTGAGAAGTTGAGAGGAGTAAATCTTGACCATACAACCATACATGGATGGTCAGGATTAAAAGTTACTTGAAGGTCATGTGACCACTTAAAAAAGTCACATGCATTTATGTTCTAATCTTGACCATTCATAAAAGATCCAATGGTCAAGATTCACTCCTCTCACCTGAGTAAGATCTTATATATATATATATATAGGATCTTACTCAGGTGAGAGGAGTTTTTATTATGAGAGGGTGAGAGAAGTAAATCTTGACCATATAACCATATATGTTCTAATCTTAACCATTTATGAAATATTCAATGGTCAATATTTACTCCTCTCACCTCTGACAATAAACACTTATCTTACCTGAATAAGATCATATATATATAAACTTTGTAGGAAAGGAATTTGTGTTGGAGAGAAAACTTAATGCATGTGGTTGCGACACAACTTAATGCATGTGGTTGTGACACCATCACTTTTCCTAAAATGGGCCTAAAAATGTATATATACTAGTAAGTATACAGTACATTGCATTAGTGTTTTTAAAACTCAGATAAAATTTTAAAAAACAAATTAAAAGAGAAAAATGTTTAAAATTATAAAACAAATATACATAATTACTTTATTTAGACATAATCTAAAAACATATAAATTAAAAGAGAAAAATATTCTAAAATTATAAGGATGATATTCATAATTAATTTAAAATAGAATTTGAATTTAAAATTTAAAAAAAAAAATTAAGAATGACACGTGTCATTTTGTAAAGGAGAGTAGAGTATGAGAATAAATTAATCTCAAAAGAAAAGTCAAAAATGACATGTGTCATTTTGTGAGAAAAAATAGAGTAAAAGAATAATTCACTCTCAAAATAATGTACTCTAATTTATTATATAAGGATGAATAACTAAATAATAATGTAAAAAACTTCACACAGCTAGTGCATAAGTTTAAACCATCAATTAATCATGTGTAACTTTTGAGGTAATTAAACATTTTTAATGACATAACATTCTATGATTAAATGATACTGTATAAAACTTTTATACGGTCAGTGCATCAAAATTTAATCTTTAATTAAATTAATTAATCAATATTAATTAATTATAATTTTTTTCTAAAATAAGCCTTGAAGTGTATATATTAATTAATAATTAATTATAGATTATAAATATATAAAAATATTTTTAACATAAAAAACAGAATTAAAGTATATTATATATATATTTATATATATTGATTATTACACAGTACAAGCAATGATTTTCACTCAATCGTTCATGAAATAGCCTAATCAAATTCTGTGTGTAAAAAACAGCCATCATTTATCATTTGACGTTTGTCTTTGACTTTTTACTAATAGAAATAGAAATAACATTAAAAATAGATTCTGTGATAAGAATGTTAGTATTTTGATAAAGAAAAATGTTAACTATAAAATCCTCTTACAATATCATCATAATAATCATCCTGATTATTTATTGCATTAGATTATATTGATCTCATAGAAAATCAATAGCATTAAATCCTTTTTTGTTTGTTAACCTAGTATAAAGTAAGTCGACTATTCTCAAGAGAAGACCAACAAGAAGATGGCAAGATGGATGTTTGTGATATGCTTACTGGTTTGCATTGCAGAAGCAAAACACAGTAAAATCAAGTTTTTCAACGTGAAAGACTATGGTGCAATTGCAGATGGCAAGACTGATAATAGTGTGGTAAGCCCATGTTCATTTCCTCCACTCACAACCTCCCTTCCTTCTCTTTTTTCTTACAATTTTATTTGTAATGAGCTAATATTGATTTGTTATTCTTTTGTAAAGGCATTTTTGAAAGCATGGAGTGAGGCATGCAACTGGGATGGAAAGGCAACTGTGGTGATACCAAATGGAATCTACATGCTCCACCCAGTTATATTTATTGGTCCATGCAAGGGTTGGACAACCTTTGAAATAAAAGCGGTTTTGAAGGCTCCAACTGATCCATCATTGTCTATCACTTGGATAACTTTCAGGTATGTCAACCAACTCATTGTGACTGGAGGTGGCATATTGGATGGTCAAGGAGCTTCAGTTTGGCGACGCAATGATTGCGAGAAGAATCCAAATTGTCACCCTCTTCTTACGGTAAGTTCTTTATTTTTCATAAATAAGGTTTAATACATAATGCTCTTCTCCAGAAGAACACCACCACCGCTAACCTATGTCTTTTCATCCTCCCCTCTTTTTCGGTGGCTATGGCAGAGGACTGTGGTTGCTATGGTGTTGCAGGTGTTTGCTTAGGTAATACTTCTTTTTCTCACCTTAAATTTTTTTTTTTGGCTTAAAATTTGATTTGGTAAATGCTTCCAATTTTGCTGTTTTAGCTCCCTTAATGCTGTTCTTTCTTTACATTTCTGGATATGAAATTTTTTTGGGGATCTGAATCTTTCTCTTCCTTTTTCGTTTGATCAATGCAAGGTTATCATAGGTGTTGGGCTGTTAGCCATGTGAAATAATAGAGCCAAACATCCACACCATGGCTGGAGAGGCATCAACATCTTCAATGGTTCTTCTCCTATAAATTATTGGGGTTTGTATCAAGTGTTTCTTTTTTGTTTTTTCTCTTATTTTGAGTAGTTGGGTTCTATGTGGCTGATGATAGTTTCCATCTTATGCAGGTGTAATTTTCCCCCCCTTAATTTCTGTATTTTTTCCAACCTCAAGTAATAACCTTGAATGGAAAATAGTACACATTTGGACATGGACAAAACTTAGTTACATATTTTTTATGTGTATTATATTTATTTCACCAATCAAGTTATGATATATGTGTATTTTTTTAAAAAAAGAGAGTAGAAGAGAGAACATTTATAAACATATGTCATAACTTGATTGGTAAAATAGATGTAATAAACATAAAAATAGATCGAAGTTTTGTCCTTTGGGCATTAATGCAGATCTGTATTAGTTTATTCTTTTTGTTGTATAACATGTTAGTTGTAATTAGGTTTCTTTTATTTGATTAATTGAACCAAAGAAAAAGATATAGCTAGGAATTTGAATGTCATTTTCCAATTCTTGTGACAGATATCACGGCAGGAGCATGCAGCAACAAAAAGATAAAAAAAAAATTGAAAATGAAATATGGAGTCGCTAACAAGGTTTATTTAATTGAAAAAAAACATTAGAAAACTTTATTTAAAGAAAATAGTCTTTGAAATCAGGTCGAATTCGAAAGTCAATTGTCCACAGAGAATGATAAAAATTAAATCCCACAGTACTCTTGATATACCTGTCTATGGTTATCTTAAGTCAATTGTATAAATTCTTAATAACCTTTTAAAATATATATTTTACCCATTTTTTCTTCTTTTTCTTTTAAATACAAATCACTAAAAGCAAGAAATACAAGATAAAATAGCAACATTCTAAAAGTAACACCAAATCATGCCACTAAACGTATTGAACATATACGTAGAACTAAACTAATTTTAAGCAATTCAAAGAACTTATAGATGGCTTCAAGTGGTATAAAAGCTATGATGATGCTGTGTAGGTCCTGCAAAGCCCCTTTCTTTTCCTGGAGAACAGCACCGCCCAAGAAAGCAGTAAGCTGCCTTCAAGTTGAAGTTTTCTTCAATGTGAAGGACATATATATTGGGTTAGAGGTTTTGCACATTGGGTAATGGACTTGGAGATTGGGTTGGCTTTGGATGCTGGATTGAGTTGTGAGAATGAATTTTAGGCCTTAAAGGGAGTGTACTTTGAGCAAAATGCGTCCTTGGTGTCCATGAGACTAAAATAATTTTTTCTTTTCTATGTCTTTTTTTTTTCTCATCATTTTTTTAAGCAAAATAATTATTTTAATTAATTTTTTATTTTTTTATTTTTTTTTCCTGAGCAAAATTGGGTGTTTCCACCAATTATATAAGTTTGCTCGATTGAAAACCTTTTACTAAGCTTAACTTTTGCATAAACTTGATTGTACTTCTTTATAAATTATTTGTGATATAAATATATTGTTTTAGCTGTTTATTCCCTTTTCATTAGTATATAAACATAAATATATGCAATTCATGATTCTGATTTTATTTTTATTATATTATTTTAATCCTTTTAAAATGTTGATTTTCAAGAGGATAAGATCTCTTTGAGAAAGATTTCTAACTTGCCCCAACTCATATATTCACGGGAAGAGAGTCAACCACCTAACTCGAGATATAATCTCATGTTCAAATGGAGTTCTACAGATCATAAAAGTAAGGGTACTTCATGAAAGTATGAGTTTTGTTTCTATAGCATACTTTTTTAGCATACACATCAGACATATATAAGAGTGATATGGCTTTCTTGAATCAATGCAATAGTAGAAGTCAACTAAGTTAGTGTCCTTTTACATGGGCGTGTGACTTTACTAAAGATAAATAAATCTAATATTTGCTCTAGCAAGTTAGTTAAGTGAAGGACTTGAACATTGAATTGGCATAATGGAAACTTAATTGAGCAGGTTTGCAATGATCTTGGATTATGTTCAAAGTGACATAATGTAAGTAAACAAAGGAACAGAGGAACTTAATTTAGAGAATAAGTGACTCATATTCTCATGTATTGAGAATATTATTTTGTATGAGAACAAAGTGACTTAATGGAATGTTTGCCTGTTCATTTATTTGAAAGTTAAGTGCAATGGTGTGTTTCCTTATTTGTCAAAATAAGTTTTCCTTCAAGATAAGCGAATGATTCATAGTTATGATGAGTTAGTTACTTGCTTCCAATATGGAATTCAAAGGAAGCATCCCACAAAGTTTACAAGTTTGTTAGGAAGTCTTTTTGAACTTGGACCCAAACTCCTTTGAAGTTGGCTATTCCTAAATCCTAACTCAAATGGTGATAACATGATAGAAAGATTATCCTGATGTCACCTCAACTTTTGCAACAACAATGTTAATTATTAATTCTTTTAGTTGATTGAAATGTGATAAATGTAGATCCTAAAATGTGTGCTTGAAAATGATTGTTGGCTGTATACCAGTTTTATTTTATCTTTCAACTTATATTTATTTGCTTATTCTTTTTATGGAGTGAATGCCAACAACTTATATGAGAGTTTCTGTGAGCTACTCTTGAGCTGTATTTATTGATACTCCTGTGCAAACATGATTTCTACCATCCAAGCAGATCAGAAGCATGCTTCTAGTGTTTCTGTTTCCAAATCTTGGCTACTCAAGTCAGTTTTTCTTCTATTAGTTTTTTTTTTCTCATATGTTTCTCTGTTGCTCAACATGGTTTGTTTCCACACTTCAATCTCTGCACAATTTATGTCACAGGTTATTTGAATTTAGAGTCCACAGGCAATTAGGTTATTTTAAAGTTCATAGTGCCATTTTTGTGATGTAATCCACATTCCTTTTGGAGAAACCGTAATCTCTTGGTGTTCCTTTTGTGCAAATAGTTTTTGTAGTCTCGGACCATGTAGATGTAAGATTTTGCCAATTTTATACTATGGCTCATTCTGATCCTATTTCTTTCTTTTTGTGCAGAAAATATGCAAATAAATTACAAGGCATTGTATAATGCCTCCAAGGCAAGGGATCCACTTGCAATTTTTAGTGTAATGGGAGTTTGTAGAACTCATATACATTCTTACATATTTAACTTTTTATTAATATATATAAAATAACATAATAAACAGATATTTTATTTAGTACATAATATTTTTATTAAGATAAAAATTATTAAAAAATAATTAAGATTGAATTAGAAAGCTATTTTATAAAATTAAATAAAAAATAAAGAATAACAATTATAAAAATAATTAAGTCTTAAAAGAAATCCATTATACATGTCAAAATAAATATAATACCTTTTTTTTCATTTAAAGTATGTCTACGAGTGCATCTAAATATTATTATAAATACATAAAATAAAATTGAGTTATATAATTATTAAATTAATATGAAAATTAATTTAAAAAACCCGTGCGTACGGGTAGCACAACTAATAAATTATAACTTATTCACATGTTCATGGACAAACACAAAATTCACATGTTCGTTCTTTCCTACCTTTGCTGGACCATCTCACAACCCGTGCGTACGGGTAGCGTAACTAATAAATTATAACTTATTCACATGTTTCATGCACATAAAATTCCCACGTTCGTTATTTGAAAATTTTAAATATGGACATGGTTTATCATAATTTATTATTAAAATAAATCAACAACTTAAATTAAAAGATAGATTTTAATTAATAATATTTAAATTTATACAAAAATTTAATTATATCACTATTTTTATACAAATAATTATACATACAAAAAAGTTATAAATTTTAACTGATAATTTTTTCATATATCCCAAATTTACATATATATAAATATTGTTAGATTAAAAAGAAATGATTCATCCATGGACCCAAACATGTTAGGTCCATGATAAAAGTCTCCTCATTCTTTCATACCTTTGCTGGACCATCTCCAAAGACTTTTCATAGTAGTAACTATGAAAGTCTGAGATACGGACGTAAAGCACGATATGGATATGGACACAAGAACACAAGTAAATTTTAAAAATTATAGACATGAGATTAACGGTATATATATATATATATATTAAATGACTTAGTTTATGTATATATATAATTGTAAAATTTAAAAAATAATTCATAATTCATTAATTTTTTTTTATAAACTTAAAGATTTATAATATCTTAATATATGTCATATGTGTTAATATTTGTTACCTTATAAATTCATTTTAAAAATATATGGAGCATAATTTCTATTGACATTTTCTAAAAAATTTCCTAAACTAACTTCTCTTAATAGAACTAAATATATACAAGTACATGTGCATCCAAAAAAAATTAAGTAGAGGGAATAGTAGTGTGAGACAAGTTTCGGTGATAACGAAGTGATTTGACTTGACTTAGTAACGAAGCATTTGATAAAAGGAAGCAAATAAAAATAATAGTGTGTGAAAAGATAAAATTTAAAAGCATAATAGTGGCGTGTGAAATATTAGTATATGAAAATAATGGCTTGGAACGTCAGTCATATGATTAAATTTAGGTGAGTTATGAGCTTATTAATTAGACATTAGTCATAGAAACTAATTTTTTTTAAAAAAATATTAATAGGTCGTGTCAAAGTCGTGTCCAAGCATGTCCGAACCGTGTTCTAAATGTGTCTAAACGTGTCCAAGAAATGTCCAAGCTGAAAAAAATAATTTTTTTAATTGAACATATTTAGACACGCAAAACACGTGTGTCGTATGAGTGTCTTCATGTATCTAATACAGACATGTGTCCAACATACAGATACGCCTCATAAACAGCATGTCCGTGTTTCAAAGGCAGTAACATTTCATTACTGTTGAAGGACCAATAATAGATTGAAATAGGAGTTGGTGGTTATTTATTCCCAATTTTCATAATTATATATGAGTTTAATTTTAATATATTATTAGTATAAATTTTTGTGTAATATCAACTAATCATACATTATCATATATATAACTTTTTAAATAATTATTATGAAATCAAATATTTTTTATGACATAACAATATATAATTAGATGATGGTGTAAAAAAAATTTATACTGATAATGCATTCAAATTAAATCCACTATATAATAGAGGATTGGCAACCACAGGTTTTTTACTAATATGTCATAAGTGGCAAAATTATTTATCAAATTGTTATCTTTTTTAAATTATTTATCAAATTATCACTATTTTTGTCACGTTAAAATTTTTTATTATTTTTTGTTTCACATAAATTACGCCAGAGGAGATGGTGCTGCCAACTAGGATGCGCCAACACTCGTGGCGTATCCTATGTAGATACACCAATAGGCGTGGCGTTTTTTACATAGTGATGCCACAGGTGATAGTGTTTATACATAGAAAACGCCACGCGTGTTGGCACATTTAACATGGAGAAAAAAATATAACATTACATGTGCAGGGCACTTAATCTATTTCACGTGGATCTCTTGAGAAATGACGCTCAGAAACACATACAATTTATGTAACATTTTGTATAATACAAGATTTAATTAAGGTCATGATAGCTCAAATAAGTTATATATATATATATATAGTAATAATAATATAAGCTGAAATAGTAGAGAAAATAAAATAAATATGATAAATTTATTTCTAAGCTTTGACTTAGTAAAATGAGCTATATAAAATTTTGAAAGCTCAAATAAATTAGTTAGGTATTTTTTTTATGACATTAGGAGGATATTTAAAGGCCAAATTACGTAGATAAAATGTTTCTAATCGTATATCACTTTTACTATTGACTCTTTCCTTCCTATCCACTAATTCCTTATCTTTCTTCACATCTCTCTTTCTTCTCTCACGTTTCACTCTGCTTTTTTCTTTTCTCTTTCTACTCTTTCTTTTCTCTCTCTTTTTTGGCAAGAAGAAGAAACAAAGAGGGAAGGAAGGAAATCAAGTGGAATAGAGGAGGATCAAGCCAAGATCAAGAGGAAGAGGATAGAAAAGGCAAGAAGAAGGTGATAGCTGATTGCTACCGCAAGTACACGGATCGCTCAAGTAATACAGATACAGAATAAAAGTTCGTTCCCATGAAGATATTCGATTATAAAGCTAAGTACCAACCAATAGCTAAATCAATTCTACTCAAGGACATAAAAATAAGAAAGCAATAAACTAACTAAACCTAATGTACAAAAGCAATAAACATAAACACGGTTAGGTTTTAGGAAATTCTCCTTCACCCCCTACATCTACCAACAACATGCAATCCTCCTCATAAACATAAATGCATTGATTAGGTTAGCTTGAGAATCTGATGTAGTCAAAAGTCTATGTCTAGGTCAATCAACCCTGGTTTCAATTGCCCAACTCACTAAGTTTCCTTGAGAGCCAGCTCAACTTCCACTCATGAACGATCTATTCTCAATCACATACTATACATGACTAATAGGTATATTTCTATCCTATTAACGAATCAACTCATCGCCGAACATGTATCAACCACACCATATCCATATCAAAAAATCTCTATGTCTAGGTCATTTGCCAATATTAGAATCATGCAATTGGTGATCAGCTAACCACAAGCATTAAACACAGATAATGATTGAACAATAATCAAACATCCACATAAACTTAGAGAGAAACACATCATTAATATATATAGAAAAGGATCCAAAATATCCCTAAATACAGCTCAGCTATACAATGAACATGAAAACACAAGGAAAATCATATCCAAGGAAGATAATGAAGAGAAGAGAGAAAAGAAAAAGAGAAAGAAAGCTCATTGATTTGTCTCTGAAGCTTGAATCCTCCTCCATCCTTGTTCCTAGCCTCCAATCCACCATCAATGGAGATTTAGCCAAAGCCTTCTAACCTAAAACTAACTAAAACCTAAACTAAAAGAGAGAAAACTAAAAAGAAATGGCTAAGGCAGCCAAGAGAGAAAGAAAAACATGAAAAATCCTATTTATAGGCTCAGCTCGCTGCCGTGCGCCCCGGCCCCCACTTAAGAGCGCCTAGGCCCGCATTGAGTCAGTTACAGAGCGCCGCGGCCCTCGTTAGTGAGCGCCACGGCCCCCACTAGGTTGGTTGACCTGCGCCCCGACCCCTATTAGTGAGCGCCGCGGCCCTCGCGCCGCGGCCCTCGCGCCGCGGGTTCAAGTATGAAATTTCTGATGATGCGCCTCTGCGCCGCGGCGCGCACTACCTTGCGCCACGGCGGTAACTTGCCAAAATGCCAAATTGGCTTCCTCTTGGTCTTTAAGCTCTTATGCTCCACATTTAACCTTGTTTGGAACCCTTCCTAACATGGAGAAAACATCAAATAAGTAACAGATATAAATCTACTTAATCCATAACAATTAAAGCTCAATTTTGTATAATAACACATCGGAAAGCATTAGAATCAGAATATATCAAATATAAGCACAAAACCTCCAAATATGCATTATTAACAAGGACTAAGCATTCATTCTAGCACAGAAATAGGGCACAAATGTTGATACCTAATTTTGTCCATAAAATTTTGTCGCTTAATCAAGGATTAATGTTTAATTGCAGTGTTGGGAGCATTTTGTTTTCTTGGTCAATTTTCATTTTAGTTTATTTTATTGGTGCAAACAAAAAAAAAATAAATAAATAAAAAACACAAACAAAACAAAAAAATAAAATAAAAATAAAATAAAAAATATATCAAATAATAAAACATGATTTCTTTCTCTTGTCACAAGAAAAATGATAAAAAAAAGGGCAAGCCAGCTGGGGAACGTAGCTTCCTCCTAGCCGTGCACCAGTCTGCTCCTCAACATTCTCGCACATCTTGGGGAGCTGCATGTCATGGATGGGGAAAGGGCAGCAGGCATTGGAGAAAGAGAGCTTGGAGCAGAGGGTAACATACACAAATGGGGAAGTGTTATGGTGACCCAAGCTGGGTCAACCTGGCAGCCTCTCCACCTCGGGCAGGGGAGGCCTCCTTCTTTCGGATACAAATTTTTGGGGAAGGCAAGCAAGGGAGACTCCAAGAGGCAGAGAGCACACCTTGGCTCTCACAGAGAACCAATCTCCATAGTCAACATCACAGCATCACCTCAGCGAGCCAACCCTTCATCCTCATCAACTCCATTCACGTAACCCCCATCTACCAAACCCAATCCCCAACACGATTACACTTTCTTCAAGCCTCTCGCGAAAATTCCAATAGCCCACCAACAAGAACCCATTACCATCTTCACCATCTCCTTCCTTCAACCACTAAAACACCACCCAAATCAGTAACCACCATTCCTAACCTTCAACACAACCCAAAACAGAATCTCCAACCATTCATCCTCACCCAAACCAAACCAGAAAACACCCTTCAAGCCACTCACTTAATCTCTAACCACCGAGTTAACTCACTACCATCTTCTTCAACCTCCACCACCACAATCAACCCAAGTAACCTCAACCCACCTTCAACAACCAACAACAACCACCAACCACAAACTCCATCACCCATAACCTCCACTATACCACCTCTCTACCTTCACGTCCAACCCGCCGACAAACCGCTTCTACTACTATTCATCATCTCCCTCCACATAAACCCTTCATCACCTCACTTTCATAACCCCACAAACCGACCGTCGGACCCCAAACTCCATCATATCCGACGGTCGAACCATCCAATCTCCCTAAGCCGACCGTCGAACTTAAAACACCCGATCCATCATACCCCCAACCGACCGTCGAAACCCAAGAAGCCGGATCCTTCCCCTCAACCAACCGACCGTCGGACCCCCAAACTCCATCATATCCGACGGTCGAACTATCCAATCTCCCTAAACCGACCGTCGAACTTCACCAACACCAGTTACCATCATCTCACCGACCAACTTCACCGACACCCTCACCGTCGAACCACACCAGTGACCTTCACCGACCAACACCGTTACCATCCTCTCACCGATACCCTCACCGACCGTCGAAACCCAAGAAGCCGAGCTTTCCCTTCAACCAACCGACCGTCGGACCCCGAATCCCTCTCGCACCGATCATCGAACCACTTCACAAAATACCATCATTCCCTCTACCGACCGTCGAACTACATCACACCTTCGACCGACCGTCGAACCACACCACCGCCTACTACCCCCTCACCGACAACCCATCCAAATCTTCACACCATCAACCAATCTCCATCACATTCGACTGTCGGGTCCCACTTTCCAAACCGTGATCCCATAATCCCCATCACCCAAGCAATTTCCATAACCTCTCCCGAAAACCACAGAACCTAACCAGAACCGACCGTCGGACCAGGAACCAGAAACCAGACCCGTTGAACCTCAAATTGGAACCCTACCAAAATCGACCGAAATCATATCCCTTTCCGCACTCGACCGTCGAACTTCCAGCTCCCTCTCCGCACTCGACCGTCGAACTTCCAGCTCCCTCTCCACACTCGACCGTCGAATTTCCAGATTCCTCTCTGCACTCGACCGTCGAACTTCCAGCTCCTTCTCCGCACTCGACCGTCGAACTTCCAGCTCCCTCTCCGCATTCGACCGTCGAACTTCCAGCTCCCTCTCCACACTCGACCGTCGAACTTCCAGATCCCTCTCCGCACTCGACCGTCGGATCTCACCAGATCTTTCTCTGCATCCGACCGTCAAATTTCAGAAACTAAATTCTTCCACACCGACCGTCGAATCTCAAGGTCCAAACCCCTCCCCAAACGTCCTCTGGTATGTGCTCTGATATTGTTACCCAAGTTTTCAAGCTCTCTTTCCTTTAAATTGAATTGTTGACTGCCTATTGAGGTTAGAGTTTGAATCACGTAGGCTGCTGCCCGTTCCATGTGAATGCAATAATGATACACTGTTTGGTAAAAAAAAAAGAGAGAAGGGTAAAGAAAAAAAAATAAAAAAATATCTTTTGATCCATGCAATGACCAATGATGATGATTGAGTAGTGAATACTACCTTCAATGTCATTTGGATCATAAGGGTTTATTGAGTAGCCTAGTGCTAACTTGAATCCTGTGCAAGAATGGATTCACTTTCAAATAAAATCTTTTTTAAATAAAATCAACCAACCCACACTTATTTTATAAAGAACTACGTGACTTTGAGTTCTCCATTGCACCAGGAGATACGTAGGAGCAGTAAATCCATTTGTCAAGCCAAAAAAATAAATTTTCATAATTTAGTTATTTCTTTTATTTCTTTTCAAAAATAAAAAATGAAAAAAAATAATAAATAATTACAAAGTCTTTTGTTTAGAGGGTTAAAATAAATATATTTGATATTATTAAAATTTGCACAACTAACATAAGGTACCGTTCTTGGAACAGGCAAGATATAAGTGCTAACACCTTCCCTATCTGTAATCGACTCCCGGACTCAAACTCATTTTTTTTAAGACCAGTTTTCCTGATAAAAGGGTTTTTCTAATGTTTTCCCAATTTAAATAAACATTGGTGGCGACTCCATTGATTTATATTTTTTCGGTCGTCCCATCGCGATCCCGGTTGCGACAACAAATAACTGTATTTTATGGAGTTATCACACCCCAAACCTACATTTTGCTAGTCCTCGAGCAAAACAAAATAGAACTAAGTAAATCATTTTATAATTCAAAACAACTTTCATTCAGCATATATAATTTCAATCTTCTTATTTTCAATTCAAACACATACTAGTGTGTAATGACTGCATCAATCCTCAAAAAGTGCAAATGCCCCGTAAACAGTTCCACACTTATACAATCCTTAATATGCTAACAATCCAGACAACTCTTCATGCAATTCACATTTATCACAAACATGCAAAATAAACTTCTCCTAATCAAGTCATACACATCCAGATAAGTTTACAAACATATATGCATATGATTCACAGAATCCACAAGATTGTAAATCAACTCTCTCTCCACTAATGTAAATCACACAAAATTGAGGATCAAAAGGGACTTTATAGCTTGTAATGTTAGGCCAATGGTATGGGTGAAAGAAATGAACCGGAAAGATACAATACAAACATTGAGACACATAATATACTACTTCAAGATATGAGTCACAACTGACATTAGCAGGGTATTCAAAAGTGAGATCATAAAACTTGCCAGAACCATTTTCGATGCTTTTTGAACTTTACTTTTCTTAAGCTTTTGCTTTTCTTTTCATTTTCATTTTTCTTTTTATTTTCTCTTTCTTTTCTCTTCTATTTTTGCAAAGCAATGCTTTTTCTTTTCTTTATTTTGCATCTAGTTCTTTCAGGCTCATTTTGAATTGAATAGTCATACCCCTAATCATCAGACTCATTTCAAGAAATAACACATCATATACTCAACAAACAATAAGGGTAGGAAGAAAATGACATGCTTTCACATGCATTAGAACGGTTAACAGGTTAACGAACATAATGGTGGTGAAAAACAAATAAGGCCAAACAATATAAGGATTCAAAATAGGACCTAGAGATATCATCATATCAGGGTAAGCTTGAAAATGCTCAATCGGTCCAAACAATGCCCTAATCATTTCTTCAATAATGCATAACCTAGGATTTCGCCTCAAGAGAGTTCAAAAATAATCTATAGGATAATCAAAACTCTACATGTACATCTACAAACATTCTCAAGACATGCACTCTTATCATTTTCAAAGTTACACTTGCATCTAAGTGAGATGTAAATCATGCATCAAAAGTAACTAAATTGTTTCACATGCATCAAGATCACATAAGGTTTCATTGAAAAGGGGGCAAATAGCAACCTTTCAAATCATGGACAACCAAAAACAACACCAGCATTCTTGCTACATATCATGCATTTAAATGGATTCAACTTTTCAATTCAAGCATGCACAATATATTTTGCATAAAGTTGAAAATTGAAAATCTTGTCATCAGCACATCAGTGATAGTCAAAACAAAATATAATCATGAAAATATGATGACTAACACCACTGCATACTCAAAATACCAATACATGTTAACATTAAGTATAAAGATAATAAAACATGTAAAGATACTCCTCCAAACTAAAATGAAATGTATCTTTAATGAACATGGTCTATAGGGAACCTGAGACTAGTACTGAGCATTACTATATACACACAAATAGAAAAATAACAGAAAAAGCAAAAATAGGGGTTAAGAGTCGCGGTGCCCTTATGCCTGGGCCGCGGCGCTCACAAAAAGCTGCAGAATTCTGCAAAAAAATGCCCCTTGCGCCGCGGCGCGCACTACCTTGAGCCGCGGCGCAGCTACCTAAGCTGCTAAATTTAGCAGCAAAACTGTGTTTGCTGCTGGGTTTGGCTCTTATGGAACTCTAGCTACAACAAAACTTGTTCAAAAAGCTAAATTACAAAAATGTACAATACACACATATTAAAACACAAAAACAACATAATAACCTATTTATAATCTAAAGCAAACTTAAAAACTTAAAAACAAAAACTAACAACAAAAATTAACATAACTAACATACTAACATACTAACTAAAACATATTAACAAAACTAACAAAAGATTAACATCTATACACAAACATACACAACACAACATACTATGTATTTATGCATAAAGTAAAAACAATAAAATAAACATAAACATGGGGTTCCCTCCCACGAAGGGCCTGAGTTATAGTCCCAGCAGGATTTTATCACCAAAATTGAAGTGTTGCGGATGAGTATTCTTCAAGAACTTGATCCAAGGATTATCCTTTCAGGAGTCGCGAATTCCCTCAAGGGCCTCGTATGAATCAAATCACCCAGCTTCTTATTTGGAACTAAAACAAAACAGAAACAAAACATAGATTATATACAACTTATATACAACTTGAATTAGAACTAATCAAACTCATTGTTGATATTATCAATATAAAAACTATCCTCGGCAATGACGCCAAAAACTTGATTGCTGTCGCAAGTGCACGGATCGCTCAAGTAATACAGATACAGAGTAAAAGTTCGTTCCCATGAGGATATTTGATTATAAAGCTAAGTACCAACCAATAGCTAAATTAATTCTAGTCAAGGACATAAAAATAAAAAAGTAATAAACTAATTAAACCTAATCTGCAAAAGCAATAAACATAAACACGGTTAGGTTTCAGGAAATCCTCCTTCACCCCCTACATCTACCAATAACATGCAATCCTCCTCATAAACATAAATGCATTGATTAGGTTAGCTTGAGAATCTGATGTAGTCAAAAGCCTATGTCTAGGTCAATCAACCCTGGTTTCAATTGTCCAACTCACTAAGTTTCCTTGAGAGTCAGCTCAACTTCCACTCATGAACAATCTATTCTCAATCACACACTATATATGGCCAATAGGTATATTTCTATCCTATTAACGAATCAACTCATCGCCGAACATGTATCAACCACACCATATCCATATCAACAAATCCCTATATCTAGTTCATTTGTCAATATTAGAATCATGCAATTAGTGATCAGCCAACCACAAGCATTAAACACAGATAATGATTGAACAATAATCAAACATCCACACAAACTTAGAGAGAAATACATCATTAATATATATAGAAAAGGATCCAAAATATCCCTAAATACAGCTCATCTATACAATGAACATGAAAACACAAGGAAAATCATATCCAAGGAAGATAACGAAGAGAAGAGAGAAAGGAAAAAGAGAAAGGAAGCTCATTGATTTGTCTCTGAAGCTTGAATCCCCATTCATCCTTATTCCTAGCCTCCAATCCACCATCAATGGAGATTTAGCCAAAGCCTTCTAACCTAAAACTAACTAAAACCTAAACTAAAAGAAAGAAAACTAAAATGAAATGGCTAAGGCAGCCAAGAGAGAGAGAAAAATGTGAAAAATCCTATTTATAGGCTCAGCTCGCTGCCGTGCAGCCCGGCCCCCACTTACGAGTGCCTAGGTCCGCATTGAGTCAGTTACAAAGCACCGCGGCCCTCGTTAGTGAGCGTCGCAGCCCCCACTAGGTCGGTTGACCTGCGCCCCGACCCCCATTAGTGAGCGTCGCGGCCCTCGCGCCTCGGGTTCAAGTATGAAATTTCTGATGATGCGCCTCTGCGTCGCGGCGCGCACTACCTTGCGCCGCGGAGGTGACTTGCCAAAATGCCAATTTGGCTTCCTCTTGGTCTTTAAGCTCACATGCTCCACATTTAACCTTGTTTGGAGCCCTTCCTAACATGGAGAAAACACCAAATAAGTAACAGATATAAATCTACTTAATCCATAACAATTAAAGCTCAATTTTGCATAATAACACATCGGAAAGCATCAGAATCAGAATATATCAAATATAAGTACAAAACCTCCAAATATGCATTATTAACAAGGACTAAGCATTCATTCTAGCACAGAAATAGGGCACAAATAACTGTATTTTATGGAGTTATTAATAGCAAGCTAAGGTAGGGGGATTTTTCTCACTTTTTTCTTCCTTTTTTGTATTTCAAGATCTAATTTCTTAATAGCTTTAAGGGAGATTTCTAGTTTGATGATGAAAGATTTAAATTTTTGTGTTTGATTCATTATGTGAGAATTTGGTTTCCTCTCTTATTTCTTGATGATTTTCAAGGTTGAAAAAGGGTTATTGAACCCACTTTTGATTTATGATTTGAATGAGGGATTTGGTGTTTTGATCCATTTTTGATTAAATAAATTGGTGTTTTTAAGTTTCCTTGATGTTTATAAACTTGTTTGGGGCTTAAAATCACCTATAGGTTGAATTGGAGTTGCCAAAATCTAAGTTTTTTGGCCCAAGGAACAGTAGCACGACTCTTCAAGAGCTTCTGGCCCAAAAACACGGCCCGTGTCTAAAAACATGGGATGGGCCATATACTTCTCTGTCAGAAGAAATTATTCATAGATGAAAACACGGGGTAGGCCGTGTCAAATTACACAGTCATGTTTCCCTCTGTGATGAGAATAAGCTCTTGTGGTCTTCATGAAAGTTGTAGATCTTTCTCTTAGCTTTCCAATGCCCCTGGAACCGCATCCTTTCGACATCCGTAGCTCAAGTTATGCTCATTTTATTGAGCAAATGTCAAATGTTTAGATTGAACAGGATGCGTTTTTGGTTAGGAAATGCATGTTTTGGCATTCTGGAAGACTAGGAGCCTTTGAGAAACCTTAAATAACCCTATTGAGGTGGAGTATCAAGGGATAATGTGTTGGATTGAGGATATGAGTTTCCCTAAGTGTTAGAATCACTTATGTATGCTCTTTAAGAGTGTTAAAATACTTTTATAAGTATTTAATGAAATGTGTGATAAAATGATGCTTGATTGCATGATATATTTATATCAAGTGAGATTGATTGATAATATTGAATAATATGTGGTTGGTTGATGAAATTGAACACCCATGATGAGAATGATTGAACTATGCATTATGTTGCATGATGAATTGATGAAATAGTTTTCTCTCATGGGTATCCACTTTGTGGAACTAAGTCGAGTTGGATTTTAGATGTACTTGTACTAAGGTAAGTCTTGGTTAATGGTAAGAGAATATATGATTTTCTCTATATCAAAGTAAGTGAGGTTAAGGAAGAACCTTCCTCTTTACTTGAGCTTCCCTAATCATTAAGTGGATGCAGATGAGTATTTCCCTCACTACTTGGGGTAATCTTAAATCTTGGATAGTCTGAGTAATGTACTTCTCTTACTATTCCCGATGATTGATATTGTGAGATAACGTACCTTCTCCTTATCATGATGGATTGAAGTCTAACCCTAACTTTGATATTGAGGAGATGTACTTCCTCTAAGCTAGATACAGGAAGACTAACCTAGTTACCTGGAGTAGTTCTATGTGGCGAAGTACGACCATAAATAGGTTGATGTGCACTAACCTAAAAGCAGACTACTACTAAGCCAATGATTTTTGTAATGCTAGCATGATTAATGCATGAGTTTAATGATTTGATATTGAGTAATGTCATTGATTTTTTTATCATGGATTTTATTGAAGCAATTTATGATTCATGAGATATGGATTTAAATGATTTTCATAATAATGAAAATGAGAATTCTGTTTCGAGAAGAGGAAGGATTAGATTTGACTTCTATCACCTTCCTACGTTATAAAGATTGTCTTTAGAAGATTATTTTTCCTCGAAACAGTTAGAATTGTTATGATGACACATTTTTGTTAATTAATGGTACTATTGAGAATTTCTTAATTCTCACCCCATATATAGAATTTTTCGTGACAATTTCAGGCAGGAATTAAGCTATGGAGCAAGATGAAGTTTGGGCTTGAGAAAAAAAGTTTAGATCTTTTAACTTATTAGTTTTAGAAATTTTGTTGCCACGAGACACTTTTTGTATATTAAATACAATGATGTAAGATATTATATAATAGTTTGTTTCATAACTTATATATATATGTTGTGTATGGCTCATATTTTGATATCTATATAAATTATTTATTTGCAAAGTTGTGATATTCTTAAGTAATGTACCAAATCCTAAGTACTGATACGTAAACCGGATACGTTATTAGTTCTAGTATTTGGGACATTACAATTTACATGCCTACTAAAGAGTGCACCATAATATTATGAGACATCAGTTTCAATTAGCTTATTTATAAGTCAAATATTTACTTCTGATCTGTAAAGTATTTGATGTGAGACTTCGATATTGACAAGTCAAAGTAACTAAGTAAAGTAATAAAGTATGTTTATTCAATGTAAAACTTTGGTGTTAACAAGACAAAGTAACAAAGCAACTAAGCAACTATTATCTGATTTCATATGATATTTGTCATCAAACTCCTTTGTGGCTTCAATGTTATTTTCATACACTAATTTTATCCACACACATACAAAAGCAGCTACAACACCCAACTATAAAACGAGAATTAAACCTTCGCTTGCATATAATTTTAAAAATAAGTAATAACACTAACCTTTGTGCCAAAAGGACCTTCAGGATGGTCTATTTCAAGAATATCCTTTCCCTAAACAAAAAGAAATAGATTATAAAAAATTAGAATCATCCATTAAATGCCAAAAAGCACCTACTCTCCAGCAAAATTGCTCAGCAGACTAACATTGAAAGTAGAATATCATAATAACATTACGGCTATTGATCACAAAGGATTTTATACAAATGCACAAAAAGAATATCCTTTCCCTAAACAAAAAGAAACAGATACTACTCAGCAGACTAACATTGAAAGTAGAATATCATAATAAGATAAGGGCTTATTTCAAGCATATCCTTTCCCTAAACAAAAAGAAACAGATTGTAAAAAATTAGAATCATCCTCCAAATGCCAAAAGCCAGAGAGGAGTTTGATGACAAATATCATATAAAATCAAACAATAGTTGCTTAGCTACTTTGTTGTTTTATTTTGCCAACACCAAAGTCACACATCGAACAAAAGTACTTTATTATTTTAGTTGTTTTACCTTACCAACACCAAAGTCTCACATCGACTACCTTACAGATTAGAAGTAAATAATTGGCCTATAAATAAGCTAATTGAAACTGATGTCTATCAATATTATGGTACATTTTTTAGTAAGTATGTAAATTGTATGTGTCTGTGACTGTCATTTCTAAAGAGATCAACGTGAAAGGGGTTAAGTGCCCTGCATATGTAATGTGATATTTTTTTATTTTTTTTCTCCACGTTGAAAATGCCAACATGTTTGGCGTATCCCGCGTGGATATGCTAACACGTGTGGCGTTTTTCATGTGGTAACATTACAAGTGGTGACGTTTACATGTGAAAAACGTCATGCGTGTTGGCATATCCAAGTGGGATACGCTAAATGTGTTGGCGCATCCTAGTGCGCCATCTCCTATGACGTAGTTTACGTGGAACGAAAATAATAAAAATTTAAACGTGACAAAAATAGTGACAATTTGATAAATAATTTAAAAATAATGATAATTTGATAAATAATTTTACCACTTGTAGCATATTGACAAAAAAGCCTGACAATCACTGACGTGACTGTTAATCCACATTCTTTAATTTTGTTTATTTATGTAAAATTATTTACATATAAATCATAAGTTATTCATTGATTTTTTTCTCACTAGAAAATGAGAAAAGTGAGAAATGAGATATGTAAAGCAGTTTTTAATAGTAAAAGGTGAGGTAGTTATTTAAGTATAATTTTATTATTTTAATAGTGAGATGATTTTTAGCAATTTTTAGTTTTTATTTAAATTATATCTAAGTAAAATAAAATTATAAAAACTAAAAATAAAAGATTGAGACCAAAAAGTGATTCCCTTGTTAAGTAGTATACATCTATGAAACACGGATACATTATTTTTGAGGTGTGTCGGTGTGTCGGACACGTGTCATATCCATGGGGATACTTGTATTACACATGTATCCTGCGTGTCAGAATGTGTCTGATTAAAAAAATTATGATTTTTTAATTTGAACACGTCTCGAGCACGCTTGGACACATCTTAGACACGCTTGGATATGTCTCAGACATGTTTAGGACACGACTTGAACACGATTCATTAATATTTTTGTAAAAAAAATAGTTTCCGTGATTAACATTCAATTAATAAGCTCATAACTCACTCAAACTCAATCATATAACTAAAGTCTCAAGCCACTATTTTTACATATTGGTATTTTAAGTTTTATCTTTTCACACATCACTATTATACTTTTAAGTTTTATCTTTTCATACACCACTATTTTCGTTTGCTCTTTCTACCTTTGCTAGTATCAAATCGTTCACTTCGTTGTCTTTAAAACTTGTTTCATACCAATATTCTTTCTAATTAATTTTTTTTATGTACATGTACTTAGAGATAGTTAGTTCTATTATGATAAGTTAGTTTAAATTTTTTTTAAAATATATGAATAAAAATTATACTCTATATTTTTTTAGGAAGGGTTATAAGTATACATATAACTTCTAGTTCGTTAGCCACGCTTCACTATGTATAATCACTAACCCCGTGAACAGCCTAATCCATGGCAATTGAGTTTAAGTGAGATGTATAACTTTGAGCGAGAAAGATAAATATTATAAATTTTTATTAAGAATTATTCTTTTAAGTATTATAATAGATTGAAATATTACCTAATCCACTCTCAAAATAATAATAATAATAATAATAATAATAATAATAAGTCATTAGTGTTAATTGACTAATAATAGACTGAATATTACCTAAGTTTGGGGGTTAGTGGCCACTAAATTCAACTTTCATGCTTATATACATAAGGTGAAATTAACCAAGACTAATAAAGTAATCTCATTAGGCAATTGTTGATATATAATTTTATTTATTTAATGGCGGGTTTCCTTAGCGAGGCCACTGAGCGAGAGATCAAATTTAAATGTGGACTAAAAATGTAGAATTATTTGATAGTGTAGATTTCAAATTCCACTTTCAACCTATCCATCACTGTTTAAATGTATATTTGTTGATTTTCCCTTTAATTGAAGAGTTTTAAACCGTGGGACATGGTTTTTCATAGGATTAACGTCTTTTCAATTTTTTTTTATCTCTCAAATGATTAATTGTAAGAAAGAGAAATATATAATATTATAAAAGAAATTTTATAAATTTTAACTAGATCCTACTAATTTTTTTTTATATTTTTCTTTATCTTACAATTGATCATTTAAAAAAAATTAAAAAAAAATTGATCCTCATTCACGTGCAGTATTAGTTTGATAGTTTCACCTAACTCCACATGAAGTTAACATTGCATTCTCATATTAGCATCATCATTTTAGATTTTAGATTCTCTATCGGTAAAGCAAACACACTCTCAGCCTTATCTTCTTCAAAGCAAATGAAAGCCTTAAACTGCTATGTTACTTGCATTTTGTTACTCTGAAAGCAAATAAAAAGCCATCATCACATGCTTTCACCTGATTAATTTTGTTACTCTGAAACTGCAGTTTCATTGTAACATAGCTTCCTCAGCATTAGGAAACGAGATTAATTGTTTGGCATTGCTCAATTCAAGTATAATTAAAGAATCAATAGACAATGAACCTTACAAAATCTTAACCCCTTGGCATATTCTAGCCGCTTTTGCAAGTTGCTTAAGATTGGATTTGTTTGTTCACAGGAATCACGCAAAGAAAGAATGAATATGGTGGTAGGTGGATGTTACAAAGGATAGTGAGGAAGGGATTTACTGCTTGCGGAATCAGTTAACTGATTAGTGACCCAAATAATAGCAGAGGACAAATGTAGAGTTGCCTCCTTGCTACTAATTTATATTTAAGAGAGCGAGAAAATTGATTCTAGGATTTTTTTTCTTCTTAGTTATATTACTCTTTGAACCTTGTTTGAATATAACTTATTTTTGTTCATAGTTAGCACATTGATTTTTTATTTGTGCTTGCATTGAGCATCTTTTACTTTTGTAAATCATATCTTTTTTGTATAGTTGGATCACCTTAATTACTTGAGTTGCTTTATATATATTCTAGATCAATTTACACAAAAAATAGTTTGTAAATTTCATCCAAACAGAGGATAATTTAGTTTCTTTTCCTCCCACTTTCTCCCATTCCAAACCAGGTATGCGACTGATACCATGTGGTGGTTAGGTATCCAATATGCTTTCAGCTCACATAATGACATATGACATATGACATAAATGACTCCCTGGTGTAACAATATCAGCTGGTCCACATAGCATAACCAGAAAACCTCCCATTCCAATCTTCCACCCCCAAGGAAACGTTGTCAAGGTAAAATACAAAAAATAGTAGTCAAGGTGAATCAGACAAGCATTGATGTTTACCAAAAACTAGTAGTCAAGAACCTGTTTGCCATGTTATATTAGACCTAATATGATAAGTTAATATAATACATTATTATTAAAAAATTAGAATTGGATACACCCCAAGTATCTTAAATACTTTATGGATATGAGCGGAAGCACACTCAGATCCATAAAATATAACTGATAAAATTTGTAAAATATGTGAATAGTACTTTTGCGGTGAGCTCACGTGAATAGTATTTTATGGTAGGATCCACTTGTCAGTACTATTTGCATAAGAAAAATAGATCAAAAACTGCACACCAGATTTAACGTGGAAAACCCCCTTGTATACTGAGTGAAAAACTACGAGACAAACTCCGAAAAATATTTCACTATATCAAAGATAATTACAATATTTTATCTACACTCTCTCACACAAGAGGTACAAAATATAGTATTTTTCAGTGAGACCCTCTCCTACTACAATTTATAGTATTACAGAGATTAGAGAATAAACTCAAAATTCTCAGTTGTATGCTTACACACTACACTCTTAAAATTTTCTCACATTTTTTATTTTTCTCTCACGCTGAGAAGCTCACAAACTCATTTAGTTTTTCTGCTTTTGCTTCACTTGGTATCATTCGTATGAAGCATCTCATTTAATGCTTCCACTGTCATCCACCAAAATTTGCTCACAAACTCTATAAATAGATACTTATCCAAGCATCTCATTTAATGCTTCCATTATCATCCACCAAATTTGCTTTTGCCAAATTTATTCAATTGTAGAAAAACAAGCCTCCCTTTGTTGAAAATTGAGGCTTCCACCGAAAGTGCATAAACACTTTTGACAAAATGAAACAAAGCCACCAAAAGTTTATTGTAGCTTCTCCAATTTGCAAGACTCCCTTTTTTACTTTTCAAATGCAAGCCACTAACTTACAATTATAATTTTATCAGTTGTTTGGTATAAATATTATATTATATAAATTTATTTATCAAATCTCTCTTATACATTAAAATGATGAATAACTTAATCAAACTTTAGAGGATGAGATTAGACTTGATTGAATTTTGATATATAAGTTGTTATAAAGATTTTTCTATTACAATTTTAAACATCTTGATATCTCCAATTATTATGTATTAGACATTATACTATCAAGTCTTATACTATCAAATTTTATATTATTATACTTAATATTATCAAGTCTTATCATATCTTTCATACTAAACGAACCCTAAAACTTATCATGACTTCTCCTGGCAGGGAACGTATAAACCAGTGCATGACTACTAGTGATTATTAAGCAAAATTAGAGAAAAACCACACAGAGATGAAGATTGAAGAGTGAGAAAAGGCCAAGTTTTATTCATTAAACATAAAGAAATTCTTATATATTTTCATATTAATACATTCAACTATTTAAATTTCATTATAAATTATTATAAATTTAATATAACAACATAATTTTTATTTTTGCTGGGAAATTGACAACATAAATTTAATTTAATTCCTCTGTGACATGCTATGTTTTGATTGAATTGCTGTATTTTTTTTATTAGCATGTGACCTACTTACTTTTGTGCCAAAAGCTCTAACTAGAAGATACTGGCTCAGTCGCTAAGTCATTCACAGACACGAAACTCTCTGATTTTTATGAGTCTCATCGCTCAATAATAGATTGCTTTTCAATCTCCAAAGAAATTTCATAGTAATAACATAACTCATTACTGTTAATGGACCAATTCGGTGGTTAGGGGTTCCCGTTGATCTGGGCCCCTTCTATTTTGTATCATTGTTGCTCTTTTTTCTTCTATTCAGACGTAAGTTCATGTAAAGCATCCAATCTAGGCTGGGCATGGAACTTCTGATTTTGATTTGAAGTTGGTTAAAAGCAATTCCCATATTTCCATGATTATACATACTACATAAGATGAAATTGGCACAAGTACAGGCTGGAGATGCGTTACAAAAACGAGAGTTATAAAGCAGCCTCATTTTAGATTTTGTTCCCCCTTTAGAATATGCCACTGTCATGTTATGAGAGGAAATTTATTTTTGTACAAGAATGATCAACCAATGCAAACATAATTATAAGTTATGTCTCTATAAGGGAACGTTTTAGATGCTCTTAAAAAGAGCAGGAGCATTGATGGTCCACAAGTTTACATTATTGATATTATGTAAAATTTGATCAATGACTTATATTTTTTACTTAAAACTTAAATTATAGGTGGTTTGACTTTTTTCTTTCTCTTTCATTTTTTTTGTCTGCCTCACTTTCTCTCTCCTACCTCATTTTCTCTTCCATTCTTTCTCTCACCTGAAACTTAAAAGACCTCATGCCTATATCTAATGTGAAAAAAAAAAAAACTTGGCTTGATTTGGGTGAGATTTGGTTCCTGACACCAACCAATTCGTTAATTTGCTCAAATAAGTTTACTTTTCTAATTGTCGCAAAGAATTTTATGTTTCAGAACTTTGCTTAATTCCTGAACATCAATCTTCTCCATGACTTTTACCTCTATTCTGAGTTTTTTTATTAGATGAAGATCTAGGAACATAATGGATCATAAGATTCTCAAAATCATAGAAACAGAAAATGAATGAGGAGGACCTTACCTAAGTTGCTGAAAGAGTTAAGACAAACGCGATGCAGAGTACAGGAGCTGGCCAGCATGGGTGGCGATGCGACGAACAGAGCAGAGGTGGTGCGTGGCGGAGTGACACAATTTGGTTTCATGCTTGATTGGGCTGCAAGCGACGTCGCCGGCACCGCAGGCCCAGTCTAGCACCGTCTGAGGCACCTCAGGCCCAGTCTAGCACCGTCTGAGGCACCTCGTCCTCAGCGTTGTTCTTCACCATGCACCACAACTCTTGCGGCGGCACACCGCTGCCGTCACAACCGCAAAATAGTGATAGGCTAAGAAGAAGAAGGAAGATGAAAAAGTGAATAGTCAAAGAAGGAAGGTTGGAGAGAGAAAATGAATTTGTGGGACTCGTATCAATTTTGAAAGAAAAACAATCTAAAATGAGACGAGAAATGAGAACTACATCAAATTTAAAACAACCCTTATATTTTTATATTAAACAGTGCATACACTTCTTTTCATACCTTATTTAATATTATTTATTATATGTTTTTTTTTTATCACTTTTTCTCACTTAATTATATTTATCAAAAATAATGTGAATAATAATACATCCTTAAAAAAAGATGTAAGACTATCTTTTTCTAATTTAAAAAAAATAAAGTAACTAAGTTTACCTATTATCATAGATAAATTACTTTACAGCATTAATGCTCAAATTTTGTTTAAGTGTATTATAAACATTGTATAGTAGTGACACATGGCACATCCGTTTTGCTACAGAGAAAAAAAACAGAAGAAAGAGATAGGTGGCAAATTCGTTCCCAGGACGGTGATGAAAGAGATAGTGGACCTATTTTCTTAGGAAGGCATTTTAAATGCTTTTTAAATGACTTGGAGCATTGATGCTTGACGAGTGTATAAAAATATTTTTTAAATATTTTATTATTAGATTAAAATATTAAAATAAAAATAAAATTATTAAAATTAATATGTATTTTTAAATTAAATTTTTATTTATTTTGTAATATTCTAAAATAATATAGATTTTTTTATATTTAAATTTGATAATATTTTTATTCTTATATTTATTTTAATTTAATCTCATTATTTAATTATTTTATTTTATAAATTAATTGTAAAAAAAAAATGAACTCACAAATTAAAAACTTTAATTATGCTTAATAAAAATGACTCAATCAGATTAGAAAAAAGGAAAGGACCGAACAATTAATGGAAGGCGGTGGAAAAAGCTCACAAAAAAAACATGATTGAAGTGCAGCAGGGAGGTGCCGTGCCGCACAACCGAAGGAGAAAAAAAAAAAAAGATTGAGAATTGGAAGACGCGCCACACAGCAGAGTAAAAGAGAAGAAAAGAAACGGAGTGAGTGGCGCGCCAGACGAGAAGAATATAAAAGCAAGAAACACGTTGGATGCATGCTGCAGCAGCACGTCGTTGGACGAAAAGAAAGAAGAAAAGGCACGTGACGGGAGTACAATGTGCAGTAACAAAAAATTTTAACAGATAATTTTGTTAAATTTTAATTTTATTATATTTTGCTAAATTTTTTGTATTTAAGAGATGATAAAATTTTCATTATTTTGATATTATTATGTTAAATTATTTTTATTTAATTTTAAGATTTATGTTTATTAATTTTATTTTCTTATCAATTTATATGAATAAATTTTAAAATAAGCTTAATCATATTTTTTTATATTTTATAATTTATTTATGTTATCTAAATATTAAGGATAATTATTGAATATCAATTATGATTTTTTATTAAAGATATATTTAAGATATGTTTGAATATTTAGTAATTAATAAAATGAAATAAAAAGTGATGGGATGTGATGGGATGAGATGGGTTAGGATGAGATAGAATGAGATAAAATTATCATTTTATTATTTAGATATTTTAAGATAGAATGAAGTAATATTACCATTCAATTATTTGGGAAGTGAATGATTTTTAGTGAGATGAGATGAAATTCTTAACATAATAATAATAAAAAAGATGATTTTATCTCATATCCCTAAATTAGGGGGAAGAAAATTAGTGATTTTTGATGGGGTGAGATGGTCCATCTCAATTCATCCTTTTGTAATATACTCAAATAATAGAACATATCTCTATTTCATTTCATTCCCTTCTATTCCACTCAATTCTACCAATCTAAATATATTCGTAATGATTTGATAATTTAATATTAATTAAAAAAATTGATCATATATTTAATTATTATTTTTAATATTTTATTAATATATTTTATGTGAAAATATACTTATGTGTATGAGTTAAACTATGTTAGTATA
The DNA here is from genome assembly GCA_029884595.1 of Ormosia semicastrata. Lineage (NCBI taxonomy): Eukaryota > Viridiplantae > Streptophyta > Magnoliopsida > Fabales > Fabaceae > Ormosia > Ormosia semicastrata. The sequence goes on from JAQQTO010000037.1 coordinate 7,549,559, forward strand.
AGAATTTAACATAATTAATGTTAAAATTAATCTTGATAAATTTTTGAATTTTAATCATCTTATATCTAATGTAAACTCAATTGGTTGACTTTATTTTACTTTAATATATATTTAAAATGAATCTTTATTTATTATTAATTATTTAATATTTTTCTTTAATTTCTTTATTCATTTAGTTATTCTTTTATTTTTTTCTATATAGAATCGATACTTCAAAATTGTGTTACAATTATCACATTATTCCTTAGACATAATCAATGTTACAAATTCTATAATCATTGATATATATGTCAAAATGATCTATAATTAATAATTATTACAGACATATATTATTTTCTTTTCATTCTCTTTTTTCTTTCTCCTTCCTTTCTCTTTCTCCTTCACCGTTGCTTCGTTCTCTTATCTCTCTCCTTTCTTATATTTCTCTGTCTTTTCTTTCTCCTATGATTCCTAACCTTACTATTAGTGAAAATATTCATTCAACAATATTATATAATTCAAATAATGTAATTCCAATTATAAAAGATAGTTTCAGCTTTTAACTCTTAATACAAGTCATAAATTTACTTATTTAAAAAAAAATAAGTCATAGTTTTCATTCACGACTTACTTAAAATATAATTAAAAAAATATAAGATAAGTTATGAATAAAAGACACGACTTACTTAAATATGATAAAAAAATTATAGACACAACTTATTATTAAAAAATAAAACAAAAATTATTTAAGTGTAAGTCATATTTTATAGATATAACTTATTATATTTAATCATTTATTTATACTATTTCAAAAATTATTTTTTAACTTATACTACTCTAAAAAATTAATTTTCAAACTACATTATTCTTATGAAAAAGGAAAAAGATGATCTTACACTTCTTTTAGAGATGTAAGTACTACATATACATTTTTTAAGAATGTGTGATTGAGAAAAAAAATAATAAAAATAAATAAATATAATAAATAATATTAAATAAGATATAAAAAAATATTATGGTATGAATATCAAAGTTATATAAAAAAAAATCTTAAAATTCATTATAGGTAGTACATGGTCCATTTGGTCCTATGAAACCAACACGTAATAGGATGGTCCCTCCCAATTCCTATGATTATTACGTGTAGCATTGAACTTATTAGAAAACGTAAACTGTGATCTTTTATTTATATTTTTACAAGATCAATTAGAGTACTAACCAATAGATGTACTTTTTACGCATCGAATAGATATATCGTTTAAACCACCTAAAGTCTGGAACAAATATGCACCACATGAGTGACAAGAAATTATGTATGAAAAAAAAATGTTTTGAGGTCGCAATTTAATTCAGATTCTTTCAATTCAGCATAATTCACATATGTCAAATTAATCTCTCTCTCACTCTCTCTATATATATATATATAATATTTACATTGATTAAATCTTACAATAAATATTTAAAAATTTATTAAATATAACTAGTATTCTAGTAGTTAATGAATATTACAACTCATCGAGATATGGTTGTAAAAAAAAAGGGGGGATACCGTAATAACTTCCTTTTAAGATACACTGTGGACGGTGCAAAGTTCGAAGACCCAGTTCAATGAAAAAAATTGGTGAGTAACTGTTCCTACATGAAAATTTATTGAATATATTAAAATCTTAAAAAATTAATTAAATCAATGCATCAATTTCTAAAATTCAACACTATTTGAAGGTTCGAAAAAAAAAAGGAAAAAAATCAGTACCATTCGAAACTGCGCTTTAACATAATCCGAATAAACCTATTTGGAGATGAACTACCTTAACTTCCTCGTACTAAGAAAAAAGTGATTGGAAGTTGAAGGCGAACCTTTTTGAATGAAATACCTATAAATTATTTATTTTAACACCTCATCATATCCGTCCAACAAGTCTTTATCTCTCTTTATGTATATATATGGACTTGAGGTGATCTTAATTTCCAACAAAGCAAAGGCGAGCACGGAATGACTCCTTTAGATCTTGCTTTCTTTCTTGTGTTTACCACTCTCAAATACTAGTCAAACTCATACGAAATCAACTAGTTTACATGGCACCAACAAGTTTTTCCTGTGTGCACAATAAGCCTAAACTGGTGGTGCCTGCAAAACCAACTCCCCGTGAAATAAAGAAGCTTTCTGACATAGATGACCAAGAAGGCCTTCGTTTTCAGTTACCTCTTATAATGTTCTACCAATATAGTCCAATTATGGAAGGACAAGACCCTGTTATGATTGTCAAAAATGGTTTAGCTCAAGCACTGGTGCACTACTACCCACTTGCTGGTAGGCTCAGAGAAGGGCCTAACAGAAAGCTAATGGTGGATTGCACTGGTGAGGGCATCTTGTTCATTGAAGCTGATGCTGATATTTCTCTCCAGCAGCTAGGCAATTCAATTCTGCCTCCATGTCCCCACATTAAGAAGCTCCTTCTTGACGTGCCTGGATCTGAAGGCATTCTCGGATGCCCTCTATTGTTGGTTCAGGTAAGCATAACTCCATTTACAGCATATCAGATACCTTTTATTTTCACCACACTTCCCCACATATACAATCCATATCTCTGTAGTGTTGGAATATAGAGAGTGCAGTAATTAAAACACAGAATAGGAGAAGATGAAGAGGAAAATTATGTAGCAAAAGGCTTAACGTTTTCGTTGAATGATCTTTTGCTATATTTATACAAGAGGTTTAGAGTACTAACCAATAGCTTTACCATAAAATATACCACGATACATCGAATAATTTGTGGTTAGTACTTACTGACCTAACTATTATTAGCGACAAAATTACAGAAAATGTAAAGTACACATGTTAATCAAAAATCTTTTCAACTCCTTGTTCACAATATACGTCTTGAAGACATGATATCGTTCGGATTTGCCATTCAAGATTTTCATTTTGCCCCTTTGATTGTGATCTTACCATGTATACGAAGACAGATCATGACAAGCCCTCTGGGTTGCATGCAATCTCGAGTGGGCTTCAACCAGCTCAGGTCTCACCAAGGATAATCATTTGCTATACACAAACTCAACCTTTAACCAAAACTCTATTTTAACTAAAGCAACACACAAGAACACAAAGTCTGATATTTCTTGATCATTTTCAACTCCTCCTCATTTGGATCACTCCAACCTATTGACTTCGCAGCTTCATTGTGACCTGCAGATTCAAGGATTTTAACATTGCATCTTTGACAAATGTCAGTTAGAGATATGGTATCTCTTACTAGTCCATGATTTATTGCTTCTTCTTCAAACCATTCAAGATTATTATCCTGAAATATTTTCGGCTCAACCGCTGCAGTTACTTTCTTTCTGGTTCTTCTTCAAGTTTTTCCCAGAAATAAAATTCCTCCTTAGTGAGTTTCACATCTCTGCTCACAATTTCTGGATATGCAGAAGATCTATCTTGCTCCCTATCTAAAGTGAAACACTTGTCTCTCATTTTATTGTGAACAACTCATTCCCAAGCAGGATCATATATTATGCGAGTTTATCTTTAAAAAACATCGCATAATTCTTCTCTAACATCTGACTAACACTAGGAAGATTTTGGTCAATATTGAGCACAAATAACACATCCAAAATTAATTTGATACCTGATGGAGTTTTAACTGACATAATTCATTTAACTTTGACTTCTTATGATTGAATTTTAGTAAGAGATCATATAATGTATGATATTCTAACCTAAAATTAATTGATATTAAGTGGAATGATCCAACAGATATACAAACCGTACTCAAAAGATTGAGATATGAGAGACTCTTAACACATTTTATGATTGAGTTTTAGTAGAAAATTATATAATGTGTGAAATTCTAATTTAAAATTAATTAATATTAAGTGAAATAATTTAATAAATATATAAATTATATCCAAAAAATTGAAACAAATCATGTAAGACTCTTAACATAATGTATATATTAGATAAAGTAATTTATTTTTCAATCAGACTGTAATTTTCTAATGTATTACTGATATATATGGTAAGATTAATATGGATCGGCACATAATTTTGGGTAAAGAATTCTTAACAAAACTTTTGAGGCATTTATCATTGATCAAATAATAAACTCAAGCCACCTACAATAAAGTGAGAAGGCATATACCATACCATACATTGTCGTTGAATTTGTCCACATTGATGATTGAGCAGGTAACCCGTCTCAGGTGTGGGGGTTTTGTTGTGGCCATACGCATGAACCACACAATGTTGGACTCACTTGGGCTGGTCCAATTCCTCAACACGGTGGGGGAAATTGCAAGAGGTGCTTATATATCACAGGCCCCAGTGTGGCAAAGAGAACTATTGAGTGCACGGGACCCACCAAGGATTACTTGTGTGCACCACGAATATGGGGATGAAATTGAGCATTGCAACAAAGAAACATCAAACAACAACGAAATGGCGCACGAGTCATTCTTCTTTGGCCCCAAAGAGATTGCATCCATTAGGAATCATCTTCCATTGCACCTTAGAAAATGCTCAACTTTTGAGATACTATCAGCTTTATTGTGGAAATGCCGCACCATAGCACTTGGGCTGAACCCCAATGAGATGGTGGGCTTATCACCATTTATCACTGCTCGACGTAAGCCAGGCCTAGAAGTGCCTAACGGGTACTATGGCAATGCATTTGCCTTCCCAATTGCACTCTCAAAGGCTGGGCTTTTGTGCCAAAGCCCATTGGGCTATGCATTGGACTTGATCAAAAAGGCAAAGGCCCAAATGAATGCTGAGTACATGAGCTCTGTGGCTGATCTTATGGTACTCAAGGGCCGTCCCATGTATAGGACAATTGGGAATTACCTTGTTGCTGATTCTACTCGTGTGGGGTTCTATAATGTGGATTTCGGGTGGGGGAAGCCCATATTTGGAGGCCCTTCTGGGGCCATACCATTTGTTAGCTTCTATGCACGGTTCAGAAACAGTAAAGGTGAGGATGGAATTGTGGTGCCAATACTGTTGCCACGCCATGTGATGAAAAGGTTTCTTTCTGTGCTGGTGAAGATCATAACTGAGCAGCCTGTGATGGCCATGGGAAATCGGTCCATGTTGTGACACTGTTACCATGGTAAATAGGGTTTTTTCTTTTTGTAGAATAAACTCAATAATAGTGATTATGGGATATGGGCCTTAAGTATTGGGCAACTTAGTATTAAATGGTAAGTATTGGGCAACTTAGTATTAAATGGGTAACTATTGGGCTAGGTCCAGTGATCGAGATTGGTATTTTGATTGTATGATCCTATATTAGGCTGAAAACAAATATTAATTTTCCATGTATTTTAAAAACTAGAGAGATTTTTTATATATTTTTAGAACAAGAAAAAATTATTATTTTGTATTATTTAATATGTGCCACAAAAGTTATATAAGTCATCATTGTCTTTGATTTTAATAACATTTTTAATATCATAATTGAGACGACACATATAAATAGTATAAAATAAAAACTTTTTCTAACTTTATAGTCATTGAAGAATTTCTCAAAAAATTATAAAGGTTGTTCCCTTCCCTTTCCAAGTATGTGGCACAACTCAGTCGATTCTCCAAACTCCAAGTAGTTATCCTTCATTGCCCATAAGCTAATATTTGAGTCTAATAAATTATTCTTGATCTAAAAAAAAATCATAAATATTGGGTGAGCTATTGACCCTTTAAATTGTTTATTCGAGCTTCTCCTTAATTACTGTTAATTTTAATTTTTAAAATTTTTTCAACTAAATTATAATTTCTTATATTTTAATATATTATTTAATGTATTATTTGAATAAAAACATATTTAACTAAGGATAATATAAAGATTTTTTTTCTCTTTTTTTTTCCACTTGAAAGAGAGATATTCGTTAAGGTAATCTCAAAATATCTAGGAGAGCTAGGTTTCAAATAAAAACAGGAGCTTCCCCAATCCATACCTAGTCAGGATAATATAAGAAATTATAATTAAAAACTGTGAATAAAAAAATTAACAGTGTTAATAACTCATCCTAAATATTAACATGGATAGCAAATATTATATAGACGCAAATACTATAATACAGCAAATTTAATATAAAAATATTAAATTTTATAAAGTATCATAATATGTTTCCATGTCACATTTCCTCTTTTAAAATGTTTATACTTTTGCTTTCATGAACTTGCTTTATATATCTTTTTTTGTTTTTGGGGTTAAGTTGCTTTCTATAACCTCCTCTTTGCAATATATGTTGTTTTACTGTTTTTCCTTTTCCATTATATATAAGATGAACACTTTGATGGAAGCTTTTAACCACATCAGTCGTTTGGCGCAAAAGTATAGAATTTGTGTGTCATATTTTACTGTCGAACATGAATTAATATTATGGGTGATTTAAATTGGTGAAACTCAAAAAAATAAAAATAAAAGAAAAAAATTGTGTGCCATTTTTGGGCAGGAAAAAGGGAACAAGTAATTCAATATGCAATTACTCTGCCGATTACTTGGTTACGAGGTGGACCCATATTTATGTTTTATAATTTTTTGGATGGAATTATTTTGACTCGCGTCTACTAGAAGTGGCAGGCCGTGACATTTTAAACAACAAAGCTGAAAATAGATTATCTATACTTTATTCGAGGTCACTCAAAATTTAAGCTGCATTTGAAGTATATGATAACAATTACTTGATAGTGTAATAATATATTATCAGATTTTAGTATGTATTTGGTGTTAGAACATGATAAAATAATTAAATTTGATCAATTATTTTTATTTTATTATGACATAATAATTCTATTTTCTCTATGACTCATTGATATAACTTGATATGATTTTTTTTTCACCACTATTCTTCACTTTCATATTAGAGACTCGTTGTCGATTGTCATAACCTCTTCATCAACGGTACTCGAAATACCCATAAATCAAATAACACAACAATTGAGATTTAGTCAAATAAACCTAGAGTTCTACACAAAATAAACTCATCAAGATTAAAAAATTATCCCCCACTACCACGATCTAGAATCGTTGTCCATCGACGAGCCTCCTCCGTGCCATCACTCAACAGTTGCGAACCACTCTGTCTCGCTCCGCCCAGAGCCGTCATTCCTCATCCCTGACTCAACACATGCCAAAGTCACTTGCAAATCTCAGCCGCACCCACGAACTACCATCGCTATATCCACCACGTTGCGCCTGAGCCAGTGACCCACCACGTAGATCCACCCATCTCAATCACACTCACGAACTGCACACCAATCGTGAGCCACAAACGCAGCCCAGATCCACTTCCACCGTCGCGCTACCATCCACTCGCCGTCGCCCTCCGCGAGCCACCATGTCCATCACGGGTAGTGGTTGAATAATTATTATAGTCATATTAAATAATTATTATACTATTAGAATTTTTATACTATTGGATACTAAATGTCTGATAGTATAAGAGTTTATCAAATTTTTTATATTATTAAGCTTTATACATCTAATTAATACTGTCAAGTCATATACTAACAAGTGCACCATAGATAACCTTAAACGAATTACATAACCTTATGACAATTGCCTAAATAAATTTCAGTTTAATATATTTACCTTAACCACATAATATGGACACTAATAACAAAAAAAAAGTATTTTATAAACGACATAAACATATATTCTTATATACTTCATATAGCCAGTGTCATTCCCGCTTGAGCTTTCTTAACGTGATGAGAGAAAAACCAATCGGTAATGGAATCACGTTTTGTCTTGATGAGATGCTTTATATTAGCATGTGATGAAATCTCCTTTGAAATTTATACGATTTTAGGTATTGAGGCATGTGAATTTTGACTTTATGACCTAACCAAGCTCAGGTGTGGATATTTTTTTCTAGAAGGAAGTAGGCAGAATTCAAAGTTAGGCAGGTTGGTGTGCTAATGTGCATAGGAAATATTGGTAACTAGTAAGTGTATCTCTGGATTAGAATTAGTAAATTTAAGTTTAGATTAAAGTATGTTTGTAAATTTAAATTTAATTAAAAATAAGTTTATAGTAATGTAATTTATTGTTAAATTTTTTTATCTTAAAAGTAAATTTAATAAAATAAATATTAAAGAAAAATAAAATTCAACAAACAAAATTGTTACTTTTGTCTAAATTTACGTTTGAGTCAAAAAAATATATTAAAATAGTGTAAACCAACAAATATCCAAACACACATTTGCATCATTTAAGAATTACAAAGTTACATTTGGAGCCTCGAACGAGTTTTCATTAGCTTTTCAAACATACACTAAGTGCTCAAAGCTAGCAGTTTTAAATCCAACCTGCTTTAATAACATGTTCTGGCTCAAAATTAATTTACACGGATTTGGATTTTATAAATTGGATATGATGTATTTTCAAATTATGTTAAGATTATATTTTGAGTTGTCTAAACTCGACTCGATGTTATAAAATAATTTATAATTTATAAATTTTTTATAATTAGTAATAAATAATAAAGCTTTCTAATTTAAATTAATATTTTTTCAAAACATTTTAATATACTTGTGTTGATATGATTATTTTGAAATATATAATGTAAAATATTACATACTTTTAATTTTTTACTTTTAAAATCTTATGACTTATCTATATAAATATTTATATTTGTACAATTTATTTCATTATCAAGTGAATCCATTTTGTTCTAATCATTTGTTGGGTCATAATTGAACTAAGTTAGAATCTAAAGAATTGGTCGGATCAAAATATCGAGTCTTCTGGTCAAAAATGAACCTATCCTATGAATACACCTACTCAAAGCTATATTCCTCTTCGTTGCTGTAAAAGATGAAGATTCCTACTTCAAGGTCATGTAAGGAACGGAAACGCCCAATAGATCACTTTGCAAATATTAAATTTATGTTGAAATAATTAATTTAATTGCGTATAATTGTTAAGGTATTAAATTGGTGCTAATTGTTATTTATCACTTACTATTAACACTGGCATAATATTTGTATCATGGAGTTTGATGTTTATTGTTCACTAATTGCAACATTGTAAGATTAGAGAACAAAATTTGGAGAAGCTTTATTGGAATGGTTTTAAACAGAAAATGTTTTTATTTAAGAAAAAATGGATAGAGAGAGAGCCACACATTGACAAAATGAGTTTTCTTTTTTTTAATAAAGATTTAGAATGAGGGAAGATTTTTCTTATTTTAAGACTAAGACAACTTAACTATCAATCTCAACAATAATGTATAATGACCTACTAACAAAATTTTAGAATTGAAATCTAAATTATATTATTGTCATAATTAGAATGTTGGTCAGGTAAGCCAAAAACCAAGAAGCCATAACGGGCTGTTTTACCTCTTTATTCCCCTGCATTGAAACACCAAAAACCAAGAAGTGCCACCATAACCCCCATGTTCTTCTATCGGTGTTATCCCATGCCATCACAAGGGTTAGTATGACAAAATGGGGACAAAATGTAGTGGAGGCCTGGCCCTTGTGGGTGGGGCTGCCAATAATATATGTGCAGTGCAGCTTCTTAAGCTTTTTGTTACTTAGCAGATAGTAAGTGTGTGATGATAGGAATAGGAGCGGCAAAGGCAAGCTACTTTGGTGCGAGTTTCAAAAGGGGACAAATTAGATACAGCCGCTCCAAAATCGATCCCAATATTCTTAACAGCTGCAAGCAATAGAATGAATGATTGGCCTTTTCTTGGTTTCTACTGTGTGGTCTTTACTGATAAATGCTGCATTTCTAGTTAGAAAAATTTATCTCAGTACAAGTTTTTATTAATGTAGTTATATAAATCTAGAATTGATAATAAAAAATAAATAAACTTCAAGCAAGTAATATTTATATTATCAAGATGTACTTAACATTGCCCACAACTTACTTGAAAAATAATTATGTAAGTAGCATTACTCATTCTCAATTTCTCACTCTCACTGCATAGTATATACCACTGCTAATTCGTGTGGATACTTGAGAATACAGACAAATTAAGAGACAGGAGCCCTTAGTACCGGCGCTTTTTTTGGCCCTGAAATGGGGGAATTAAGTGAAAGTAAGCAGATAGGTATGCAGGCACATCTCTCTCTCAAGCTCATGGCATATAGGTTTTGACAATTATCTCTGCTACCATGTGCAAGTTTGAATTCTGAACTTTTTTTTAACTGTATAGGTTCGTTGTGAGTGTTTTATATATGTAACAATTTTTGTATTATATTTCATAACGTATAGTTCTGTTTCTTACATGTGAATCTAGTTTGTATATTTAATTATTGAATTAATCCTAAGTCAATAACTTGTATTAGTCACGTAACGAAGTGATAACTATTTTATAATGTGAAAATGAAAAAAAAAAATTATAACCACCTTATTCATTTGATAACTCACTCAGCTTAGTATAGTCAAACATGAAGATGAAGGGTGCCATGGTGCTTGCTCCTATCTTCGCAAGAGATGACATCATTTATTCCTCACTTTTCTTCTTAACTTAATGCATAAATAAATTAAACAAATTTTGCACGGCAAAACAAAATAATAACATGTTAAGTCATATATCTTTGTAGATTGTTGTAGTAATTGATCAAGACAAAAACGAGTAATGGTGCAGTGCAAGCGTGCTGTGTTCTTGAAAAAAAGGACATATATTCAATTCTCAGATAAGTTTATATAGGAAGGATCATACTCATTTCACTCTAAGTTTGAAAGAGATCGTTGAGATCTTAGTTTAAAGTTTTACTCATTCATAATATGAGTTCGTGTCACCTTAATATCTTTTGAGTGAAAAAATGAAAAAAAAAGAAGTTAAGATGAGTTATCTTTCTTTCACAAGAATTCCAATGAATCAATTTATCATTAAGTTTTCATTTACTTCTTGTAGTTTGTATGTTTTGAAAATAGAAGATGTTTAAGTATGTGGTTGAATTATTATTATTTATGATAAAAAAATTTATAATAAAAATTTTATCAATTTTTTTATTAATTCCTTCTATAAAAATTAAGAAAAATCAAATATGCGTCTGTATATATAAATTTTTTATCCTATTTAATTTTAGGTCACCCTATAAATAACTTGGGATTATATTAAAAAAGCATATAAAAAAAGTGTCATCTAAGTACGTTTATATTATTTAGTTCAATTTTATACAATAAATGCAGACTTTTAAAAATTATTCACAAAATCTGTTTTATATATGGAATTTAAAAAATGAAACCATGAAAAGACATAAATTACCAAGGTTGAGCTAATGATGAAGGTTTTAAACAATTTGCGGGAGGTATTTTTTTATTATTACTGTAAGTTAGTGTTTTGGCTAATTTTAACTATTTTATTTTTTATTTAGTTAATGATAGATTATTTATATTGAGGTTAAAAATTTATAAAAATATTTTTTGTGACTTAATTTTAAAAAATTAACATAATTAAAATTTATAACAAACCACATACTCGTCTATTATTACTTAATAATTTAAACTTTATATCTATCATTGTAAAAAAAAATAAAAAAAACCTGAAAAAACATTAAGAAATTAAAATTGCAACGAATAATATTTATTTATTACCTTTGTAGCATGTGAAGAAGCGCAGTCAGCTTGGACAAATGGCAAAACCACGGAGTGAATATACATAGTTTATTAATTTAAAATCCAAACGCTTCATTAAGAAAACTGATTTTGAACTTATGATAGAGCGCTATCCATCGGTGATCGGCCCCCACTTTCCCTTTATTGAGCTCTGAAGCTGATCCCTCAGTCACGCAATTCAGACCGTTCGAAATGAACCGGGACCCACTCCCTTCAACGGCCCAGATTCAGTTACTGCAGAGGAGCCTTCTAAGTTCTAACCCTCTTTCTCTCTCTCTCTCTCTCTCTCTCTTCTTCTGCTATTAAATGCACTACACACCATTGACCATTACAATGTTCTCTTCTCCCCCAACCTCATCATCCTTCTTCTTCTTCTTCTTCCACAGTTAAACGTTCATTTCACCAAACAACAATGCTATTCCAGCTTCCCCTGACCCAGGTATGTTCTCATTTCTACTATCTATTCGGTTTCTTCATCAAATACCATTTTCAATTATTAGCTTTCCATTTATCGCAATCCATTGTTTCCCACCATTACCAAGCCATTCTGTTGTTTGCTTCAACTGCAAAAGATTTTTAAAAAAAATGTGTTGCTCTTTTTACATTTTTGCAAATCAAAACTTTGTTTTGATTGGATCTTCCTCATTTGCGTTTAAAAAATTTCGGAAAAAAACAAGTCTTTATGCAAAATCAGGGACATAGAAAGGGTGGAATCTGCGTGACGTATGCCTTACTGCTTGCTTAGACTCCCTTTCATTTGATTTTGACCATCCCTTCAAAAAGTTACTATGAGTAACACCTTTTTCTCCAACACTTTTTTTTTCAAACTTATGATTATTTAATAATAATTAATACTTCTCTGATTATCTCATAATGTATCATAATACGTACATTCTACAGGTATAATGTACAGTGTAATATGGGCCGTAATGTGTAATACTTGGGTAATCTAGGTGATTAATTAGGTTTGGATGTGAAGACCTTATTTTGTATTTTGTTAATATATATTCTCATTATTTTTTATTTGAAGTGTCATTTTGATGGAAAAAAAATCTATTATAAGTGGTATTTTTGCATATAATAAAATATTAATTGTTGTTTTTTCATCTTTATTTTTATATTTTAATAGGTTTAACAATTCATGAAAATTGAATGAATATGATAAAATAAAGTAATTAATTTAAAATGAATAAGAGTAACTTAATAAAAAATTTACACGATTAAAACTTAGTTTAATATTTATTAATTATTGTACCTTACACTAAAGTGACACTTAAAATGCATCAGAGAGCATCTTTTATACACATGGATGATATGTTGGTGTTAATTAGTGATCAATGTAGTGGAATTTTGTTTTATTTTTTCAAAATCCGGATGTAATGTAATGGAAATTATGTCAAGCGTGACTTTGTATGCGAAATTTAATGCTGAGGAATGCTGTGACATGGGGGTCCGTTGTGTCGTCAGTAGTCATTAATCCCAAAATTTTATCAAGCGAGGGGTATACTACTATTATTTGTTGAAAATGGCTTAGAATAACATTTTGTTGGTGAATGACTCATACTAGGAGTTATTGAAGCCACAGTGAGTCAGGGACGTTTCGCTCAAGCCTGTATCTATTACTAACAGAAAGTGGATGAGCAACAAAGACAAAGGGATGTTGAAGATGAGGGAAAGGCTGGCTTGCTGCACCTGGGAAAGGAAAATTAGCATCGATTTTGATGAGCAAGAGAGTAAGTCCATACTGTTAAACACTTAAAATCTGTGTGTTTGCGCGTGTGTTTTTTTAATTCAGTTTAAGTTCTTTTTTGGTAAATTTTTCAGTTCAAGTTTATAATTATTATTCTTGTTATCATTAATCTAATCCCATTTTAAGAAAGGTATTAACGTAACCTTTTCATTTTGTTGCAAAAATAGCCTTTAAAGGAGGAGTTTTGAAATTAAAGATACCGGAAAAAAAAAATTATTTACTGTGATTGCTTAGAAGTTTGCTTGTTTGAAAAATATTATTCTAAATAAGCAAATTGAATAACTACAATATTATTATTCTTGCATTCTTGCTTGAATCACATATGTGACTCAATAACTAAGACCCCATTTGATTAAGATTGAAAAATAATTATAATTAATTAATTTCAGCTGATAGAATGGATTCTGATGGAAGTCATCAAGATTTAGTTCTGGCTCAATAATTTTTTATAAAAATTAACACTACAAAATTAACTTTAACAACTTAAAAATTAACTCTACAATCATACTTTAAAAATAATTATATTTTATAATATCCAAATAAATTTAAAATTTAAAATAGTTCTTTTACGTTTTTTCCATCAATTTTTTTTCCATAATATAACCTAAATAGACACTAAATTAATTGTGGCTGTAGGACCATTGAGCATAAATAATTTTCATTACAGTTTTATTTTTTTAATTTTTATTTTTTAAAGCTTCCCAAAAATGAGGGGTCTGCTCACCCAGAAAAGTTTAATACCATTAATCAGATTTAAATCTTTCAACCAAGAGATTTGGCAAGCATACTTCGCAAAGTATGATGTTATTTATTTTTGTAAGTATCTCAAATAGTAAGAGAGCTAGATTTGAATTTGAAATCTATAGCTATTACTCCCTGCTAATAATCAGAGTCTCATTTATTAATGATACTATATTACTAGGTTGAGTAACCCCTTTATTCTAGGGCACATTAATACTTGTCCTAAACTCATAAGTCATAAATAGCCATCTTAGCAGACTTTAATCTTCTTCCTTCTACAACATACCAATCGCATAAACTTGGCTATTCAAAAAAGACAGCGGTATTTTTGATAGAATTTAAATTTTTAAAAGGGCATGGCTTCAGTTGTTTGGTATTCGTTAGTAGTCAATCAAGTTTACTCTGGCTCAATTTTTACTTTTTCAATTCGAATTTCTTGTTTGAACAAATGAATTATCCAATTGAGTTGAAGTTGATAAGTAGGGTCCTTAACGAGTACACCGTAAAATTGTGTGAAAGACTACATCAATCATCCCGTAACAATGAGTATAATTTGCCATTGGATGTAGTTAAATGTTAGTGTTATAAAAATTTGACGCAAAAAGTTACAATTAATTGTAGAGCTATTAAATTTAAATGTTGATTTGTATATAAAAAAAAAATAGTAATATGGCTCTAACATAGAATGAGTTTTGTAAAAGAAAATTCTGTTTCATATTTTATACTTTATTTTAACCCTGAACAGAAATACTTTCACATTTTCAGAGTGGGTAGTTTTTATCTGGTTGTTGTGGACCAACGAAAAGTACTTCCACATTTTCAAATTTTATATCTTGACCAATTATTACCATGTTCTTCTTACAAAAATCACGAGCTAAACTGTAAAATTTCACTTACTCCATTTAAATTTTAATTTGGGTATCAATTTTTTTTTAATCCTAAAATCTCAGTCAAGCTTAGCATCTAGACCTTTGAAAATTTTAATATTTTCTTAAAATTTGTGAGATAAATAAGACTAACGGGTATAAAATTAAAAGTAAACAAAATGGACCAGTCGATATTCCTACACCATTGAGCTTTCTACATCAACTTTTTCTGAAGGCAAATGGTGGCATCCCACAATTTGAGCCGTTTGCTTCGTTCAATTATTTTAGATGTGACATGGGTCTTCTGGTTTTACTTTAGAGCAAGTAGAAGGGTGGTGGTAGTAAAATGGATCAAAGAAACCACTAATGGTAGTGTGAGTTTTGCATGATTGAATAAAATCATAGAATTGGTGGGGGTTGAAAGTTTCAAGTCTCAAATCTCAATCTGAAGTGTTCTGACCGACATGTTGGTGGACCGTGGGCCCCTGGAGAGTGTTGTTATTAGTCGTAACTACTACCTGTGCCACTCCCGCTTTAGATACTGACAAACTGAAGTAAATGTGTGCTGAGTGGGGATGCACCACTCATTGCTGCCAAACTTTGGTCCTCAAAATTAAATTTTGAATATTTTTCTTTCTATTTGGATGGGATCCTTTTGTGGGGATTCTCTTCTCTGCTTTGAGACTTTTTTGTCCTTAAGAGTTTTTTGGCTTGAATTCGATGTGGTCGTTGTTCTATCCTGTCATACATAGCCCATAGCCCAGGAAGCTTCTCTGTTCCATTCGAATCTTTGTCCCATGTAAAGCCCGGGTAATATTGGTGAACACTTAGTGTTCTCAACTCAATGTGCCCCCCCCCCTCATTGCCAAAAAGCTTTAAAAAATATATATATATATATATATATATATATATATATATATATCTGTTATTATTATTATACAGAAAGCGAGGTGGAGGAACTCTAGTACTCTCAACTCCCAAGTTCTATGGCCAAACGCTAAAATTAAAAAAAAAAAGAAAAGAAAAGAAAAAAGAGTCGCTGATGAGTGATGACAATTGCGTGTGACTACGTGTGCTTTATCTATAATATAGTATGGGATTCTGGACAGATTTGACTGATGGCTATGCCCTTTCCTATTTCTCTCAAGTGCCAAATCTCAGAGGTGTCGATGTTATTGTCTTATTGGTGCGAAGACGAGATCTGGCATGGCTTTTTGGATGCATTTCTTAGGACAACAATACAGTATATACTTTGTCTAAAATAATCAACAGTTTATCAATAATTAGTTTGTCAGAATAATAGATGTGCTTGAAATATCATTAGGACATAAACAAATATATGAATTTTAGCAAGACGAACATATGTTCTAGTAAATCTTGCAATAGGTGCCATTAATGTGCTATGATGATCTGCAGTTGCAGAGATACTTGTCCTTTTAGTGGGGAAGCCTTATAAAATTTATATCAACTTGGAAGTTAACCATTAATCACTTGCCAAAGCCCTTTGTTTTTTATTTGGAGATCTTGAGTATTTATGAATTACATTTTTAGATGTGTCGAGCTACTTGCCAATAACAATGCAAATAATTTAGATTTCTATTTCTAATGTAGCTTGCATTTGTATGTGTACATAGGGGAAAACCAATGTGCTTTTACTTAAATACTATTAACTAATTGTAATCATGTAGCAGAGTTACTCTTTATTAGAGTTTTAATTGTAAACATGCTTTTTATTCATATGCTACTTTTGAATGTATGCCTGCATCGCTTATTTGTCCAACAGCAGTGAGGATATATTGTTGCATTGTTTTGACATTGACAGCTAGGTATCATTTTGTTTTAGATTATTTGATTATATGTTATATTTTTTAAATTTAAGTATAACACCTGCTGAAAATCATAATTTTTATGAATTTATAATGGAATATTTCAGGGATTATGACATATAATGGCCTTGAGAGTTGCATTCTAAATAATCAATCTTACGAAGATGAAAGCAGAACTAGTAGAGGAGATGGATGTATAACTGATTCATTTGATGATGACGATTCCACTTGTTCCTCCAGCAAAGATGCTTTTGGATCATTCTCTTCAAAATGTTTGACAATGAAAAGGGGTGAACAAGGATTTGAAGAATGGGAACTCTCAGAAAGTCCTCAACATTTTTATGTCAAAGAGAAGCCTTCTTATGCTATCCAACATTCGGATGTGGAAGCCATGAAGGAAAAGTTTTCAAAACTCTTGCTAGGGGAAGATGTTACAGGAGGAACTAAGGGCCTCAGTACAGCTTTTGCGCTGTCTAATGCCATCACAAACCTAGCAGGTCTGCACTGAGTCCATTTTTACCATCTTTTATCTTGATTCCTTTAATAATTACATGCAACTGATAAAGTTTATCACAATAAAAGAAGGGCATGGGCCATTTCTCATGAATTTCACTTTCAAGAGTACATGGGCCATTTATCATTCATTTCTCTTTTTCTTCTGGTTTTATTTTTAAGCCATTATAAGTGCTTAATGAACATATGCAGTAACGGTTTTTGGTGAGCTGTGGAAATTGGAACCCCTATCTGAAGAAAGGAAGAGCAAATGGCGAAGAGAAATGGACTGGTTACTGTCTCCTACCAACTATATGGTTGAGCTTGTTCCTGCTAAGCAAAGCGGTGCCAATGGAGGGATCTTTGAGGTATCTTTTGTTTGAGCTGGACAAAAGGATGGAATATTTTATACATCACATTGCAGTAAAATAAGAGAGTTGTCTTCTTTGAACAGATAATGACCCCAAAAGCTCGTGCAGACATCCACATGAATCTTCCAGCACTTCAGAAGTTGGACTCTATGCTTATTGTAGGTCATCTCTTTATTCTCATCAAAGATCTTGAACTTTCTGTCAATAACTTACTAGACTAGTCACTAGTTCATATATTTGGTGTTTTGATTGACAGGAGGCGCTAGATTCGATGGTGAATACCGAGTTTTGGTATGCAGAGGGAGGAAGCCGGGCAGAAGGGAGGAACACAAGTGCACGGCATAGCAAACGATGGTGGCTTCCATCAGCCCAAGTACCAAGAACTGGGCTTTCTGACACTGAAAGAAAGAGGCTGCTTCATCATGGAAGGGTGGTACGTCAAGTATTCAAGGCTGCCAAATCTATCAATGAAAATGTGTTGCTTGAAATGCCTGTGCCAGCAGTTATTAAGGATGCACTTGCAAAGGTGATGATCTTGTAAGGTTGAATGAAATTGAAATTATATATATTTTATCCTCAAGTAATTCTGATGCAGTTAAGGCATTTAATTGTTGACACTTAATCTGAGCTTAGGTTTTTGAACAAGAAAATAACATCTTTTGATGACCTGACAACGAGGAACTTTTCATTCTTGGAAAATGATATTTATAGCAATCATAATCCTTTAGACTTTTTATGTATTATATTGTGATCTTCTTTGCATTGTTACTAAATCTGTTTCTTTATTGCAGTCTGGAAAGGCAAACCTTGGACAGGAACTGCACAAGGTTTTGACTGCTGAATCAAGCTCTGGAGAAGATGTGTTTAAATCTCTCAATTTGAGATCTGAACATAGTGTTCTTGAGACCATTAATAGATTGGAAGCTGCAATGTTCTCATGGAAAGAGAGAATTATGGAACAAGTTAGTGGCAAATCCCCAGTTCGAACCTCATGGTCTTTTGTGAAGGACCCTATGTCAGAGGTTGATAAAATGGAATTATTATTGGACCGTGCAGAAAAACTTTTACAGCTGCTTAAAACCAGATACCCTAACCTTCCTCAAACATTTCTGGATGCTACTAAAGTTCAATATGGCAAGGTGAGTTTTACATTGATGCATTTGACAAATTATTGAGTGGGAAAAACACTTTTTTTGCCCTTCTGTTTTTATCTGCTTCATTTACATTCCTGCCTATGTTTTTTCCCCCAAAAAACTGAATACTCCATGTTCTATTCAGTGTCAACAAAAAAAAAAAGAGAGATAAATGGACAAGGAAAGGAAAAGTATCCAATTTGCTGAAATCCATAAGTTTTTCCTTATTCAAGGTGTGAAATTTCTGGTAAACATTCAGTGGTAATGTTAGTCAGTTTCTGTCTATTTCTGTAGGACATTGGGCATTCTATCTTGGAAGCTTATTCTAGAGTTCTTGGAAATTTAGCCTTCAGCGTACTGTCTAGAATAGGAGATATACTGCAGGAGGATTCTTTAAGCAATCCTAATTCACCTTTGGCGACAAGTTCCTCTCCTGGGATAAATCTCTCTGAAATTTGGGTGATTGGTTCACATATCAGGCACTCTTTACTTGATAAGATGAACAAGGCAGATGGACAGTATTGTGATTCTAGTTCTGGTAGTAATTCTGATTTAGAACTTTCATCTATTGAGGCCAAAGCCAGCTCTATAATAGCTACACCAAGCCGGAGTCGAGTGTGGTGCATTGGTAGAGAGGCTTGTACAAGTGTGTCTCCTTATAATTCCCCATAGTGGCCTTTGTAGCAGCTTTTGTAAATGTTATTACTATATGCTCAGTAAGAATAGAACCAAACTGATAAGTTTTCCTTCTAATAAATTTTTGGTGGTTTTATAGCTAACTGTACTCACAATCCTGGTCATAGATTATGGTTGTATATCGGAGAGTTTCTGTACGACTGAGTCAACAATCAAATATTTATATCATACCCAAGTTTCAAAAATCACAATCTAGTAATTGATTTGAGCTTCAATATTTGACAACCACACTTAATTTGTAACTTTTCTAAGAATCTTAATATAGAAAATTATCATTAAATATAAAGATATTAAAATTCATGATTTTTACAAATAAGAGTGTAAAAAGATATTAGTTTTTATCCATGAATAGTTAATAGATTGTATTTCAAAAGCGTTAGAGAATTTTAAAACTCACTTTCTATTTCTTTGTCTTTTCTTTTATATATTTTTTATTTTAGTGATGGTTAGAGAAGAGTTATTTCTTTGGCTTTTCTTTTATATTTTTATTTTATTTTAGTGATGGTTAAAGAAGAAAAAACTCTGACAGTTAAGAACAGACTTTGAATTTTGCGCAAAAATTATTTCTTAAATATTATTAATTTTTATCAAGTTGTCAATTATTATAATTGTAAAATTGTAATTTTTCTTTTATTCAATAAGAATTTAATTTATTAACTTAATTTAATTACTTATTAAACTAATAAGATAAATCACAAGCTCAATACATTTAATCTAACTTTAGCTAACTGAAATTCTAGAGGAATCTGGTTATCTTTGTAATTTTAAGTTTAATACGGAGATTATGGCTGTATGCAGTTGTTTGTCATTTACCAATTAGCTTATAACCAAATTTACTTCGGTATTAACTGCAAGGGGCTGACCTGTTGTGGTTTCAATTGGCTGAGAAAATACTCGTAGAGTTGTGGTGCGTGAAATGGGCCATGTTGGGTTCATTCTTTTAATGCTTGTTCTCTTAGCATTAGCAGGCACTATTATTTGTTGTGCTACTTTGTAAAAAAATTGGCACTATGAGAATAGAACAAAGCACTAGATTATGCCAGCGTTTCAGGAGATTGAAAATTTACTGAAATACTACGCAAATTCTTGCTTATGATATGAGTTGTTGGATGATAAAAGCCAGTTGGCTTCCACATACTTCACCTTTTGTATTTTTTATAAGGCAGAAAGTTCATTTTCTATTGAATATTTTGATATTTAGGTTATAATGTTCAGTTCAATATTACGTTCAACATTCTATTCTCATTTTTTTTTCATCCTAACTAGTGGGAAGAATGGGTGAAGCAGGATACGGGTTTAAAGAAGTCACATCACCTACAAAGATTAATCCCAACATATTTGGTTGTTTTTGCAATAGAAAATGGAAATTATACATAGAATGTATGACAATTGTA
Source organism: Ormosia semicastrata (assembly GCA_029884595.1). NCBI lineage: Eukaryota > Viridiplantae > Streptophyta > Magnoliopsida > Fabales > Fabaceae > Ormosia > Ormosia semicastrata. The sequence continues at coordinate 7,570,386 of JAQQTO010000037.1, forward strand.
TTGTCGATATTACAACCATAATTTAATTACTCATAATAGGCATGCACGAAGGCTAGATTCATATGGATAATTGAAAAAACACGATCAATTTAAAGCGCATCATAGATATACACAAGTTGAATTTCCAAATTCATAGTAGGGGTGTTGTACATTGTACTCTACTAATAATTGTCCCGTGCGACGCACGGGTAATTAAAAAAATTATGTATGTTAAAAATTTATGTAAAATATAATATTAATATCTCTTATTTAAATCATTTAAAAGACTTATTTGAAAATAATATTTTTTAACAAAGATTATTATCATTATCATAAATCAAAATTTTTCAACTATAGAATTCACTTAATATTATAACTTTTGTTATAATAACATAATTCGAATATCAATATTTTACCATTTGAAAAATTTTATCTAGGATAAAAATATTAATAAAATATCTAACATTTTGTACTTACGATAATGAACAATTTTTTTATTTAAAGCAATTGAAGATATAATTTTAAAGATAGTTTAATAAAAATATTTAATTACTTAAACTTTATAATAATATGTTAAATTTCAATTAATTTTATTATGTATTTATGCAAAAAAAATTACCTTCAAGACGTATATTATAATATTTTTCATATAAAGCTTTTACCCAATGCAATGTAAATATTAAAATGCTTAATATTATAAAATAATAAGAATATTTGAATAAAATAAATAATTAATAATGGATAATTAATAAATTTAATTTTCTAATAACAAATTATAGTTTAATTAATTTTAATATATTTTCTTGTAAAATATTCACTCCCGTATTTGAATATAAAAATATATTTTTATGTAAAGTTCTAACTTATGATAATGTAAATATATTTATATTAAAATATTTTAGAATACACATAATATCATGATTTTTTAAAATATTATAAAACACAACCATGTGACTTTACGTAAAGTTTTAAAATTTCGAGATGTTTTCATAGTTTCCTTTAATACAACTTAATTTTAAATTTTAATTTTATTTGCAAAAAAATATCATCAACAATTATTTAATCTAAATATAAATAATAAAATGTATTTATTTTGGTAAAGGGTAGTACTAAAAATTTTAATTAGAGACAAATCAATAGATTATATGTATCAATATTTTAACTTAAAAAAATGTATAAACAGGATATAAGAACGTAAAGGATCTCTGAAAAGAACCTGGTAATCTTTATCTTTGTTGAAGTCCTTATAGATAGCAGTGACAATTCAGCAAATTCCTGATAAAAAATAAAAAAGAATACTATATAAACATCCCAAACAAATAAAGCATGATAAAAATAAATAATGAATAGAATAACAGTAATTCATAGGAAGAATCTAGCAACAGGTAAATTCTTTTTATTGCTTCAAAATTTTCCAACTATAGAATCCACCTAATATTATAACTTTTGTTATAACAACATAACTCGAATCTCAATATTTTACCATTTGAAAAACTCTATACAGGATAAGAACATTAATAAAATCTCTAACATTTTGTACTTGGGATAATGAACAAATTTTGTATTTAAAGTAATTGAAGATATAATTTTAAAGATTATTTAATAAAAATATTTAATTACTTAAACTTTATAATAATATGTTAAATTTCAATTAATTTTATTATGTATTTATGCAAAAAAATTTACTTTCAAGACGTATATTATAATATTTTTCATATAAAGTTTTTACCTAATGCAATGTAAATATTAAAATGCTTAATATTATAAAATAATAAGAATATTTGAATAAATAAATAATTAATAATGGATAATTAATAAATTTAATTTTTCAATAACAAATTATAGTTTAATTAATTTTAATATTTTTTTTTGTAAAATCTTCACTCCCGTAATTAAATATAAAAATATATTTTTATGTAAAGTTCTAACTTATGATAATGTAAATATATTTATATTAAAATATTATAGAATACACATAATATCATGATTTTTTAAAATATTATAAAACACAACCATGTGACTTTACTTAAAGTTTTAAAATTTCTGAGATGTTTTCATAGTTTTCTTTAATACAACTTAATCTTAAATTTTAATTTTATTTGCAAAAAAATATCATCAACAATTATTTAATCTAAATATAAATAATAAAATGTATTTATTTTGGCAAAGGGTAGTACTAAAAATATCAATTAGAGATAGATCAATAGATTATATGTCTCAATATTTTCACTTAAAAAAAATTATAAACAGGATATAAGAACTTAGAGGATCTTTATCTTTGTTGAAGTCTTTATAGATAGTAGTGAAATATCAATAAATTCCTGGTAAAAAATAAAAAAATACTATATAAACATCCCAAACAAATAAAGCATGATAAAAATAAATAATGAATAAAATAACACTAATACATAGGAAGAATCTAGTAACAGATAAATCTTTTTATTGTTTCAAAATTTTTCAACTATAGAATCCACCTAATATTATAACTTTTGTTATAACAACATAATTCGAATCTCAATATTTTACCATTTGAAAAACTCTATACAGGATAAAAAAATTAATAAAATCTCTAACATTTTGTACTTGGGATAATGAACAAATTTTGTATTTAAAGTAATTGAAGATATAATTTTAAAGATTATTTAATAAAAATATTTAATTACTTAAACTTTATAATAATATGTTAAATTTCAATTAATTTTATTATGTATTTATGCAAAAAATTTACCTTCAAGGCGTATATTATAATATTTTTCATATAAAGCTTTTACCCAATGCAATGTAAATATTAAAATGCTTAATATTATAAAATAATAAGAATATTTGAATAAAATAAATAATTAATAATGGATAATTAATAAATTTAATTTTCCAATAACAAATTATAGTTTAATTAATTTTAATATATTTCTTTTGTAAAATCTTCACTCCCGTAATTGAATATAAAAATATATTTTTATGTAAAGTTCTAACTTATGCTAATGTAAATATATTTATATTAAAATATTATAGAATATACATAATATCATGATTTTTTAAAATATTATAAAATACAACCATGTGACTTTACGTAAAGTTTTAAAATTTCTAAGATGTTTTCATAGTTTTCTTAAATACAACTTAATCTTAAATTTTAATTTTATTTGCAAAAAAATATCATCAATAATTATTTAATCTAAATATAAATAATAAAATGTATTTATTTTGGCAAAAGGTAGTACTAAAAATATCAATTAGAGATAGATCAATAAATTATATGTCTCAATATTTTCATTTAAAAAAATTATAATTAGGATATAAGAACATAGAGGATCTTTTAAAAGAACATGATGATTTTTATCTTTGTTGAAGTCCTTATAGATAGCAGTGAAAGTTCAAAGCAAATTCCTAGTAAAAAATCAAAAAAATACTATATAAACATCCCAAACAAATAAAGCATGATAAGAATAAATAATGAATAAAATAACACTAATACATAGGAAGAATTTAACAACAGATAAATCTTTTTTATTGCTTTGCTTCTAAACAAGATGCACCTAGCAATCATTGAGAAAATACATTATTTTATCTATTAAATAAAACACAAATAAATAATTGAAATATAAATAAAATTTAAGGCAATCAAATGACAAATCATAATTTTGTAAAAAACTAAAGTTATCTGAACATATGAAATACTTCATATTCATCTTAGTCCATTAGGCACTTTGATTAGAACATGAACAATACATAAAAATAAGAAAAATTCACATAAACCAATCATAAAAGAAATATAAATCCACACAAATAAGATTCACAGAGTAAATGAAGACTGATTTTGAAATTAAAAAAAAAAAAAACAGAAAATGGTGCATCAAAGAAAAAGAAACACTTGAAACACCTTTAGGAGAAGGTTCAGTAGTAATAACTGAGTGAAATGCAGTAATAACCAAAAAATAACACAACCTAAGATGCAACAGATCACAAAACTTTTGAGCTCTTGCTGTAACACATTATAGAAAAAAAATTTAAAAATAGAAGTGTGTAAGGCAGAGAGGTGTGAATCAGAATTAGGAGATAGAAGAAGAGAGATTAACAAAAGATAGTAAGAACTTACAGAAATAACATCACGTGCTGAGAAGGGAAATCTAAGAAGAAAGGGCAGAATGCAACAAACAGGAGACAACAAAATTGAAACTCTTATTTTTCATCTTGAATATTTTCTAAGAAATCAAACATTTGATATGAGAATCTCACCTGCAAAATAACGCAGTTTGAGTCCTCCACCTTCGACTTCAACACCTGCACCGCTTGGTGCTCCAGGCTTGAGAGATCGATCTCAACCTTCTGCAAGACAACAACCCAGACTTGTATTATTTCTTCTGTTTCAATATGTCCATCACCGTCTTTGTTGAGTTTTAGGTTCAGTAAAAGGGGGGAGGAGAGAATTCAACAAATTAGGAGCTTCTGATTTTGGGTGATAGAAACAGATAGAGTAAAACCAAAGAAGTAAAAATTTGTATAGGTAATTAAAATTCATAAATAAAAAAATTCAAATTTAAAATTCAAAATAAAAATGAAGAGATGAAAGATTGAAAAATGTATAAATGATTAAAGTAGTAGTTAATAAAATTTTAAAAATACGAAATTAAAAAATCAATAAATATAATTTTATGAGGTGTGAGAACTATGAAATTAATATTTTTTTAAATTTATAATTTCATCATATTAGTTGGTTCAATTAAATATGATCACAAAAAAAGAAAAAAATTGAATTGTTTGAGGCATCACAAAGAAAGAGGAAGTTTGAATTGTTTGAGGTATTAATTGATTTTTGAAGCTGATTGGTTCAATAATTGGTTGAGACATATTAGTTGGTAATAGTTGGTATTTTTAAGGAAAAGATGAGATATTTAGTGAGATTAAATTTGGGGGGAATTTCGAATTTCAAAATGATTTGACTAATATTAAACATAACATTTATTGTCATAAATTTGTGTCTTTTGATAATAGATGAATATGGAGTTGATTGGTAATTTTGTATAAATGAGATAGTGGAAGACTCAAAATGTGATTGGTTGAGACAGAAAATTGTTGAGACCAAAATACCCTTAAAAGTTTGGGCGGAAAAATTTTTCATGTGGGAATGACATCTGTCCTTTTTTTTTTTTTTTGTAACTCTTGAAGTTGGTTTTGCTTTGTATATATTATAGATTTCAAGTTGAATATTTGACAAGTTTCAACTACTTAAAATTTAGAAAGAAATCAGTTATTTTTTGTAAATTTCGAACAAAATGGAGATATATATCAAGATTCCTAAAAATTAACTCCTTCAACAGTTGTAGCCTAAGATTATAGTTGCGCCCATAAAGAATAAGGAAATCTCATACTTAAATTTTATTTTCTTAATTTTTAAAAATGTAAATTAACAAACTTCCACTTTGGAAAACATTTAGGAAAAAGATAACAGGAAGAGGGGAAGGTTATGAAACATCTACTATCATTAATATTAATTGGTAGCAATAGTATGAGTGGCACCTGTACATTTTATGTTCTCTAGTTGTAATGCAATCAGCCTCCATTAAGTTCACCAGATAGAAAGAAACTTCTTATTAGATTAAGTTCTTTGGTAAAATCAACCATACTCATTCTTTTTTTTGGTGATTCCACTGAACAGACAATTGTAATCCTAAAAAGTAAAAGTAAACATTTCTCTACATCAAGATGCATACGGCTCAAGTTTTCATTGTCAGCAGCTAGCTCGTTCTAATTCCTTGGAGAGAATAGTTGGGTCCACAATCTGCAAAAGGTGATTTGGAATTGAAATTTTAACATAATTATGGAGATCATGACCATCTTTAAACATTCTATCAGTGGATTTCCTTCTCGTTAACATTTTTAAAACTAGAATTTCAAAGTTGTACATGTCGCATTCAATTTACACCTTAGATTCCATTCCATACTCTGAAATGTAATGCAAATCAGTTAATGCCCTTAAAGTTATAATCAAAACACTAACCCAAAAGGAAATTAAAGGTCCAAAAACAAGAGTTAAAACTTAAAACTAAAAGATTTCACAACCTAAATATACAATATTATGCTATACCTGGAGGAGCATAACCAATAGTACCCTTTATTCCAACTGTGCTACTTTGCATCGGAGGGACTCCAATACTTGAGAACAATTTTGCTAAGCTCACATGAGCTACCATGCAATCATCAAGAAGAACATTGCTAGGCTTTAAATCACAATGAATGATAGCTTGCTCACATTCATAGTGAAGATAATGAAATGCTGAAGCGACATCAGTAATAATATTTAACCTTTGCTTAAGGTCCAATGATCTAGGATGATCTACAATTTCGGTTGTTGGATGCAACCAACTTTCTAAGCTTCCATTTGTCATGAAGTCAAAAACAAGAGCTTTAAATTCTTGACCTCTATAATCTGTACTGGAAAAACACGTTAAAATCTTAACCAGATTTCGATGCCTAATATTTCTCAGTACATTACATTCTGCAATGAAACTCTTTTGAGCTCCCTTCTTTTGAGGTTTAGGACCTTTATGGCAACAACTCTGTCTTCTGACTCGAGAGTTCCTTTGTAGACAGATCCAACACTTCCAGATCCTATCAAGTTTCTAGCTGAGAACCCATCAGTTCCATTTTGTGTAGGTTTTGGTATGAAACCTTAGCTAGCTGGTCAATTGTTGGTGAATCAAAAGATGGTTTCTTATCTCTTTTCCTCTTCCAGTAGATAGTCAGAATAAATGACAGCATAAGAAGAAAAGCAACCACACAAACTATCACAGCTATTAATCTGAAATTATGGTGGTTTCATATTATCTTAGCAATAGTATGAGCCATTAAATTGATTATCTGTAGCTGAGATTATAGTAAGAGATGACATATTGTATAAACAAGAAGGAAATGTACCAGACAGATTGTTGCTATGCATTGCTATAAATGCCAAGTTTTTCGTAAGGCCTATTTCTTGTGGAATATTTCCCTCCAAGTTATTATAACCTACCGATAATCAGTAAGGGATGAAAGATTCCCTATGGATGGTGGGATTCGTCCTGTTGATTTGTTTGTCCAAATGCTCAATTGTTGAAGCTTTCGAAACGAGCCAATTTCAATTGGTCTATTTCCAATCAGATTGTTCCCTGACAAGTCAAAGACTTTGAGTTCAGAGCAACTTGTCAAGTTTGTAGGAATTTCCCCGACTAACGAGTTATTGATGAGAGAGAGTTGCTGCAGTTGCAATAAACGACCCAATTCTTGTGGGATTTTTCCGTAGAGATTGCCAACTTGAGCAGATATGGATCCATTCAACTGGTATTCTTTTAGGTTCAACTCCGTAACTCTTTTGATGCATGGTGTTGCATGCGATTCCATGCCAAGATTCCATAAGGGTCATTGGATATTGATTCCTTGAATTTGAGCAACTTGAGACAGTTGTGTTTGGGCCAAACCACAATGAGAGAGAAAAAGGCTTCATTTGGTTGTGGAACAAGAGGCTATTAGTTTGTGGGTTTTCTTTTGCCACATAGAAGTATATGGGTTTGATAATTGGGTTGGATTGTGGGAATATAGAAGAAGCACATTCTTTCCCTGTTATTCTATGGACTTAAATACTGGAGGGAACATAATGAACAGAGTGTGTGATATCTTGAATTTGAATTTTGATTACCATTACAAAAAAAAGAAAAAAGATTATCATCCTTAACCCTTTGTTGGGATGGGGAGAGTAAATGAGAGGAGAGAAAATGGAAGGAAAGAAAATGAAGAGAAAATTACTTTTTCTTTACTATTGTTTGGATGAAGAGAGAAAAAAGAGAAAGAAAATAAGAATTTTTTTTTTCATGTTTGCTTGGAAGAAAAGGGAGAAGAAAAAAATTGGAATTATGTTAAATAACTTATAAATTATCATTGATGGGTCTCATTGTTTTCTTTTTTTAAATGATTGATGTCAAAATTGTTATTTAAAATTATCATATCAGTTTCTATCGTTTTCTTCGATAGAAAACTTTTCACGTGAGTCCCATCATTTTTTTTTTTTACCTGTTTTCTGCTCACCTCCAAACGAGAGAAATGTTGGTTTTCCCTCTATTTTCTCTTCCCCATTTTCTTTCCTGCTAAAATCACCCCGACCAAACAATGGGTAAATGTCAGGTCACTTTATCTGTCCGGCTTCCTAATACAGAGGCCGCGTTAGGTTTGTAGTCAAGATAATAATTATGCGTATGGACCAAGAAGGATGTGACTTGGGAGCAAAAGGGTAGCAACGCCGCTAAACCACAAAATTTTCAAATCTTTAATCACTTCCAACGAAACTGTACATTATCTAAAGTGATTAGATGTGAATCATTATACGTTTCACATTTATTATGTGGAAATTTTAACTCCAAATTTTGATCTAGTCTAAGAAGAGGAGACGATTAGAATGTTTCTTAAATGATTTAGAGTATTGATGTTACATTGAATTTATTTATTGTAGTAGATAAATTTTTTTAACTCTCTCTCTCTATATATATATATATATATATAATATGTGTATAATGTGAGATGAATATTTATTGAGAGATGAAAGTAAAGTAATGAATCATGATCATTAAATTTTATATAAATAGTCAAGATTAAAACATAAATGCATATAACTTTTTTAAGTGGTCACATAACCTTTAAGTAACTTTTAATCTTGATCATCTATGTATAGTTATATATGGTCAAGATTTATTTCTCTCACTTTCTCACAATAAAACTACTCTCACTATATATATATATATATACATACATATAAAATAAGTGTAAGTTTTGTATAAATATAAAATTGACCCTAAATTTATTATTATTCTTTTTCTTCAATATTTTTTTCTCTACAACATAAGAACAAACAAAACCTTCTCCTCGTTATTTTTTTTCAAAACTTTATCTCTCTAGAATTAGAACCATTGCTCATTTCTCTCTCTACATTATCTAAATCAATCAAACTCGCGGTGTTGGCGTTGCTGCGATTGTGGTGGTTCCAACGATTGGACAACAATCGTTGATCTACAGCTTCGTGGCACGCAGCACCATGATCCTTGCCGAGTACATCAAGTTCACCAGAAGCTTCACCGGCGTGGCAGGGCAGTGCCTCCAAGAACTCCCTTCCTCCCCGCCACGTGGTTTGATCTGACTCGAATGCATCAATTACGAGCTTCATTCTGAACCTCCTCCAAGAAGAGGTGCCATGTGGACCCAGAAGGCAAGGGGGGATCTTCTTAACGGTGACGGCAACTAAATTAAGGGCGATGACCTCGCATATGGTGTTGGAGGCGAAGAGAAAGACGTTGGCGGAGGCGGCAAGGAAGTAGAGATCCTCGCCATGAAAGTGTACGGGTTTGAGGAGCTCCGTGATGGGGATTCAAAACCAACGATTAGAGCTCTGGTCGGTGAACAACATATGCATTAATTCATGTGCATTAATCCTCATATCACTTTAATTCAATAAATAACATGTGTATTAATTATTGTGCATTAATTATGTGCACTAATCCTCATATCACTCAGATTCAATGAACAACATGTCAATCCCTAGAACCCCTCCCATCACCGTCCGTTCAGAGCGCCTCATTGATCGAAACCAAGCCCTGAACCACGCACTTGGATGGCACCGGAGACGTCGTTCTCTTCCCCTTTTCAGTTGCTGGTGAAAGGTCTCTCTCCACCACTTCAGCCACATTCTTCCTACCCGCTGTCGTAGGAGACGAGAACCTTTGCGGCGGAATCACCCGAGCAACACCTCCAAAATCACCCAGCTCCACTGCGTTCTGCCCTTCGTCACAGCAATGAGTACTCGATCAGCGATGTCGTGAACTTGACGAGTGGCGCTAGGCTTGGCCGTTGCCGGGGAAGGAGGATTCCGACGGAGAGCTTCATTAACTTAGCTATGGAAAGGGTCTAAACTCATTTTCCTTCTTTGATAATGCACCTTAATATTGATTATTAATTTAAACTAATTAAAAATGGTGAATCAAAATTTGAAATGATGAATTTATAAGTATTTACAATATAGCATCATATGCAGTATTTTACATTGTTTCAGTAAAGAGAAAATCAAAATAAAATTTAGATTGTTCTACATTTGATAATCGACAAATTCCATACATGTTAATCAGTTTCACTATATAGTTACAGCCTTGAAGATATACTAAACAGACTTAGAGTTATATAATGATCATTATATTCATAAATATCACTAACATTAGCAACAAATAAACTACGAAAAGGGTCATATGATGACATTTGTCAATTTAAGTAAAAAAAAGGAAAATTTCATATCAATACATGTAAAAAATTTGTAATAATAAAAAATATAATTAACATTCTTAACAAATACCTCTAGTAGAAAGAATTAAACGAGAATGAACCGAGTTTGATACAAAGTAGCAGTGGTGGAGATGACATGAAAAATACTAAAATATGAAGCAACACCATAAGGAGAGGGTGAAAATAATAGGAATAGATCAGGACTTAATGCAAGTCGTGTGTGCCAATCACAACTTCATATGACATTTAAAAAAAAAAAGTAAGTCGTACCCAAAATATAATTAAAAAAAGGAAACACAGGTAAGTCGTGCTTCCCACTTATGACTCATATAGGCCACTGTTCCATTTACCCAATTTTGGGAATTAATTTTTGACCTATACCTATATAGGAATTTGACTTTCAAAATACACAATTGTGATAAAAAAAATCTAAATTTTAAGATATAAAGCATTTGTGATGCATGTCTCGTCTCTTTAGTGCACATCACCTTTCATTAGATTAGAGTGAGATGACACAATTAAAATGCAAGTATGTAAAAAAATATAAAATTAGCTATAATCAATTAGTAAAAACTAATATGAGGTGATATGTGTATAAATAATGTGTATTTAGCATTATTTTTTCACGCTTATGTCAAACCAAAACAAATATTTATTATAGGAAAATACTATTTTAAAGTGAGTTTATCTTTAAAGCAAGTAAGTAAATATGTATTCACTTTTAAATCATTTAATGAATTGAAATTTCTATACACTTAATCAAATTAATGATAGATATATACATTTACTTACTCATTTTAAAGCAACCTTATGTCAGTGACATATGCACCACACACACACAAAAAGCAAAAAGTAATTGTAATTGCACATAAGTTAGCTCAATTAACTAGAGAGCATCAACTTCTCCATATATATATATATATATATATATATATATATATATATATATATATATATATATATATATATATATATATCCTCTTTTATAGAGCAAACAACTTTAAATATGAATTTGATGAGAAGTAGCACCTTCTAATATTTTATTTCATGATGCCGGCAGGAGTGTACATAGGACAGGTTAGGACAATTTTAGTTTGACTCGAACCCGACCTGATATGTTGATCGAGCCATTTTCTTAGACCTGAAGTTGACCTGATCATGGCCCAATAATAACCAAGTCAACCTGACATGTAAACATAATGTATAAACTTGAACATTATACATAGTTAAGTCATGAAATTATATAAGTGAGAAGCTAAAATTAAAGTATATTTTACAATATATATTTCAAAACCAATAATATCAAAATAAATAAATTATAAGTCAAGAAGTCTTATTATTTATAACTAATTATAAAAAATTATAAGTTTTTTTTAGGAGTAATTTGGGATGACCCGAAGTATAACCCAAATCCCACTCGAAAGCACACAGGGTCTAATTTTTAGAACCCGAACTCGTCTCAATTAGCTTTGAGCCGAGCCGAGTTAGTATGATTGGTTACATCTTAAACACTCCAAGTTGCTAGTAATGTACATTCTGCTTTACTTCAACAAAATCCAACTTGCATTTCAAAAAATAAGTTTGAACTGTTAAAATGGGTCAAGCCCTACAGGCTAACTCAAATAGCCCGACAAAAATTGCGAGTTGGGTTAAAAAAAATCAAGTCCGAACTTAATTTAGCCAAATGTGGCCTGGGCCTAAATCGAGCTAGTTTGCTTTGGGCCAAGTCAACCCATTGTCTCAAATTTTAATTATTTTTTAATTTAATAAGATACACTTAAATAGATATTACTATTTTTTCTGATAAATTAAAATCAAATTGACAATTGAATTAATTATCTAATTTATTTGTCATTAATCCAAAACTAAATAACCTAATTTTCTTTTTTTTTAATGATTTAATTCTTTTAAAATATTAAATTCATTATTTTTATAAAAAAATACGAAAAAAATTCGTACTAGACTAACAAAATTCTATTCCGAAACATACTTGGCTAACCCTTAAGCATTTTGATAGCTTTAAAACAGACAACATATTATTAATATTTTGGTAAAAACATTCTAGTTGTTTAATATTTTCCTTCACAAATATATATGTTGTATATATCATCTGATTTCATGTGATACTAACAATTATGGTCGCCCTTCTATTCTAATTAAGTATTTCATACATGATCTCTTGCTAGAAAAATAGACTGGGTGCTATTTATATAAGGTGGATCAATCTTAGAACACGAAATCAAATGGCAGCAGTGAATTGATGTCATAACATCGATCTAGCTCCCGTTTCCATTTTGTCATTAGGATGATTATTCAGAGTCTCCTCATCACTTGTCATTTTCATCAGCTCCACGAGAAACCTTTTCATCACAAGCCGTGGCAACAATATTGGCACTGCAATCCCATCTTTGCCGCTGCTATTTTTGAACCGAGCAAGGTAGCTAACAAATGGTATGGCTCCTACAGGGCCTCCATAGATTGGCTTTCCCCAACCAAAATCAACTTGCCCAAAACCCACACGTGTCATATCACCCACAAAGAAGTTCCCAGCTGTCCTATACATAGGACGCCCCTTGAGCACCATAAGATCAGCCACTGACCTTATGTATTCTTCATTCATTTGTGCCTTTGTTTCTCTAATCAAACCCAAAGCATACCCCAGTGGATTTTGGCACAACAAACCAGCCTTTGATAGTGCAGTTGGGAACACAAATGCATTGCCATAGTACCCATCAGGCACTTTGACCTTACCATGCGCAGTGATAAAGCATGACACGCCAACAACCTCATTGGGGTTAAGGTCAAGTGCCATTGTGCGGCATTTCCATAGACATGCGGATAGTACCTCAAAAGTTGAGCATTTTTTAAGGTTATGGGGTAGACGCTTCCGAAGTGAGAGAATCTCTTTTGGGCCAAAGAAGAAAGATTCGTGGGCCACGTTGTTGTTGTTGTTACTGTCCATTGAAGGTGAAGTGTTATTATGGTTATGGTCCATGACTTGCTCGTACTCATGATGTATGAAACTGATGCGTGGAGGATCTCGTGCACTGAATATTTCTCTTTGCCACACAGGTGGCTGAACAGATGTGTATGGGTCCCTTACCATTGTCGCCACCATGTTGAGGAACTGAACCAGCCCGAAAGAGTCACACACAGCGTGGTTCATGCGTACAGCAAATACAAATCCTCCACATGAGAGACGAGTTACCTGTACTTGGGACATAAGTATTTTGAATAAGGAAAAAAATTATCATATATTTCTTTTATAGGTGTATGTATTATTGATATTTTTTTAAGGGTATTAGATTTAATGAGAAAAAATAATAATAAAAAAATAAATATAATAAATAATATTAAAAAAATATGAAAAAAAATATATATCTTTATTAATAATAAGAATATCAAAATTATCTGAGTAACTATGATTAGTGTTTATATTATTTTTTTCCCCAATACAGCTATTAGATAACTCGATTTGGGTTTACAAGAAGAACAATGCTTCTTAAACAATTGTTAAAACTACAATTAGGCAAAATGCAAACATGACTCTTTCTAAATTTTATATGAAAATTGAAAGGTGTTTGATTTGTTTTCTATTTTACTTTTAATTGATATATTTTTATTTATAATTACAAAAATATTACATTATTTTTATTTTGTTTTATGTTTTTAAATTTTTGAGAAAAAATAATGAAAATAGTTCAATCTTATTTTCACAATTTATTTTACAAATTTTAAAATTAGAAAACAAAATAATTTTTATAATAATGAGCTAAAATATATTAATTGAAAATGAAAAAAAAATCAAACACCATACCTAAATGTGGAGCTACGAAACTCTTTGATTATGTGTATTGTGTGCGATTTTGAAAGCTATTACAAGTTGTATAAATTAAAAGGTATTAATCATACAATAATAATATTTTTACATTTAGTTTTTTATAATTCTTTGTTACACATACCTTTATGGTAAAAAGGGAGAGAGAAATTCATCTTTTCCTCTTTTATCTCTCTTTTTCCTATGAAAGAACAACAGAAGTGTAGAAAGTCAAGTCTAATAGTAACATTTTTGTTAATTTTAAAGGAGAAAAAAGTAAAATTACACATTGCTTGCATTTATATATATCTTTGAATATAGCAGTTGTATAAATTAATTTTTAAAAACAAGATTAAGTGAACGAACTCGAATATAGCTATCTATCTGGTTTGAAAAACAAACAATGAAATTATGAAAGGTCGTATGATAAAAATTTATTTATTTAAAAAAATAAATAAGAGGAAATAAATTGTTTTACAAAATTTTTAAAAAATATATTATTATTCACACGAGCACATCACTTTAATTAAGTAACTATAATTTATACACCCTAGATTAGGGATGGTTCATGGGGGCAGGGAGTACCTGCAGTGAGTGGCCCCTAGGAAAGATTTTTCTATTTAAAAACGCGGAGAAGAGAAAATTAGGATCCTGCGGGTATTTGGGATTCTCCGTTATAAGAAAAAATTAAAAAAATAAGAAAAAATAAGAAAAAAATGAAATAAATTATTTTAATATTTTTAATTTTAAATAAATATAAAAATTAATATAATATATAATTATTAAAATATATTTATTTATTTATGTAATATATATATTAACGAGCGGATCACTTTAATTAACTAATTATAATTCCCCGTCCCCGTCTCCAAATATGCAGGAAAATTTTTGGGAGGTGCAAACTCCCAAACGGAGATCCTTGTTTCAGTTTTGTCATCCCTACCTTAGATGCAAACTGTTTCATACACAAATAAGAAATAACATGTTTGACAAAACTATGGTTAAGTAGTATTTAAATATGATTTTGGGTCTCAAATTATAGTTTGAGTAAAATTGGAAAAATAAAAGTTACTTAAGTTAAATTATAATTTACAAATTATAATCCAAACATATTAATATCACAATCATTTTTAAATGGTGACTTTATAAGTATACGTAATTTTTTTTTAAATATATTTGATAGTTGGTTAATTTGAGTAATGTGAGGTGATTGTGTCCAAATATGTGTGAATAATATTATTTCAAAAGAAAATATTTATAATTTCTATAATAAAATAATTATAATTGTAATTTAATCAAATCTCTGGCAGGGGGAAAAAAGCTTTCTATCTATCATCTAGAATTTAAAGTGATCAGTACTTCAAGTTTAATTATAAAATTTGTAAACCGATGAAAGGTAGTCCTAGAAAATACCACAATACATTACTTTATTTGTGCGGTTATTTTTAAGTGTGTTTAAAAAAATTATGAAAATTTAATTATTTTAATAATTAATTATTATATAAATTTTTTTGTTATAATTGATAAAAATAATTTTATATTTAAAATTATTAATTAAAAATTGATTTTAAATTATTTTAATTTATTTTAATAATATAAAAAAATTATTTTTATACATAAATTATTAAAATAAATATAAAATAAATAAAAAATTATTTAATTAATTAAAAAATATTTAAATAAAAACAAAATAATATTTACATCTTATTAGAAATAATTATAACAGTTTTTTTAATAATATTAAAAAATAAAAAAAAAAAAGTTGTTGATTTTTTTATATCACGTACCCAAACATAAGACAAGAATAGTGCAACAACTTTTCTCTAAGAATAAGTTCTTGAATGGTTCAAATAATCTAAACTAAACACACGCTAATTACCTGAATTAACAACAGTGGGCAGCCAAGAATAACTTCAGATCCAGGCATTTCGTATAGAAAGTGTTTCCTATGTGGACATGGTGGTCCAATTGAGTCACCGAGCTGCTCCAAGGCAACATCAGCCTCAGCTTCAATGAACAAGACTCCATCACCACAGCAATCCACCATGAGCTTTCTGTTAGGGCCTTCTGTGAGCCTACCAGCCAATGGATAGTAAAGCACAAGTGCCTGAGAGATGGCTCTCCTGATGACTTTTGCTGGGTCTGATTCCTTCATACTTGGGTTGCTTTTGTAAAACATTATGAAAGAGAGATGCATACGAAGCCCCTCTTGGTCATCTATGTCTGATAGTGATAGCTGCTTTATTTCACTTGGAGTTGGCTCTGCCGCCACCACCAGTTGCGGTTCAGTATGCCTTACTGAAACTACATCACAAGTGTACCAAGCCATGCGTCTCAGCTGTCCTCGGTGCAGTACGCCTGAAAAATGAAAACCACACTAATCGCACACTAATCACTTCGTACGCAACAACAAGAGGTCACAATTTGGCAATACTACATATATGAAACGGGTAAGCTGCGGATTAGCCACCAAAATTAAAAGCTACAAAATTTTATTTTTGTATTATGTGTTTTTAGGTTTAGTTTGTCTAATATATAAAATTATTTTAATTAATAATATTCTGTTAATAAATTTAATTTTGAGTTACCATCTGTAGTAAATTTTTTTATATTATTAAAACAACTTGATTATGATAACACTTATCTGAAAGGTTAATTTTTTTTATTAATGTGATAATACATAATTTAATTATAATATATATTTTATAATAATAATAATAATGATAATAATAATGATAATAAAATTATTATTATTATTAATGAGGTGGAATATAATTATGCAATGGTATGATGGTGATCAAATTTAACATGTGACCTAAAGAATATCTATCTAGCCATTGAACCCATCCACATACTGGTCCACTACTACGTGGAAGAGACGCTGCCGCCTACCGACAACCGAGTATCCATGAAAATCATGCTTTGTTTTCCTTCTCCACGAGATTGCAAAACACATGTTTCTTGACTTTAGTCAGATTGGATTAGTAGACCAATATGAAAGTTCATCTAAACATCACTCACCATGTGTCTAAATGATTTTTTTATTAATAAAATAGAATAAAATTAACAAATAAAGATATTATTCATGTTTAAATTATTATTAAAATAATATAAAAATAAACTGAAAATTTTTTTAAAAAAAAATAAAATATAATTATTATTATTTTTATTTAAAAGAATAAAGTTAAAAAAAATATTTATATTAGATATTAAATGTATTACAATAATAATTGTCATTTAATCATGATTTATAAGTAAAATAAAGTTTATATATATACTAAAAAAATAGAAGAGAGTGAAGCTAAAAGTGAGATGAGCTAGTAAGTTTATTATATAAAAATAAAATTAATTGAGTTTAAATTGTAATATTTATATATTTTTTACATTCCATCTCTTTTAAATTTTAAGAGTTAATAAAAATTTGATATTTGAGTATTTTCAAAAAGATAAAAAATAATAATTTTTATATATTTTAAAATTTTTAAACAAAAAAAATTATTTGTTAATATAATAAATCTAATTTATAAAAAAATTTTAATTTCTTTTTTTTATTATTTATTATCAAAACATAGGGTGAATTACAATTACAATAAGAATAATGTTATATCTTCTTATAAGTTCTTTTAATAATTTTCTTAATATAACATAAATAAAATATTAAATAAAATAAATAAATAAATATAATAATTTTAATATCTTAAAAAAAAACATAATAAAATATATTTAATACTTTTTTTTAAAAATTAAAAAATTAAATAAAAAAATTAAATAAAAAGATAAAACATTTCTCTTACAATAAAAACAGAAAAAGACTATCTGTTTCTTGCCCTGTCAATAAATACTAGCTCATTTAGCTGAGCCAGTTTTCAAAAAAGTCCAACATTTAAAGATGTACAATTTAAATGTATCAAATAGTTTTTTTTTTTTATGACAAATAAAATGTATCTTTTTTTAATGAAAAAATGTTTCTTCGACAAGTTATCATAAAACTTTTACTGTATATAGTGGCTTATGTTTTTTGGGTGAGCTATACAGTGGCATATATGACGTTTAACTTTTTAGGATAAAATATATTTTATTCTCTTTAACTTTAGTTCATTCATATGCATTTTATCCCTTAATATTTACAAGAGGGTAATTTACCTCTCAATATTTATTAATGGAGCTTAAAGCCCTTCCCTTTAAATGTCATCCAAATAATCAATGGTGTTATTGTTAATTACTCAATAACGCTCCATCCTCTTCCCAAATTACCCAGATTTGAAGCTCCACGGTGGCACCTGACGGAGCCACTGCTAGCGCTTTATCCCTGAACCATAGCTAGCGAACAAAACCAGCCACCATTTGTCTGTTCTAGCAATCAAAGCATCACAGAAGAGCAATCATTGTCAACCCAGCCTTCTTCCTCAACAGAACACTTGTACCACTACCTGCAACAAACTTGAATCACCACAGCCAACCTCATGTCCCAAACAAAAACTCAAACATAGAAGCTAAGCAAAATCCACCCAGCACACAAAATCCATTTTCACCATTTTTCCCTTGTAGACGAAAGACCCAATTGCTCCGAAACCAAAACCTATTTCCACCATCAAAATGGGAACTAGTAGCACCACCCCCACCATAGAATCGGATCCATCACACCTGTAATCCAAGAAAAAAATTAAAATACACTAGGTTGTTTGGGTAGTGAAAAGTTAGGTATATTTTATTTAGAGGGCTGTTTTTTTGTGTGGTGGAGGAAAATCTCTGATTTCTGCAGGGGCTAAAAATGAAAATGAGATAAAACTATGTTGGAAGAGGATGAAAATAGAATGTTGTAAAATATGAATATTTTGTATGTGATAGATGATTATCTTGATTATTCCACATAAATAAAAAAATTAGTTAAAAAGAATTACAATCCCTAACGGATACTAATTTTAAATAATTGTATTATATAAACTCTAAAACGTTCTTATTAACACCCTGTCAGGTCTCAAAGGTATAGACATCATTTGATATATAGAAAAATATTTTGAATCTATATTTTATTATCTTGGTCTTTCTATATTTCTCTCTTCTCTATTTACAACACGTTATCAGTACGAGATTTTACCATATGAGTGATGACTTGAATAACTTAAAGGTTCTACGAAAAAATTTATTTTTTATCACATTCTTAGTATTAATCTAATTCATTACTTTATTCTTTCTTATAGTTTTTTCTTCATGTTAGTCTTAATATTAAATATTTTCATGTTTCATCTATAAAAATTTTATTATGAATCTTATTTGACTAATACAAATATTTTATTTTATTTTACACTAAATTTGTTACTATTGATAAATTCTAAAGAGATTACTATTCAAGCATCCTTGAATGATTGCACAAAATCAATAATTTTTCATGGTCATATTTTATATAAAGATTTATGATATAATTTCTGGAGAACTACACCTTTAGACCGTGATTGAGTCTAAAAAGATCTAATTGATCTTAACATAATTTAAACTAAAGAAATGTGAGAAAAAACATTATCAATCTTTTTATGTTTCTCGAATATACTATTGTAGTAGCAAAATGAGAATTGTTTTAAGAGATATTTTGAATCAAGTTTATGCATTCTTATGATTAAACACAAAAATGAGTTATTAATGAAAAATCACAAAGGTCACCTAATGGATTGAACTCTATTCCCTGAAGTGAATGTTCTATATTATAATTTTGGGTATGACAAAGGTTGTGGTTATGACATTGATGTGACAGAAATTAAAAAAATGATCATTATCATGGTGGTTCCAACCCTTCCAAGAATACATATCAAATGAAGTAGGGAGATATTAATGAGAATCATTCATTTGACTATGGTCCTATAAATAAAATGCTTTTGGGTGTGTCTATTTTCGTTAAATATTATGGAGGAAAGTTTTATCGCTTGATTGATGATTTGAGTAGTTGAATTATTTTCTTGAAATTTATATTTGTCATTTCATATGTATTTATTTTATTTTTTTATGTGATTTAAAATTATCACGTACACATTTTCTCTTATTTTGTTAGTTTACAATATTTTAAATAAATATATGTATGGTATGATTTATTAGAATTTTTATTGATTGAAGAAAAAAATAGAAAGAAGCAATACAATTTGAGTTAGATTCTTTAGTCAAACATAATGTATTTGAATCAGTAGTCTAGAACCTGAAGATGTCAAACTCGTTGGGTATAAATAGATATTTGTATGAAAAAAAATGAGTTAAATGAAATTATGAGATACAAGGCAATTTGAACTGGAAGTTCAAATGATAATACATTTGCGAATAAGAGCAAATTAATGAATTGTCAGAAACATTTTCTATTGCAAAAGGATAAATAAATCATATACTAGTTATAAATGCTCCATTTAGAATTGATATCAAATGAGTAAAAAATATGCAAGAAGCATGATAAAATTATTGATTCTAAAGACAAAGCCCATAAAAGAGAATGAGCAAATAATATTGCTAAGAAGACAAATAATCCTAAAAAGAATATTTTTGAAAAAGAAATTAGAGACATAAGTAAGACTCTTGAAATAATCCGAACTCTATAAGTAGTTCAAACTCCTGAAGAAGTTAAAGTACCTGAAAATGGTAAAAATAATGAGATCTCAATAAATTATGTCCCTATAGACAAAATGATAGAATAAAAAAGAAATAGTTGTTGACAACATATTTTTATAGCACGCAATATTATGAATAATAATAAGGATCTTGAAATTAGAATCGTTAAAGAATATCAACGAAAAAATGATTGACCAAAATAGAAGAATGTCTTATAGGTAGAATTGAACTCACTTGTAAAACATGAGGTTATTGAATTTGTAGCTAAAACTTTAGAAGATGTTTTAATGGACCTGAAGTCTAAATCCTAGAAGATGCAAAATTTGTTGATACAAATGGATGCAATTACGTTTTGATATCTGAAAAAGTTTTTTGCACACAAGAAGTTGAGTACTTCTAATAGATGTTTTTACATATTATTGTTACATTTTATAGATATCTCGATACATGTTATCTACATGAAAATTCTCAAAGGATTTAAAATATCAACATCAAATGAACTTAATTTACATATATGTTCTTTTGCTGATCATATTAATACTTTCTTATTGAACATTAGTGTTTGTTGATATGCATTATATATTTATTGCAAAATTTCTTAAAGTGCTTTATTTGTTTATATGTTTATTTAAAGAATTTGACGTGAAAGATCTTTAAATGATAAAATTTTGTCTTGGCTTGCAGATCGAGCATTTAGCAAATGAAATTTTGTCTATCAAGTTATAGAGAACAAGTTCTTAAGGATTTATACATATAAATTATATATATTGAGTACACTAATACTTGTTAGATCGTTGGATTTAAAGAAGATTACGAAGATCTTAGTCTTGAAGCAGTACCATACCTTAGTGCTATAGAAGTACATATGCATATTGTTAAATACTACATGAGCTAATATAATATTATTTTCATGAACTTATAGCAACATATAGTTTATCACCAACCAGAAGACATTAGAATGAAATTAAGTATATTATTTTTATCTTTGAGGCACAACTGATGAGATTATTTTATTCACATGAATCTATATCAAGATAATTGATTATGCAAATGCATGATATTTATCTGATTCAAATAAAGTAAGTTCTCAAACAGACTATTATTTACATGTGGTGGTATTGTTATATTATAATGATCTACAAAGTAATTTATAATTGTTATTTCTTTATATAATGCAGAAATTATAACAATTCATGAAGGAAGTTGTGAATGTTTCTAGTTGAGAGTTAGGATTCATCATATTCAAGAATCTTGTGAAAAGAAAATTTCAACTGAAGATAATATTGCTTACAAAGTTCAACTGAAAGGAAGATATATCAAAGGTGACAGAGTAAAGTATATTTCTCCAAAATTCTTAAGGGGAAGTGCTATGAATAATATTGAAGATGGATGTCTAAGAGCCACAAGAGTTACAATGTGCTGACTTAAAGATATTTTATGATTAGTTGTATTTTGAGGGGAAGTAAGTTTACCTATGAATATTATACTCTTTTTTCTTTGTTAAGTTTTTATCCCACTGAGTTTTTCTTAGCTAGGTTTTAACAAGGTATATTCATAGTGTATAGTCATCTAAAGAGAAGTGTTGTAAAACATGCATATTTTGCATGTGGTAGATGACTATCTTGATTATCTCACATAAATAGAAAATTTAGTTAAAAGGGATTACAATTCCTAACAGATACTAATCTTAAATAATTGCATTGTATAAACCCTAAAACACTCTTATAAATACTCTGTCATGTCTCAAAGGTATAGAGATCATATGATATACATAATAAGATTTTGAGTCCATATTTTCTTTTCTTGATCTTTCTATATTTCTCTTATCTATTTACAACATAACATAATATATTGTTCTATTGTTTATATTTTAAAAATAAGGATGAAATGGAATAGTATTAGATAAAATTTATTCTATCCTATTTTATTTTATACCATACTTTTTCTTCTCTTTCAAATTAAATGGTATGTGATGGAATAAATTTTTTACTTAATTAATCCTTATCATTTCATTTTATCATAAATTATATAAACAATAGTATTAAACCTTTATTTTATTTTATCTCATTTTATTTTATATCATTTAATTTCACTCAAAATTAAATATCCAAACAAAGCCTTAAAATTAAAGTAGGTAAAATGTATTTTAACCAACTTCTTATACGCAATTTAGGTTGTATTAGTGTCTTTTGTAACTTTCCTAGGTCACAAGTGTCTTTCCAAACTTTAACCAATTATGAGTTTCCAGTCAAAACAAAAAAGAAAAATAATTATGACTTTAATTAATAGTTGTATAATTTACTAGAGGTTGACTTGAAAAGAAAGTTGAATCAATAGATTAACAGTTTGATTGAAAATTAAGTAGTTAAATTAAAAAATTTGAATAACTAGTAAATATTTTTAAAATATAAAAATACTATATAAAAATATTTTATTTAAAAAGATATTATATAAAAAAAATTAATTTACTTTGGACCACGGGTATCGCAGAGTATGGTGTGAAACAGATTCTATGGAAGCTTTTCATTTAGCTACTTGCTGGATCATACCTCCTTTTCATGCTTACTTAACAATCATTGGTGACATCAAATAGTTTCTTAATCTTCAATGGAGTATTCAGATCACTCATATCTTTCGGGAAGCTAATCAGTGTCCTGATTTCCTTGCCAAAATGGGAGCTTGTGGCAGTGACAGGATGAAGATTATTGACACATCTCCGGGGTTTGGGGTCTCTTCTTCTGGCTAATAGCCTTGTCACCGTTTTTATTTGTTGTTACTCATTTTGTTTCTTGTCTACTGTACCCAAAAAAAATAATGATAATTATTTAGTTTCAAATTTTTTAAATTAAATTTGTTAAATAATAATATAAATTAAAAAATTAAAAACATTACTTAATAAAAGCAGGTAGTTTAATAACAAAATGCAATTTCATAAAACAAGATCTCATCTGGATGGGTTACTGAATTGTCTAAAAAACCTATTATAGTTAAGAACTGGACCGGCTCAAACGCCTGTGTACAACTATTATTTAACCAACTAAATTTATATAATTTAAAATAAGTGATTAACATAAATTCAGATAAAAAAGTGATTAACATAAATTATAAACGGTATCTTGATTTAATAAGTTCATTGAGCAGTTTTATCATAACTTCATGAAAAATAAATACGTTTGAACTGATTTAATAAAAAAACATTTAAACAAAAGTCTAATAATTTTTAAAACAAAAACAAAAATCGAATTCCAATATGACTAAAATTACAAGTAATACCATTACTACTAGAAATAAAGGTGTTCATTGGGTGAGTTTAGCAGCGTTTTTGGATCCGACCCACTCACCAGAATAGTGAGTTGAGTTTAGTTGGAAAGAGGAGATTTTTTCGCTCAGAATTCGTGGGTCCGACATTTTTTTTAAATTCTTAAAAAAAAATCAAAATACAAAATCTAACAAATTAACATTATAAGTCTCAATCTCAAACATAATAAGTCTTAATCTAACAAATTAATACCATAAGTCTCAATCGACTTTATTCAAACATAATAAGTCTCAATCTCAAATAAACTAAACATCATAAGTTAATAAACGCATAACAAATTAACAATTAACAACTCTTACTAAGTCTAAAATAAACTAAACAAAGTTATACATAACTCAAATACTTGTAAGAAAACTTTCTCTACCCTGCTTTCATTCTCTAGTTTTTTTGAAATGTATTATAGGTTTATTACCATGTAAATTTTTTTAGTAAGTAGAGAACTTCTTCAAAGATCATTCATCCAGTTATGAAATGTTAGTAAAATAAGTATATTATTTTGTTTGAGTTATTTATTCCCTTTAATTGGTTTATAAACATAAATATATGTAATATACAATTCTGATTCTATGTTTATTATATTCTTTTAATCATTTCAGAGAGTTTGTTATTAAGAACGCGAGTCAATGTTATAAAAATACCTAATAAGTCTTACTAAACTAACATAAATCTAAAATAAACTGAAGCAAGTAAACATGTCTTAAAAGTTATAAATAACAAATCACATTAGTTAATTGAAGTCAATGTCATCATATATAGAATATAGATTGACATAATCATTTACTTCATTCTCAATTTTCTCATAATACTCTTTATCATCTAAGCAATCAGTTAGATTTTCATCACGTTGGCATATCAGACGCGTTATGAGTTTTTAATCATTATTTTCTTGGTCACATTCTCAATGTGACTACAATGCCTATACCTAAACTTAATTGACTCTATAGAAAAGTCATGAAAAAAATAACATAAATTGACACTGTAGTTAAATGACTTTTACAAAAAATAAAATAAAATACTTGGGTGAGTTGAGTTTGCGTGAATCGACACTTTCCAAACCTGCTATCCAACTCATACCTTATGGGTTAGAGTGTTTTCTAATCCGACCCAACTCACGAATCCAACTCAACTCACATTTTGTAAGTTGAGTTGAGTCAAAACCTGTGAATTTATTGTTAAGAAATATTAAATATTATGTTTATTCTTTAAGGGCAGAATAATCTTTTATTACTTGCTTTGTTTGGCTATATATAGCCTTGTTATGTTTAGCTTCAAACCCTAAGTTTTGTATTTGCAGCTTTGTGCTTTATCAATGAAACATTCCTTCTTCTTTACATATTCAATTTGTTAACATGGACGTTCTCTGATTGTCTCTTCGCTGTCGTTCACATTTCGTCTAGAAAATCACCATCTGTGACTTCCGTTTTGGCTTTGTAATCTGGGCATTTTGCTACACATCTGATATTTTAGACTTTTGATTGGCATTTTGTTGGCGTTCTGGTTGGTTTTCTGTTGGCTTTTCGTTGCTTGTGTATCTGGTATTTTGCTGTTTCTTTTCTATTATTCTTCCTCTGTTGTTTAATCATAGCTAGTGACGATTCACTTCAATCTGTGAGTGTGAGATTAGATGGAAAAAACTACTCGTATTGGAGTTATGTAATGCAAAATTTTCTTAAGGGTAAAAAGATATGGGGATATGTTAGTGGTACTTCTGTGAAACCTGTGCGAACAGATCAGAATTATCAAAATTTATCGGATGTTTGGGAAGCAAATAATGCAAAGATTATCACATGGGTTAACAATTCTATTAAGCATTCCATAGGTACACAATTGACAAAATATGAAACAGCAAAAGAGGTTTGGGATCATTTGCAGAGGCTCTTTACACAGTCAAATTTTGCCAAACAGTTTCAGTTAGAGAATGACATACGAGCTCTCCAACAGGGAGATATGAGTGTTCAAGCCTTTTATTTTGCTATGTCAGATCCTTGGGATCAGTTAGCTCTTACAGAATGAACAGAGTTGAAGGCTTTTGCTCTGTATATCGCTCGTAGAGAACAGCAGCGATTAGTACAATTCTTAACAACACTTCGTAGTGACTTTGAAGGACTTAGAGGTTCTATTTTGCATCGTTCTTCACTTCCATCTGTTGACTCTATTGTCAGTGAGCTCTTGGCTGAAGAGATACGTCTTAAGTCTTACTCTGAGAAGGGAATTATTGGTCCCACTCCGTCTGTTTTAGCAGCACATTCTAAGCCTCACTTTGATAATCAGAATAAGCCCCTCATAAGGGTTGGTTTCAACGAGTGTAGTTTCTGCAAGCAGAAATGTCATTGGAAGGCTCAGTGTCCTAAGTTAAGACAGAGAAATGGCAACCAACCGCAATCTAATGCTCAAAGACCACCACAGGATTCCAGACCACCACACGGATTCAGACATCCACAGTCTAACATTGCAGTTGTTGCTTCCCCAGGTCCTTTTGTTGATCCTAGTACTCTGGCTGAGCAATTCCCGAAGTTTTTCTCTTTACAACTGCAAGTTATGTCTGCCTCTTCTTCTGTAGGTCAGTTGTCTCATAATTCGTCAGGTATGTCACCTTCTATTTGGGTTTTAGATTCTAGAGCTTTACATCATATGTCTCCAGATTCTTCTTTGTTTGCTTATGTATGTCCTTCATCTTCTGTTTCTGTCTTGACTACTGATGGCACTCCTATGCCTCTAGCAGGTGTTGGTTCTGTTGTAACACCTAATTTGTCTTTATCTAATGTTTATCATATTCTGAAATTTACCTTAAATCTTACTTCTATTGGTCAGTTATGTGATTCTGGTAACTTAGTCATTTTTTCCTCCTCTTCTTGTTATGTGTAGGATCTACAATCTCAGAAGCTGATTGGGACAGGCCATAGGAAAGGGGGATTATATATTTTGGATGAGCTAAAAGTGCCAATTGCTACAACTACCACTGTTGATTTGTCTTCTTTTCGTTTGAGTCCACCTTCTTCTAGTTTTTATTTATGGCATTCTCGTTTGGGACATGTGTCAGCCTTTCGTTTGAGGTTTTTGGCTTCCACAGGGGCTTTGGAAAATTTACAAACTCATAATATTTCTTATTGTAGTGGATGTAAACTGACAAAATTTTCTGCTTTACCATTTAATCGAAGTAATTCTGTTTCTTATTCTCCTTTTGATTTGATTTATTCTGATGTATGGGGACCTTCCCCTGTTGTTACAAAAGGAATGTCCCGATATTATGTTTCTTTTGTGGATGATTATACTCGTTATTGCTGGGTTTACTTAATGAAACATCGTTCTGAATTCTTTGAGATCTATAAGGCCTTTAGAGTTGTTAAAACTAAACATTTTGCTATTATTAAGTGCTTTAGGTGTGATTTAGGTGGGGAATATACTTATCATAGATTTTGTGAGTTGCTTGCCTCATATAGAACTGTTCATCAGACTTCTTGTATTGACACTCCTGAGCAAAATGGTGTTGCAGAGAGAAAACATAGACATATTGTTGAAACTGGTAGTTCTCTCCTGTTGTCTAGTGCTGTTCTTAGTGAGTTCCGGGGTGAAGCTGTTCTCACTGCTGTGAGTTTGATAAATACTATTCATTCTTCTCATATCTCAGGTTTGTCACCTTTTGAAAAGTTATATGGTTTTGCTCCTCATTATTCTTTCTTTCGGGTCTTTGGTTGTACTTGTTTTGTTCTTCGTCCTCATGTAGAACGTAACAAGTTATCCTCTCATTTTGCTATGTGTGTTTTTCTTGGTTATGGGGAAGGTAAGAAAGGGTATCGTTATTTTGATCCTGTTACACAAAAACTTTATGTGTCTCGTCATGTTGTGTTTCTTGAGCATATACCTTTCTTTTCTATTCCCTCCATTATCCATGCCCTCACTAAAACTGATCTTATTCGTGTGGATCCTTTCTGTGAAGACTCTGATAATTTGTCATCTCATGATACTCAACATATTTGCACTGATAATTCTGTAGCTACTGACACTTTGCTCTCTAATACACATGAAGCTCCTTCTCCTCGTGTGGTTTCCCAAGCACCCTCTGAGATTTTGGATCCTCCTCCTCGTCAATCCCTTCGCACACGTAAGTCCATAAAGTTACTAGATTTTGTTTATTCTTGCTATTCTCAGTCTTTTACATCCTTTTTAGCTTCTATTCATTGTTTCTCTGAGCTCTCTTCATATCAAGAGGCAATTCTTAACCTCATTTGGCAACAAGCTATGGATGAGGAACTTTCTGCTTTGCATAAGACAGGTACTTGAGATTTGGTTCCTCGACCTCCTAGTAAGAGTGTGATTGGTTGTCGCTGGGTGTATCAAATCAAAACAAAGTCTGATGAGTCTGTTGAGCGATACAAAGCTAGGTTGGTTGCACAAGGCTTTTCTCAACAATATGGTATGGATTATGAGGAGACTTTTGCTCCTGTAGCAAAAATGACTACTATTCGTACCCTTATTGCAGTAGCTTCAGTTCGTCAGTGGCATATATCTCAATTAGATGTTAAAAATGCCTTCTTGAACGGGGACCTTCAAGAAAAGGTTTATATGAAACCTCCTCCTAGTGTTTCTCATGGTTCTGGGTATGTTTGCAAGCTCAAGAAAGCCTTATATGGTCTCAAACAAGCACCTCGTGCTTAGTTTGAGAAGTTTTCTGATGTGATTTGTTCCCTTAGATTTGCTTCTAGTAGTAATGATTCTGCTCTCTTTGTTAAGTATACTGCTGCAAGTCGTATCATTCTTTCTTTATATGTTGATGATATGATTATTACTGGTGATGATATTAATGACATTACCGCCTTGAAAACAGAATTAGTCAGACGGTTTGAAATGAAGGACTTGAGTTTCTTACGTTATTTCTTGGGTATTGAGGTGGCTCACTCACCCAGAGGTTATCTTCTTTCTCAGTCAAAATATGTAGAAGATATTCTTGAGCGAGCAAGACTTACTGATAATAAGACTGTTGATACTCCAATTGAACTTAATGTAAAATATTATTCTTCTGATGGTATCCCATTATCCGATCCTACCTTGTATCACACTATTGTTGGTAGCTTGGTTTATCTCACTATCACTCATCTGGATATTGCATATGTTGTTCATATTGTTAGCCAGTTTGTTGCCTCTCCCACTACAGTTCATTAGGCAGTCGTTCTTCGTATCTTGAGGTATCTTCGAGGCACGTCTTTCGAGTCTCTTATTTTCGTCCACCTCATTCTTGAGTTGCGTGCCTACGATCGATTGATCATGGTAGTGACCCCACCGATCGTAAGTCTATTACTGGTTTTTGTATCTTTTTGGGTGATTCTCTCATTTCTTAGAAGAGCAAAAAATAATCTGTTGTTTCTCAATCTTCCACGGAAGTAGAGTATCGTGCTACGACGTCTACTACAAAAGAGATTGTTTGGCTTCGTTGGTTACTTGCAGATATGGGAGTTTCTTTATCCCATCCTACTCCAATGTATTGTGACAACCAGAGTTCTATTCAGATTGCTCACAACTCCTTTTTTCATGAGCGAACGAAGTACATTGAGATTGATTGTCATCTTACTCGTCATCACCTCAAGCACGACACCATTACATTGTCATTTGTTCCTTCTACTTTGCATATTACAGATTTCTTTACTAAGTCGCATTCTATTTCTCGTTTTCGCTTTCTAGTTGGCAAACTCTCGATGCTTGTTGCAGCAGCATCATGAGTTTGAGAGGGGATGTTAAGAAATATTAAATATTATGTTTATTCTTTAAGGATAGAATAGTCCTTTATTACTTGCTTTGTTTGGCTATATATAGCCTCGTTATGTTTAGCTTCAAACCCTAAGTTTTGTATTTGCAGCTTTGTGCTTTATCAATGAAACATTCCTTCTTCTTTACATATTCAATTTGTTAACATTTATGAGTTGACCTAACCCGTTAGATACCCCTAACTAAAAATATCAATTATATTGTAAAATAACTCATATTTATTTTGTTTTTCATCACACATCATGGCTATTTCTAGGACAATTGATTGATTTAACCCACTCCTATGGCGGAAAATCTTTAGTCATCATCATCGACATCAATTTAATAAGGTTGCACAAGTATTATCTGATTTATCTCCTCTCAGTACTCCCACCAAAAAAAAAAAACCCACTCCTCTCAGCACATGAAAAACTTGCAATCATCAACTGCGTTGCATGATAGCATACAGAGATGTTAATGCGATAAGCCAGTCCATAATATCTATATTTCAATTATCGTGAAAGTCCCAACTTTTGCTTTGGCCGAATCACCATTTGAAAAATAAAATCATGTGCATCTCATTTGATTTCAGTTTTGACAATTAAGAGAAATATTAGAGAGCCAGAATTTTCATCAAAATGATATGATATACTTGTTGGCTTTTAAATGAATAAATAATGCCTACTATTTTTCTCAATTTAACAACCACTATTATATTTTGTCTAAATTTTGACAATTTTTTTTTGGTTGTATAGCATTACTCGACAATTAATCAGTTCCAACTTTAGCATGTACAGTTTCAATTTTGACAATTAATACACAGATCTTCAACATATGCTAAATTGCTCTTTTTAAATAGTTCATATAGTTAATGCTATTTCTAATACTTGAGGATATTTCTCTTGCTGAAGAAAACTTTCGTTTCATTTTTGTTCCTTGAAAACTAGGTCATTTCTCCTTTCTATAACCTTTTCTATTTTTGACATCAATATCTTTTGCCAACATCTTTCTATATAACCTTCAAAAACATCAATATCTTTCTATTTTTGGGATACATTTATAATGCTTATAACAAAGTTTTGAGCATCCATATTCCAAGAAAAATTACTTGTTATTGCAGGTTACTTCTAATTTTTTATTATTTAGTTATTATCTCTAATATTTTAGATTATTGCTAGTTAACTCTTTTGAGAAGACACTGTCGTTCCCTTTAATTTCTTCAACAGAGACGTTTTTGACAGAGTTTTAGAATTGGTAGTTGACAGGCGAGGTCTAGGTGCAGATAGGCGAAAGTGAATAGTGGCAGCTCTGGGTTATGGGTAGAGGTGAATGACGACGACTCTGAGACGACAAAGACACAGTGGTAGTTGAAAGTTATGACAAAGATGCAATCACCGCTGACCACACGCCGTTGGCTCCTCTCACACCCACCGACCACTCGTCGCTAACCACTAACCACCACACCTCTTCCCAAAATTTGAAATTTGAGGGGGAGAAAAAGGAAGAAATGGTGAAACAAAGATGGAGAAGGAGAAAGAAATGAGAGAGAGAAGAAAATAAAGTTAGATTTTTCATACAATTTCTATTTTTTAGGGATAAATTAATAAATTCATAATTTTGACACTTTAACTTATCAAATACGTTATAGGTGATGATTCTCAGTTATTAATATAAAATTCTTTTAAATTAATGAAAAAAAATCATGGAACATAGATATTCTAAACTCTTTTAGGAGAAATTTAAAAAATTTCCTATTTTTGACAAATCTTTTGCCACCAATCCAACAATAATAAGCATAGAGGTTTATTACTTGGAGCATCAAAATGGGAACATGTTGGAATGAGTAAAAATGGTGTCTTCACGACAAAGTTTTAAAGATTTATCACAATGAAATGAGAAAAAATAACCGCGAGCTTCTAATATGTTTCGGCCATTAAACACCCAGAGAAATCGGGAACCAACTATTCTATATGTCTAAAGGCAACAGTTACCATCGCCTTTACGCCGACCACAGAAATAGAAAACATGAAGTTGATCACTCCATGACTTATTAAAGCAGCTTACGGTACAAGGCAGAAAAAACGCATAGAAAATTTTGGTGACGGCCCTCGATTGTCAAAAAGTTTTCCGTGTTCCCATGCAACTAGCAATTCATTATTCATCCCATAGGGGTAAGAAATTCCACATTCCTATTTCCTAGAGAACTCAGATGATGCAATCAGATTGACATTTCAACTCCCATATAGGAATGTATCACAAAATCTGACAAGCTAAGCAAGAAAAAGACAAGATTGTAGAGCAAATATTTGATGATAATTGATTGAAATTTAACATAAATTATGTAATGCGTGGCAGAATTAAAGATTCAAAAGTTGTCCCACGCTCCATATCATGAATCTAAAAGATGAAAATTATTTAATGAAGTCTATGGTTGGATAAAGTACAAGCGTAGTCTAGATATTTCCATCTACTGCCACTAAAGTCTAGTTGTTGGATAATCTAAAGAAAAGTGCTTTAGCTCCGTGAGAGAGTACAAAGAAAAGGATAAAGTCAATTGCAAATCACGTGTTGCTTACTTACTTACATTAGTAGTAGATGACAGAATCTGAATATAGTAGTGCAAAAAATAAATGAAACCAATGTAATTAGATAGTAAATATTACATAAATATAAAACAATATATATCATTATTCCAAAAATAATTTGTAACGAGTAGGAAGAACAAGTGGCAAACCCTGCTGAGTTGTCCTGGAGTGGAAGTAGTATAAGCGGGCTTCTGAATCTTTCATCTTCTTTATGTTTTTATTCATTAGGCTGTGGGATCAGTAATAATATTTACACACTAAAAAATTTACATCACTCTTACTTACATTATTTTTTTATTTAAATAAAAAAATAAAAAAAATACATATTTTATTACACACTAATTTTTTTTTAATCTCAAATCAAAAAGATGTAAAAATAATGTAGAAGTGCAAATAACATATCTTGGGGAAATGACTGCGCTGCGCCTATCATAATCATAATTTTGAAATCCAAGGTCACAAAATGGCTGAAATTGCGTGCACACATAACGTTGGCAAACACGAATTTTCATTTTGTTTTTTCAGTTTCAAATTAAAGTGGTTCACGCTACCTACATACAAAATTTTGGTTAATATATGAAGTGCAAATTCAGGGCCACGTAATTTCAAAAAACAGAAAGGGAAATTGGTAGGATTGTTATAGTAATAGTTATATAAACTCTTCCCACTTCCCACATGTTCCTCGCATATCCAAATAACAGGAAGCATACAAGACATACAGAAAATAACTTGTATGAATTCAACTCTTAGAAGCATCTTTCAGCCAAGAGGGGAAGATTTTCAACTCTTCAAAATCATATCAAGTTGACTGTGTACCGAACGGTAACACGAGAAATGGAAAGGTTACTAAGATATCGAATCAAATACCGTAATAAAAAAAAGCCAGAAATCAAAGTATGCTCTTAGGCCCAAAAGCAAGTGCCAAAACCAGACACAGCTATTTTGCAGTTTTGCTTTCTTCGTGGTTCTCTTGCGAAGCCGCCAAAGAAGAAGAATTCCTCTTAGATTTTAACCAATCATAGTGTACCATATATGGCTAGCAAATTAAGTACAAGGGTGCCATTACATTTTTTTCGACACAAACCATACAAAATCAAAGCTAAAAGCATTTCTTGCAGAGGGCAACAAGAACTCACCAACAATAGAATATACACCCTGGATAGGAACCACTGGGATGATGAGAAGACAATTGACATAGCCATACCGTATGAAAATGACCAACCTTCAGCTTAAAATGTAAGATTCCCTTCCTCCCCAATCCTCCTTTTATTGAGTGCCTTGGTGTATTTTACAGAATGATTCCATGAGATAAGATTAGTAGTTTCGTCATAAAATATAGTACATGCTTATTAAGTCATGTAATCAGTATTACATAATAAAGATAGGCTCTAGCACAAAACTATTAACCAGCATGGCTGAATTCAATTTTGTTTCCACGTAAGTAACTTTTTCTATTCATAAATCAAAATAAACATTAATAATATTCAAACCCTAATAAGCTGGATCAAGCATTCTTATAAAACAAATCCTTACCTTAGCATGCTAGATATCAAAAGTTTAATTGTGCACTCAAACCCCATTAAAAGGCTTGAATAAACCCAAGAAGACAAAACAGTAATATGAAAATTCACTATAAAAGCCAAAATCCTCAGGATGGGTGGAAACCATAAGTCGAAGAAAATTGGGTTTATAGCAGGTATTTTAATAATAATTAAACATTAAAGCATTTCACTTTTCAGGTAACCCTACATCCAATACTCCTTGACTACAAAAAATAGCCACAATCATGAGGAGACGTAATGAGGTCAGAAAGAAAACACGATTATTCCATCAAGAGTAGCCCTAGTATTCACATTTGTGACTACCAAAAATGTTCTCCAGAAATAATTTTGGGCCAGCTGAGTAATTAGCAAATATAGAGTCTATATCAATATCTCTCAAATTTGCCAATTCCAGAACAAACCAAACACTAAGAGCAGACATCAAGCCTCCATTAGTTAAGCAACTCAGGATTTTTCCCAATGAATAAATCACTTACTATCCCTCCAAACAACAGGAGGGGCCAATTTTCTCTAGAAACACACTTGTTTGGCATAGACACTTAAAATTCATTCACAAACTCAGATAAGCATAGAAAAGCAGCTTGGACCCAAATAAACTGTTTCCTATTTGTTTTCATAAGCAAAAAGAGAATTTTTAAAAACACTTATTTGATATTCATATGCTGTTAAAACGTTAAGCTGTTTCAAATTTGTCTAAATGCATTTATTAAAGAAGAAATGCACTATTCTTATATGTAAATATGTTAATAGCTCATCTTATTGAAGAAATCTTAGAAATAAAATCACTTACTTTGAGTTTTGAGAGACAAGTGTTGGGGAAAGAATCACATTTCTCTGCACGCACCAACAAATTTTTATTTTTATTTTTTGGGTGGGAGGGGGTGGGGGGACTATATTTACTATGAAGAACTCTAGAAGAAAATTTATTGTTTCCACAAGCATCTTATATGTAAGATCAGGTAAACAACATTCTTACATAGAGATATTCAGGCCTGCCACAGACCATGAGTACATTAGCATAGGGTAATATGAAAAAAACAGAAATGTTTACAAAGAAATAGCACCTTATACACAAAAGGAAACAAGCCATTCTTAGGAAATTCAAACATATTCAATGAATTTTGAGTTCCAATCAGAAACATAATTAAGGTACAAAACATTTTTATGCTACCAAATAAAGACATCAATCATTCTAGGATTAGTCTGAGCTCCAATGTGGATCAGCAAACCATCATACGGCAGAACATCTGATAACTTAGCATTAATAATTACGGATAACTTACTAGACACAAACTAAATACATTTATAAAGTATGCAGCATGCTTATGACAGAAGATGATCATAAAAAAAAGAAAAAACCAATTAATGCACCATAACTGGCAATAAACATAGACAAAAAGTAACTCAAGACTTTCAGATTACATTCTCATATGATAAGTTATAGGTATCCTTGAAACCCCTGCCCCATCATAGAAATCATAACAGTTTTCAGTTAGGAACAATCAAACAAGGGTTCCTCAAAGTCATTACTATACAACAATAACACAAAATCCATTTTGACTGCATATTAAAAACTGGAGATCAGATCTGTATTAGATAACCGTTAGAACCTTTTAGTTCAACAGAGTATACTATCTCTGTAGGATATTTCAAAATATTAAACAAATAACTGATATTTAATGCTAACTACTGTATATTCTTCTTAAGGTAAAGCAGTCAAATGTCACTTGACTTCACATGATTTTAAAAATTAATGGATACTTCGGTACTTCCAACAGGGGTTGCAGCAATTCGATGTATTGAAGTCCTATTGCTTTATGCATCAAACTTTCAAATCAATCTCAAGGAAAACAGAAAGTCGGAAACAATCAAGATCAATTGCTTCGACTCAGCTCGTATGAAATCATCCTCAACTTGAGTTTTCTAGTTTTAAAAGCTAGTTAGAATAACGAGTTAAATTACTCCCAAACAGGCCTTTCATTTCTGCTCTATATCCGACACAACTTACCTAAAATTGTTTGATAAACTTAAGCCTTTTTGTTCTAAAAGCAACATCAAACATTCCAAAACTAGCACGAACTAGCACAAGCAACCCAATCGAATGTGTCGCATTAACCACTTGCAGTCTAATTCAGCCCAGAGCCGAACTGCATCATAAAACCTTAAATACAATTTTTTTTTACATTTTTTTTTATGTGAACCTTAAACATATGTCTCAAGTAGCTTCCAATAGATTTACATACTTAACCTCTAAAGTTATAATAATAATACCATTATTAAAATAAATTCATGATTATTTTTAGTTTCAATATAATTTTCAGCTCAAATTCTAATCAATAAAAGGAAGCAAGTCAAATGAAAATTTATTAAATAAGTAAAGCCTATCAGAAACTTAACTAAAAATGTTTTTCTCAGATTCAGATACTCTGCATCAGGATCTAACATTAATTACGGTTTCCACATATAGCCGATAAACTACTAAATCTAAAACAACATTTCGGATCTAATTAACAGATTTTTTTTTAAAAAAAAGAGCAAAAAATAACCATAAAAATTACTGGTAGTAGAAACTCGGAGCAGAGATCTGGGCGATTCAGTCGCCGGAAAACCACCGCGGCCTCCGATTCAGTTGATGCAAGGCGGGATCCAATTCGCCGCCGGCGACAACTCCTCCATTACGCGCGAAAATCGCAGTAGCAGCAGCGGTTCCCGACCTGCACCAAGCGAATTAGAGACCGCGCAGTGAGAGAATCACCACCACCATCATCATCATCATCTTCCCCAAACCACCAATCACCGTTCTCTCTCTCTCAATCCTCAGAGGTAGAGAGAGAAAGTGGCGTGAACCTAAACCCAACTCACCCTTTTGTGGTGAACGGGTGAGGATTGGGTTAGCGAGGGGTTATTTATAACGAGAACAGACGAAGGCAATATGGACACGTGGCGGTTACACGCGGTTTACTGGAAAGTAGTTTTTTCAATAAAAAAAGGGAGCGGAGAGAGAGACGTGGAATTGGTCATGGATTTGAAGGAAATTACGAGGTAATGCCATTGCTTGAAGTACGTGGCTGCACGTGCGCGTGTTCTGCAATCTGCACGAGGTTTGGGCGTTTGGGCCATTATGGGCTGCACTCGTATGCAGTTTGGTCTACAGTATACTATGCGAATGAAATTGTGTATAGACTTTTCCGTCTTCACTTTTTTCCCCCTAATACTGTGTTCAGTTTAGTCAGGTGTTAGGTGAGATTTCAGCGATGAATTGGTTGGGGCCCGACTTTCCCATGTAGATAGTGGTAGCCTATATGTAAAGGAAAAGGCTATATCTACGAATTTTGTAGATGACGAGTGTGTAGTTATTTTCAAATTCATTTTTTATTTTCATTCATGTATCTGAATACTTTTTTTTTAGTTGTTAAATTCGTTTGGTTATCTTTCTTAATAAATAGCAGTAACCATATGTGGAAAGAGAAAATAGAGGACGACTTGCTTTTTTTAAAAAAAATAATAGAGGATGACTTCCTTATTCTTAACATATTTGTTCTAGATTTTGAAATTTTCAAATGCACCTTGGCTTCTAAATAAAAATTGTTTTCATCATAATCGTGATGTTTGATTTTAAGTTATAACCTCGCATTGAAAGTGAACATTGTTCTTTTCTTTTAAAATCAACTATTTCATTAGCATTTTTTTTTCTTGTTTTTCTGTTGGGCCGACTTTATTTAGTAAAAAACGGTTTTAGTAGTAGTAGTTGTTGTTTTTTCATTAGCTGCTGTTCAAACACCAATATCCACTTTTAACACTATCATAATTTACCTTTTTCTTTACTCACAAGACTGACAAAGACATTTTTTTAATTTTATTTCTAGAAATAGTTTTACTTTGCAATATTCAAACAAAATAAATTATTCTAAAATTATGAAACATAGACACGTTATTTTTTATACATATTTATGTGCCACACATATAGACGTGCATACAATACACGTATTTTATGTATTCGAATATGTCTAATTAAAAAAATTACTTTTTTTAGTTTAGACACGTTTTAGACGCGACTCGGATACGCTTGGACATATCTATGACACAACTTTGACACAGTTCATTAATATATATTTTTAAACAAAAATAGTTTTCATGACTAACGTTTATTTAGTAAGTCCCATAACCCACCAAAGCCCAATTACATGACTGACGTCTCAAGCTATTATTTTCACATATCAGTATTTTAAGTTTTATTTTTTCACACGTCACTATTAAACTTTTAAGTTTTATTTTTTCACGCACCATTATTTTCATATGTTCCTTCTACCTATGCTCGTATTAAGTCGTTCACTTCATCATCATCGAAACTTGTCTCACACCACTATTTCCTCTAGTTATTTTTTTTAGATGCACATGTACTTGTACATGGTTAATTTTATTAAGAAAAGTTAATTTAAGAGATTTTTTTTATAAAATGTCAATAGAAATTATACTCTATATTTTTTGGGAGAGACTTACTAAGTAACAAATATTAAGACATATAACATATATTAAGATATTATAAATCTTCAAACTTATAGAAATTATATTAATGAATTATGAATTTTTTCTTAAATTTTGTAATTATATATATACATAAATAAAATTCTTTAATTTACTTTGATATATATGCGATTAATCACGTGTCCGTGTTCGTGTCCTATAATTTTTTAAATTTAGTGTGTCTTCGTATTCATGTCTATATCTGTGTCTACGCTTCATAGCACATATAACATATATTAAGATATTATCAATCTTCAAACTTAGAGTATGTTTGGGAAAGATTAATTCTTTCCCAAACAGCTGTTTTTGGAGGATTAAGCTGTTTTGTGAAATAATTATTATGTTTGGGTAAAAAGATTATTTTCTAAAAATGCTTTTACACGAAATTCAATGTAAAATAAAAAATTTTTTAGCTAATAATCACAAGTTAAAGATTGGAACTTATGATTTTAGCTTATAGATTATTTCTTATATTTTGATATGTAAATACTATTTTGCCCTCAATCAAATAATTTTTTAATCATTTTATACCTATTTTAGTAATTTAATACATAAAAGTGATTTTTTTATATCATCCAAATGAATCATGTTAGCTTAAAATCGCTTTACAGCTAATGCATCTAAACATAAAAATGAATTGATTATAACAATAATCGATTATCAGTATAATCTATAATTTTCAACTTTCTCAAACAAGTCCCTATAGAAATGATATTAATGAATTATGAATTTTTTTCTTAAATTTTGCAATTATATATATACATAAAAAAGTTCTTTAATTTACTTTGATATATATATATATATATTTTATATGCAGTGTCTGTGTCCGTGTTCGTGTCTTATAATTTTTTAAATTTAGTGTGTCTTCGTATCCATGTTTATATCTATGTCTACGCTTCATAGTCAAAACACTATTCTCAAACATAAATTAATTCTTTTAAAATCAATTCAATTAAAATTTAAATCAATGGAAGAATAACTCAATAAGTCATTAGTTATGACTGATTGTGGTTGCTGGTCGATGAGGGGTCCGTTTTGGTGTTTTGATCCTCCCTCTCCCAGCTCGTCATCTCATCTGTAAATCCAGTCAACATTAATGCCTTTGAAACTTTTTCTTCATTAGTGGCTTTGCCCCACTTATTAGAAAGATAAGAGCCAAGGAAGAAGTCTAAAATAATGAATTTAAAGAATAACAACAACAATAGGTTAAACATCATATTTTAATCCAAAAGACTTAAAAGTAATAGATTTATGAGTCCGATTACTTATAAAGTTATTATTTTGTTCATTTCTAAATAATTTTAGACTTTGAACTCATACTTAAATACTTAATAAATTCTCCTTCAAGTGTGAGTTCACATACAAAGACACCATGCACAAAAGACACTCACCATCAAACAGTGTAATGGTAAATGATAAATGGTATTTCCTTAAAGTTAATTTTTTTTTTAGTAGTGACATCAAATTATGATAACATCAATAACTGTGATAAATATACTCATCTAAACTAAAATAATTGTTTTAATACCATTTATTTAAAAGATATAAACCCAAAATATTGAGAAGATATGAAATAATAGATTTAAAGAGGAATAATAACAATAGATTAAATATCACATCTTAACCTAAAACTTTAAGATAATAAATTTATGAGTTCAACTACTTATAAAACCCTCACTTTATCTATTCTTAAATAATTTAGAGTTTGAAACTCACACTTTAAATTCCTAATACTGCAGACTCCCCAATGAACTCACCATCAGCATTGTCCTTAGAAATGAACTACTGGTAAATCTCACTTTGCGACCATCAAATGCCAATGACAATTGTGGCTCCTATTGGCTTTGTTTGCTCACCGTCTCTCTTAAGATTGTGGGTTTAACATCTCAGCCCATAGTACTTATAATTGGTGCAATCCTATATATAAAGCCTGATGAGGCCTTAATTTTTTTTTTTAAAATAAAGTTATACCCATACTATAGATTATACTTTAGAATATTCAATGTTAATCTATTCCTACCTGCTATTTCATAAATATTTGAACTCATCATGTTTGGATCGAATTAGGTCATGTTAACTCATACTTGCATAATTGCCATTCCTAGTCATGGTGCAGATTATTTTTAGGTGGGGTACAATGAGGTGAAATTGACTTAGTGATCCTGGACTTATTTAGTAGGAATCATACTAGCAATCTGAAAATGAATCAACTACCTTACCAATAAGAAGTTAAAAATCCATTGAGAAAAACAATGTTAAAAAAAACACCTAACATTTTCTTTTAAATTAACATTTTCAAGTAGGATCATTAAGAGAATATATTAGAATTGAATATTATATCTTCAAATGATAAATGATGAAATTAATTGTTTTTCTAAGGTTGAATTATAACATGCATTAAAATTTATGCCAAAAGCAGTATAGCTTCACGAGGTAAAAGTCAATTTTATTTTTATGTAATATTTTCATTGCCTTTTTTTGTGAAGAATATTTTCATTGCCTAATCGTTAATTTGATCAACTTTTTACATTTTGGGGACATAAACAAAAGACAGAGATTTGAATCCACTTTATGTGAAAGGCGTGGAGGGATATTCTTTCAATCAACTATTAATTTATGTTTTCAAAAGCTTTCAAGTCGGAAAGTGAGAGGATAATTATGTCTTGCTTTCTATAGTTGAAGGTGATGATATAAGAATTCAATCAGATTCCCAAGGGTGTTCTTTTGTCGTCCTCTTCTCTTTTCTAATTTTCTTGTTGACACGTACCATTGCTATAGGGCCTTTCTCTCTGCTGTCTAGATCTTTCTTAGTTTGTCCTTCAAACCTAATAGTAGAAAGAACAATAATGTTACGTTTATGCACACCCATTTCTTTGGTGCTTTTTTCTTTTTGATGATTGTTACATAAATTTTTCATTGCATAAGCAAGCATTATTTGCCCATTTATAAATAGATATCACATTTTCTCCGTATATAGATAGCAATATTTGAATTTAGTTAAAATTTATTTATATCTTAGTTGAATTAACTCTACATTAACTTTGACTTTTTTTTTGGGTAAAATTCATGCACAGTAACATAAGTATATATATATATATATATATATATATATATATATATTTATAAAATTTTCTAATAGTTCAGTTGAATTACAAAAAAATCATGAACTTAGCTAATAATTTTTTTTTTACAGTTGTGTGATGTTATAAAAAATAACTATATAAATTCGTTAAATCTGTGGTACAGTTTATAATAATTAATTGATTGTGATGGCACAACTAACAGTATAACAATTTTCATCGGAAGAAAAGGAAGTATTGCAATTTTTACAGTATTAAATTGAATGTAAATATGAAAAAAACAATTTTTTTTTCGAAAGAATCTATTTAGTTTAAAATTGTCACTTACGAATTTATCTTTTCTCTCTTGAACGCAAAGAATCATCATAAACAATGAGAATATGCCTTAAAATATCAGTCAATGACAAACTCTGCATAGTAAATTGTACTGTCATTATTGGAGACTAGAAAGGCTAGCTACAACAACTGGGGAGCAGTGGCTGTTGGCCATTTTGGGAGGATGATGTACTAATATTCTACTTCGAAAGAGCCCAACTCCACCTGAATTGTAACGTCTTCTATCA
Source organism: Ormosia semicastrata (assembly GCA_029884595.1). Classification (NCBI taxonomy): domain Eukaryota; kingdom Viridiplantae; phylum Streptophyta; class Magnoliopsida; order Fabales; family Fabaceae; genus Ormosia; species Ormosia semicastrata. The sequence goes on from JAQQTO010000037.1 coordinate 7,612,432, forward strand.
TATTATCATTGATATGGTCTCTTCTTTGCTTATGTCTGCCGTCTGGGGAGCCCTATCTGCAACCGGCATCTTAGGAACAAATAACACTAGTTACAGCAACTGTTGTCCATAACTTTATCAGCATAATTATGATGTCTTCAGGGTCTGAAGACTGCAAACTTAGGCACCAGTGGAAAGAGTGATGCAACCACGCACCCTTGTTTGTCATTCGTAAACCTTTCTCTCACTCTTCCGTATATTAGTGGCTTATTTTTTTGTGTTCATAATTTTTATTTATTTACATATAATTTAATGATTTAATAATGTCAATCAAAGTTAATGTAATATTTAAATTGTGATTATGACTATATAAATTATGATCAATTATGAAAAAAAGTGACTAATGTGGTTGTAATTGCAATTTCATTGCAATTATTAATCTTTTAAATAAACAATATTATAGCCACAATTATAGTTATTAACTGTAATTTTAAATTTTAAGCGTTAGTTGTACATTCTAAAAAATGTTAGACAATCATTAAAAATTAAATATAATCTAATTATTATTCAAGAATCCCCAAAACAATAAGTGTGTATTATACATATTTATATCCACAATCATGCTTTAAATACAAAGTAATCCCATGAAAAACGAAAGGTGGAAAGTTGAACCAAAAAAAGTGAAAATTATAATAGAGAAGTTTCATATTTTATCCCAGTTTAAAAGAGTAATACTACAATCTTTATTTTTGCATTGTTAGAATATCTATTATTTTAGTTCAGAGAAATTAGTAAGTGTTGTCAAAGTAAGATAAATATGTATCACATTAATTCTATCATTTAAAAAATAGTTTAAGTAAGTGATAAAGTAAATGATAGTAATACCTTATATAATTGACATGATATGCATTCAATAATACATAATATAAAAAAAATTAGTCTAAAAGCAACTAAAATTTTTAGTAAGTCTAGACTCAATAGAATATAGTCATTTTCTCAAATGCCTGTGGTATCTCAAGGAGAACTAGCAGGGCAGAACTAGAGAGTTTTTCATGAGGGGCAAAAGAAACAACACTATGTTTTTTTTTTGGGGGGGGGGGGGGGAACTTAACTATTTTAATTTTTTTTAAAAAATTACATGTAAAATTGTTGTTTTGAAAAAAAAAATTGTGGGCCATAGTCCCCTCGAAATACACTACCCTCCATCCCTGAGACTGAGAGCTAGGTTCCTCAGAACTTTTTTTTTTTAAAAAAAAAATTAACAAGCAAGTGCATGCTTCTCATACTTGTCATCTTGTTCTTTTTTTTATAAACCTTGTCATATTGTTCTTATTAACTTAATTTCATTACTCTCATTTTCGACTTCACAAAACACACCCTTAATCACCAAGATTCACCCGTGCCTTGGCCTATATTTGCTCAAAACACAGTTTACTTTCTATTTAGATGAAGGAAAATAAAATAAAATAAAAAGAAGGGAAGGCTTTATTATATTCAACCTCTACTTTTCAAATTCCCCAAAATTGAGATTTTTAAAAAAAGATAAATATGTAATTTTAATCATCCAAACAAAAAACAAAGGAAATTAAGTCATCCTTTGATCTCCTCTCCTCTTTTTCCTTTCCAAAAACAAGTTAATGGCGGAATGGCCAAAGCTCACTAGTGGCTTGGTGCATATTCCTCTCTGCACCTGCCTTTTTGATGAATGAGAAATTTCTTTTACTTTTATGAGTTATGACTATTCCCACCTTATCCACCTTCAATGGACTGTAATTCAAGATTCCGCTATCAGACATAAATTTTCAATTGAAAGACACGCAATCAAATTGTCATCGACGAAGATATGTATTTGAGCAAGAAAACCACTGATCCAGTGCACTTACAATGGATGTTGGCCACCTGACAAAAATACTACTTCATTGATTTTCAATCTCCAAACACTCATCTTAAAAAACATGGGGTTTGCTAAAATTATTCAACCAAAAGATGAGTATAAGTTAACATACGACTCCAATGTGTTTAATTGTAAAGCCATGTGTAGTTACGCATATAACACAGTAATTTTTTCAATAAGGTTTATTGCACATTACTTAGAAACACATCTTCTCACATGGTAGCTGTTAAAATCAGAATGTAAGTGTGTAACAAATAAAAATAAAATCAGTAATAAAAAATGTGCAGATGTAAAGTAACATGTGTATATATATATATATATATAGCATTATTCTAATTCTTTTGGGCTCTTTCCATGTTAGGCATTAGTTGAGACACAATTGTAGTCAATGAGTGAGACACTGCTGACTTCTCCCTTGAAGATCCACCACGCATAGTGTACTAGCTTGAGGCCATAATTTGAGCCTTTCCCTTGCATGTTCAAGCAAGGGAGTTAGGAAGTCCATAGCCGGAGAAATAGACTAGCAATAGGGCATTGCCTTATCTAGGCCACATGGGGTAACGTCATAGCAGAGTAGTAATGCCACTTGACGCTCCAAGCTTCTTCATTTTGTTAGGAAAAAAATGTTGAATGTCACTTTCACAGCAGCATCACCCAATGTGAATGTAAACATGCAGAAGGACATGTCTATGTCTGTCATATGGAGAGGAAAAGGAAAAGCGAGCCTCCCCTTTCTACTTATTTATTGTTGTTGAAATCGTGGTAAAACTAGTGGTTGCTAAGTTCAGCCTCCATAACTCCCACTTGACAGTGCTTTCCGATTCAAAGGTAATAGAGCATATATAAAAATATAATATATGCTAAAAGTAGAGTAGGTTGCACATAACTAGAAGACCTTCATGTTATTATAATAGCATAAGGGTTATATCTTATTTGCAAAGAGGTAAATACCTCAAATATTATTTGACCAAACAAATTCCTTCTTCATCTTCTTTCATGGATATGTGTCCCACAACATGCTTCAATTGGAATATAGGCATATGCTTGAGGAAAAGCTAACAGCAACTTAATGTTTGCCTTCTTCAAGTACCTACCAAAATAGGTCGTCGACGTTGTCAGGACAAATCAATCCAAAAGATATTGGTCCCGAGCACCATCCACTTCTTAATTCAATATTGGAAAGATGGTGACAGAAGTGGCACAGTGGGATGGAATGATCTAGCCAGATATATATATATATATGCTTACAACAATAGGTTAACCTTATGCCACATTCTCATGCTGCTTTATCTAGGCCTACCATAAGGAGCCTTAAAGGTGCAACTACTACATTTTCTCATAATAGAACAATCAATGAAACAGTACACAGCATGGGACCCCAACCTCAACTTGAAACCGAATAGTCAAATCCCAGCCTAACAGATGTCAATGTGTCATTACCTAATGCAAATGTATAAACTTTCAATATTGTATTAGACCCCTTCCTCAATTGATCAACAATGATATTGTTCCCTGAAAATCTATCCTGCAAAAATTTAATTTGGATAGTGATGATGGTTAACTACACTCATCTTTTGGATTTATATATTAGAAATTTTAATTATTTTTTATTTAATTTTGTTTATTTTTATTTATTTAATTTTAAATAATTATTTGTTCACTTAGTCATATTTGAATTTTTAAGATAAATTATTAAATTTTGAGTAAAAATATAAAATTTTTGAAGATAAATATTTAAAGTATTCTTGTCCTATTCTTAAATGCTAATTAGAGTTCTAATTAGACACAAAATCTTAAATAAAGATTAAGTTGAAGATTAAATAAGGATTCTCAAGGATATTTGATTTGAATCAAAATTCGAATTCCCATAAAATCCTGACTATTCTTTAGTAATTGAGTCATATATTAAGTTACAGAGATCTGATCGACGTGTCGTTTGCAGTATTGAAAAGTTAATAGAAAATCTTACAATTTCTCTGTTGAGATCGAGGACAAATTCGACTATATGAAAATTGAGAAAAATCATACAAGTTAAATATTAAAAGTTATCAGCTTTTCTATAAAAGAGAAAAACGAGTTTAGCAAATGAACTTTCTTTTGATTCAGAAAATACACGAAAATTACAGAGTTTTGGAGGCTTAAAGGAAGCAGGGGGACAAGCACTAGGAGAAAAGGAGAAGCCGTCATGGAGCTCTCATGGAGTTGGAAATCGAATCATCATTGGAGGTGCTTTGGTTTCTTCTTTACGGTTCTATCATGACGAATTATCTTTCTTCTTCCTATCTCTTCTTTTCTTTTGTCATGAGTAGCTAAATTCGTATGTTGTTAGGGTGAATAAGTAATTTGATTCAGTTGACATGTATTAAAATTGAATTTTTAATTAACTTATTTTCTATTCAATTTGAGTGTTTATTATGGTTCTTAATGCTTTTATAAATTGATCACTCATAAATTAATCTAGTGAGATGTATGTAGAATTAAAAAGTTTGCATATGACTTAGACCATAAATAATAAGTATCATAATTTATAATTATCTAAGAATAGAAGTTATAGGTTGTGTAAGAGAATTGTAATATTTTTCGTGAGAATCCATAAAGTGGAGGTTGTGTTTTTAAGAGTTGAAGTTTAGATTAAAAAATTGATTAATTTTTTATAATTAAAAAGAATTAACTTGTCAATGAATTAAATTTTAATTAATTAATGGATGCTCTCTATCAATTGAATAACTAAAAATTAATTAGAATAAAAATCCTAAAGTTATTTTATTATCTATGATAGATTATTAAATTAAGTGAAATCAAATCTCTAATATCTTTATTATTACTTATTTATACCTTGATGCTCTCTTACTATTTTTAATTTATATGTTTTTATCTTATTTTATTTTCTTTAATTACTTATTTTCTTTTAAACTCTTTTTAATCTTAATTTTCTATACCCAAAATAGTGTTAATTTAATTAATTTAATACTTGATAATATAATCTCTATAAAACGACTCACTCATTATTATTATATTACTTTTACAATTTAGTATACTTCTTAATTGAGCAACAAATAGAACCCTGAACTTTAAACGTCTGGAAAGGACAAGCAAATCCCAACTGTGTTGTTGACATTTTTAGTACAGTAATGCTACGCAACCAAATAAAATATCTTTGACAGAATTCAATCATAATTGTTGAACGGAATAAAATGATAAGAATCACTTTTATATCCAAAGGTCAGTAAACATGCCACATCATTCTGTCAAAAATTCTAACTGATGTATCACGAAATTAAATAATCCCAGTGAAACATTGATCAAATTAACAAAATAACAAAGGCTCTTACTGAACTCTGAAAAGTGGACAAAACTGATTTACGATCCCTCTTCCATGTTTGAGTGCTGGAAACAGAGAAAACAAAATATATCAACACAGACAACCAAATTACAGAGATTCCTCATATTGTACAAGCTGTAAGAAACGTACACCACAAGAAAGAGACTCATAATTCAGATTATACTGCACATAATAGAACACAACCAAAAGGAAAAGTATTCTCAAGCTAAGGACAGGAGACCAAACCGGCTCATGGTTTGGTCCATAAAACGTAGCAGTAATGGAGCCAGCGTACGGGCTACCCTTGGTAGGGTAGGGTAGGTTAGAGTGCCAAGAATAAACCAATTGAAGCTTAATAGAGCAACTGCAATAGATGCAGGTTTGTTCTTAATGGTGAAGAAAAACTGTACAACACTCTTCAAGGACATGCCTACTACTGTAAAGAGAGCTACAACAAGAGGCATGCAAGGGTCTTCAGCTTCCCACACAGTCACCCCAACTACAAGTGACAAAATGGCACTGAAAAGTGATTGTGAAAGAGCGACATCTCGACGATGATCAAGTACTTCACTCATTTCTACTACATCTTTTGAGATCATTTCAGATTTAACTGGGGGAACAGCCCCAGACTTTGGTCCAGTTTTCAAGAGTTTAAGCAACTCATTTCTGGTCTTGCTCTCATCTTCCCAAGTATCTTTGCACATCAGCAGATCTTGGAGGGCAATTCCACTCCCATTATAACTAGATTTCCATTGCAGGACAGAATGGTTATAGCTGCTGTCATCAATGTTTTGGCCATTGTCAGTGTTGTTTTGATCTTTGGAGCTCCAGTATCCCTTTCCCTGAATTTCTTTGAGCCGAAGATTTTCATTTGTCTGATCCCGCAACTGTAAACAAGGCATAAGTAACAAAGCACTAAATCAGGAAAAGCTTTCTGAACATGGAAATAATTATAGAAACTTGAACTCCCACTTGACAGAACGGAAAATTGGACTGAACAATGATATTAAGGGTCATCAGAATCAGTAGAAGACCAACAAAACCAAATAATTTTAGCATGTTTAAGACACTAAATGTTACTGAACATTTACATAATTTTCTGTCATATCTTGAACCCATAGCATCTTAACCAAGTTTCAGGACAAATTTTTAATCCAATGGAACTGATGCCAACTTCAGAAAATCGTAAATGAGAGAAATATGGGTGACATTTTCTAGTAAAAACTAATTTCGCTTTTGCAAAGATAGGTCAATCTTGACTTTCTCCTTATTAACTCACCAAGTCCACCAAATACTTACATAAAAAATAAAAACAGGAGGTCAGGAGCCTCTGTGTCTGTTAATCTATTAGACTTTAAAGACAAAATGTAATTGTTTATTGTTGAAAAATTCAAAACAGACTATGTTCTTAAGCACTTAATTTTATTAAAAATTTAGAATTTAACAAGTTGTCCTTATGCCTGCAGAGAAATATCATAAGCTCAACAGTAAAAGACTTTCCACAGGTAATATGAAGCAAGTGATAAATTCCAACCTTCAGGCCATCTTAACAGTTAAAAAGATATGTAAGTAGGTAGTACAAGGCAGGCACATGGATACAAAATATTTTACCTTTCTCTCTAATTTTTCAATTTTTGCAATGGCCATATCATGCTCCTCTTCAAGCTCTGCTAGTAGCAACTCCATCATTTTGCGTTCTTTGACAGCCATTTGGAACTGTTCTTGAAGTTCCTTCTGATCCCACATTAGATTCTCCAGCTTATTCTGCATTTGATGCAGTATCTGTTCCAGCTGCATAACAACATAACCACCAATGGATCTAAAAACATTAAAGGGAAAATTCCTTGTGAGTCCCATCCCCTTTCTTAATAACTAGGATGACCAAGCAGGTGTACAGTTTTGGCTTACAAATCAAGGTGAAAGGGTAAGGGGAAAATGGGGAGAGGGGTAAGACACTCATATTAGGATAGATGCAACAGGCAAAGAACATATGTTCACAACAACAACAACAACCAATGCCTTTTCCTACTAGGTATGTCGGCCACATGGATCAAACGATATCACTGTGTTCTATCAAGAACATATGTTCACAATAGTTTTAAAAAATCTTCAGCCAATGCGTATTGCTAACCTATTGAAACAAAAGGTATGATTACCTATAGTGTTCCAACCCCTCCCCCCAGCTTCTTTTCTGTACGCTTTCCTTCTCCATCTCTTTAGAAATCTAGAGCAGCCTCACTTTTTCTACTTTATTTGACAGCCTTTATCTTCTTGCTTCAGTAAGGAAGTTAATCAATTCTGATCTTTAAACTATATTTGTGCTAAATCTTTTATCAGCACCTAAACCCTATCCATTAAGCTCCAGTTTCTAGCTAGAGACTTCAGCACTAAGAAAGGGAAAATGTTGGAATACAATTTTCTCCATCTATAATTTAGGACAAAATGAATTGTATTATGCAGATATGAAAACCTGTAATGCAAATCAGCCATCTTATAATCTAGGGAAAATGAATTGTATTATGCAAGGGGCACATGTCATAAATTAAAACAAATATAACTACAGAATGAAAACTAACCTGCCTTTCCCTTTGAAAGGCATTCACAACTCTTGCAGGTAGGGAGATAAGCCCAAATGTCCATGTTATAATTCCCAATATTATGTTTACATTGAAGCTAATTGTAGCCCTGACCAACTCCATCCAAGTATAAATGACAATTAATGCAGTTCTGATACCAAACAAGCACGCCAGTTTAATTAGAGAGAAAGGCCTTGTCACCAAGAGTATTATGTTAGCCAATAGCTCAGAAATAAATGCCATTGATCACTAAAATGAGTGCTCTTCCTCGTTAATTGTTACATGTTCAAAAGTTCCATAATGTTGTGCTGATACAGTTGATCACAGCATCCTGCAATATCAATAAATCCATATGAAAAAATTATTGAGGATAAACAACTATGGTGAAAATAAATAAGTAGAAAAACTTTTAGCTATATGACTAGACTAAATAGAATTAAGCACATACCTTAGGAGGCAATGACTCAACTATAAGACTTTATAGTAGAAATAGGAAATCCATCTCAAGTACAGGTAAATAGTTTTTTAGTAGAAAACTTGATGGCTTCCAGTGTCAATCACTCAAATAGAAATATAATAAAAATTCAAAGTCAAATTCAAATTTTTAGCCTTAGTTTTAGCTACTGATATTCAATTTAATTACTAACACCAATAAAAACAACTAGTTTTTGCCTAGTTGCCATGGTGGAGAGATATTTCGTTGCTGAGAGCTACAATCAATAAACAACAAACAACTAAGACCTGCAAATATAACAAAGTTCATAACCTTACACTCATCCATGAAGTTACAGCAGGACATATGTCAAGTCTCCCATTGGTCCCCAAGCCACACACACATACTGACATACAGAGGTGCATCTCAATTCAAAAGATCCATTTCTGTTTGTACTCATAGGAAGAGTTTTATAACCACCAACACCTCCCACCCCTCCTACAAAAAAGTTCTTACAGACACTTGAATCAAAAAACAAATATAGAATATCTAAATCGAGATTTGTTCAGTTTTTAAATTGGCAACCATTTTTAAATCAACCTTCAATAGAACACTTGAAACCCCTGCACAATGCTAGTATTTAAATAAAATCTATATGAATATGAATGAGTCACACAAACTATTCCTACAGTTGATTTATTTGTGTATATTCACATAAGCAGAATACTGAATCCCATGCTTACCAAACAAATGCCTTCTTTTTTATTCTTTTTTTTTTTTCGAAGGTCACAGTATTTGCTCAAGCTGCAAATATCACACATTAGTGATACTTATTTTGTGGCTACTTATTGTCAAATCAATGTTTCATTATTTTCCCCACAAAACCCTTTACTTGATACCCCTGCACAATTGGCAGAATTCATCTATGTAGGATGAATCTGGATTCAGAATCCAATGGTCAATAATACTGCCAATTGGGGTATCATAGAAACTTCCTTTTTCAACTACATATGTTTATTGGATTCATCCTGAATGAATTGGTAAAAGAATGAACCCACTTCCAGAATCAGAAATTTATTGAAAGCTAAGCCTAGTGGCCACAACAAACATAGCAATCAAAAGTATACTAGAGGTCCAGAACAATTTTTAAAGAATAAAACCCTCAAAGTCAAACCCCTCTGTATGTGTAGCAAGGACACCCTTGAAACTACACAAGAGCAGAACGCCAAAGAGAAACCAAAGTAGATTACCCTATCCTATAGCAAGGGCAAAGACAGGAACTTCTCCTTAACTATGCCAGCATTAGGCTTCAATCATATGTTATGCACCAAACAGCTGCACAAATAGCACACCTCCACAAACAACGATTCATAGAATCAGAAGCCCTTATAATAAGTGGGGGGAAAAAATGCAAACTTAATATAATAAAAATGAATTATCCACAGGGGTAACTTGCCATGATTTAACGAAAAGAATGAACTTTAACTGAAATAAGCAATACCCAGATAATTAGAACGTAAAAGAAAATCTGGGTTTGAGCCAAAAAGCAAATATGAGCAACCAACATGTCAAAGAAAAGAGAAGTTTGAATCCTTGCTGTGCAATTCTGAGCTGATCAAGCAAAACCCAGAACAAAAAAAAAAGACAGTTGAAGCAAAAGGCTATCAAAGAAATCTATTGGCAACGGAAGAGTAACCAACACTCACACTGCATGCAAATAGGGAGGGAGAGAAATAGTGGAGCAGAGCAGAGCAGAGGCAAAAGCTGAGAGAGAGTGAAAGACAAACGAGGAAGGGCCTGCGAAAGCAAAAGGAGGTAGTGTGTGTGAGGTTGAAGGGAGTGCATGGTGTATAGGTGGCAATGAAAGCGTCTTCGAGCTGCCACGTAAAGCGTTAAAGATATATGTTATAGGATAAATTTTTAGGTGGTCCAAAAGTAACACATTTTTTTGTTATATTTTATTGGATGATTGTTACGTTTAAATTTATGGGTTATTATTATTATTTATTTAAATTATATTTTAATAATATTATTAAAAATATAATTTAAATAACAGATAAAAATAATTTATAAATTTAATATAATATTCATTTAATAATTCAAAGTAAAAAATATATATTTTGTTATAAGAATACATAAGAATTTTTCTAAAAATTACAATAACAACAATTATAATAAGATAATGCTACCCTTTTACATATTATTTCATATATGTATATTTTTTATTATTTAATTACAAATAATTTTATATTTTTTATATATTTATATTCTAATTATTCACGTATTTTAAATATTAGTAACCTAAATATAAGAGATGTATACAGAAATGATGGCTTTTTGACCAAAATGCCATTTTCTATAAACTTATTTACCAAATGCCATAATTTTGAAATTATTTATCAGAACGCCATCGTTTTCTTATCTTGGATTATTTTATTGTTAAGACGCGATGGGCTAGGTTGGCGTGTTACATCAAGTTACACACCAATAAACCCCCTCCTCTCCCTTTCACTCACTAGCCTTCTTCATTTCTCAAATTTTCACATTCTCTCTAAAAATTTTTATCTCTAAACTCTCTCGAAACTCTCCTTTTATAAACTGCTCACACATATATGTAAGTATTTTTACCCTGTCATTTATTTTTGTTTGCTAAAAAATATATTATTGTGTTTATTTTTAAGTTTATATATTTATTGTGTGTTGTATATGTAGTTTATTTGTAGGATTTTTGATTATTGTTATCTCCTGTATATTTGTTCTTTTGTTAGCTAATAGGTTTTTGAAATTTGTTCATACAAAAAATAACAATTTGATTATTAGTTGAGTTTTGTAATTTTATTTATTATTTTGAATTGATTTAAATTGTTGATTTATTGAGATTGAAATCGCTTAGGTATAAAACATATTTGTTTTTCGGTTGTCAAATGTGTTAATTGATTTCATCTATGTTGTGTTGTTATTATTGAAGTTTAAGATGACCAAACACCTTTTTATCTATTGTAGACATGGCATTCCACTTGCGAGTGCCCAGAGGAATATATGACAAGGTCATCCTGATCGTCATCTACGTGTTAGACGTGCTCATAAATTCCGACATATGGACCCAGATGAGCGGATGCTCCCATATCTACATCTGGCTGGTTTCATCGGGGTTGGCCACATGGGATATTGCACCATCGATCACTCATTGATTACGGCGTTGGTTGAGAGATGACGTCCCGAGACACACACTTTTCATATGCCGACTGGAGAGTGCACCATCACATTAGAGGATGTAGCCATTATCTCAGGACTTCCTATTGACGGCGATGCCGTTACTGGTCGTACATCATGTGGAGATTGGATGCAGCTATGTGAGGACTTGTTAGGTTCGCAGCCGCTTAAGTCACACGTATCGGGTGGACGTATCGATATGTCATGGCTTTGGAGTGCATTCAAGAGACGACTACATCGAGGCCGATGGAGCTTATGTGATGTACACGAGCATATATACTTCGGTTGATCGGGGGATTGCTATTTACCCGACCATTACGGTAGATACGTGCATATGATGTTCCTTCTACTCTTGGAAGACTTTGAGGCTACTGGGCATTACGGTTGGGGATCTGCGGTCTTTACTTTACGAGAGAGTCGTGCAAGGCCACGGACCCACAGCGTGCACGAGATTGGAGGTTCTTGCATTTTGTTGCGATCTTGACCGGGTTTGGCATAGATTTCCACCCACGGTCCCCGCACTTGTAGATGATGCGATGACGTCATCTACGTAAGTTTCGAAAATATCTTTTGTTTATATTAGTTTGTTATATGCAATCTTGTTTTGACAATTACTCGACATTTAAATAGGTGGCATAAACACAATGTGTTGCTGTATGAATCGCCAGGCATTTGGTCTTCATTTATTTAGGGTCCCTCGCACTTGATGCCTGGCCGATCGTGGTCACCAACGTCCACTGGGATTTCAGTAAGTTTCTGAAAATATCTTTTGTTTATATTAGTTTGTTATATGCAATACTTGTTTTGACATCATATTACTCTGACATTTAAATAGGTGGCATAAACACAATGTGTTGAATGAAACCCCAATGGGGTGCTTTCATATATCGCCGATTCTTTGATCAGTTGAAGAGTGATGATGTCAATATTTTTTACATTGATTTATGCATGTTATTTTCACTTGCTTTCTAATGTTTTGAACACATCATTTTTGCAGATAACATGGCAACCTTATACGGATGAGATTGTGGCTTCACTACCAGATTTTTGTGTCCCTAACATAGACATTATATTGACAGTGGTTCCGCTCATCTTTTTTCATATTGTATATCAACCAATACCGCGGAGACCACACCAACCCGATGAGTTGCACTCGACATTACTTTATGACGAGGATTGGCGAGTTACACACCTACAACACATAACCATCCGGGGACGGTCGGAGGGAAAGATGTGTTTGGGAATTCCGAGTACATGCGTTGGTACGGAAAGAATTACTAGACGTTGGATTTCTCGTACTGGTGCTTCTATTGGATCCGTGGTTAGTTTTTTACCAATATGGAATACTATTTGCTAAATGTATTTTATATTGATCATGACAAATTGAGATCTGTGTGTTAGGTTGATATTATGAGAACGTCCATGCTTCGACTAGGAACCCTAGTTCGGGCTTTAGTACGGCTAGCCTTCTACAGTCCATGGAGGACATATTACCTTCAGTGAGGGAGCATGATCGCATTACCTTATCTCAGCTTTGTCCAGCTCCTCCTACAGATGACATCCCAGGACCATCCGATATATCCGATGAGCAGAGACCGCGCCGTAGAAGGAGAGGGTTAGTGAGTACTCGATCTCGATTACGACCTTCAGAGGATTCTGATTCTTTGGGTGTGCCTAGGACTCAGCCCCCGTCCAGTTCTACTGCTACTTATCCACCATCTCAGCCACCACCTCTATCTTGCCCACCATATCCAAGGTTATCCACCATCTAAGATACCCACCCCGCTTACACTTATCCACCATATCCTTTGACTTATACGACACGTCTTTTCCATATCCACCATATATATGGGTTACCCACCATATCCTCCTCACACCTTCAAAGATCTCGATATTATACTTCATGTATGGATTTCTTATTCTTTTATTACATTTTCTTAGTAGGATCATTTGTATGTATATGTATAAAACTTTATAATATATATATATTAAATGACTTCCAATATATGGGTTACCCACCATACAAGATCTTCTTCTCGATCCCCTCACTGCACCACCACATTTCGATCCCTGGTCCTTCTCATTAATGTAGTCAATTACATTTTCTTAGACCTAGGATGATCAGTATGTATATGTATATGATGATATACTTTTGAGAACGTCTAATTTTTAGGGGATATTCTGTCGAATTTTTCATAGAATCGTAACGATTGAACTATTAAGGTTAATTGAATTTGTTAGGTTCTATAGGATTATATTTTTGCCAATGAACCTGGCCATGACGTTAAGAGTGTGATCAACTTCGATTTTTAAAATCAATCCAAATTGTACAAATTGATTGATTGTAATACGCTAATAATGCTAATGGTTGCTCATAATTAGATTTAATTTGCAATGTTTAGTTTCATTATTTCATGAAACAATTTTCTAAACCTAGATGACCTTTTCATTTAATTTAAAACTTTATATAATTAATAATTTATATTTTTTATTTTTCATATTCATATGATCAAATGACAACACTACACAACTGAAAAGATGTAATTTTTTGATCACGATACTAATATATTAAATAAATATTAGTAACCTATCCCAATATAAGTATAGATGTATACAGAAATGAATTAATAAAATGCGTGATAAAAATAATGATATTTTTAAATATCCAAAAAAATAATAATGATAAATAATATGTACATTGGTAGATTCTCCAAAAATTATTATTTTATCCATTATAATATGATATTGTTATTATTATTATTATTATTATTATTATATGTTACAGAAAGGAAGATATTAATTGAAGAAGGTCGTCGACGTCATATCTCATAGGTTTGGGAGCCACGTGTCTCGTTGGAATTCTCATGAGTGTCCGTTGTTTCGGTTTTTTTTTTTCTTTTGGTACATTGTTTGGGGTCTTTTCTGCGTAACTAAATTTAGCACTTTCTTTGTTTCGTTGCGCAAATTAAGATAAGGCTAAGCAATTGTCTTGTCGTCTCCTACTTTAATCTTATAAAGACCAGGTTTCGGGTTCAGGGTCTTGCCCCACATTCAGTCTTCGAAGTAGGCCTAAAGTAACTAATAGCTTTCACTTAGCATCCACCTCAGAAAGTTTATGGAGTGGGCCGGGTTTTTGTTATGTTCTGTCCTCCCAAAAGTCCGGCGAAGATCTAGTTTGTTTCAAATTTTAAATTCAATAGAATCACTTTTGATAATTAAAAAATAATTAAAGATGCATTTAGTTAAGTTTTTGAAAAAAATAATTATAAGATAGTATAAATAATTAATTATTTTTTAAATTTTTTATAAAAAATATAAGTTATTTTATGTTTAAATACAATAAATATTATTTTTTTTTTATTTTTTTTTTTATTGCATCACTTCATAATTGATTATTTTAAAAAATAATTCATCCTTGCTTTTAAAAAAAATTATAAAATTACTTTTTATTATATTATACTTGTTTTTCAAAATCTTATACAAACATATGTTCATGTTTTATAATTATTTTTAATTAAAAAACTTTTCTTGTAAAAATAACACAAACAAATGCACTCCAAATCATTTCATCATATTTGATAAATGTAAAAAAATGATTTTTCAGATTTGGAAAAAATGAAGTTTCTTAGATGAATAGAATCAATTCTGCTAAAAAGCAAAATATAAATTTATCATATTATCTTTCTTCAAGTGTAAATTTGAATTTGATATAAACTTATAGTTGTATTTTATAATAACTAGAATAACATCTCCTACGATACATGAGATTATAAAAAAATAAAAATAAAAATGATAATTATATTATTATTATAAAAAAATATATATTATAATTTTTATAAATGGTCATGAGTAATGCAAAAATTTTACATTAAGATTTAAATATTTATTTTATTTTTTAGAGTTTTAAATATCAAGTTAATATATAAAACTTTGAGAATATTTAAAATTTTCAAAAATTATTGAAATAATGTTTTAAACTTTAAGGACTGCACCTACTATCAGTTCCTTAACTTCATCTTTGTATATTATAATATAGTTTGACACCATAATAAAAATAATTTTATTCTATAAAAAATATCTAAAAAAGTTTCATATATATAAACATTATTATTACATTAATAAGATAATAACAATGAAATTTAAATTTAAATTTATAATAAATCATTAATGATACAAATTAGAAATGATATTTATAAGAAAAATCTTAAAATAATTTATATATTTTTTAATTTTTTTAAATATAATATTTAAATTTAAATTTAAATTATATTAGTGATATAACTTAAAGACGACAATAGATAAAGGTTTTTACATTTTATTTTAATTTTTTTAATAGATAATACTAAAATTTAAATTCAAATAATATTTGTGACACAACTTAAAACTATTACTTGACAAAAAATTTTAAATCAGGATTTTATTTTACGTATTATATATTGATTGATTTCATGTTTAAAAGTAATTTTGTTTTATAACATTCAAACAAAAATAAACTCTTTTAAAATTACTTTTTAACTATCATTGCAAAAGATAAATAAATTCTTTTAACATCAGTTCTTCACAATGTAATCAATTCTTCCACATGCCCTGCTACTTCCAATTTCCAAACTGATTTTTTATTTTTATTTTTGGTAATCACTGTCATGAACTTACACTTAATTCGAAATGAGAATCTTTGTTAAGAACTAATATTCTCCTTTTATATAAACTTCAAAACTTGATTAGTTACTTGTTGAAAAGATTTCATGATTAGTAATTAATTATAATTGATGAGATTAGTCTCACAACAATATCAATGAAGAAACCTCAATTAAAGATAAAAAAATATTATCTTTTTATATATAATTTGTTTTATTTTCACTGTGTTTTGTTTCCTACAAAGTTGAAGCTGCGATTAATCTCTCATCGTCGTGCCAACTCGTTTAAATGAATGCATTCCTTTACCCATTTAATTTCCGTAGAAGAAAATTGCTTTGTATTTTCGATAGGAGCTAAAGGACATTAGGAGTTAGGACTAGCTTGAGTTGAGACAACACATTATTATATTCAATGTACATGGACATCTACAGAAAAGCATCCATTACTTTTTTGAGCTTTTGGCCATTAGCAATTGGACATCCTGTAGCTTCCAACTGATACTATTTGCATCAGATTTTTCCTGAGAAGTGACCCTCATGAACTTGGTTAATGTGTTATGCACGTATTATATTTGTAGGCCAAAAAAAGGTTACCCATTCGCACATAAAACTTAACAGCAAAGGCAGTGCCAAACGCCTAATACTTACAAGGCACGAGAGAAAAGCGACAGTAGAAAGGTGCCAAAAGAAGTAAAAGGTGTAATCTTTGACACCCTTTAAATGTTGTAGTGGGTATGGTTGCCTTTTTCTAGTCTCTTCCACCAGGTTCAATCTCTATCTTTGGTGGTGCTAAATCTGAATTTCATGATTTAAACATTCAATCTCAGCTTTGAAAAAAATTTGCCTTTCATATTAATCTCTGAAAAATTGAAACTCTTAACTTGATCTTTAAAAATCTTAAAAAATTAGATTAAATTAATCATTTTTTATCGAACACTACTTTAGTCCTTATTGATAACTAATTTAACTTAATTTTTGAGATTTTTATAAATCAAATTGTGAGCGTTTATTTCTTAAAAACTAATATGAGGGACAAAAAAATTTTTAAAGTCGAGATTAAATGTTTATTCTAAGATTTTTTTCCTTTTTGGGTTTGTTTAACTATGGAGGAAATGTACTCTTACAAGCCAAACACGAAAGCTTCAATCAACAAAGTGCCTAATCTGCAGTTTCTGCTATTGTAATTTCTACTTTCCCACTATTTGGCTATGAAAAACCGTAAGAAATGAAAATGTATTTTATTCTTTGAACTTTATTTCTTTGAATTTGTATCCTCTTCCTCTAGTTGGTAGTTAGCTACAAAAAGTGCCAATAAATTAAATCAATAATGGAAGAACAAGGGATTGTAGCAAACAAACTAATTGATAAACCTTTGTGTTTTTCGGTGAATTACTAATTGCTAAACTTGTTCCATACACAAATGAAGAATATTTCTTACTACCAGTAAAGGCATAAGCTTCCTAAAAAGAGTGTCTTCGGTATACATTAATGCAGGCAGGATTAAAATATCTCCTGCAAAAGCAAAGAATCTAAACGATACTCAATTTTATTACCTGAAAATCTATGTCGTTAAGGAAAAAAAAACAAGATACGGAAGTTGAACATGAACGACATAGGGGAGGAAGACTAGTAAGGCGAAAAATTATACAAGCTAGACTTCGTAGAATTTTGTGTATAAATAGCCAAACAAAATGGAAGAAAGAAAGAATCATTTTGATTTGGAGGTGCACCTGGAGGGAATGTAACTCCCGTTCAAGGGGTGAAACTTGAGTGTACACTCCAGATTGCACCAGAACTTAACAGAACCTAAAGGCCCTACTCTCCACTGTGTCCTCGCGTTTCCCTTCAAATCAAAACCTATCATATTTCTCTTCCACGAGTCATCCACTTGTTCCATCTGGTCAGGAGTTAAGGGTATAGATGATGACTGAACAACATAGCCGAGGTACTTTGAACTATTCTTTGGAACCTCAAAAGGGTTAGCAACAAGCACTGCCATGCTTTGGCCTTGGTAGCTTAGCTTGAAGTTCATATCAGAGAACGTTGAATGAGCCTTTGCATTCCCATTGTGTGCCATCACAACAATGGTGAGCTGGGTTTGAAGCAGGCCAGCATAGTCGTTTCTCAGAAGGTCTAGATGAGCATTGGTGATGCTGATGATAGGGACCCTGGGTTGGATGATCAAGTACCCCACAAACACTACTATGCCTGCAATAATCACGGCTATGGCTATGATGGTGCAGATAATGGCTAAAAGCCAGATCAAGGGGTGTGTGTGGCCATGTTGACCAGTGACCAGTCTTCTTCTGAAAAGCACAGAACCATGGCCATGGCTGGTAGTACTTTGGTGCTGCCCACGGTCACGGTGGGACGGCATGGAGATTGCTGAACAAGATCAAGCCATGTGGGGTCTTGTGGAGTTTTATGATGTGGTTGTGAGAGAGACTTGAGAGGGAAGAGTAAAGAGTTGGAATTGGCAAGGCTAGCCAGGTAGGGAACTACCGAAATTTGGGTTCTTTAACTCTAATTGTTGGCAAGGTTTTGGTATCTTCTTTTCCTAGATTTAAAGCATTTGTTCTGGCTTGTGCTAATTTTTTATAATTTAATTTTAATATGTAATTTTTTATATATTATTATTTAATTATGTATTGTTATATTATTAAAAATATTTTATTCTTATGACAATTACATTAAAAATTGCATATATGATAATGTACAATTAATAATATAAAAATTTTATATTAATATTTATTAAAATAAATAAAAATTTTATTATATTAATATTATATTAAAATTAAATTAAATTTTTCATATTTTATTACATTGTAATAGTATACGTCTTAAAAAAAATTTCCAACTAGGTATCTTTGTCTATCACAAAAAATCTTTGCATCATGTTATTTTAATCATGAAAAGTAAATACTAAACTTGCATTGCCAAATTAATACCGAAAAAACTGGACAATTTTGACATTTTAGCCGTTCATTTCAAAGAAAAGAATCTGGAAATTAAGAAATTTAAAGCATGTTTAATCGCGTATACATTCGTAGTTCGATAGGAAGTCATCAATTCTTACATTTTCACTTGCTAAGTCGATATACTGATATTTTGATAAATTCATTTATATTTATCCCGTCATCATACTGATATTTTAATAGATTCATTATACTTATGTGAAATCCATTGCCAAGAACCCATAAGACCTCCTCCAACCCGCAACAAAGCAAGAACCATGCCTGACACAAACAAACACCGCCAATATTAAACCACCACACTCCAATCAAGGTCCTATTATCTTGCCAACCATCATCCCTTTGCTTCTTCTGCACCCAATGGTGTATAAGTATAAAAAAATATGATAATATAAGTTATACCACCATTAAATTCATTAAAGAGTACTAATATTTTTTTAAAAAAAATGATATAGCCTGAACCCTGAATCCCATTTCTGTCCATTGTCTATCACAAAAAATCTTTCACGGCATCATCAGTTACTACATTTTCACTTCCAGCAGAGAAAACGAAGAGAGTGATGACGGGAAATGGGCTTCCTTCGTTCGGGACGTCATGGCTTGGCCCAAATTAATTACCGGCCGAAAAAACTAGTTAATGGACAATTTTGACATTTTAGTTCTTAAGAAATATATGAAGGCGTTCATAAAACTTTAATTATTATTTTTTAATTATTTTAAGAAAAGATATTTTAGTTTTCAAAGAAAATATTAATCAGACAATTCTTTTTATTATCAAACAAAAGATGGATTATATCTTATCCTATTAATTATACTATCATACATTATACTATTCTATCATCTTATCTTATACTATATTATCATATACACCAAATATAACTTAAATAAATACACTACCATCAAGAATTTTCAATGATTATAAGAGAAATTGTGGCGCATGTTGGATTAAGGTCCCCAAGGCAAATGTATCTGGAGTGATTTTACTTGGTAAAAAGCATAAGGTAGCAGTGTAATACATGGTCCACCCCCACCTAAGACATGGCCACCTCATTAAGCCACTTTGATGTAAATCATGGCTTTAAACCACGAATTATAAAAATATAAGATAAAAAAGAGACTTTTAAAATCTTTTATTAAAAAATTTTAAAAAGAAAAGAATGATGTAAGTTGTGAATGTAAATCACAACTTTTAAAATTTAATGTAATTCTTAAAATTTTTAATTAACCCCTGACCATGATTCTCGACTCGACCATGAAATGGTATTGAATTCTAACTTAAAAAAAAAGAATTTTTGGTGTCGGGTTTAGAAGACCGACCGAAAAGACCCGATGATCAGAAGAAACGACGTCGTTTTGTCTTAATTTTCTTCACTTCTCCACCTTACCCTACCCGAGCCCTCATTTTCCCTCCCCTCCCCCTCGGTTTCTCTCACTTTCTCTCCCAAATCATTCAAGCCCTAAATAACACCTCACTACTCTCTCGCTCGTTGTTGTAGCGCTCTCTCTACCTTCGGCACAACCACCACCGGAAGTGTGGAATGACGAGTTCGTGGACCGTCTGCTCTCTCTCTTCGTCCTCACACGCCCACAACGCGAACTAAGGTAAGGTTAGCCATTACTTTTTCTTTCTCGAACTCCTCATACCTATTTAGGAATTCTTTTTAATTTCATTTAGTTTTGCTCGAGAATCCTAGCCTCGAGCCTATGATTGGTTCTTCTTGTGATGTTGCGGTTGTGGGTCAACGGGTTTTATTGTTTGTTCACCACTACTAACAATGATTTGGGTTCGGGACTTGTATTTGTTCATCCAATTGCTGGAGATTCAAATCAAGTTTTCATTTTTAATCTTTTTTTTATAGTTTCTATTTTGGGTTGTTATGAAAGGTAATAGTTGATACTTGATTTGATGCTAGGGATTAAGTCAGACTTGAGGATTTGTGAATCTTTGTGGGGTATAGAATAAGTAAAAGGGGGAAATAAAAAGAGTAGAAAAGTGAAGGCTAAATTGACAAGGGGATCGGTTTATTATAAGCAAGAATTATGAAGTAATTGAGATTGCAGATGTTGTGATATAGTCAGAAGAAACAAAAGGCAATGGTCAGTGTCCCCCTTCCAAAAAGATGTGGTTGAATTTGATCTGCTTGTGCTTGGGTTTATATTTACTTTATTTAAATGTCAACTGCAAGCTAGGTAATCAATCATTGAATTAATTTTTGGTTCATCAACCATTGAACCTGATGCTTTTAGAAAGCATTGATAATTGTTAACCTTTTGCCACTTTTCTTTCAATAATCCCCCTCTCTGTCTTTATTTACTATTCAAACTTCAAACCCATTTCAAAGCAACCTATATATATGTCTGTGATGGAAGTTATGTATTGTTTGCGATAGAAGGATGAGCTCCAGAAAATAAGCTAATCTTTGATTATATATTTAAAAAATGCAGAAGAGGAAAAATATGCTGAAAATTCCTGTATTTCTTGCTAATAGTCCTTTGGGCATAACTTTGCCACCAAGTGCATGCTATTTGTGGGTTATCTTATTTTTGTTATTAGAATGTACTTAAGCTTCTATGTTAGAAACCTAGAATTTAAAATGCGATGCTTGCTTTAAATGAAGTATAGATAAGTAATAATGATAAGGGTGAAAAAATGTTATGGTATTTGCTATAATCACAATACTGTACTTATAAGATTACAGTGCTTGAGGTTATTAGCTATTCAATCTATTTTTGATTTTAGATTAGGTGTCTAATGTCTAACATAGTTACTTGGATATTTATTTTGGTTTTGCTTGTTTCACTTTTGGGAAATAGGTAACCTACCTATGTATCAATTGTTGACTGTTATTTAATTGTGATACTTGACTACTTGTACTTGATATGTGGTTTGCTTTCATTACATTTTAGTTGTTAATCATTTCTTTTATTGTAAATGTTATTGAAGCAAGTCACTTTAAATGGAAACTCAAAAGAGTCACAACACTGGTGGTGGGACTCAAGTTTATGCTCCCACTCACCAACACCAACTGAATTACAAATTGAAGGAGTAAGACCACACCCAAGCACCACCACCACCATCTCCTTCCAATCCAATCCCCACTCCAACTCCGTCATCACAAGCTCAAGAAGGTGCTCCATCGTCACAAGTTGAGGTAGGTAAAAGAAAACCTAGTAGACCCCTAGTAATGCTTGGTCACATTTCACTAAAGATGGTGATAGAGCTAGTTGTAACTATTGTGGAAAGTCATATGCATGTAATAGCACTAATCATGGCACTACTAACTTGATAAAACACTTGAAAGTGTGTTTAAAGAATCCACATGTCTGATAAGAAGCAAAAAACTATTGCTATTGGGAAGTCCCAGTTCTAATACCTGTTACTGTGAGTCATAGTAGATTTTAATCAAGAACAATGAGGTGGAGCTTTGTAAGATGATAGTGATAGATGAGCTTCCCTTTAGATTTGTTGAGAATCCGGGATTTAGAGGTTTCATGAATGCTATTCAACCTAGATTTAGAACCAGGCGCATGACTATTGCAAAGAGATATGCAACTTTTTTAGAGGAAAAACTGAAGTTGAAGTCTATTTTGTCTATCAACAAATGGTCTCCCTAACGTGTACATGGACATCGATTCAAAACATTAATTATATGTGTGTGACTGCGCATTTTGTTGATGATGGATGGGAATTGCATAAAAAAATTTTGAGTTTTGGGTTGATTGCTGACCATAAGGGTGAAACCATAGGTAAATCTTTAGAGAAATGCTTGAAAGAGTGGGGTATTCTAAAGATTAGCACAATTACCGTGGATAATGCTAGTGCTAATGGCTCTATATTTGGTGAGGGAATGATTGGAATGGATGCACATAATTAAAGGGAGCTCCATGAGGTGTTGTGCTCATATTTTAAACTTAATTGTTAACGATGGGTGAAGGAGTTAGATTGCTCCGTTTCTAGGATTAGGGCTGCTTGTAAGTATGTAAGGTCCTCTCCTTCTAGATTGGCTACTTTTAGGAGGTGTGCTCAAGAGTCGAATGTTGTTAGTAATCAAATGCTAACACTTGATGTGCCAACTAGATGGAATTCTACTTACTTGATGTTGGAAGTAACAGAACAATTTGAGAAGGCATTTAATCGCTTGAATATGAGGATCAAACTTACTTAATGTTCTTGATAGTGAAGGAGGACCTCCTAATTTTGATGATTGGAACCGTGCTCGTGTTTTTATAAAGTTCTTGAAGATTTTTATGATGCCACACTTGCTTTTTTAGGTTCACATGTGACTTCTAATTCTTTCTTCCGTAAAGTCAAATTAAAATTCTAACTATGTGGATTGGAAGTGATGATGTTGTCTTGCAAAAAATGGCAATGAGCATGAAGGCAAAGTTTGATAAGTATTGGGATATTGATGGGAATATAAATTTTTTGTTGTTTGTGGCTGTTTTTCTTGACCCAAGATACAAGTTGGATTACATTGAATTTTGTATTAGTGAAATGTCGTCAAGATAAGCACGATTTGTGAAAGATTAAAATCTTCCTAAACAACTTATTTAATTTGACATTATGATGTTCCCGATATTCGTGATTCCAGTGTCCATCGAGAACCCAAAAAAGAGGGTGGTTTAAATTTGGAAGACAAGTTTAGGTTGAAGTTGAAGAAAAAGCAAGGTGAGCAAAAGAAGAATGAGTTAGATAGACATGGAAGATGACGTTGAAACAACCGACACCAAGTGGTCAAGAATCCAAGCTACAAGTCTCCCAGCTAGGGACAAGCCATGTCTCAGTGGTTCCCGAGTCTGTTTTTAGCACCGGAGGTCGTATCCTTGATACATTTCGTAGTTCTTTGAAACCGGTGGAGGCCTTAATTTGTACCCAATCAGGTGGATGATCTACGGAAAGTCAAGCTGGAAGAGCGGTCCTAGAGGTATCATGCCAACAACCATCATTTTTAATTTTTAACTGTTTCATTTTACATATAGTTCATCATTTCATTCATTTGATATTTTTAATTTTATGTTGTATTATTAGAAATGTCATCTGGACTTCAAGAACCTAGTGATTTTAGGAGCTGAGGTTGTCATATATTTTAAATGTTCTTGTATTTTTGTGTATGTCAATACAAGTTAAAATCACCAATAATCATATAACAATTTATTTATCATGTTGCACAGGAAGGGTCATAAGGATTAGCTTGTTTTGGAGGATCCCGTGACTCTTATTTATCATTTAACATGCTTTTGTTTTTGACCAATGAAACGGTTCTTGCTTTTTAAATGTCCATGTATTCATTGGTTGTTAAAAATCTTTTTAAATAGTATTTGGTTGGTTACCAATATCAAAAATTTTCCTTTTGAGGGAAGCCATGAATGTGCTACTATGAACCATATAAGTGAGATGAGTATTCGATTTTTAATGGACTTTTTTCCTTTCGATTTTTAATATGCACCAGGTTGGAGGATAGATTTGAGACTTTGAGGTCCCGACAAGGCACCAAATGTATCGGCTAAGACTTGATGTGTGAATATGTTATATTGTTATGGATGATTTAGATTAAATTGCAGTAAGTGTATGGTCATGCTTAGTGTAATACATGGTCCAACACCACCCACCTAAGACCACCTTTGGTTTGCTTTTGGCCTTATAAACACCTCATTAAGCCACTTTGATGTAAATCATGGCTTTAAACCACGATATTATCAAAAATATAAGATGGAAGAGTGTGGTTGATGAAAATATTGTCTTGGTTTGAAAAATCTGTTTGTTGATTTGTTTGACTTTTATTAAAAAGGTTTTAAAAAGCACCCTCCTCTTCCCCAGTTATATAAAAAGAATGTTTATTTTAAATTGAAAATGACAAAAATTATATATAAATCACTGAGAAAATCTTTCATATGATAGTTAAAAACATTATATGTCTTCTATAAAAAATATACATATAATTTAGACCGAGAAACCATCTTTTTTTGAAACCGTAAAACAGTTTCTTGAAGTTTTTATACTTCTTTCCGACAAAAAAATAAAGTTTTTTATTTTTCATGAAATAGCAAAATTGTTTGGTTCGGACATTTTATGATTTTTTAAGCAAAATAGTTATTTTTTTATATCATTAATTATATTATTTTATTATTATTATCATTTATTTAATTATAACTATTAAAAAAATAATATAAATAATAATATGATGAAAAAATAATGTGATATTATCATTTTCCATACTAAAATGAGAATATTGATTATCAACTTGAGTGAAAAAGTCGATAAATAGGGATGACAATTTTACCAAATTTCTGCAATACGCGCGGTAATACCGTGACGGAGGCGGATAATACCGTCAATTCCTCCTGCGGATATAAATACCGTTTAGTGTTATTCCGTTTAATAAACAGGCGGTGGGTTTGCACTACATGTGATTTCACAAAAATTTTATATAAATATTTTATATAAAATTATTAAAAAACTTAATTATATAAATTTAAATATTATAAAATTATATAAATTAAAAGTATTTTAGATGTTTGACATTATTTTTAGATTAAGTTGTATTGAAAAAATTTTGAAAAATTATAGTATTATATTTTTTTTTCATTTTTCATTTTTCATTTTATTTTTTTGATTTTTTTAAATTTTTTTACAATTTATTGATCCGCGAATAAGATATCATTTACCCTAGGAAAAAAGATAAAAGACGCGAATATGAAAACAAGAGCGGGAGTAGATATTATTCACAGAAGCAGAAGACGGGAGACTACTACTCGTCCCGACCTCGCCCCATCCTGTTGTCATCCCTTTCGGTAAATTCCAATCCCTTTCGGTAAATTCCAATGATGTAAAAACCAACTAGATTTTTATGATGACTTGTTGGAAAAAAAAAATGACGGCTATGGAAGTCTCACTCTCACTCTCCACTCCATTCCACACGACACGGTGCTCTCTCTTTGTAACTAGTGGCAACACAACAGACACAGGCAGATTCACTGTACATAAAAAAAGTCCATATGTTGTGGCTGACCTGACTCTGATATTTTCAAACACACATTTAACATAGATTTCCCATCTCCCTCTCCTCTCTCTCTCTCTCAGCCCCCTACTCTGTCTTTGCCTCATATCGCACTAACTGCTTAACCGCTTCACTTTTTCGATCGACAATGAAACTATCCCAGACATTGGTGCGGAGACCTTTCACAACAACATCACCAGCCTCACTCAACAGCCAAAATCCCATCTTGAGCTCAAATGGGAAAAGGGTCTCTCTGTTGGGTTACCAAAGCCTCAGATTTCCAAACTGCGCGTACAGCAACTCAGGACGCGCTCCGTCGCTGCTTGTTGCTTCAAATTCTGGTTTTGATTCTGTTGTAACTCATAAGTCTCCCTGGAATTTGGAAGGCATAGAGGAGGGCATAGAGAAGGTAAGTTACCTTGTTTGTTGGAAGCTTTTGGTTTTGGAATCATGCTTAATGAATACAATACATCCTTCTAAATCATGCTTAATGAATACAACTTCTTTGTCTGATTTTTTGTGTTTTGGTTGATGGATTACAGGTCATTTATAGCTGCCGGTTTATGGCTATCCTGGGAGTTTTTGGATCTTTGATTGGATCATTTCTATGTTTTGTCAAGGTATGGTTTTTAAACTTTGGTTATTATTTACTTAGCCATAGTTATGTTTGTTATTTGTATCTGATCAAATTCACCAAAATTATTGCACGCTTTAATGGGATATTAGTTAAAATCATCTCATGGGTGAAGTTAAAAAACATTCAGAGGAGACTGCCCAAATGTTGTTGTGTACACCTTAGATAGTGATTTTTGTTAATGATGGAGCATATTCAAAGGAAGCCTCGAAAATGGAAGATTGGTCACAAGCTCGTTTTCCAAAAAATGGTTCATGTAGGGATCCGCAAAGTAACCACAATTTAGAATGCTTACGTCGTCCATGTGAATTATAGATTCTAGTCTACATGCAAATTCTTCTGATAAATGGCTTTATGCTGATAAAGAACAATTCGATTTAATCATCCTTGATCATATATCTATGGATTTTATTTTTAGGTCTTAATTTGACATGCCGTTATCCAT
This sequence comes from Ormosia semicastrata, assembly GCA_029884595.1. Lineage (NCBI taxonomy): Eukaryota > Viridiplantae > Streptophyta > Magnoliopsida > Fabales > Fabaceae > Ormosia > Ormosia semicastrata. The sequence goes on from JAQQTO010000037.1 coordinate 7,639,535, forward strand.
CTCATTTGTTCGAAAAGGAAATAAATTGAAGTGTCATTTTAGGATTTTATAGGTTTAGATTCTATTTGATTCTTGTTGTTTTCCTTTAGTCAACAATTCTAATATAACCTCTGCAACCAGTTCCATTGGAAACGTCCTAATGGTCCTACTAAAGCATGTATCTCAGCCAATCCATAAGTATATGCTTGTCACCCTTGATTCGCTATTTTGATTTAAACTAAAATGAGACTAGCTGCTCACCTAGTTCATTGGCTCAACTTCGTCCCAACTAAATAATTGTATATCAGACCCGTGAAAGTTTGGCTTTCTTAAAGATATATGATATAGATAATGATTGGTAACTAGTGTTTTTTTCCCTGCATGCATCTTATAAGTCTTGAGGGGTTGATTCCAGCATCCCTGCATGGAGATATTGTCAATTTCCTAGTATTTCTTTTCAGTTATAGAAATGTATACAAACAGCACCTCTTGTATCTGTATGTGCTTCCCTTGTACTATACCTTTATGAGGAGATGAAGGCGTCTGTGGAAAAATCAAATGGCGGGAAGAGGAACGGGGCATGGAAAGTTGGGAAGAATAAATGAAAATTTGTATATTTGAAATTTGTAAATCTAAATAACTGTATGCTTAGAAAGATAATTTATTGCCTAAATTGGTTGAGTTAATTGAATCAGTTTCGAATAATTAAGCATCATTACAATTGTTATGCTACGTCTGATGAATTTCATTTTAATGATAATTCTATTTTGTTGACCCCTTAACACGCAGGGCTGCACATTTGTTGCTAAGTCTTTTTTGGAATACTTTGTAAACCGCGGAAAAATAATCCAATTGCTGATAGAGGCTATTGGTGAGTGTCTCTAAAGTAAAACTCCTATAAGTTTGTGCAGTTGGCTTCTTCTTGTCCTATATCTTAACTATATAAGGCATTATTCGTCATTTTATATTGTCCTTGGTGATAAATGGCATAAATCCTTGTCTTCAATGAAATTAAATTGGTAGAATTCCCCAGAAGGGCATTTTGTCATATGTTAGATGAGGCCTTAATCACATTTTATAACAGAATATGACCTCAACTTTTGGACCAAATAATCATATTTCACAATTAAACAACCAAAATATTTTTATATCTGCCAACTTTTTTCAAATGTCTTTTGTGAACTTGGTTTTGACTTTGTTACTAGAAGCATGAAGAGTATCATTATTCTAATTTCCAATTATTTTGGACAATAATTTGTACATATATTCAATCCATATGTGAATAAATGACCATATTGTCAGAGCAGTAAAGATATATATGACTTGAAAGAGTAATTTCTGAATAATGTATTACTTAATACAAACTGTACAGGCTGATACAAATTATATAGGCTAACGATACTAATTAGTTGCCTAAAAAAGAGATAAATTACAGGAAATAAATCTATCTTAATAAAAGAATAAATCTGTACAATTAAATCTAAATCTGTACAATAAAGTCCAACACTCTTCCTCAAGCTGGTAAATGAATATCTGTCATTCCCAGCTTGCCAGTAAGATCTTGAAAGTGCTCTATGGGCAGTCCTTTAGTTAATACATCTGCCAATTGATGTCTCGAAGGAACGTATGTTGTGACTATGAGCCCACTATCCAATTTCTCCTTGATAAAGTACCAGTCTATCTCAATGTGTGTTGTCCTGTCATGTTGAACTGGATTATGTGTAATGCTAATGGCTAATTTGTTGTCACAAAATAGCTTCATAGGTGCATCATACTTTATTCTCAGTTCATCTAGTATGATCTTCATCCATAACAACTCACAAACTCCTTGTGTCATGGCTCGAAACTTAGCTTCTGCACTCGACCGTGCCACTACATTTTGTTTCTTACTTCTCCATGTTACTAGATTTCTACTCAGAAACATACAATAACCTGATGTTGACCTCCTGTCAATAACCGAACCTGCAAGTCAACATCCGTGTATATTTCCATGGATAGGTTTCCCCCTTTTTTAAATAAAAGTCCTCTTCTAGGCATGGTTTTAAGATACTGTAGAATTCAATCTACAGCCTGCATGTGTCTCTCTCTCGGATCATGCATGAATTGGTTAATAATACTGACAGCATACGCTAGATCTGGTCAAGTATGTGCTAGGTATTTTAGTTTTCCAACTAGTCTCTGATATTAAGATCTATCTATCTTGGGACTCTCTTCATCACTTCTCATTTTGTGATTTTGCTCAATTGGTACACTAGTTGGCTTATACCTGAGCTTTCCAATCTCATTGAGAAGATCTAGGACATATTTCCTTTGAGAAATGAAGATATCTTGCTTGGAGTAGGCAACTTCAATCCCAAGAAGTACTTTAGTGTTCCAAGATCTTTCATTTTGAACTCAGCAGCTAATTTCTCCTTTAGGAGTTGCTTCTCAACTAGGTCATCACTTGATATAATGATGTCATCAACATACACAAGTAAAACTATGAGTTTACCTTCTTGTGAATGTTTAATAAATAGTATATGATCGCCTTGACTTTGTCTGTAACCAAGGGACACCATTGTTTTTGTGAATCTTCCAAACCAAGCACAGGGAGACTGCTTCAACCCGTATAACGCATTCTTTAACCTGCACACCTTGTTCCTTCTATTAGTGGAATCATATCTAGGAGGAATTTTCATATAAACTTCTTCCTCTAAGTCTCCATGGAGAAAGACATTTTTAAAATCAAACTGGTGTAATTCCCACCCAAAGTGGGCAGCAAGAGAGAGTAAGATCCTTACAGTATTCATCTTGGCTACTGGCGCAAATGTCTCCTTATAATCAATTCCATAAGTCTGAGTGTATTTTTTTGCCACCAACCTTGCTTTATACCGTTCTAATGTACCATCAAACCGATATTTCAAAGTATATATCCATCTGCACCCAGCAAGCCTTTTGTCACCTGGCCTCTCAACAATCTCTCATGTTCTATTCCTTTCCAATGCACTCATCTCCTCATTCATGGCTTGAATCCAGTTCTTATCCTTCAATGCTTCTTGTACTGAGGTTAGGACTTTGATAGAATCTATGGCTGAAATGAAACTCTGGTGCTGCAGGGAAAGATGTTTAGAAGAGACAAATTGAGAAATAGGGTACTTAGGATTGGGACAATACATTTTTCCTTTCCTCAATGCAATGGGTAAGTTATCAAGGTTAGGTTCACAATTATTCAAAGATATGTTATCAGGTTTAAAAATAGTATTATCTGGGTCAGGTTCAAAAACAAGAAGTTCAGAGATAAGAAAACTTGTATCTTTAGTACTTACCATTGGTTCAGACGCTTAAAGTTGCTGTTGGGCCATTTCGGGTTTTCTTCTCCTCTGATACACCAATTTTGGTGTGCTAGCCTTGGCCTTGACTTTAGCTAGTTCAGGTGGGGTGCCAGAAGAAGATGTCAATTCCTATGTAGAGTCAGAAGGCAAAGGAAAGAAGGACTTAGGAGAGAAGGACTCAGCCTCAGCCTTAGCTTCCAAAGTGGTCTCCCCCTGAAGCTGAGAGTGAGGAAAGAAAGACTCATGTTCATGAAAAGTGACATTCATGGAGACGAAAAAATGACAACTTGAAGGGTGATAACATTTGTACCCCTTCTTGTTAAGAGCATAATCTAGAAAACACATTTGACAGCACGGGGATCAAGTTTGCTATGATGTTGGCGATGTACATGGACAAATGCCACACAACCAAAGACACGAGACTGTAGACTATGCATAATAGGAATTGAAGGAAAGTGAGAGGTCATGAGTTGGATAGGACTTACATTACCCAAGACACGAGATGATAACCGATTAATTAAATATGCAGCAATTAAAACAGCTTCTCCCTAATATGAGTTAGGAACAGACATTTGGAATAGTAAAGCTCTAGTAATTTCAAGTAAATGATAATTTTTTCTTTCTGCAATACTATTTTGCTGAGGAGTATCAACACACGTGAGTTCATGTACAATACTATGCTCTTTAATAAACTTAGAGAAATTTTGGTTGACATACTCCTTACCATTATCAGAACGCAAATATTTAATTGATTTTCTAAATTGTGTCTGAACCATGCGATAAAACTGAACAAACAATTTTAACACATCTGATTTGTCTTTCATGAGAAAAAGTCAAGTTACTCTAGTACAATTATCAATAAATGACACAAACCATTTAGTGCCAGAAATGTTAGAGATAGATGCAGGACCCCAAACATCAAGGTGAAGAAGTGCAAAAGGCTCAACACTTTTATTAGAACTAGGTGAAAAAGTTACACGATGATGTTTAGCAAACTCACAAACATTACAATGAAAAGACTCAACAGATGCTTTTAAAAATAAAGACGGAAACATAGACTTAAGTAAGGAAAAAGGAGGATGTCCAAGACGCTTGTGCTGTAGCCAAATTTGTGAAGTAAGAGACTCAGAATTGGACTGATAATAGGAAGGTAGCAACTTCTAACCACCATCAGCTTTCAAATTAAGGAGATAGTACAACCCTGCCTGTTCCTTAGCAACTCCAATCGTCTTCCCCGTGATAGGATCCTGAAAGACACAATGAGAATGGAAAAAAGTTATAACAATAACAACAACAACAATCAAGCCTTTTTCCACTAGGTGGGGTCGGCTACATGGATCAAACGACGCCATTGTGCCCTATCATAAACCAAGTCTTTAGATATGTTATTCAGATCTAAATTTTTTTTAATCGTTTCACCTATAATCTTTCTTGGTCTTCCTCTACTTCTAACTATTGGGTTATTATCTACCTGATCTACTCTTCTTACAGGGGCTTCTAAGGGTCTTCTCCTTATATGTCCAAACCACCTAAGGCGAGATTCTCTCATCTTTTCCACAATAGGTGCTACCCCTACTTTCTCTCTAATGCATTCATTCTTAATCCTATCTTGTCTTGTATGGCCACACATCCAACGCAACATCCTCATCTCTGCAACACTGATCTTATGCTCTTGTTGGTATTTTACCGCCCAACATTCAGTACCATACAACATCGCGGGCCTTATAGCTATGCGGTAAAATTTACCCTTAAGCTTGAGAGACACTTTTCTATCACAAATAACTCCTGAAGCACTCCTCCATTTCATCCATCCAGCTTGAATCCTATGGTTTACATCTCCCTCTATCTCTCCATCATTTTGTATGATAGATCCAAGGTACCTAAAATGTGTGACTTGTGGTATTGTATGATCTCCAACTTTCATCGCTAAACTAGCATTAACACGCCTCTTACTGAACTTACATTCCATATACTCCGTCTTACTCCTACTTAGACGAAGGCCATGTTCTTCCAAAGTTCGTCTCCATAGCTCTAACTTCCCATTTGTTTCCTCTCTCGACTCTCCAACTAAGACTATATCATCTGCAAAAAGCATGCATTGTGGCACCGGCTCTTAGATATGCACAGTAAGCACATCCAAGACCAAGGTAAAAAGATATGGACTCAAAGTTGACCATTGATATAGTCCTATAGTTATAGGGAAATAAGAAGTTTGGGAATAATTATTTTTAGTAAGCTTATGAATGGAAATAAGATTATTAGAAAGTTTGGGAACATGGAGCACATCATTCAAGTGTAGGGAAGGCTGAAGTTCAATAGTACCAGAACCCGCAACTGAGGTGTGAGAGTCATCAGCTACGGTTATATGATGTTTACCAGAAGAGGGTTTATAAGATAATAAATGTGGAGAATGAAAAGTCACGTGGTCAGTTGCACCAGAGTTTAGAATCCATAAATTACCAGTGCTAGTACTAGAAGCATTAAAAGATTGAAAACATAAATTCTTACCAGTCATGGTCAGAGAACAAGAGTCAGAAGGCTTACTGAGAGAATTAATGAGAGTCCGCAGGCGCTCCAACTCAACTTTACTAAGGGCTGGAACTTCATCACCCACTTTTGAGGCTTCACTCGGAGGCATAGAATCAAAAGTGGTTGTATTTGCCTGACTGTGCTGCATACCCTTGAACCCTCCTAAACGACTAAGAATCTAGTCTTTCCCATTGAGTCTAAAGCAGTTCTCCTCGGTGTGACCAGATTTCTTACAATAGGTGCACCAGCGACCCTCTCGGTTTGGTCTGACGGAGGAACAAGAAGAGCCTGGTTTAGTTGTCTTACCCGTAGCCAAGGCTGACCCATCAGTGGGCTTGTCATCAAGCATTACAGCCCTACGACTTTCCTCTCCTCAAATAGTGTAGAACACCTTAGACAGGGATGACAGCTTCTCCTTGCCCAAAATCTAAACCCGAATAGGGTCAGATTCAGAATTCAGGCCAGAGAGGAACTCAAAGATCCGGTCCCTTTCCACAAAACTAGCCAATGTGGAAGCATCCTTACTGCACTCCATTTTGAGATTCTGGTATTGATCCAACTCAATCCACAAGCCATTAAGAGTCTAATAATAATCAGTAACTGAGAGGGTCCCCTGTTTAGTAGCGAAGATTTTGGTCTTCAACTCATAGCAAGTTGCAATGTCCTGTTTCATAAAGAAAGTCTGACGAAGATTGTCCTAAATTTCACGAGAGGATGAAAGGAACATATAGTTTTTGCTTATTTCAGGAGTCATGGAATTTCAGAGCCATGTCATAATTAGAGAGTCTTCATTATCCTATGTTGCAAAATGGGGTTCATCATTTCTAGGGGCAATCCCTTCAATGTGGTTTAACTTCTGACGACCCTTAAGTGTAGTACAGATGACTTGAGCTCACTGTAAGTAATTTTTTCCATTAAGTTGATAGGTGGGGTGCAATACTAGGAGATCACTGGGATTCAGAAGTGTGGATGGTATGGTGCTGGGTGGTGTGACAGCTTTGGCAGTGTCGTTGTTTGACATATGCACAGTCAATGACAAGCTCGCTGGGAAAGGACCTTAGGTTGCAGCGACAGGGGTTGAAACAGGACAAGGGGACACCGGCGACCAAAACGAGACCACCGGCGAGGTGAACGGTGGCCTGAATAGTGGCGTGTGGCTTACACGCTCCAGTAGGTGTGTGTGTGTGTGTGCGTGGAGGCGCGTGGCTAGGTTTCTGGTGGCGCGGCGCTGGGAGGTGGCCGGTCGGGATCTGGGCAATTGTCTGGTGTCTTTGCTCAGGTGATTTGGATGCGGGATCTGGTCTGGGCTGCGGCAATACGAACGTGCGAGAGATGGCAATGAAATGGCACGTTTGAAACGAGGGGTTTTGGAACAAGGGTTGAGTGAAAAACGACCCCAACAATGAAGGCTGGCAGCAATGAAGGCTGAGCAAAATAAAAACCCAGCAATGAAGACTGGTCTAATCAGCAATGAAGGCTGAATATAGCAGAAACAACAGAGGCTCCCAAGTTGGGAGTTCTAATATCAACTTGAAAGAGTAATTTCTGAATAATGTATTGCTTAATACAAACTGTATAGGCTGATACAAATTATATAGGCTAATGATACTAATTAATTGCTTAAAAAAGAGCTAAATTATAGGATATAAATATGTCCTAATAAAAGAATAAATCTGTACAATTAAATCTAAATCTGTATAATAAAGCCCAACAATATGTATTCTGTTCATATGTATGTATGGACCTTTTCTATGCGATAGAGTTCTATTTTTGGATTACCTGTGGGTTTCCGCTCGTGGTTTTTTCAAGAGGTTTATCTAAAGGATTTATAGAGGGGCTGGAGAGCTCTTTTAAGCTATTTTCTTTCTATCTTTCTTTTTTTAATTTCTTCTTTTGTGATTGCATTTTGGTTGTTCTAAGAAGATTTCTTATCTTTTCTTTGTGGTTCTCTTCTAACTTCTACTTTATTCTTCATCTAGATGTTTATCTTTTAGGAACAGTGATGCTGGTCTTCGGAATGGGTCTGTATGAGCTCTTTGTTAGTAATCTTGGTAATGCAAGCTCTCTGCCAGATCAAAACCCTTCTTACAGATCAAATCTCTTCGGATTATTCACTCTAAAGGTTAGCTTTGGGACATTATCATTCTTGGTCACCCTTGTCTAAGTCAGTAGGATTTTATGTTATATGTATTCCTACTGGCTACTGGCTACTGGCTACTGGCTACTACCTCTCTTTTGCATTTAGGCCATTTAAAAGAAAGAAGAAAATAAAAAAAGCTGAATTGAACTAAATGTAGGTAGAGATGTGCAGGATGTAGAATTATTTTATGGAAAATTAATAGATAGATGGGTAATCAAAAGATTCAGGAATATTTTCAGTCATCATTCAATTGATCCATGTTATGCAGTGGTTTGCGGTGTGCAAGGTAGTTACTATTACGGGAATTTTTTTTGGCCATCCACTTTGTGGGATATTGTTGATGGGTATTTGGAGCTTTGTTCCAGTGGAGAGCGCTAGTTGTGTATTAAGGCAAGTTTTATTTTGGTGCAAGTAATTGCTCACGCAATTTTGGGCCACAAGTGGTGGTGGTTGTGTTTTAATGCAAGTTTAAATTTTTTTAAGAATAATTCTGAATCTTCTTACATAATTCACCTAATTACTAAATGAAGAAAGTATTGAATATTTTTTATATTTTCAAGATATTAAATGTATTTATTTTTTCATTAAATATTTTTTTTTATTTAATATTAGGAGAATTATTAGAAAAATCTTTTAAGAGGATATAGTAAAACTCTTTTTTTAATATTACTACTGTAGTTAGACACTTGTAGGTAGATAATTATGGCCAACAAATATAGAATATTAAATATATATTAATGGAGAACATAGCTTAATTTAACTTTCCATAGCTATAGAAATTTGGTATTTCTTGGTTCTAAACTTGAGTCCTACTAGCTTGTGTTCCAAAATACAGGAAATTCCTCGTCTATAATATCGATGTACCAGAGATTGCAGTCTCATGCCGTTCTTAATATACTTTCTGTTTACCTGTCCACTCATCACTGGCTCAGGGTCTTATGTTTCTTAATAAACTGTGTCTTTTCATGTTAGTTACTCTATGTTGTTTTTCCTTTTCAGGAACGGCCAAAATGGCTGGATGTAAAAACTGTCAATGAACTGAAAACCAAACTTGGTCACGTCATAGTGATGCTGCTTCTGATTGGGCTGTTTGACAAAAGTAAGAAGGCTGCTATACACTCTGCTGTGGATTTGCTATGCTTCTGTGCTTCCGTCTTTCTTTCTTCTAGTTGCCTCTTTTTGCTGTCTAAGCTGAATGACGCTAAATGATGTTTACATACATTTTTAAATGTCAACATTTGGAGAAAGTAAGCGTAGGAAGTGATATACACGCATAAAAAGTAGATCTAGTATTTACTGTTATTCTGTATATATTAGGATGAATAATGTTTAATATACGGTTTCACAATTGTCTTGGTCTCTTTCCTTTGTTGTGCTTTTGTATCTCTTAACCGATCATCTTATTTGGAGGCTTCGAAATTGCCCCTCCTTCCTTCACTGGGCTGAAGAAAATTCATTAAAACGATAACAGCAGACCATTGAGGATGAATAAATTAAGACCTATTTGAAAAACATATGAATAATTTTCTTTTATAATTACCTATTATTGGGTGTTTTGAAGGGTGTGTTGATTGAATTCTACCTTTATTAGGACGGAAGGAGCTTTAGGAAAGAGAGATGGATAGTTAAAGTTCTAAATGATGCAGCCTTTTATAATTCAAAACGGAAATGTTACTTACACACCATAGAAGTTGTGTAAATTTTATACTGCTTGCTTGCTAGTATCTGATGTTAAGCTTGTTAATAACTACTTAGTTTGTGCTGATAACTTTTATCAACAAAGTAAAAAAGTTACCAATAAAATACAACAAATTACTAGTAAGTAAAGCATAAGTTACTAATTATCATAAAACTGATGTATTTGTGGTGTGCAAATAATATTGTAGAATTCAAAATCAAGAGAATCTGCGTCAGCACCTGATTGAGATAAAACTAGAGGAGATATAGGGGATATAGGGACACATGAGGAATATTTTGCATACACCAATAGGTTATTTGTATCAAGACAAAAAAAAAAGGTTATTTGTAAGTATATATTTTTTATTCTTATGAGGTATTCTTATACTTTTGAGTTTGAGATTAATCTTCACTCAGGGCATTGAGGTCGTCCCTCCCCATAAAGTGTTCTTCAATGAGATTTAAACTCGTGACACTGACATATTATAAGTAAAGCTCGTTTTACCAGGATTCTAACTTACTTACCACTTGAGTCACACCCTTGTACATTATCTGTAGGTGTTTAAGCCAATATAAATACCATAATCCAAAAGGATGAGATGTCAAGCTAACATACATAAGAGGTTAAAAAAAATTTCACTATCATGTTTGATACTAGTACAAAATGAAAGAAGATGAGGTAGAAATGTGAAGGAAGAGCAGGATGTTTGTCAAACAACAGTAAAACTCAAACCATGACTTGCAGCAGTTGAATTCTCAGCTAGTTAATTAGCACAAGCACTGGACTCATGAAAGATATGCAGAAGTTTTAATCTGCTTGTGAACACCCAATTTTGACCTAGGCTAAAAAAAAAAAAAAAAAAAACAAAACAAACAAACAAACAAAAAAAAAAAAAAAAAAAAAAAAAAAAGAAAAAGAAAAGAAAAATAACAAAAAACAAAAAAATAAAAAAAACAAGTAAAATAAAAAAATAATAATATAAAAAAAACAAAATAAAAAAATAAAAAAAAAGTCACATGTCTTTGCACATATGATATCAAGGGGGTGGGGAGTCAATAAAAAAAAAGGAGGAGTGATTGACGCAAAAGAAAAAAAGAGAAGAAAGGGTCAGCAGAAAAAAATAAAAAAGAGAGAATTTTGATAAAAAAGGAGGATTTTAGGGAGATTTGTTGGGAGAAGATGAAAATTTGAAGGAAGCTGCCAAACTCCCAGACGGTGAGCAATCATCACACCCACTACCATCCTCTCACCTCCAAAACGTGAAGGATCCCTCCATAAATGCTGCTGCCATCATTTTCTTCCGGGGCTGGAGAACCCAATTCCTTCCAAAGGCTTGACAACCCATTCCTTCCAAACTTCTGCCAACCCCTAACCATCTTCGGCCACCCTCTCATCTCCAACTTCATCTTCACTTTGCTCCACCACGTAACCCCATCCCATCCATCTTCCACGTGAACCCCCAACATCAACTCCATCTCCACGTAAATCGCCCACCACTACACAACCACCATTAACTTCCATCAAAACCAACCACCTCCCATCATCATCCTTCCTTGAACCACCACTCCATCTCCACCGAACCAGCCACCACATCAACTCCATCTCCTCTCCATGCACACGTAACAACTCCTCCCTTCATCTCCTCTATCCAACCGAGTCAATTCGGTCACCACCTTCACACCTTCACAAACTCCCTCCCGTAACCATCCATCACCATCAACCAAACTCCATTCCCAACCCAAAACCATGAACCCCACCAAACCGTAGCAGCCACCACGTGAAGCCGCAAACGTTCACCACCTCATTTTGACAACCGCCATCCAACCGACAACCCACCATCTTCAAAGCCTCCATAATCCCCATCACCCGAGCAATTTCCATAACCTCTCCAAACACTATCAAACCCAACCAGAACCAATCGTCGGGCCATAATCCTTTAAACCAAATCCATCCAATCACTCGACTGTCGAATCCATCCCTTCACTCGACCGTCGAATCATACCATTGTGACCCTCGACCAACTTCACAAAACCCACCTTCACCTCTAACTCGACCGTCGAACCACCCCAGTTACTAGCCCACCTTCACCTCCAACTCGACCGTCGAACTATACCATTGTGACCCTCGACCAACTTCAGAAAGCCCACATTCACCTCTAACCCGACCGTCGAAACCATCCCACAAACCAGACCACCTACTTCTCAAATCTCCAAACCTTCCTCCTCACGACCGTCGAACCCCAAATCCATCATATCCGACTGTCGAACCATCGAATTTTCCACCGACTGTCGAAACCCCACCGACAAGCCATCCAAACCTTCACACCATCAACTAAATTCCATCACCTTCGACCGTCGGACCCCAAAAGCAAAACCACCTATATTCCCCTTTCCGACTGTCGAACTCAAAGCACCAACTTCACCGACACCTGACCGTCGGACCCCAAAAGCAAGACCACCTACATTCTCCAATTAGACCGTCCTCTCACCGACGAGCCATCCAAACCTCCATCACCATCAACCAAATTCCATCCCCTCACTCGACCGTCGAATCCATCCTTTCACTCGACCGTCGAACCATATCAGCTACTACCCCCTCACTGATAACCCATCCAAATTCTGTCGAATCCATCCCTTCACTCGACCGTCGAACTCTATCAGCTACTACCCCCTCACTGACAACCCATCCAAATTCTGTCGAATCCATCCCTTCACTCGACCGTCGAAACACACCAGCTATTATCCCTTCACCGACCGACCCAAGATCCTTTCCAACCGACCGTCGAACTCCAAATCCTTTCCAACTGACCGTCGGATCAGATACCAAATCCTTCCCAACCGACTGTCGGGCTGCCAATATCAGATCCCTCTCCTACGAGTCACCCCTTGCATTGCCAGAGTGTTTATTGAGCAGCCTTGTGCTCGACCGTCGGATCTCAGAAAAGTAGCTCCCGACCGTCGGACTTCAGAAAGCAATTCGACCGTCGGATCGAAGAAGCCAGCCACCCTCTCCTGCTAATCTGGTCGTAAACGAGGTCCTTACTTTTGCATCTTCAATTTCAGGTTATCTGTTTCTTTGTTTTCTTTTCACGTTTCCTTGTTCTTTTTTTTATTTCATTTATTATCAGTTAAAAATGATAAATAAAGAAATAATTAAAAGTTTTTTAAAAAGGAATAAAAATGGGTTACCTGAGTTGCGACAGCTTGCTAACCCTTATATTTTGTAAACATGTGAGTTGCGACAGCTTGATGATTTACATTTTTTTTAAAATCGCTAATTGATAATCTTAAATAAAAAATTTCATAACAAACTCGATAATCAATGGGTGACGTCTCTAGCGCGACGCGAGCTTCACCTATTTAATCCTTAATTTGAATAACTGAGCCGCGACGGCTTGTTGATTCAAATTTTTAAAGTCTTGTTTAATAAAATCAACCAATTCACAAATATTTTCTAAAGAACTACGTAACTTTGAGTTCCCCATTGCACCAGGGGATACGTAGGAGCAGAATTTCATTTCTGTCAAGCCAAATTTAAATTTTCACAATTTTGTGTTTTCACTTTTTAATTACAATGTTTGCAAAAAAGGGGTAAAATAAATATTTTCAAGGATTGTTAATAATTTGCATAATTAATCTAAGGTACCGTCTTATGACGGGTGCGTTAAGTGGGATTAAGTTTTCACCCTTCCCTAAGCATAACCGACTCCCGAATCCAATCTGGTTCTAAAGACCATTTTCAAAGAAAGGTTTTCCAATTTTTTCAAATTCAAATAAAATTGGTGGTGACTCCATTTTCTCAATTTCATATTCTAAAAATCCATTCGAGTTGCTGTTTCCCCGCCGCGACCCCGGTCGCGACACTGCTAGAACTTGCTCATCAAATGCTTGGAAGAAACATAAATTCCCCCATATGATGAGCATCCGTCAGCCTTGAGTTCAAACAAACCTGCGGTTTAGTCCCAATCATAATTCATAAGCAGCGATATATGTTTCTGTCCGCTTCCAATTTGAGTCTTTCTTAAATGCCCAAAATTCAGCTCTGTTTATCATATGTACTTGCAAAAACCTATGACGCAATACCCCCACGAATCCTTTTTGTACCAGTCTACGGATGACTTTATTGGGTTTTGACATTTTAAAAGATTAGCCTCGGATGGCACTTAATCAATGCCATGAACGAGGTTAAATTTGGATCTAATCCAACTCATGCACACTCCTAAGTCCTAACCATAAACCCTGGTTGTCATCATACCATGAAAACAACTTTACCAAAACTCATTTGAAGTACAATATTGTCCTCTTGCCACAAAAGAAAATGTTTAATGCATATCACCAATGGCTCACATCTCTCACATCAAGGGATATGTGATTGAATTTGAACGTAGTGTACACGAAACGAGGTAGGACTAACTCATACAGTGAAAAGTATATAAATGTGAAGTAATGTGTATTTAAGTATGTGTATGTATAAGGCATTATTTTACCTCAAATGCGTTACACCTTTTGTTTCAAACATACCAAACACTGAAGTCTATCAACCTATTAACATAGCTGGAGTTTATTTAAGTTCCCAAGCAACTTTCTCAATTTGTAGCCATTTTCTTTTCTTTCTCAGCTCTCTTTTCTTCTCTCATCAACCTTTGGATCATAATGATTATTCTTGCACCCACCTTCAAAATCACCATGGTGTCTGAACATTTCTTTTTCTTCTATATAGTCAAGTTGGGCACCTATTAATCAGATACTTGGACCCCAGCTGCAATTTCATGTGCTACAAAGTCCGATGATAAACAAAAATTTGACTAGTTATATGCGCAATGATCTCAAGTAATGCCCCTTTAACTTCACCAGCAACAGCTGTCGAGACTGGAGACTAAGATCATTCATCATTACAAGCTGACAAAATTGCACCCCATTTATACTCTCTTCACTTAAAAAAATGTCATTGCTCATTGTATTCATCTTTGGACATGCATTATAGCTCAAAACAGAGCCAACCAAATATTAATAGAATAAAATTTTAAATTAATTTAATTGTTAAAAAATTTAATTTTAATTTATATTTAATTGTGAAAAAAAAACCATCATAAGAGTTTAAACTCCCTATAAATTTATTCATTTGTCCAAGATACAAATAAATTATGGCAGCTGCAGTAAGTTCTTACTGCTACCCACTAACTACCAGCAATCATATGTCACTAAGTTGAAAATTATCAAAGCATATCATCGGATATGCTTTCATTCTCTATTATTAGAGACAAGTTTTGTGCTCTTCATGCTGTCAAGCTCTAGATGGAGACAGTTTCAACGTGGGACTTCATTTGTATATCATTTTAGATTATCTCAATTTCTGTTGTGTGCCCGTTTCTGATTAGTTTCTATAAAATAGAAACAAAACTTATGCGTCTTATCAGTTCCTAGAAAATAAAAGCGAAAGTCCAGCAAGCAAAACCAAGATATCAACTTTCATATCTCAGTGGTGAGAATGGTTCCAAAGAGAGATCAGGGAAGAAATGGATGGTTTCTGAGTTTTGAGTTTTGACAGAGAGAAAAAGGTGATCAAACAAATAATAATTTCTTTTGGAAGATGGAGGTCCTATTATTATCTTTGGATTTACATGAGAACAACAGGCCACTACATTTAAGAATCAGAGGATAATCAGTTCTATATGAAAAGCTAGCAAAGGTTTTGCAGAGAATCTTTTGCTCTTATAAAAATGCTGACTTAAAATTCCTTTATTGGAGTATCAGAACTTTAAAAATATCAAATGGAGCCAAAAAAACATTTCTTAGAGGGATGGAGTATAAAATAATAATAAAATTTCAAATAATTGCTATATATAATTCAAAATTATTAAATAATACTAATATATAGTTCGCTTCTTGTTAATGAGGATTAGCTCAACTATAGGATCAAACAATGTCAACAAAAAGATCTTAGGCTTAAATCTTATTGATAATTCTTCATTGATAAATCATCTAAGTATATCACTGTAAATCTTCGTTGAGACTTGTGACGTAATCTGACCTTGAAATTGGTCAACTTTCTTTTTCTTTAAACTTTCATTCACAAAAAAAATGTTGTATTTAATTTTGAGTCATATGAAACTTTTTTATTTAAATATTGAACCTCATAGATTTTTTATAATTATAGAAATCTTATACTATAGTTATATTAACGAGAAACTTAAAAATGATAAGGAACATTTGATGTCAAATACACAAGTAGTGGGTGAGTATGAAAAGAAATATAGCAAAACAGCTAGTTGTCACGTTATTCACACAATCACAACTCAGCTAAAATCATCATTTGCTTTAAGCAACCTAACTTGGTTTTGCTTCTCACAAATATATCCTGATTTTGTTTTCTCTGCTGCAGTACATATATAGCCAAAAAAAGATAGGGAACTCTATTTATAAGAACTAGCAAATCCCAAGATCATTGATATTGAATGCAACTATTATTAGCCACAATTTCATGTCTATTCTATTTTCATTCTCATAAATAAAAAAAATCTAATTAAGAAACCAAATATTTCTAAGCTTGGTATCGTCTTACTTTTTCATCTTTTGCCTGCTCACTTCTTAGTTCGAATGGAAACATTGCCAAATGTCAACCTAGCTAACCGTACGTTAAAGTCACCCACTTGATAATATTTTATATTTACAACTTGATTTCAACAATATTATGTTACTCTTGGGGGAATCAGCCGCCTTGTTGTAAAGCAAAGTTCGGGAAACCTAGGTTTAGTTATTACGAGGTCACTTGGCCCACAGATCCTAGTTGCTACTGGTTTCCTTTAACTTTAAAGAAAGCGCACACGGAAAATTAGCAAGCCAGAGTGTTGTTATTACATACATATACTGAGAAATGATTTTTTCACACCACTCACCAGGTGCTGTGCAGAAAATCTAGTGGTGTGCATGAAATCTGAACCATTGAATGAATTCAAATATATCCTGCCATGTAAGTATATAAATAAGGGATTTGTTAAAAAATCAAAATTAAAAAATATTAAATAAAAAGTTTCATTTAAGTGAAAAATATTAAATAAAAAATTTCATTTAATATTTTTTACTTTTAATTTCTTAACAAGTATTCTAAAATACATTTATCAAAACAAAATAATCCTATTGCATAAAATGGTGTGAAAATAGTATAAAGCCAAAAAGCTAAAGGAAAACATAATCAGTTATAATAGGATCACATGGTTCTGAATGTGCAATGCTTCCAGGCATGGGATTGGTGGGTAAGCAAAGAAAGTAGAAAAGGTTTCCTTCCTTCCCAATGATGTGGGTTAACCTAGGATATCAGCCTACCCATAGCAGACAAATTAAAGTTGGCAGTTTTGAAATATGCTAGCATGAGAAAGGGTGGCTTGATTTTTCTTTTTTTATTAGCAGACATAAGTGCGTGAAAGAAAGGTATGATCGATCCCTTTGTGAAAATGGAATCTCTTTCTCAAAAAGTTTAGGCATGAACTATGAAGTTGGAGCCAAGGTGATAGGGGCTGTGATTTAGACATTGGACATAAATAGGAGAAGTAACTCTAGAATGCAGACACATTGATTTCTATAACAACCTCACATCTCGTTGTGGTGCTTATATGTTAAGAGTTAATGTAATATTGTTACAGGTAGTTACTCAACTTGTTACTGCAGTTTAACTAGTTCAGCTAATGGGTTAAATTTGTGTGTTAGTTGTTAGCTGCTTATCTTTAAAAGATTGGATCATGAAATAATGTTATTTACATATGCTTATAAACATCACTTCATATTCGTATAATTTTTTTTATTTAATTAGAGTAAGTCTTACTTCATTTTTTTTTATATATTCATATTCTTATTCTGTCACCTCATAAAAGTATAAAATGATGTATTTGACATTCATGTGCACCAAACATACATTATTCTAAGTCATGAAACTTGCTGGTTAATTAAGTGCATTTCGAGTGAATAAAAAAATAATATTGGACTTAAGTTAGAGGAAGGTAATGGTTCTAAATTTCAACCCAACATTTTCTTACTTAATGAGGCCTGAGTGTAAAAGAAGAAATGAAAAGGAAAAAAGCTACGGTTCTGCTAGGTTACTAGACTTTATTTTTTAGCTTTGACTAATTACTTAAACAATTTTAAGTCGCAGGTAATAATTAAGTAAAGTCAATACATAGAATGAAAGTATTGTGAGTTTTGGCGGAGCTCGTGTCTGATAAGCCACTTCTGCTTGTCTCGAATACTCGTGTACAAAAAATACTATGAGAAAATATTCTTTAGACCTTCCTCTTAATTATCTCTTTATCATAAGAGTTCGAAGAGTATATATATTTGGTCATTCTGATGTTCTCCATATTTAGTAAGTGTACTCCTAACATGAACCAAAATGGAGTGGTCTTGCACTTCAAGCAAAGTGACAAAGGAGAATCATTAATGCGCAATAACTCTCCAAATTTTCATATAACACACTCATTTTCCGTAATGACAAACAAAAAGGGGGATGAGTAGAAGATATCTGTATCAACTTATCGATAGTTTACTTAGTGGAAGAAGCTCTAGACGGATAATTTTTTTTTGCTGAGAACAGAAAGTAGATATTAAAGCCAATTGTTCTTAGTGTTGTCTAATCACGATCAATGCCCTTTAATTTAAAATTAAAATCATTAATGAGCATACTAATGAATGGTTGTGAGGAAATCCTAGGAGAGTCAAGAAATGCTGGACTTGCTTCATCTGGAAAATATTCCAATGCTTACTCCTTTCCATTTATGCAATTTCATTAATATTTAAGAGACGTCACCATGTGCACGAAACTCATATTTTATGTTTATGTTGAGGCTTATGAATAACATGACCTCTAGAGGAGTGAAATGGGTCAACCCGTCCTATTCCGTTTTTAACCTGTTAAAATATAGATGGGGCGGATTGGCTTATTTTGAGAAATAAGTTAGAAGAGTCAATTCACTTCGTTTTAGGACGGATTGGCGAGTTGACTGGCCTAAAAGAGAAAATAAGAAAAAATAAACAGTTTGGCGGGTAAACTCGTCTAATCTATCTAAAAACAAAAAAAAAGTATAAAAAATAAAAAAAATTATAAAAATTTAAAAAAATAAAAAAATTATAATTTATAGAGACTAAAAAAATAAAAAAAATTAGTATTATATTCATAAAAATACTATAAACACAAATAAAAATATTCATTTATAACATTTAAAAAAAAACTCAACCTAACGAACTAATATGCTCTTACTCCGCTTAACTCACGAGTTATACGGGATGGATTATACGAGTTAAAAAATAAAAATAAATTAAAATTTTAAACTCAATTCTCTAAAATATAACAGGTTAACTCAACGAGTGGAACTTATTTTCTCACCTCTAATTAACCGCATGTGGGACCGTAGCAGTCATGTTAAATAGCAGTCTCCAACCAGTCACAGGCATCAGTCAGTGACTCTTGAAGCAGCAGCTAGCTACTGAGCTAGTGTTTGATTCAAGAACCCTGTGTTTCTTTCTCTTCCTTTATTGAAACCTTATTAATTTTTCCTTAATTAGCTATATTGAGCTTCATGGCTGAGAAAACCATCTTGTTAACGTGTCTTCTCTTCCTTATTCTGCAACATAACTTTGGTTCAGTTGCACCATCAAGGCTGCTAAACCTTCACCCTCCACCAGTACCAGCTATTCCTAGAGTCTCATTGAGGAGTCCACAACCTCCTTCCCTTGGTTGGTATAGGTATACCATAAACGATGATGATAAAGGTGGTAAAGATGCCTTCCGCCCAACAAGTCCTGGTCATAGCCCCGGTGTGGGAAATCAAGCACCACTAAGCAGTCCATGACCTACGGATTTTGGTCTTGAAGATGCATGCTAACTAGCTAGATATTTTGGGATTGAATTGTGTTCTTTTTTTTTTCTCCTTCTCCCTCTGATGAATGAGAGTTGTAGGTTAAAATCTAGTATTTATAATAGCTAAGCTTGGAGTGTTTTGGGAAAGGAAATGAATATCTACTCATTATGTTTCATGTTTTCATAGGTTAGTTTTGCTGGATATTTTAAGCAGTACTGATTGCAATCCGAAGGTTCAATGTGAGAGTAGTTGCATGCATAATATATGGTGTTTTTTTAATATGCATAAATTAAATTAGCTCTCTTCTTCTTCCTATTCCTTTTTGAGTAATTTTACTATGTTTCAGTTAGAGACATTATATTTTTTTTGATAAATTCTGTTAGAGACATCTGAAGGTTAATCATTAATGATCTTTATATGCTTGATATGATGGTGACTTTATCATGAATCCTTGAGTTTGGGTCTATGGATAGATCTTGTAAAATACTTACTATATCAGATTTTATTAATTTATAAATTGATCTATTTTTTATTTAATATTTAGTCCTATTAGTATTTATTATTTCAGTTAAATCCTTATTCATTGGAACTCAGATCAAATCATGAAAAATAAAATAAAATTTAGAACCCAAATCGGAACTAGAAAATTAGAACCCAAACCAAGAGAGTTTGGAAACCCACCAAAAAAATTAGAACAAGATCAAATCCATAAAAAAAAAAAAACACAACCAAGATTCAAAAATTTCTAAACCAAATAAATTCCAGGTGGAATCCATGTCTTGAAAAGACTTGAATTCTCGTTCAACACAGAAAGACTTGAATGTGTTCCGATTGTAAGACTGAATATGTTCCCATCGACCTGATCGGCACAGTTCACCTCTTTGTCCTCCCATGTTTTGAAAAGACTTGAATTCTGGCTCAACACAAAAAAAATTCAAGTAAAATTCTTCAACATCCATGAACTAATCACCCACTAAAAATCTTCAAAAGAATTAACCAAAAAATAAAATAAAATGAAGAAAAGTAGAAAACTGGAAGCATTGAAGGACCTCTTCCATTGCAAGATGGCACCTTGAGTCCCATCCTATAGCTGCAGCAGCGAATCATCACACTGCGTCAAAGAGACTAACCCAGCCAGCCAGCGCCGGAGGATGAGCTGGTCTACAACTGCAGGACGAGACGGGGAAGGTGGGGGCGTGCGTAGCAAGGGAGCTGATGGCAGTGGCCGCAAACGCCTTGAAGACCAACATAACAATGTTGGGGCCGCTGGGCATCACCGTCGACAAGGTTGCCGGAAAGGTTATCTGCGCTATGCCTGAAATATCGGTTGAGGTAGAAATAGGTCAACACATGTCAGATTTTGTATTAAATAAATTTAATTTGTTGATTGTTAATGTTTAACTTGATTTTTTTAAAAGTATGACATAATCTGAAATTTATTTAAATATTTATTTTATAATAATTTTTTTAATTAAATTAACAAATTTATTTTTAAATAAATTAATAGACTTTTAAATAAATACAAATTTATCTTTAAATAGATCAATAACATTTACATAAATTAATAAATTTATTTTTAAATAAATTAACATATTTTTACATAAATTAACATACTTAAACTTTAAAATAAATCAACAAATCTAGATCAATAAATATATAATTTTTTAAATATTATATTATAAATATAATATTCTAATTCAATAAAATAAATCTAATAAAATATTTTTATTATAATTTAACACTCATTTTTTTATTTTTATAGATAATTATTACTTTTTTATTTTATTCTTTAATCAATGTATCACGTTACAAAATTATTGGAAGCCAACCCTCAAAACCTTTATGTGCGTCACAAACTTGTATGAGGAAGTGAAAAGGAAAAACACAGAACCTTTTCAATCACCAATAGGTCTTAGGCATACCTAGTACGTATTAATTTTTTGGTAGAAATTCTATGATGGAAACAAGTTGGTAAAAAGGTTGAAGACAAGAAATACAACTGCACTAAGCTTATAGGACAAACTTCAACTGGAATTTTCAAAAGTAAATAAGAACTCAAGGGAACACAACTTGCTTGGTTGGTAAAACATAATAAAACAACACAACGACTAGCAGCAGAGTACAACAAATTGAATATTAATTAATTAATCAGAAACTAAAGTAATGGGCTACATCGAAACTCACTTCAGAATAGATAATTTTCCTCAAAGGTGAGACAGAGAATTTGGAATTCACAAGATTAGGAATTTGGGAATCTGGGTGAAGTTAAAATATTTTTAAGTGAGTGGAAATAACGTATATATACTTACAGTTTTTTATCTGTGACTTATACCAATACCGTTGGGATTCTTATCTCCAAGTTGCAAAATTCTTGCTTTAAGAATTTTGTAACTCGTCATATTTTAAACTCTCCTATCGATTAAAAATTAAAATAAAAAAATAACAAGTATTTATAAAAGTAAGATGTAACTTTTAAGTTATAACATAATTTTAATATAATATTTATGTTTTAACTTATAAACTTAAATTTTAGTCATTGATTTTTATTAAAGTTTAATTAAAAATATATTAATATATTTATAATAAATTTATAATTATAATTATTATTATAATATATATTATATTATACATAATTAAATAGGTGAAATCGATTTGTTAAACTTAAAAGATCTATTAAATATCTTGATATTTGACATTTTTAGTTAAACGAACTTTTTAAAAAAATTTAATTTAACTTATTTAATAAATAGATTAAGCTTCAAACAGACCAAGTTATAAGCTCCTGACGAGCAGCCTAACTTATTTCTATCTCCATATGTGAAGTCTTTTTCACAAATAACTTTATTTTTAAGGATTAATTTGAAATTTTAACTAACTTGTTACCTGATAAATAGGTAAACGATTCACATCATTTATTTAATATGCATATAACAATTAATGCAATCTAACGGCTACTAAAGGAGGTCCATCCATGGACCCTTTTTTGGGGGTCTATGTTAAATACAGTCTAATATGATTGGGAATATCTAATATGGATGATGGGCTACTGAAATCAGTCATTGATTTATTGTTAAAATATAATAAAATATTATATTTAATTAATAACATTTATATTCATATAAAAATTTAATTAAATTACTCTTTTTTTATTTTTATGAATAATTATACATATAAAAAATTTATAAATTTTAATTGATAATTTTTTATACACCTAAATTTATATATAAATACTATCAAATTAAAAACAATAATAATTTATCTATAGATTCAAACATTTTAAGTACATGATAGATGGCTCGGATATGATTATAAGCTGTGTTTCAAAAGTGACTAAACTCATGGATGCTCTATGGAATTATCTCTCCTTATATCCTGACTTTAAAATATTAAGTTTATTGATATCTCATCATTTTGTCTTTTTTTTAATGACTTTACTATTTACACACCAAAATGATTATGCTCATTTTACACTTTTCTTATTTGTTTATACCATCTTTTAAAGATTATGTTACACGAGAGTTGTTCACCTATATCTCACTTATAAGTCCATCTATACTTAAATTCTCGACATATACGGCCATCAAAAGGAGAGCAAAATTCTCAACATATACGGCCATCAAAAGAAGAGCAAAAAACTTTGAGCTTGTTGCATTCAAATTATCCTTAATAAAATGAGTAGCTTCTCTGTTTCTTTTGACATACAGTGATTTTGTCCTTTTGTATATCACGAAAGATGCACATTGGTGCCGTAAAGTTATTAATTATAAAACAGGTGATTATTGATAATCATAGCCTTCTTTCTTAGAGACAGTTGATTCTGGATAGACATCTTCTGAGTAAAAAAGATAAACGCGCAAATCATTATTTAGAGCCATTTATTAAATATATAATTCTTGTCAAGGAGTAGTGGACCACTTTGAGTCTGTTATTTAATTTCAGTCAGATTGTTTTTAAGTTTTGAGATAGCTTCTTTGTCCAGAATGAGATCTTGATAATCATAGTTTATTCCTAACTGGCAAGCACAAAATCTGAAAAATATGGGTTAGAGATGACCTACTTTTTATTTCCTACCCCACCAAAATATTACACACATCAATATCTTAGGGTTTAATTTTAGGTCAAATGCTCACATCAAGCCCTCCTTATACAGGGACAACGGCAGTACTTTATATCAGTCATTGCAGTGCTTATAGGTACCGTATTTCTTTACTAGCAATAATTTTTGCTTACTGAATCAACAGACTCGAAAACGACAGTTTATTTTTGTATTAAATTCGCGAGAAAGAATCTTATGAGTAACGTGTATCGAATGTTTTTGCATTTGTCCATGTGTTTCCCTTTTCTCCTAGAACCTGGCTATTGTATATATTTTTATTCTTTTCTTTTTCCTATGATAAATTTTTCTGAGTTTGCGGGTGCAGGTACTCAGATATATCAATAAAAAGATTGAATTGGTATATTGAGAATTGTTATAGCCACATAATAAATCTGCAATTTTTAACTAAATTCTTACTCATTCTAAAAGCAAGAAATTGAAGTTTATTTTTTAAAAAAATATTAGTGTTTAACTTTTCATACACGTGGTGAAATCTAATATCTTCTCCAACAACTTATTTTTCATTTTTTATTGATAAATATTTTTAAAATTTTGAATGACAATCAAATCAAATTAGATGGTCTCATGAGTAATTAATAGAAAAGAAAAAAAATAATTAACTCACTCATAATTTAATGGGATATAATTAAATTTGAAGTTTTTCCTAATGGAATTTACGGTATTCAGAGAGGCGTCTACACATGGGAACAATTTTTAAGGTTACAAACTTAAAATTGCCCTTCTATCCCTTCAAGGGTTAAATGGCCTTCCATCCAGTGAGATTTCTTAAAATAAATATTAAGTTGGGTGCAAATAATAAAATTTTATAGAATAAAAATAAAAATAAGAATAAGAATTGATAAATTAAAATAAGAATTCTATTTTAATTTCACAATTTGGTAAGATATAATATAATATGAAATAGAAAATAATTTTATAGTTCAATATATGATATATAATATGGAATAGAATTTAAATTGATGTAAATGATATAATTATCCTTAATGAGAAAAAAAAATATTTTTTCTTCCATATATATATATATATAAGACTAATTTTTCTTGAGATAATATTTAAGACTAATTTTTTTATAACAAAAATTATGATAATATTTTTTTATCATACTTATCAATATTATTTTACTCTTCTAGGTTAGAGTATAAGCTTTTATCATCTCTTTTAGAAGTAGGGTAAACAAAGTTTGAAAGTTGGATTTACTTTACATAATGTTAGATAGATTGATGTTAGGTAGATTATTAAAGGGTAA
The DNA here is from genome assembly GCA_029884595.1 of Ormosia semicastrata. Taxonomy (NCBI): domain Eukaryota; kingdom Viridiplantae; phylum Streptophyta; class Magnoliopsida; order Fabales; family Fabaceae; genus Ormosia; species Ormosia semicastrata. Next base: position 7,664,382 of record JAQQTO010000037.1, read on the forward strand.
TTCTTATCAATTTATAAATTAAATAAAGATATATTAAGTAAAAAATATAGAATTGTATTTCACAAAAAATATAAAATCACATTCTTTACCTTTTTTTATGAAAAATAAGATTTCACAAATTTGTGAAATAAAGTTTAGAATTAGAATATCATTCCTTTTTTTTTTTTGTCATTAACAAACTAAGAATTCTCTAATTCTAGAATTAAATTTAAAATAACATTTCATTCCTTCATACTAAATATAACAGAACACAATTTTAAACTTAGAGCTAATAATATTACTACATTCCACCCTATTTTGATTGGCTACGCTAACTACATAAAACAATAGATGCTAACAGAATATGCTCTATTTCTTACCATGGTTAAGAGGTGGGTTAACCAATTTCTTTCATATTCTGCCTAAGTTTCAATAAATATTGCCACTTGTATAACTAAATAGCAAAAAAGAGGACACTGTCACAAATCCAGCAGCAACCAACCAGAGATGGTGTGAACATTCTCTCCATGTCTTTAGGTGGCTTACATGATAGTATCACAAGAGGTACATTACACCTCTGATTGTTTAATTCTTGTTGTTGATTGGTTACTGCCAATTTTCCTGGTATGTGTCAAGTTAACATTAGTTTCCTAATATATTTTATTGGCTTGATTAAAATTCAAAATTTACCACCAAAGATAATTGATTTTGCTAATGAATAAGCAAGCAACCCCATTGAGTTAAATGTGCACCGCTATCAAATTCCTCTGTTATGGCCAATGTTTTGGGCTTTTGGCACAATCTGAACGTCGCAAAATGTTGATTGAATCAATTTGAAAGTTTTCCCACCTTAATTTGTTTTGTTTAGAATGACTAATCGTTAATAACACTAACAGGAGGTGGTGGAGGATTTGCTTCCAAAACGAGTCAAAAACAGGGTTACATAAGCAGAGATCCTCTGCGCCCCCTTTCTGAAATCTGCTTCGAAAACTAAAATCAGGAATAATCAAAATAAAGTAAATAAACCCATCATCACGCCCTTTGTAAAGTTAAAATAAGTTTTACTTACTGCATTTTTATGATTCGATGTAGGACTCTAGTGGCTTACCTTACTAGAGCGAAAACTGAATTGAGCACAAAGGCAGCTCCATTCATGCCTTCAATTTCACATCTAGGTGGCCCTATAATAAATTGAGCCACTAATCCTCAAGATCTAGAGTTTATTTTGGTGATCTACCACACAGCCTTTCTTTAGTTGTTCTTAATAGATAATATCAATTGATCATTTAGTTGTAATTGTTGTTTTCTATTTCAGCCTGACAACACTTCGCCAGGAGTCAGCATGGGGAGTGCTGCTTTCATTGAATCCACTTCTCCAACGGAACAAATATTTGGTAAGATTATGGCATTCAATTTCCAACACCCTCTAATGATAAAAATTTATGTTTTTATGAGATTCTAATCTAAAATCAATTGGTATTAAGTAAAGTGAGAGTGACCTAATAAATATATAAATCGTATCCGAAATATTGAAGTGAGCTTCTAACTTAAAATCAATTAATATTAAATAGAGTAGTATAACAGATATATAGACTGTACCTGAAATATTGAGACAAACAACATGAAACTCTTAACACTTTTTTACAGCAAGAAGTACTGAAGATGAATCCAGTCACTGAACAAGGCAATTCCATTTGTCCATATGGTGCAGAACATATTGGACCTAACCGCGTAGACGTAGTTGATCTGGTCTTGCATAATTCCTGAATACTACTGATTATGTGAACTTATGCGTGCTCGCGGCAGCTATAGCTTATTCCATATTCTATGATAAAATAATCAAGTTCATAAAATATATTTAAATATAAGCGGTGCTTAACACCCATCCGGCCCAATAACTTCACTCGAATCAAAGCTAATTGAATCAGGTTTGTGTCTAAAAAATTTTTTGTTTGGATGTGTTTATTTTGATTAAAAAAAAGAGTTCTTTTTGTATTTTTTTTATCATATTTGGATGACTTGTTTTTTTGAAAAAGTAAGAGCACAAAAAGATTATTATTTTTTAAGCTAGATTTTGGTGCTTTTTTTTAAAAAAAAATTATAACAAAAAAACTGTTTAAATATTAAAAAAAGTACTTCTATAATATTATATCTAAACATAAAATATCTTTTACTTTTTTAAAAGATCTTTAAAAAAAAATCTTATTTTTTCATAGACTTATTATGTTTTCAAGTTGTGTTCAGGTCATATTTTGAGTTGACTCAATCCAATTCAATGCAATATAATATATAAAAACTTTAACTTTTAGAAAAATTAATAATAAATTATAAATTTTCTTGACTTAAATTAATAATTTTGTATAACTTATATTTTAACATTGATATAATTTATTTTAAAATATACATTAAAAATTATCTTTAATTTTAATTTTTTTCTTTTAAAATCTCATAATTTAATTATACATAATTTTTAAATTTTATTTAAATATCGAATCGACTTAGTCTTAACCCACTCATTAATCAAGTCATTTAATGAGTCAAATCTAAGTACCAAAAAATGACCCGCTCAAAACATTGGGTTGAGTTTGTACCAAATCAAATCAAATTCAACTCAATCCATTAACACTCTTAAATTTAATTATGATTAAATATATTTTTATGTCAGTTTAGCTTTTTACTTGCGCTAACAATTAAGATACATATTGCCAAGCTGTAACTTCAGATGGAGAGAGATATCGTAAAAATCTTGATGGAACGATAGCTATCACTAATTAATTAAAACATGTTTATATAGAAGATCTAGATGGAACGATAGATATCATATCACTAATTAGAAGATTTCATATAGAAGATTAGATTGAACGATAGATATCACTGATTACAGATATATATCATAAAAATCTCCTACCAACTCAAACGCGACCCCCCCCCCTCCCCAAAAAAAACTATTTACACTAAATATTATTAGTTCACAGTTCTATTCTTTTTGACATTCCTCTAATACATATGTTTCGTTACTTTTGTATGCTCGTAAGTTTTTTAAATTTTTAACTGACATGTTTTTTCTGGTAGAAAAAAACTTATTATTTATCCACATACCTTGTTGATAATTGTTAAATTAAAAAGCTTCACATTTTCTTGAGAAATTTCTACGGATAGCAATTTTCGCACCAAACATATGCGTTGTAAAGCATAAACGGCAGCAAGCCATGCTTCAAATCAAATTGTTGGCTCAAACACATTGGTACCAGTTGTATATTTCTGGCATAAGTGAGCCTTTACCTGATCAGATATACGTACAAAATGTTGGGTTAGTTGAATACCAAACTAATTATAGGCTATGACTGTGTCCCTCAAAAACGAAAACTATTGCCGATTAATTAAATAATTAAAAATCAATCCAATGAAATTTGAATAAGATTGTGACAAATTGAGAGAGTGAACGGTTTAGGATACTTATTAATTTTCAGTGAAGCTTTTTCTGGTGTTGCTGTTACACCTAAACGAAGGCATTAGCAACTAATTAATGGATGATACTTAAGCCACTTGTGCTATATATATATATATATACTAGATTTTTTAAATTGTTTTTCTGAGCCTAACGGGGAAAAAAAACTCAGATAAAGAAAAGTTGAAGAACTTGTCAAGCAATAGTTTGAACCGACTCACACGTATAAAATCAGAAGACAAAAGAAAACAAAAGATAATTAACTTTATTAAACATTTAACAAAATAAACAAGAATGAATAAATATGAAATACGAAACGAATATATAATAAAATTTAAAAGTATGATTTTTCTGAGTCCCCTAAATCAAAACAAATTAAAATACGTCAGAATCAATACTCGATACTATAAAAAAAAAAGAAAAAAAAAGAAACCACTAGCATTCAGAAAACTAAACTTGAACCATTGGAATCCATGAAATTTATTTACGATGGAAGCTGTCCTTGGGGATCACCGATTTCATCAATATTTTTTTTTATGGATAAAAGTTTATCAATGTGATAAAATCATAAAACCCTTCGTTCACGTTTCCTTTGTGGTGAATATGTGACAAACGATTTGGGCCACGGTGGCGGGGGGCACTCTTTGAGGGGCAGAATCTTGCTGTCCTCCGATGTGGGGGTCTTGTATCCGTCGTCTTCGTCATCAAAGTCTGGCTCGGCTGGGAGTTTCATGGTGATTGCCGGGCACTTTTTATTGGTCACATCTGGAAGTTGCATGTTGGCTGTAGGGGCTTTTTTGTCCATCACGTCGCCAGAAGATATTTTAATTTGTTCCATGGAGATTTCAATCTTGTCCATGGTGGCTTTTGCACAAGAACAAGATGAGTGTTTGGGCGGTAGGAAAATAGAGGAGAAAAGAAATCAAGGTGATCGAGGTGAGTGTTGCATAGGTATATATATATATATACATGCATGGGAGTGTGGAAATCCTTTTTTATAAGCTATTTTTGTGGCGGCGTTACAAGGTTGGAGTCTTACCTTGTATAGAATTGAAGTTAACTAGTTATTATGGGGGGAAAAAAACTAGTTATTCTGTTGTGTTTGACAGTTATTATTAGGATAAAGCAAACTGGCAATTTGAGCTTTATTTGGAATTTAGGATACTTCTCAAAAGTCAAGATTGTAATTGATAATGATTACTTCTTAAATTCCCTTGCCGAGTTAACAGAAATATGTTATTGCATGACATTATTAGTTGCGCACATTATTAATTTTTTTATTTTTATTTGCTGTGAAATCAAAGATACTTTAAACACTATTTTCGAGTTGGAATTGTGTAAATAATTAAGTACACCCAATATATATATATATATATATATAATAACAACATTCTTCTACAGAATACTTGAAAGTTGAAAGAGGTGTGCTTATTGCGAAGTTCAATCACGTTGGTAAGTTTTTTATTTTTTTAATTTTTTTTTATGTCCAAAGCAAAATGGATCCAGAGATAATGGTGAGAAGAAAAACACGTTGTCATCCATAATTTCAAAATGCTAATTTGCTAAGGTGATATAGCAAGGTGTGCTTCTCTCCAATAAAATTACACTTTAGCCTCCTAACAAAATTGTTCAGGGATGTCATCAACCAGAGTTTGCAGCTAGGGGAATCCTCCTTGTTCTTCATGAGAGCACCAACTAACATATTAGAATCAAATTCAATAAGAGATTAATTTAGAGGTTTCAGTCTCCTGCAGTAAGCATGTCTACTGCAAGTGCAAATTGAAAAGCCTTTTTTAGAAAGAAATATTGTTTATTACCGAAAAGAAAAAGAAAAAGAAGAGGACATTGTTTAGGGCCTCCAATTCCCCCATTTCCGAGCTGGATCACTCATAGGCTTACACCTTAGCCATTTGCCATCTTGGATCACCCACCCGGATAGCCCAATCATACTAATAACTCCACCCCCATCCATAGCTAACCCTGCCAGCACCAAAGGTCCAAAAGGATCTCGCACCCGAAACCACACGTGTGGTGGCGTCGCGCACTCACAATAATACCATCTAGAACAATTCCGTGCACATTTGGAAAACGCGCAAGAAAGAGTAATTTTAGTAACATACTTTTATTTATCAATAATGATATTTTTATCACAAACAATATATATATCTCTTTTCATATCATTTTTAATACTATTTATTATTCTTATTTTTTTTTATTTTTTCTCACTTAATCACATCCATTTAAAATGAGTATAAAAAATAATGTTAGATTAGAAATGATGTAACAACATCATTTCTATTTATTTATATCACTATATATTTATATAATTTTTATATTATTTGATTATATCTAATCTCATTTTTATATACATTTATTTTGATTTTATCACCTAAATAAATATGAAATACACATTACTTATTACTTTAAGTTATGTGTATCTAACTTTTTTCTCTGAGAAAATCTTCCTCCCACTCATCACCCTGCATATATATGCACTACTTCGGATAATTATATCTGAGACTATACGGGTTAGTATCTCTTCGTAGCCCATGTAAAGGTGCTCAAATGCTTAGCGCAAAGGATTCTGAACCATTCACTCTTAAGCCTAAGACTTTGCAATTGGTAAGTTCCCTTGATATTATAGAGCTCATAATCTGATCTCCTTACTGACTACTGTACTTGTAAGCCAAAAGCACAAGTTTTAATAAGCGCAATTACCAATAGTGCAAGTATCACGAAATTATAATTGTTAGATTTTACTTGAATGGTAATTGTTATATATGATGGTGTTTTACTGTTTTTAAACTAGAGTGCTATTATTTAAAAACTATATTAGATTGTAATTGTACATCTATATAAATTCAAGTGATTAGGCCACTGAAAGTTCTTCCTTCAATTTAAACATGATCTTACGTAGAGAATTATTTACGTAGTATTGCTTTTGTGGAGATAAAAGATTCTTGTATTTCGCTCAATACAATAGTTCCCTCCCCGAGTTGTTGCAATCAAACTTATTCATTTGTATAGACCTAACAAATTTATATAAAAAATATTATTATACACTTTGATTTACAGAATTGTATATATATTTTTAATTTCGATAATACATTGTTACGATAAATAATCAAGCTTCTAAAGATTAGATTAACATATGCAAACGAACATTTTCTCTTCGAAGAGCAAAAAATGTATCCCCAAAACAAGAAGGAAAAGCCTGTAGAAACTTAAATACAGCCTCAATCAATGGAGACAACTAGAAGATCAGTTGCAAGCAAACTATAGGCCAAAGAATATGCCATAAGTCAGTACTAAGAATATGACCATACATGTGTAAGACTTAAACGCCATACACAATTTTTAGTAGAAGCATTAATCAATATAAGGATTTTGAAAGTTGAAATTTTCATATACTCGGATTGGATGAAGAAATCATAAACTTCAAACTTTGACAGAAATTGAAAAAAAAATTAGTTTCTCCCCCTTTACCCTTCTTTCAAGACAAACATAATGATGATGACTTTTCTGTGAGCGTGAGCAAAAAAAAGAATGTATCTTTTTAGGATAGAGAGAGGACTAATTTGTATATATTTTTATTTAATCTAATACGTCCATCAAACATCAGAACTAATGAGTGAGATTAACTCACTTTAAAATTTAATTAAAGAGCAATTATTATAATTCCTTAATTTTAGGCCACTAAAAAGGAAGTTACTAACGGGCAACTTTTCAATATTCTCCCACTTGGCCTAAAATTTGAGGAAACCACAAATAAGTATAATGCATTAATCATTACTACACTAAATCTCACCCTTATGGATACATAATTACCTTAAATAGTAAAACACTAAGCATGAGTTATGGCGGTCATGCATTAATTTACAAAACACATTCCCTTCCATATACCACGAACACTAGTGCGCTACTATACAAGGTACATACGTAACAAATAAAATTTCATACATGTCCCATAAGTGTTTCTAGAACATTCACGTTATAACTCATAAATATAATTATGTGCACAATAACTAGAAACAATCATTGAGGTTCAGAAACACATAAACGTAATGAGCTCAGAGTATCAACATCATTTAAATACATTATTCAAAAGGAGAATCAAGACTCATTCTATGTACATGTTCCTTAAATGTCTTGGGTTATAACCCTTTAGTTAACGGGTCAGCAATCATAAGGTTTGTTCTAACATGCTCTATAGATACTCTTTGTTTCTGAACTTCCTCCTTAATGGCAAAAAACTTTAATTCCATATGCTTGGTACCTTTTGAGTATTTGTCATTCTTGGAGAAAAATACTGCTGCAAAATTATCACAATAAATTTTCAGCGGTTTGACAATGGTGTCGACAACCCCAAGCCCTGAAACAAAATTTTGCAGCCATAATGCATTAGCTGTAGCCTCAAAACATGCTATGAATTCGGCCTCCATGGTGGATGAAGCAACAACAATTTGCTTAGCACTTTTTCATGATATGGTCACTTCTCCAAGAAGGAATAAGTAGTCAAATGTAGACCTCATACTATCAACACATCCACCAAAATCTGAGTCTGAATATCCAATTACTTCTAATTGGTTGGATCTTCTGTACATGAGCATATAATCCTTAGTTCCTTGCAGGTACCTCAAGACTTTCCTTGCAGCTTTCCAGTGATCAATTCCAGGATTACTTTGATACCTGCCTAACATTCCAACCGCAAAATTGATATCTGGTCTCGTGCAAGTTTGCACATACATGAGATTACCCACCACAGAACCATACAGAATTGATTCCATTTGTTTTCACGTTGTCATTCTTTGGACATTGCATAAGACTGAATTTGTCCCCTTTTTAAATTGGTAAAATTCCAACGAAACAATTTTTCATGTTAAATCTCTCTATAATTTTCTTAATATAGGCTTTTTGAGACAATCTTAACAATCCTTGTGATCTATCACTGAATATTTCAATTCCTATCACATAGGATGCCTCTCCCATGTCTTTTATTTCAAAATTCTTAGAGAGATATTCTTTCGTCTTATGCAACATACTCAAACTATTAGTTGCAAGTAAGATATCATCAACATACAGGACTAGAAACATAAACTTACTCCCATTAACCTTTTGGTATATACATCTATCAACTAGATTTTCTTCAAAACCAAAAGAGGTAACGGTATCATTGAACTTAATATACCATTGCCTTGAGGCTTATTTCAGTCCATATATTGATTTCTTAAGTTTACACACCATATGACATTTTTCTTCAATTAGAAAACCTTCAGGTTGGTCCATATAAACTTCTTGTTCAAGACTACCATCTAGAAAGGCTGTTTTCACATCCATCTAGTGTAACTCTAAATCATAATGAGCCACCAATGATATAATAATACGCAATGAATCTTTCTTTGAGACGGGAGAAAATGTTTCATTATAATCGACACCATCTTTTTGAGTATATCATTTAGCAATAAGTCGGGCTTTATATTGTTCAATATTGCCATTTGAGTCACGCTTGGTCTTAAAGACCAACTTACAGCCAACTCGTTTAGCACCTTCTGGCAATTCAACAATGTCTCAACCTTGTTTTCTTCCATGAATTTTAACTCTTCTTTCATGACATCAATCCATTTCTCTAACTCAACACTATTTATAGCTTGTAAAAATGAAACTGAATTTTCATTAATTCCAATGTCTGATTCTTACAAGTAAGTCTCATAATAGTTCGAAATAGCTGATTTTCTTACTCTTTGAGATACTTTCAAAGGCACTACTTGAGACTCATTTAATTCAAACTTTTGTGAGTTACTTTTTTCATTAGGTATGTTATCATTCAAATATTGTTCATTGTTGTCAGAATGTTTTGCAACAGCTGGAATAACACAATACAACAAAGAAGGAGTTTTAGCGATAATTTTTTAGTGGCCATACACTAATTGCCAGGAATACATTTTCTAAAGTGGTGATCTTCCGTCGAATGAACATTGGCCACTAAAAATTCTAATTTTTGCGGCAAATATAACAAATGGCTATTAAACAGGAAGCATAAGAAATTTCACTCGCGAGAACACTTTTCCTATTCCCTCTAATAATATTTTTTAATCAAAAATATTTTTCCTTCTCCATTATGAAACTCTTACCACCATTATCTATCATTCTCTCCAATAATTTTCTATTCTCTCCACTCTCCCCACCATTCTCCAATCGGTTACTCAAAAAAACACCAATAGCTGGTGCGCAGTGGTGGTTAGCGCGAGGTGGATCTAAGTGGCGGATCTGATTTCGGATTTTGGAGCGGTGGTTGTCGATGTGCTGTGGTTGATGGGGTCGTGTGCTGGCTTGAACAGCGGCTGGCGGTGGTAGTTCGATTCGGAGCAGCGGCGTCTCAGTGAGGGATCGTGCAGCGTTTCGCATAGCAAACAGTGGTGAGGAACTGGGCTTGGTGGGTTGCACGACGGCTGGGGTTGTAACTCTGGCGAAGGCTTAGGAGCGATTGTGAGGTATGTGCCTCTTTATTCTCCTTTCTATTTATTTCTTGTTACCGTATTTTGTCCTTCTTGTTGTTCTTCTTCCTCTGTGTAAGAGAAAGCCAAGTCTCTAGAATTACAAGCATCACAATATTATTTATTGGTTGCATTAGAATTTCAACTTGTGTGTAGAGAAAGATTATAACATCGAGAATCATGATTTACAAGGTGAAAACTGTGAACTCTTGATTGATTATGGAAAAACACATAAAAAAGTATCACTGCTAGAGAACTTAGACTATTTTTAACATTTCTTCGTGTTGGTGACAGGGTTCATGGATTGCGTAATAAAGATTCCAATGCCGAAAAAATTGAAGATGGAAAAGTTTATAGATATATGAGCTTGTAGTTACACTTGCAGTTGCATAGTATTGGACTAGTACTATGGTTGGCAAATGATAAAAGCTAAATAGTTTTGGTAATTTTTCAGCTAATGTGTGATTTATTAAATTATCCTATATTGTAATCCACCATGAAAAAAGTTTACATCATGCTCTTATGAATAGCATCAACATTTAAATGTTAGAGAATAATGTCTCGATTTATTCTTAGTAAGTTGTCTTCTGATGCCACTTATATCATCCTTTGTTCCTTATTGTTATTCTAAAGTAACCTGCTTATTAAGCAAGTACCTCTATTGTTAAATATAAAAAACCATTCATGAGCCTTCATCTAACATTTTAAGCTTTTGGGATAGTTGGTTATTAACATGGTACTAGAGCCTCTATGACCAAGTGTTCAAGACTTAGGAATTTGATCCTTGTTGTCCCCATTCTTCTAAATAAAACTTGAATTTCAGCACAAGGTAGAGTGGACCTGAGCATTGTCCACCATTCAAGCCCAAATGATTCTTGTATAAGGGGGTGTATTAAGATATTAAAAATCATTCATGAGCCTTCACCTAATAGCTTAAGCTTTTAGGATAGTTGGTTCTTGACATCTATCTTCTATATGTCTAATATTTCCATTAAAACATTATTGGCTTTGAATCATAAATGGGCAATCCATAATAAAGCCTTCATTGTCATCTATTTCTACAATTATAGTGTCTGTGAAAACGCTAATGATTTTCATGTCTAGATATTTATCATGTCATTCTTTATCAATTATTTGTGGAGGAGGAACTGTGTGAGTTTTAAACAATATATAGAGCAGATACATATGATTTTTGTTCTTCTGCAGGTTATGTCTTGCGTGCTTTAGACAATGCTTAAAAATACTTGTATCATTCATTTAAAAACCATTTAGTTATATTAAAAATGTAGTGGAAATGATAAGTGATTCCAGAAATATTAATTATCATGAAATGGCTAACGTAATAACTGAAATGCCAAAGTCCATAGTGTAGTCTTTTATTAATTAATAATAGCATTTATTAAATCAAGACATCTTGACATCCTACTGGCAATTTTAATTTTATATGATTTTTCATCTTTTAGGTGGTGAAACTGATGAAAAAGAAGGGTACAAACATAGTTCTGACTAATTGTGCTAGAGTTGGTGATATAATTTCAGTGGCTAGCTCGGCAAGTCCATCAATAGGCCATACAATGGCAACTGTGGAGGTATAAGAATATTTTTGTTATAATTAGTAAAATTTGTTATATTTATGCCTCCTTTTTTTTAATGGTCATTTAACTTAATGAAATGACCATGGTTCATTTGATGGTCATTTGCTGCCTTCAGTTGCTTGTGTAAAAAATTCTAGAGGAGTCTTCCAAACTCATACTTGCTCTTTTGTCATCTTTGAAGCTACTTCTATAGTTTTTGCATATATAGTTGTTATATGTTTGTGGTTATTGTTTACTCAATTAAATGAATAGACTAATGTTGAAATTTTTGTAGTTCACTAGAGGAAGAATTGGTGAGCGACTGATGGCTAAAGGTGAAACAAACCTTGTCATAAATGTGCTTCCAGGCTTATTAGAATCATATGAAGTTCAGGGAAGAGGAGAGCTACAGCAGGGTTTGTTCATGTTTCTATGAGATTGCATGATCCTTACCATGATATACACGTAAAAACTATGATTCCTTTTACGCTTAGGTAGCTGCTTATGGCCTCTGTGTTAACAGGTATCCTAATTAAGAATATGAGACGTAAGGGATTTGAGTTATCTGTTTCTCCACCTAAAGTCATGTAAGTTTTTAAGGACTGAATAAGGCTCTGAATTTTTGTCTCATTATCAGTTTTGACCCAAAGTGATTTTGCTTACTTAGCACTACTTATGGGTTTGGCATGCTGTTTAAATACTAAGTAAATGTTATAAGCTTTCTATGCATTGTTTCAGATGTTTTAATAGCACTACTTACCACTTTCATTTCGACAAGTTGATTTTAGTTCTTTACAATTTACTAGAATTTCTTGGACTCTGGAAAAAAAATTGCAACAGAATTGGAGTCCAATCTTTCCATTGTATTTTTTAATATGCCAGCATTTTTACGCAATGCTAGAAGTTTAAAGCCGAATTTTGGTGCTTTGTCTTCACTAGTTGTGGAGACAGTTGGTATCAACAACTTGATTAGAAATCGAACACAACCAGGAGATTCAAGAATGTGATCATCTTGACCCTGAAACAAAAGCATATCCAGTAAGCACAGACACTTAGTGAATCATGTAGATTGATACATTACAGAGTCCAAACTAAGTATCAAAATGGAAATATATGCCACTGAATAATCACCCTCATCTAGAAAAGATCAGAAGTAAATCTCTAACATCAACTTACCAAAGATATTCAAGATGAATTTCTTCACAAATAATAATCATCTTATATATTTCTATTTTCCAATCTATAATGAGTTCCCATAAGACTTTCTTTTTCATTCTGAGTTAAAAACGTTAGCTTGGAGCCAGGTCTCTGCCTTTGGCATCTTGTGTGAAGAATCTGACATTCCATATGTATATATCCCTTCTAAAGAATATACACGTAAACAAACAAGATACCCACTTTACCATGTATCTTGATGTTTATGAATTTGGAATGTATGAACAAAGCTGATGGATTTTTATAGATAAATTTACCCTTTGTGATTATGAAGTTATAATTAGTTAGTCTGATTCAACAATTCTAACTATGAATCCTTCTTTATTTTGGATTCAAGGTTGTCTGGTTACGACTAGAAAAGTGATTTGACTTGGTGACTACATTGTTAACCCCTAACAAGGCAATTTGTGCATACTTGAAGAGTAGGTATTCTCTATTCTCTTCCCTATAATTTAGTTTTCTACATCTTTATTTTTATTGATTCATAATTTGTTTTAAGAAAATCAAAGATATGAAAAGAAAAGCTATGAGTTTATTTATATGCTTTTAGATTTGTACTTCTAGTTAATTTTTCAATGTTGCATTGTATGAGAAATTTTTTATAGACTTGTAATTAAAATGAATTTTTGCTAACTGATTTTGGACATATTATTATATATTTTAACTTTCATTGGTATTTTCTAACTAGGGTTGATGAACTATATATGAATGACACATTATTTTTATTTTATCATTGTAGGTCATATACTATAATTTTGAGAAATTTCACATGTGAAAGACTTCATTATGATCAAGAGTTAAAGATTTGTTTATGGACTACCTATTATCTTGTAATATGACTATTTGATAACACTAGTTATTAGACTCAAAATGACACTAATTATTAGATAGTGTATTTTTTATATTTTGTTGTTGATATTGTAAAGTTATGAATGTTCTTTTTTATTATGAATTTAATGAAATATATTTTGCTTTATAGAATGAAATCTAGTATATTGTATTTAGAAACATTTGTATGTTATGATTTAAGTTCTATAGGGGTAAATATTATTATTACTAAAATTTTTGTTAATGACGTTGAAATCTCACATTGAATGATAAATAGACATAACATTTTTGTACTAAAAAGAACAGGCATAATATTTTTTTATTGGCAATAAAATGAGTCTTTACCAGTAATAACAAAGGTCGTTAAAGACATGAAAAAAGGAAAACCTTTGGCTATTTTAGCTACCATTAAATTACCGATAAAAAACATTTTTTACTGGTAATAAAATGGGTCTTTACCGACAATAATAAAGGCCGTTAAACATATGGAAAAAGGCAAACCTGAGACTATTTTAGTCACCATTATAATTGCCGACAAATAATTGCCGCTAAAAGGGGATACTTTTACCGACCATAAAAAGGGTCTTTACCGGCACTTTATATAATGACCGGTAAAACCTTTACCGATACTGGATACAACGGTCAATAATTAATTGCCGGTAAAGGTTTTTGCGGCAATTCTTATTGCCGCTAAAAGACATATTTATTGCCGCTAAAAGACTTTTTTATTGTAGTTGGAAAAACTATGGACAAAGGAACACTTACAGGTAAAATAACATTTATCTTAATTTCCTTTATGTCAACATTATGTCGATCCTCACTCCTACTAACTTTACCATTTTTTCAAGGAATTTTGCATTACTAGTTTCTATAATTATTGGGCTATGATTAGGACAATAAAAGATATACCCTTTAGACTTCTCTGGGTAACCAATAAAGTAACTACTTACTATTCGAGAGTCTAACTTCTTTTCATGCGGATTATATACTCTTGCTTCTGCTGGGCAACCCCAAACATGCAAGTGTCTTAAACTTGGTTTCCTGTTTGTCCACAACTCAAAAGGAGTTTTAGGAACTGTCTTACTAAGAACCCTGTTTAATAAATACATAGCAATCTTTAACGCATACATCCACAAAAATTTGGGTAATGAGGAGTTGCTCATCATACTCCTAACTATATCCATTAGTGTTCGATTACGCCTTTCTGCCACACCATTTTGTTATGGTGTGTATGACATTGTGTATTGTGCATGAATACCATGTCTTTTAAGAAGTTTTGCAAATGGACCTGAACATTGTCCCATTTCACCATGTTTTCCATAATATTCACCACCTCTATCAGACCTTACAACTTTCACTTTCTTGTCTAATTGTCTTTCAACTTCATTTATATATACCTCAAAAACATCAACTGCTTGGCATTTTTCCTTAAGCAAGTAGACATACCCATAACATGAAAAATCATCAATAAAGGTAATAAAATATTTTTCTCCACCAAAAGATGGATCATCAAAAGGTCCACATACATCGGTGTGTATAATTTTAAGAAGTTGGTTGCTTCTTATGGCCCCTTTCTTATTATGTCTGGTTTGCTTTCCCTTAATGCAATCAACACATAAACCAAGATCAGTAAAATCTAGATTTTATAGAATCTCATTCTTTACTAATCTTTCCAATCTTTCTTTGGATATGTGACCCAAACGCTTATGCCACAAGTATGCAGAACTTTCACCAAGCATGTTACGCTTAATTCCAATACTTTGATGCTCAAAAAGCAAGGATTCAGAAAATTGATCATGAAGTCTCAATCTATATAAACCATCAACAAGAATACCATAACCAATAAGTTTAGAATTCTTAAATAAATTGAAACAATCATATCCACCGTTAAATTCAAAACCATAATTATCCAACTTTGAAAGGGAAATTAAATTCTTAGACATTAAAGGTACATAAAGAGTCTTAATTAGGTCCAAATGATGACCAGTGTCTAAGATTAAACGATAAGTCCCTATGCCTTCAATTGGAGCCTTCATACAGTTTCTCATATAGAGAAACATCTTACTTTCTCTTGTGGTTTGGATCGTAAGGAATCCCTGCATCACATTAGATATATGAGTAGTAACACCAGAATCAAGCCACCAAGAATTATGAAGGACATCAATTAAGTTTAATTCAAAAGTACATACATATGTTTCAAACATACCTTTCTTTTCAAATTAAGCCTTACATTTAGGACAATATTTCTGATATTGTCCTTCTTTAGCATAGAAATGACATTTATTCTATTCCTTAGTAGATCCCTTCTTCTTAAAGTTATTGGCCTTTGCCTTTAGTGCTTAGCCAGCTCCTTGAACCAGGCTGACAGAATGACCTTTCATATTCTTGAGTCTATTCTCCTCCTGAATGAGTTTTCCAACCAGTTCATTAACATCCCACTTATCCTTCATAGTGTTATAGTTAATTTGGAAAGCTCCATACTCAGAAGGCAGTGAGTTCAGAATAAACAGAACCATGAAAGAGTCATCCATTGCTATACCCAATGTCTTTAGTCTTGTTGCAATGTTAGTCATCTCAATGGTATGTTCTTGCATGCTCTGCGACCCATCAAGCTTCATGGTTGAGCCATTAGAGTACCAACGAGTGACTTATTAACAGAGTGAAAATGTTCTTCCAAAAACTTAAGATATTCCATTGCACTTTCTGTTTGTGGAATAATAGTCTTAATATTGTTTGCAATAGTCATTCGCATAAACATAAGGCTTAATCTGTTAGACCGTTCCCATGCCTTAAGTTTAGACTTCTCTTCCTCAGTACTGTTATAAGTAACAGTAGGTTTCCTTCCAAAAGTGACAAGTCAAGGTCCAAAACACCTAAGTGAAACTTTACTTTCTCACTTCATTCAGAAAGTTCGCACCATTAAAAATGGTAACAGATGAAGCTTGCGGATAAAGAGAAATTGCTGCAAAATAAAATATTCTATCATACACTCAGATAAGAGAAACATCAAAGTATATTATAGTTCACCTTTGGACAGACACTACAATACACTATCATAAATAAATGTCACTTTGATCATAATCGAAAATTAAAATTCTCAACCAAACACATAAGTCATCTTTGGATAAACTACATATTTGATCCAAGAATTTTAATTTCTCACAATCATGTTTATTAATCATAGAATAAGATTTTCCTTTGGGCAAACCTAGTCCCATGATTAATTAACGGTCGCAATCTTTAATGACATTTTCCATTATTCTAACTTGGCCACTTTGGTGTACACAAGTTTTAAAACAAAAGACAACAAATAACATATTCCATTTTTTTTTTACCTACTGGAAGTCACATTCACAATTCTTCTCAAATAACATTCAGCCATATAAGTAAATATACTTGAAAATAATTCAAATGATAAAACAATGCATATATATTATTATAATGAAAACCATCATTTGCGTACAACAAGTCTCAAATATTGGCTTCCAAACCAATTCATCAATATAAAAAATTTAATAATCATGAATATACAGTGAATTAATTTTATAATTCATAAATTCCTAATTTTAAAAATTAGGGTTCATTATACTTGAGGGAGATTAAAACATCATTGATGGAAAATCACAAATTTCACAACCAACCAATCTCTGATACCACATGTAAAACTTAAACGTCATACAAAACTTTTAGCAGAAGCATTCATCAACATAAGGATTTTGAAAGTTGGGATTTTTACATACTCAGATTCGATGAAGAAGCCATAAACTTCAAGTTTTGACAGAAATTGAAAAGAAAATTGGTTTCTCCTCCTTCACCCTTCTTTCAAGACACACGTAATGATGACAACTTTTCTATAAGCGTGAGTAGAAAAAAAAATGTATCTTTCTAGGACAGAGAGAAGACTAATTTATATGCATTTTCATTTAATCTGATATGTCCATCAAGTATCAGAATCAATGAGTGAGATTGACTCTCTTTAAAATTTAATTAAAGAATAAATATTATAATCCCTCAATTTTAAGTCACTAAAATGGAATTTACTAACGGACAACTTTCCAACAGCATGACCTTTACTTTTTTTTATTATTTAAAAATACTAGCTTATATAGATATAAAGGTCAAGGTCATCTTTATTATCTTGGAGTGTGTTTGTCATTGATTAGGTTGCTCGATAATTTCTAGCTAGAACCGTGCAATATTGTTTTCACAATATTATACTTAGTGCTGACTTCTGACCTATTTGATTCGGACACATCTCCTTTTTCTTGTTTTGGTTGAATGCAACATTTCTTATTCTCTAGTTGTTAGCCGTATATAGAGTTTTGATTTGACACACTCTCATGCAAAAGAGTGGCTTTTCACCAAAAATTTAAATTTGATGTAACGTAGTGTAAATATTTTTGTATTATTATTTAACAAATCATTAAAACAATTGGACTTTTTAAATAATAGTTGTGATTGTTAAATATCTTTAATGATTTAAAGATATTTTGGAGTGTGTTTGTCATTGATTAGGTTGCTCGATAATTTCTAGCTAGAACCGTGCAATATTGTTTTCACAATATTATCCTTAGTGCTGATTTATGACCTATTTGATTCGGATACATCTCCTTTTTCTTGTTTTGGTTGAATGCAACATTTCTTATTCTTTAGCTGTTAGCCGTATATAGAGTTTTGATTTGACAAACTCTCATGCAAAAGAGTGGCTTTTCACCAAAAATTTAAATTTGATGTAACGTTAGTGTAAATATTTTTGTATTATTATTTAATGACATGTTAACAAATCTTTAAAACAATTAGACTTTTTAAATAATAGTTGTGATTGTTAAATATCTTTAATGATTTAATAATACATAATTACATTATATATATATATAAATAAAATTCTCTCTCTCTATATATCTCGTAGAGATGGGGAACCAAATGTATTTTATCTTTGAAAAGTTTTTGATAAACATATATCTCTGTTAGCGCTCTTTGCACAAATTTAACATACATCACGTTTATTCAATAATTTTTTATTCTTTTAATTTAATTAAAAATATTTTGCTTGATGTAGAAAAAGGAAAATATGATCAAGTTTATACCGTGCCTCTTTTCTTTATCATTTATTAATTTTAATACAAAAATGCTACTTTTGTACCACTTACAGTTGACCATGAGTTTAAACAAAAATTTTCTTATCAATTGTTTTTAAATTTTTGGTTATATATATATATATATATAAAAGCAAGATATCTAGTGAGAGAAGTTTTAATTATGAGAGGGTAAAAAGAGTAAATTTTGATCATATAATTATAAATAGATGATCAAAATTAAAAGTTACTTAAATATCATGTGACCACTTAAAAAAGTCAAATGCATTTATGTTTTAATCTTGATCATTCATATAAGATCTAATATTTAAGATTCACTCATAACACCTTTTACAATAAATACTTCTCTCACAAATACGCTATATATATATGTTTAATAATTGGTTAAATGTAAGTTTGTGAGGGATCAGTGCATAAACCCACATTACCGATTAGGGATGGCAAATGGATGATTTGGTTTGATTTTGGATTGGATCATAATGGATGGATCCAAAATAAATCATCAATTCATTTAAGATTCATTATAAAATACTTAATACTATTCAATCCATTCATAACCTAATTTAATGGATGAATATTCAATCCATCCATGACCCAATTTAATGGATGAATATTTAATCTATCCATTAATCTATTTTAATGGATTGGATAGATAGATATTCAATCCACTTATTTAAAAAAAATTTTAAAAATTTTCATTCTCTCTCTAAAAAATATTTCTCTTTTAAAAAAATTTATTTCTCTATCTAAAAAATATTTCTCTCTCTAAAAAAAATTATTCTCTTTATAAAAAATGTTTCTCTCTCTAAAAATTTTCTCTCTTTCTAAAAATTCTTTTTCTCTCTAAAATTTTTCATTCTCTCTCAAATTTTTCTTTCGCTCTCTAAAAAATGTTTCTCTCTCTAAATTGTTTTCTCTCTCTAAAATTTTCCATTCTCTCTAAAAATTTTGAGACTTTGCTTTGTGATATAGGCTTTTGAGCTTTAGTAAAAGTGAAAGTGTTGAACAAAAAAAATGTAAAATATATTGAATATTCATTGAATTAGTTTTTAATTAGATATAGATGTTTTGGTTGAATTACTAACTATCTATAACTAAATTTAATTTATTAGATCCAATATAGTAAAATACATTGTTTTAATTAGATAAATTGAATTGATTTTAATATGGATGAATTAAATAGATTAAAAATTAATGAATTTTTTTGCCAACCCTATTACCGATTTTAATATGTAATTTATCTTGTCAAAATTTATTTTATCCGTTTTAAAATTTCTAATATTTTTTTTTAATAAACGTGGTTATAGACCGAAACAAAACAAATTAACTAACAACAATCCTATCTCAAACAGGATTCCGGACAAGTATACATGTGAAGAAAGGAATAATTAGGAAAGAAGGGACCTGGTTATGGGTTTGCAATTCCAAATCGTGAGAATGGCTCTGCTTTAGCAAGCGTGTCAATACAGGTATGACTTTCCTTTAAGAATGCTGCCAAGTAACACTCCAACATTTTTTTGTTTTTAGTCTTTGGCTTGATACATGCATGAGATTAACCCTTAAATACTATTACGATTAGAGTAACACTCCAACTTTAACTTATCAAGATAGAGATGCCATAGAATGATTGCATAAGTATGAGAGCCATGCCACCCTTTTTCCAGAAGGTTGAGAGCACAAAAGAGCCAGACTCATTGATAATATGACTAGTATCCCGCGACTTAGCCAGACACCGACCATAGGGACATCAGAGTTCAGCATGTGGGATAGAACAAACACCCAAGCTGCAAGTGAAACACATACAATCTATATTATGATTATATTTACCCAAATGGCCAAATCCCACGCCATCTTAGTCGCTTGGTCAAAGACCAAGTCCTTATTCTGCCCTCTTTTGATTTCAGATGCATTTAACCGTTTAAAATTGGACAAAAATCAGAATCAAAGCTGTAATATTTATAGTAGATTCATCATTTCCTCTTTATCATTTTGTATATATTTTAAGAAAGAAATTTTGTGTGTGTATATATATATATATACATCATTTACAAAACATATATATGCATATATATTATTTTTTTATAATGAAATATACTAATTGATTTTATGCACACACTAAGTTGGAATTTTTTTTGGTGCCATAATTAAGTTGGAATGTTGGGGATTAATATATATTTCAAGTACAGATCGAAGGATCGGAGGACATCTCTGTATTTCCAGGTCTAAAGCAACTCCTATCAATCTAGTCCATCTATGAAACTAATCTGATTCTAATTTTACTGTTGAGCAAAACAAAAAAGCAGCATTATAAGTTCAACTGTAAATATAAACTAATCAGTCATCAAATCTATTTTAATTTCAAACATTTTTTATCTGAAAATATATAAATAACAATAGGTAATTAATTTGTCTTCTATCATCTCCTGCCTATTAAAAATAAAATTATAAAACAAAACAGTACTAAAATAAAATAAAAAATACTATACCTATCAAACAAGAGGGAGACATGCAGATATGGCACATTCTGACAGGTGATTAAAGAGTCTGCACTAGTGGTTGGCAAATAACTTGACTTCAACAGAAATATTATCAATATCTTTGTGAAGATTATGGCATTGACAATAACCCTAGTAATAGAAAATATATTAAAAATGCAAAAAGTTGGTATATATATATTTACTAATATAATCCTGGCATTCTCATTGGGCAGTTATTAGATTGATACTCATTGGATCTTTCCCGTGAAATTTACGGGGCAGATACTATTGTGTGTGTGTGTGTATATATACATGGATACGTGTGTGTATGTAATATGTAAGAATGCAAATTATAAACGGAAAAGAAAGTTCCTGATTTGAGCGTAGCATACATTCTAGAGAAGAAAGGTCTTCAACTATATGATCTTTACTTACAAGTAGGGATTGCATAGCATATCAAGTGTGGTTTGTGGGTTCGATAAATGCAGAGTAAAGAGATCATATTATTGTAGTAGTGAAGACGTGGAGTTGAGGAGAGGAGTTATGAAATTGGGGAAAACGTGGATGAATTTGGTGAACACAAAATTTCGAGAGATTTTGTTCCACTCCAAAAGTTTAAACATTTAATGCCCTGTGCATATGTGTATGTATAACGCCCAACAACAATCATTCAATCTTCTTGCTGCCCAGGTGTCTGTCTAAATCTGAAGAATCTTTATTTTATGCCCCCATTTTTTATGAGTGCAAATTTCTGGGCATCTATACATTCTAGTTCACGAATGCAGTTAATTATAATATCTCGTTCTTTTACTTGAAACATTTATCTGAGGGCAGACATATGATGTAAGTTATGTGAAATATATAACAAAAAATTAATTTAAAAAAATGTCATTAATTAATAGAGAATGTAAAAGGGTGGTTATTTGTCAAGTAAGATTTTGTGGAATATAAATATTTGTATTAGATAATTGTTTGAAGTATGAGAATAAAGCATAAGAAATTGTAAATAATATTGCAGTGAAGAGTTTGCAACTTTGTCATCAAAAGTCTCATTAGCAAATGATTTGAAACTTCGTCTTCAAAATTTGATGCATGCAAAAGTTAACTTGAACTTGGGAGGAGGGTTTGCAACTTTATTCGTACAAAAGTTGTATTGTGGGAGGTGTTTCGTCCTCTACTCGAGAGGTAGTCGCCGAAGAGACCCAAGTCGGTCGTTTGACAGATCGTCGATTGGAGACGAGATGGAATATCAACAAAGGCACTTCGACCAATTAGTCTTGGAGTCAAGACAATGATAAATGCATGAGTAGAAAAAAGTGAATATGTCTAGCCTAGGTTTCCATGTCGGTTTATATAGAGATCTGGATGACTGACTTTTCAGATACCTTCTGTTCAGGTTATTTAAGATTTTGAACATTATGTCTGGTCATTATAGGACAAAGACGTTAAGTCTGGTCATTAGGACACGAAGCCTTTAACGACCATTGATGGCTCATATTAAGCATGTGTTTGTTAAGTCGTTACCCATTTAGGTATAGGTCAATCAAATCCTGCAAACAGGACATCAGTCCGAACGAACATTCATGGGCCTGGACTTAGCCTCCTAGTTCGGTCATATGTGAAGATAGGGCGAGTTTATGAATATGGGTCGAGCTTATGACTGGATATCAATTGAGTCATGACGATCCACTTAATTTGTATACTTCTAACTTGTATTCAGTTTGAATTTGGTTTCTGATGATTCAAAATGCTTAAATGACTTTGAAGTGCTTGTATACTTCAAACGATTTTTGACTTGTATATTTTTATCCTCGATTTTGATTTGTATACTTTGAATTTGAATTCAGTTTGAATATAACTTGTTAACTTAAAATGCCTGTACGCTTCGATTGAATATAACTTGTTAATTTAAAAAAAAAATTATGCTTCGGATAGCTTTGCATGTGTTCGGTTTTAATGGTCCTGATGTCGGACTTTCCCGAGCTGGACCGACTTCATTGGCAATCTGGGCCACTTTTAATGGCACCATGGTTTGAAAATGACCTCGGACTTTCTCGAACTTGGCTGACTTTATTGGCATTCAGTGTCTCTTTTATCGGCATTCTTGGCTGACCATGATCTAGGATTTTTCTCGAGCTTGACCGACTTCATTGGCGTTCGGGGCCTTTAACGGCATCATGACCTCAGACTTTTTCTGAGCTGGGCCATTTTTAATGGCATCATGTTTTGACCCAGACTTCGGACTTTCTTGAGCTTGGTCGACTTCATCGGCATTGAGGGCTAGCATCGGCATTCAAGGTTAGCATCAGAATTTTGGGTCGACATTGGCATTTTCAAGGTCGAAATTAGCATTTGGGGTCGACATCGGCATTTTCAAGGTCGACATATGCATTTTCAGGGTCGGGATCGACATTCAGGGCCGATTTCATGACATCATGGTTTCACCAAGACCTCAGACTTTCTCAAGCTGGGTCGTTTATCATATCGAGTTTTCGAGGTCTTCATCTGAACTTTCCTAGGATTTTTATTATCCCAAGTTTTTGGGACGTTCGCTTGAAATTTTCTAAGAATTTGTTGGAGGTTTAATCTAACTTTTCTTAATCCTGCCATATGAGTAATTTTGATACGCAATTGAAATAAATATAACTAGATAAATATGAATTAAAGTAATATGATATGACACAATCAAAGTAATATAATATTATAATTAATTTAATGTTATGTATTAATTAATAAATTAATGACATTAAATAGGAATTAAAATAATAAGAAATGACAATCAAAGTAATATTATATTATAATTAATTTAATGTTATATAATTATTAATTTATAAATTAATGACAATAAATAAGAATTAAAACAATAAGAAATGTCAATCAAAGCAATATGATGTTATAATCAATTTAATGTTATGTAATTATTAATTAATAAATTAATGATAATAAATAAGAATTAAAGTAATAAGAATGACAATAAAAAATTATGATATTAATTTAATGTTATATAATTATTAATTAATAAATTAACAACAATAAATAAGGATTAAAACGATAATAAATGACAGTCAAAATAATATGATATTATAATCAATTTAATGTTATATTGAACATCTTCTAAATTCTTTTTCCAGCTTTGTAGGTCGGTGATGTCAATCTTCACTAAGTAAATACATTTTTGTTATATTTAAGATAAATGATTTATCCTCTTATTCAATCCTCTTATTAATCCTCTTAATTGTTAAATGAAGAAAGTATTGAATGTTTTTTATGTTTTCAAGACGTTAGATGCATTTATTTTTTCATTTAATACTTTTTTTATTTAATATTAGAAAGATTATTAGGAAGATTAGTAAGGAGGATATAGAATTACTCTATATTTAAGTATGATAAAAGCAGGCAACTGGCATTATATAAAAAAATGACTGATTTTTTTATTATATTTTTTTTTTCATATTATTTTCTCTCACTTAATTATAATTATTAAAAAATATAATAAAAAATAATGTGATAGAAAATGATGTGACAACATCATTTTCTATAAAAAAAAATAGAAAACATGTAAATCATGAACTCTATCTAATTTATGCTGGACTCGTTAATGCTGCTCCACTCAATTAGACAATCACAACACAAGCATAACGATTCACAAATCAACATATCACAAACTTAAACCAACAATAAGGTTGCTGTCTTGTGACCGGGTCACAGATTTTAGTCACGGCTCTTAAGTTCAACTTGCATAATTAACAATGACAGAAAAAAGAAATAACACAAATAAGATAGCAGCTAATATTATACCACTTGAGTCAACCTCGGTAATAAGTGTAATCAAAGTAGTAAAAGACAATCCTAGTTAAATATCCTACACCATGAAAAACATTATTACGCAGCATGCCATCACATTGCTCCAAAAAACACTGGATGGGCTTTCACCAGGCAACGCCATGGGTTGGCAAGCCTAATAGAGATTAGACATTGTGAGTTGAGATAAGCGAGAAGGCTAACAAGCAATGCACACAAAAGAAGAATTGACGTCTGTGATGTGAGAATGACAAATCGACAAGTCGAAATTTATGTAGACAAATAAGACTACAGTTTCCTCAATCAAATTGATTCAATACAGGGTTGCATGCAAATTAAACAATTTGGAAAAATTAAAAAATTAAAAAACAGTAATGCATATAGAACATGTATTGTAGTAAAGGAATTTTAATTTACAAAATCTTTATGACATACCAACACTTCTACCAGTCGTAGCAGTGGACAAAGCAGATATTTCACAAGAACACACGCGAGTACCTCATAATATGAGCTCTGAATTACCAATATCTATTTCATTAAGATTACTTCAAAACTATTATTCTACCTGCAACCTTCAAATGGAGATTTTAAAAAAAAAAAGCGTGACAAGAGACATACAGAAATGAGAAATCTGTAAATTGTTTCTGTGGCAAGTGATGAAATTCTGCATACACCTGTTGCTTCTCCTTTGTTTTGCGCAGGTTCAGACCAAATGCGTCAGCGTCACAATCCCTAAACAACACTTAAAATATGTAAAATATAAAAAGAAAACCAAACATTGTTCACCAGAAAAATGAAAGTGCGATGAATGAATTGCGTTGGATTTTGTCTTTCATTATTGAAATTATTTCATTATATATATATAAAGCAGCAAGGTTAAAAAGCACGTGACAATTATACCACACCAAAGCGGAGGACCTCTTGACAATTGTATACACCAGTTTTTCCACAGGGTCACCAATTCCCCCCTTGGCGAGATTAACGTAGACGAAGAGGAGCTTCTTGGTGTTGGAGACCTGAATGCAATTCTTCTTACGGGAATTGGAGAAGTTGATGCAGGTTGATGACAATTAATGCCAATTATGGATCAAAACGTAAAAATTAAAACAATATCACCAGGATTAATGCAAGTGTTAGAATATGAGTTGTTTTGTGAAAGAAATCTTTGGGTTACATTAGTTTGCTCTAATAAAATTTAAAAAATTGTGAGGCAACAGGACAATTATATGAAATATGAAAAGGATTAGAACAAACGATACACATATTATGCACATTAGAATAATTAACATGTTTTTGACTCAAATATAACAATTAATCTATCTTCTTAAATAATGCATCCACCTGATCCATTTTCTTAGATAGAGATTTCATCTTAATTGTCAAATTAGATGTGTGTGAAATTTCATAAATTTTTTATTTATTCCCTAATTGTCTTTGATATATCTAGTAGTAAGGATGAGACATACAATTATAAATTTTCACTTAAGTGCTAAAATCACTTCCGTGCCTCATCGGAGATTTTGTGCAAGAAAATACCTCCACAGGATGCGTCAACCATCTGTTGGTTGCATTCATTCAATTCCGAATAAAAGCTTTGCACTTGTTGCCAACAGCACAAAAGATCAAATCTTCATGAAATTGTGGATTATTAACTTGAGAAAAAGTGACGATAACACGTCTCATTGCAATAAGTTTACCAATTGAGAAATATTTTTTAAAAAATTCTCTTGATAATCTATCACAAGTGACAATGTTATCACATATAAAAAATCAATCTTTAACTTTATCTTTTAAAGAAAAAGGAAAAAGACGAAGATGAATTACATCATCAGTAATGTTAAGAATTTGAAAGTGAAACATGCCTCTAAGAATGCATTTAGGTGCTTGTAAGGATTTTCAGATTCAAGCCCATAAAATGTTAGTAACATTTGAATTACACTAGGCTTAATTTCAAAGTGGTTAGCTCCAATCTCAGGCAAATGAGCACAAGTAGGAGAATCATATGCATTTAAGGTAAAATACTCCCTAAGTGCTCAATTATTATTTGTCATATTTAAATTAGTATCAATGAGTGCAGTTTGTTTTTGTGCTCTAAGTGCTCTAGGTGTATGCTCCATCTCTGTATCGTATTCTTTCAAATCTAATGACAATAAATGCCTACCAAATATAACACGGGCAAAATATCAAGCTAATAAGAGTAAGAATTAGAATAAAAACATATGGAGTCACAAGTTCAAGTATAATTGACCTTCTCTAACCTTGTCAATAGAAAAAAAAAATTAAAAAGTGAAAACACTAATAATAAAGATAAAAACACTAAGTCCAAACAAATAAAATTAAAATAAAATAAAATAAATAAAATTGAAAAATAAATTTAAAAAAATCTAGACTAAAAATTATATTAGGTAAAAATTAAATTAAAGTAATTACAAAATTAATTCCCTGACAAGGACACCAAAAACTTGATAGAGAATTTTTAGATAATAAAATTATCATTTACTTGTAAGTGTACAAAATCAATATAATATTTTGTAAATATAAGAGTGTCGTGCACTCTGAGGAATGACAAGATTAATTAAAATATAATATTTACCTAAATTAATTTAAAGAAAAAAAATTATTATATTTAATTAAACTAAGAATATAAATTATGTACTAAACTAAAACTAAAATTAAATAATAAATTTAAATAAAAAAACTCAAATTAAAATGCAAAAACAATTAAAGTACAATTTTAGAACCTCGAATCCATCATTAATTATGTAAAAATGAATTTAACTTGAATGAGAATTAATATTATTTTATGAAGTGTCTATGATTATAAGTTTTGATCATTATTAAATATTATTAAAATTTAATTAATGACATAATTAATCTAAAATAACATGACTTATTCAAATTATGACATAATTCATTTAATACAATATGAACTATTCAATTCTTATATCACAAAAACAATAAATACTATTTCATAACTCATACCCAAAGCTACAAGAATTAACCATATAATTAAAATATATTAATTTAAATTTATTAATTGACTATAAGATAATTAATAAAAATTAAATTAAATAATAATTAAAGATCAATAATAATTAATATTGTATAATTATAAAACAAGAAAAAATATCTCAAATAAAATTAAATCATCTAAAATAAAAATTAGGATTTCATTTTAATTCTAAAAAATAAAATTAATTATTCATAATAAAAATATCAAACACAAAAAAAGAAAAAAATTCATAAAAAATAAAATTTTCTCCTTCTCCTTGACTGCGCTTGTGCGGCACTATGCTCTTCGTGCAGCGCTCCTGCTTTCTTTTATTCCTTTACGCAACAACTTTCCCACCTCGAATGGCATGCTCATCAATTCTTTCCAATCTCTCCCCTGCTGCACGTCACGCGCCCTGTGTTGTTGCTTCTTTTCAATTTGGAGTCCGAATACGATTATCTTACCTCAAAAATATCTACATCTCTTTTAACATTACATAAAAGTTAATTAATAAAATATAAATTATTATTTAATAGATATATATAAATATATAATTCTTTTAATCTTATTTTATTAACTAATTTATATAAATTATTAATTATTTTTTTATTAATTAATTTTTTACATATTCATTAATTAATTTTTATATATTATTAATTATAAATTTATATTTTATTAATTAATTTTATATGATGTAAAAAATAATATTATTAAAAATAAGTAAAATTATCGAAATTATTTGGAGTCCACTGCTGCACGTTGTCCAATCCCTTTAAATAGATTAGGTTTGATTTTCTTTTTTCATTTTTTAATTTGTGGTGGGCATGGCTCAATAGAAAATGTGGTCAAGCTTCTAACACAAGATAATTAAAATTGTCTCAATCTGTTCTAAATTAAAATTTAATGTGATCACTCCTTAGCTGCCTTGGTTTAGTTATTCTTGAGCATATTCATTCTTGACTAGCAATATCAGCCATCTATCACAAAATAAAGAAAATTCAATAATTAATCTGCTTAAAAAAATTAATTAACAAGTCATAAAATTATAAAAATTACTTGTATTGAAGTATAATAAAGCTTAATTTTAATATTATATATATATATATATATATATATATATATATATATATATTGTTAGGCTATTATCAACCCATTATATTATGAGTGGTATTCTGATTGTTGAGTGAGTTTGATTGGGAGTTTGTTAAGATTTTAGTTTACGAGAAGGTGAGAATCGTTTTACCGGATTCTCACAGACGGTATCAGATGTTTCGTCCTCTACTTGATGGGTGATCGTCAGAGAGATCCAAGTCGGTCGTCCGTCAAATTGTTGGTTAGAGATGAGGTGGACTACTGGCAAAAGCACTCCGACCAATCAATATTGGAGTCAAGACAGTGATGAAGATATAGGTAGAGAAAAGTGAATATGTCTTACTTAGACTATCAAGTCGGTTATAGATATATGGGAGACTGACTCTCTGGATACCTTCCTTTCATATTATTTAGTATTCTGAATATTATGTTTGGTCATTATGACGCAAAGACGTTATATTTGGTCATTATGACGCAAAATCATTAACGATCATTGATGGATATCATATTAAGCACATGTTTATTAAGTTGTTACCCATTTGAGTATATGCCGATTAAGTCTTGTAGATAAGACATCAATCCAAACTTTCATGACCTTGGACATAGGATGGTCTACAGCCCCATAACTCGATCATCTATGAAGATAAGTTGAACTTATGGTCGGATATCAATTGAGTCAGAGTAATCCAGGAGGGTTTGTAATTTTGTCTATGTAAAAATTGTAGTGTCAAAAGGTTTGCATCTTTATTCATGTAGAAGTTGTATATATTGTAACATTGTTTATTTTAAAATAAATAAGTAAGCCTAACTATATGTATATATGTAACTTTTCGGATTCCAATATCTAAGGAAAAGAAATGATAAGAAACCTTTGGGAAGTAAACACATTAGACACAAGCCAACGGTTTCAAATTCGAAATTATCAACGGGAAATTCATTTGAAGAAATACTATATTTTGCAGAATTATTATAAAATTTCCGGGATTCCAGTTCAAACTTGGAACTGGAACCAAGTGTTCACACTCTACATAGAAGCATTTTCTTATTTAAGTAGGGCCAATTTCTGGGCAAACAAAATTAAATCAATTCGTGAGATGAATTGAAATGAGTTGCCCAAGCTTGTAGTTAGCCACAAAAGGTTCATTTAGCAATGAGTTCCAACATTGCCAAATACTTTTTGTACTACCCAAAAATAATAATTTGTTGATTCTTTGAAAATTTGACTTTCATTGGTATCCATTCATCCCCTCTAAAAGCCTTTAACGTGGTCCAAACAATTCAATAGGAATGGAATCTTAATTGGTCTAATCAAATAATTTCCCAAAGCATATGCATCACCATTAGCACATTAAAGAAGGAAAATTGAATTGGTTTTAAGACGCTTTCAGTGCCATTAACAAAATGGTCCCAATTGTAATAAAGACCATGCCATTACAATTAGGGGTAACTATCGTTAGCAAGAGAAAAACCTGATTGGGACTGAGATTTCGTGGTTGCCCGTGTATGTTCACGGATCATTTAGCTCGAAAATAGTGATATGAGATGCTGGCTTCAACGATCTCATACAAATTTTGTGGTTCTCAGCACTGCATAATTTATTGTGTAGTACTATACTGAATTGGCAGGCAGTTAGCAGCTAAAAGAATACTAAGACGGAAGAACTACTAATGAAAGGTGTAGGACACAAGCTTTTGCACTCATGTCAACAATTGACATTTTAATGTGAAATCCCAACAACAAAAGACATTGGAAGACAGCTTGACGAATATCACCTCAATATCTATATTTATTTATATAATAAAAGGCGTGACATGTGTTGCGCTGCAAATTGTACATTTGTACCAATAACTATTGAACTTCTAAAGTGGTGTTATTTGAAGTTTTGAACACTGCTTTTGGACGTGCATATAGAGCAATATTCTTATTACTAAAATACTAGACCAATTTAAAATATAATAACTAAATCTACTTGCACTTTTTTAGCTGTATGGCTCGAATTCATTACAAGACTTGACGTGCAAAAATTATTTTGCTTAACTTTATTACAACTTTGCTTTTATAGAACCATAAATTTATGTTTTAAAATAAAGTCATAGGTGCTTTGGAGAAACATAAATGTTTCTAAAAACTGCAATAAAGGTGTTAAAAAAAGACCATGAATTACCTTAAGAACATCAAAATTTCCGTAATTTTTAACTATTTGTATTTCTTAATCTAAAATCGTATCCACTCTAGCTACTTAATCTTATAATATATACTTCTTTTAACGGTAAATATCCACACCATGACACCAATTTTCATTCCCAAAAGAAAAGAGACAAGAAATCTAATTAAAGATGGGAAAGGGCGTATGCAAAGCATCAGCTAACAAAGTAACAAGCTAGGACTAAGAGGAGCAGGAAGGTGAACCAGACAGCATTGAGTGCGGGATGGAGAGTGACTAGTGAGAAACCACCTTAGCCGGAATATCAGTAAACCTATTTCTTAATCTAAAATCTTATCCACTAGCTACATAATCTTATATATATATATATATATATATATATATATATATATAGTGTATCTGGTGAGAAGAGTGTTTATTGTAAGAGGTAAGATGAGTGAATCTTGACTATTGGATCTTTCATGAATGGTTAAGATTAGAAGATAAATGCATGCGACTTTTTTAAGTAGTCACATGACCTTTAAGTAACTTTTAATCTTAACCATTCATGTATAATTGTATGGTCAAGATTTACTTCTCTCACAATAAAAATTCATCTCATTAGATATGCCCTATATATATATATATATATTTAATGGTGAATATTAAATAATCAAACCAATTATTGTAATAGTTTATTATACAAATACTTTATCAAGTACTGCACAATTTACAGTTTCTTTAATTTTATTATAAATTTTTATCAAACAATATTTGGATCATTTTCTCGTAGTAATTTATTTATAGCATAATAACTTTAAAAACAATAACACTTTGCTTTTTACAACAAACAGGTTTAGGTGTTTGGTACACTTATATCATTGGCATATCTAGTTTCTTTTAGGTGGTTTTAAGGTGTTTGCTTCCACACTTCAGTTTGATTTTAAAGGTCGGATTTTATAAGCGTTTATAAAAGTTTTGCCGATGTTGTCTTTTCTAAAAAGGAAAAAAAAAAGTAAATTTATGTAAAATATATTATCAAATTTAATAATTTTTATTTGGTTACAGAAGTTTTAGGTTGGACACATAAAAGTTCAAATCTAGTTTTAAAAGCAAGTTAATGAATGATTTTGAAAGCTACTCGTACTTTTCATATTGCTTTTTTATTCACAAAACGTTTTCGATAAAAGAAAAATGTGTTCACCGTATAGCAATATAGGAATGTTTTATGACATTCATCAATTAGTATTAGTATAATGTGAATCTTTATTTTTTTTTGTGAGCAGTGTAATGTGAATCTTACATGACACGTCATTCTGTGGTTAATAAATGGATAAAAAACGTACAAAGAAAAATGGACAAAAGAAATTATATATAATAAATTTATATGTACGGTCTGAATTAAAATAAAAATATTAAGGGAAAAACTAAAATTTTAATTAAAGGGATTAAAGTTATATTATACACCAGAAAAAATATATATATATATATTAAAAAAACAAAAGATTAAAGATAAAAATTGCATTTTTGAAAGCTTTGGGACACCATGGTCCCTTCAACTACCAATTTGGTTTCACCCAGCCTGTGTACTTAGTATTTTTAATTAATTAAAGATATACATTTTTATATTTCATACACACAATAACTTATGAAGTGCTTTGAGGAATTTTTTTTACCAAATACTAAATTGTTCCTTAAAATTTTTATATTATTTTTTACTTTTTTTTTAACAAATATAGTAGTGAAAATGGATTATTTAAATACTAACTACTGTTCAAGGCATTAGTGACATTTATGGAATCTTGGCAAGGCCTGTCTAAAGGAATACCTTCAAAGGGTTTTTTATTTTATTTTTATTTCTCTTTAAAAGAATGCTACTCAACGAACCCCTAAATGCTAAAAGAGTTTATTGAGAATAGATCACCACCAAGAGACTTTTATAAGTA
This sequence comes from Ormosia semicastrata, assembly GCA_029884595.1. Lineage (NCBI taxonomy): Eukaryota > Viridiplantae > Streptophyta > Magnoliopsida > Fabales > Fabaceae > Ormosia > Ormosia semicastrata. The sequence goes on from JAQQTO010000037.1 coordinate 7,697,467, forward strand.
ATAGTACGTACTAATAAGCCTTCATAGCGTGAGATCACTATCTCAATGAATTCACCATTGAGCCCTTAATGATATATTGTTCAAGTATACTATTTACTGGTCGAAAAGAACCTCAACTTCTATGATAAAGCCATCGAGCTTGTGTCAAGATTTTGCGCTCTGTACGTAGATATGATGAGTCTAGCTACATCATTTATATTACATCACCTTATTATTATTGTTTTAATTGCTTTGGATGTGTAAAATTAAGTTCATAAGCCATCTATATGTAAAAAGAAACAATGGCCTCCTGATAACTTGGCAATGGGGAAAAGTGAAAGAGAGCTATAACGAAACATTATGATATGGTCCCAAATTAGGAAAGGAAATCAGTTTTTAGATCTTTTCGTGGTACAATTAATAATGTGAAGCCTAAGAACATTCATATATATGGCGTGCATTGCACGTCGGCAGAATGGTGAATGGTGATGTATGTAAACCACTTATTCTCTGAAAATGTGCATGCATGTTTTTTGTATCTATTTTAGTCCCTCTTTTAGTGATCCAGACAGCCAGTATGAAGGGACATTAATCAACCAAAGGAGCCTAATAGATCGAAGTGAACCTTTGTCTTTTTTTTTTTTTGTGTGTGTTTTTCTTTTCTTGCCTCGCGGCCACCAGGCTTCTAACTATATTTTATACATGTTATCATTCTTAAAATTGTCCTTGCAAAGAGTAAAATTTATATACTATGATTTACTCTCCTTTTTATATTGCCGTAACAGAACTCCTATATTGTACTAATAGTCTTCTTTGGATTGATCTAAAACATTTTGTATGACGAGATTATTGAATTTATGGAAATTCAATTTTTTTGAACTTCCAAACAGATTAAAACTCAAGACAGAAAAAATAAAAGTGAGAATACGGTCTTTTCCATTTGAAATAACATCCTAGCAACTACGATTTTCGTGACCTAAAAATGTAGTAAACCCAAATCCCTTGGTAAGAGACAAAAGGTGACTTGTGAGAAAAAGGCGATTAGGTGAATTTTAGAGACAAGGAGGAGAAAAAGTTCAAATGATTCACAAAACACTCAGGGTATGTTTGGATAAAGGAGAAGAGAGGAAAAGTGGGGAGAAGAGAAGATTTTGAGTAAACACTTTCCTTGTTTAGGAATGTTAAACGTGAGAGATTATCATCTAACTCTCTATCCAAAAATAAAGAGTAAGTCCAATGGAAAACAGTAAAACATGAGGCAGGTTTGTGATGACATATTCTACACTAACTCTCTAAGAAATACAAGGCAACTGCCACCAAATCATGTGACGGCAAGTTAAATCGTGGAAAGCACATTCATAATTTCAAGCAATTGCAATCAAAACATCATATAATGGCAAGTCAAATCCTGAAAACCACGTTCATAATTTCAAACAAATGCAATCAAATCATATTAATTATGGCTAGTTAAACTCTGAACACCACTTTTCATGACTTTTTTTTTTGTTTTTTTCTTGGGTGCGTACTTTTCATGATTTTAATTTGTAAATGGATATGCAGTAAATCTCTCAAGGCATTGCTGTAAGGTCGTATATGGTTTTACACATTGAAGCTAAAGTATCTATAGATTCTAACAGCTCATCCAAATGTTGGCAGCATAGTTTCTGACCAGCAAAAAGAGAGTTAGGGTCAGTAACTGTTCTTTTGGCCTTAATTAATTTCATTATGTTTTATATATATATATATAAAATTCTAAGCTCTTATAATTTTTTTTAAAAAAAATTAAAATTTTCGTTGAGGAGAAGTTAATTACTCCATTTCAAAACAAGTATATACAACTAGTCTTGATAAGCGTTTAAAATAATACTTACAAATTGATTGAAGATTGCTGACAGTATGTAAAAATCAATACTAAGTCTTTGAAATGAAATACTATAATCCTAATCAGCTGAATTAGAACCTTGATTCATGATCATTTTATGATTTTGTAAGGCCCTAAGAGAGAAAGAGTATAATAGAAAGAAAAAATTATGAAGTTTCAAACTGAATAATTGATAGTTCACTCCGCTACGCAATTTGTTACTTATTCATTGGATCATGAATACAAGAAAATTAGTGGCTGACAAGTAGTATTATGATGAAAAAGATTGATGTATTAAGCATATCAACTGAAGTATAATTTATTATCAAAATTAAAAAGTATTAAATAAAAATAATTTTTTTAAAAAATTTAATATATTAAATACTTTATTTTTTATTAATTTTTTAACAAGTATTATGAAGACACTCATTAAACAAACTCAAATTATAATAAACCTCCAATTTGTAGAATATAATATAACTAGCATTTTGTACTGCGATGGACGAGATAATTAATAAGAATTTTATATAGGTATGTGATACAACAACAAAAAAGTGTGTGAGATAATTAATAGAAATTTTATTTATATAGTTATTAAAAATATGGTTAAAAAATTATTAGTATACTACATTGATATCAATAATAAGAATATATCATATATAAAAAATAAACACAATAGTTAAACAATTTATTTTAGTGAATAAAAAATATTATAAAACTATTTTCTAAATAAACAGTTATTTTAAAATACATATAATAGGTGGAATCATTGACACTTTAGTATGTCTACTCACACTTTTTACTTTTTAATTTTTTATTGTACTTTTAAAAATTTACCCTATCTTAATTAAGGATTTTAAAAAATTTAATTTTTTAATTTTTAAAAATTAAAAAATAAGACTGTAAATAAGCATATTATAGTTTCAATAACTACACTCATATATAATTAGTTAATTTAGTTTTTTATTAATAAATTATATTTCAATTAATTTTATTAAGTTTTCTTATAAAGTTTCCTCTCATGATTGTACATATCAATATAATTTTATGTCAAGTTTTCAACATCATAAGTTATAAATATATAAAATTAAAATGAAAATAGCAATGAACAACTTACTTTCTTTTGAATTTTATCATTTTCAGAATATCATGATGAAATAGTAACTTAGTTCTGTACATGACATTTTGCTAAATATTTAGATAACTAAAAAAACATAACTTTTAAATAAAGTACCAAAGGTCTTTATATATTAAATACAGATATATAATGAAAAATAAAAAGAAAACATATTTATATAATTAATAATTTTTTTCTTATTGATAATGTGAGTCATTAATAAAATCATGAATACATTATATTTTTTTCCTTGATTAACGTGAGTTTTCAAATTTTAAATAATAAATATATTATATAATGTTTTTAATTAATTCATTTGAACATATATTTTGCCTTTAAATTAATGTATACAGACCTATTTGAAATTCGAGCATAACATATTATTTAAGAAAATGTTTTTGAATTGGAGGAAAAAAAAGAATACACATAAGCAGGAGACATGTGTTCAAAACTTTCCTGAAATTATCAAGTAGTGTTTTATGGTGTCAATTATAACTTGAGACGTTTCAAAAATTTATAAGTCAAATCAATTTGAATTATATTTGCATAATTTGTATCCATATTTAATTTAAGGATTTTTGTCAAAAAAAATAAACGCAAATTCCATCTTGTTTTTTATAAAAAGTCTTCGATGTAGGAGATTTGACTATATACATGCATAGTTGCTTATAACATTCACTATAAATCTTAACGCCAAATCTAATTTAAACATATCAAAATAGATTGACTTTTGAAGAAGTTTAAGAGAAAATATGGTATAATCAAAATTTAATGTGCACATGCTTATTAAATGCATGATTTTGGGCTAATTGATATAGATCACTTTAATATTAGATTGTGTTGAGGTTTTTTTATGTATGTACCATTGATTTGGATCACGTAATACCTGACAATGTGATGTTTCTTACATATCTATTTATATTATTTTATTTGTTATTCTATAAATTTGGTTTATTTAGTTAATTGTGCTGTTTTATAAAAAATTCATTTTTTATTTTTCTGTAGTTATTGTGGCATATTAAAGTATTTTTTATCTTTATTTCATTTAACTATTTCTTCTATTTGATTTAATTGTAAATATAATTCTAAAACTAATTTCGATAAAGATTAATGGCTCAGAGCTTTGACACATACGGTCAAGCACAAATGGTTCAAAACCTTAATAATGTTGTACCCAAAAAATTGAATGTATACCAAAAAAAAAAAACCTTAATAATGTGAATGTTTCCTTAGTGGTTAAATAATTTGAAAGTCCCATTAGTGGTTAGGTATTGGAGGCTTAACTTTTAGGGACTTAATATTAATAAGCATTTATCAATTATGTTAATTAATTAACTTCGATTGGGCCAATTATATTTGTTAATATTGGAATTAATAATGACTAATCAATAAATAATAAATAATCAATTTATTATTTTAATTAATTTTTTAAATATTTAAGTTTTTTAAATTTAAACTTTGAAAACTTCACTATTAATAGAAATGGTTAAAAAATAATGAAAAATAAAATCCCTTCATGAGACATAATTTTTTTACAGAAGACATCAATTGTATATTATATATAATCCAACCCCTTCCAGAATGAATTAACTAATTCAATTATTCTATGGCAAGTTGGCAATATTACTTTTTTAAGAAATGTTGAATCAAACACGCGAAATTAAATGCGGGCAGATGAGAGAGTTAATACGTACCGTTTTTCGTTGCATTTATTTCAAAACTTTTTTCATTTTTCTTCTTATACCTTCTATTCACCTCTTTTTTTCCAATTAAAAGTTTTCTTGAGTACATTTTTCATTAAAATTTGTTATGTTGGTTCATTATATCACCACGGGTTCCTGTCAAATCCATAAGAATCTTTTTCAACATATATATATAAAAATTAATAAGTACTTTATTTTATTTTAAGAGTTTTTTTACTCAATATGTAAGAAATTAATCTCTTTAAAATATATTTAGATGTTAAGCAAAAATATCTCTCAGTGATATTATTTTCTTTTACATGAATTTCAGAATCAAATCAAATACTATTTATTTAAAAGATTCAAATTTATTTCACTCATATCAACACATATTAATATTAGATTAATACTAGCAAGTACTTTATGCATTATACATATTTTTATAGAAGAAATATACATAATTAATTTTAAAAAGAAATTTAATGTAAAATTTAAAAGAAAAAGTTTAAAATAATATTTATTATTTTTTGAGAGAGTAGAATAAAAGATTATAACATTTTTAAAAGAACGGACTCTAATTTAATAAATAGGATTTGATAATTTGAAAAAAAAAATCACTAACTTATTTTACTCTTATTTTTCTCAGGATTTCTCTCAATTGCTTTAATATATGATAGTCTTCTATTTATATGGTTCAAGACCCTCCTTCTATTTTCCTGTCACTTTTTCTGAAAATGTTTCTCTTTTTTATGAAAAAAAAATTGCACGTTAATTAATTATCCTATTTTTCATTCGTTGTTGTTTTTTTATTTTTTTTTCTAAGACAGGCAACAGTTGGGGGATGGTTATCCCTCAAATGGGTATTATATAAACTCCAAAGGTTTGGCACTACTATGACATTTCTAGTCTAGTTTTGATATTTTGAAACAAAAGAAACTAAGCATGGAGGACGATGGGGGAAGCCATATAATCAGAAATGGTAGCTCTAGAAAGGGTAGTTTTAGGTTGGGGTTGGGAGTAAATAGAGCAAAAGATCACACTGTGATTGAGCTTGGTAGTATTGATACACAGAGGCTTCTTCTAGCTGGTAGTGGAGAAAGAGAGAAACAACAAGCTCTCACCAACTCTCTCTCCCCCAGGCAGATGAAATCCCTCACTGCTCTCTGTGACACTATCTTACCTTCTATCAATGACTTTGTTGGCGTCTCTGACGAATCTGTCGTCAACTTCTACCGGACTTCAGCTTCCATGGCTGGAACACCTGAGCGTGTAGGGCTAGCTTGCTATAGATTATTTTTCTCTTTCATTTTTTCCTTGGAATTTTTATATAATATATCTTAAACCCTATTTAATTTGCTTTTATATATTATTTTTCTCTTCATGTTATATATATATAGCATGAAAAGTGAGAAAAGTGGAATTTTTATGTTATATCATATCTTGTGAAAAAAGTGTTTATTGTAAGAAATGAAAAGAGTGAATTTTGACCAATTAAATTTTATATAAATTATCAAAATTATAACATAAATATACGTTATTTTTTTAAATGGTATATGACTTTTAAATAATTTTTAATTTTGATCATTCATAATAGTTGTATGATTAAGATTTACTGATTCTATTATATACGTTCCTTATATATATGTGTGTGGAGAGATTTTGTAATGATTTTGCAGGATTTTTCTCCATTTTTATGCATATAATTTTTTTAAAAATTATTTAATGTAAAATTCATTAATAACGGACATTTATCTTCTCTCTGAATAGCTTTTTTTATATATTATTTAAAATATTGCTTGCAATATTTGTTAAACACGATGATGGCTACAATCTTGTGATGGAATTAATTATCACAATTGGAGTAGCATAACATATTACAAATTACTATATGCCATTTAAAAATTTGTAATTGGCTTGGAAAAAAAAGCTAGAAGGAGAATTGATAGGGGTTTCTTCTAATTTTTATCGTTATTTTGCTTTTAATTATTGTTCTTCTAATCCATATATATATATATATATTAATATAAATGTTTTGGTTGCTTTGTAATGTGCAGCTTGGGAGTTTGATAAGTGAGAGACTGAAACACCCCAGTACAGGGTTACTGAAGCTGGTATTATGGCTCTTGTCTACATGGTTTGGGACATTCATTTTCTGTGGCATGGCGTGCCTCTCAACCCAGTTCCCCTTCTTCCGTAGCTTTCCTGACCTGCCGTTGCAGAAACGGCAAGAGATTTTGCTGTCATGGTCTCTTAGTTACATTCGTCACCTTAGGATGTTGTTCAGGACTGTCAAACTTCTCACTCTCCTTGTCTTCTTCACTCAGGTAATAATAACAAGGTCATTCATTTCAAAGTTCAAACTCTACCTGGTAAAGACCATTCATAAATTAAGATATATAAAGCATTTAATGTCTTCTGCTTCTTTCTTTTTTCCATTTTTTTTCCTTATGAAATAAGTGCTTTCATCTGCTTCTTTCTTGTCACTTTTCTAATAGTAACTTGCTTGTTTGGACAATCTAAATGTGTCTCCAATACTTATAAAATAAAATAAAAAGTGTCTCCAATTATAATTATTTATGTATTCATTTGGGTCCATATATATATATCCAACCATATTTTATATATAAGCATGCATAATAAATAACAATTAATAAAATGACATGTAGACCAATTTTTTATGTATATGATAGAAAAAAAAAACACCACGCGTATGTATCATTTTTTTTGTATTTACTGAAATTGCAATTATTATGATAGAAATATACACTTTTGTTTGTCACTGTTATGCAAGGTCTACTTTGTTAATGTGTATGAAAATAATAAATTAATTGTCGGCACTAAGTAATTATGGTATTGGTAACCAGCCTTTATCTATTGTACCTACGTTTTTTCACATTTCCTTTTTTAGCCAAAGTTGGAGATATTTTACGAGAATTTCATGTTGGTGATTTACTCTAGCATAAAGAGCCAACATTAATATTTTTGTTGACCTTATGCCGTACATATAATCAGAAGATACTGATACTGTTTGCTTTGGTGCACGTTAAAAGTAGGAAGAGTTGAAACTTGAAAGTGAAAATGCATTACATATAGTTGGAGAAGGGTTGGTGAGGGTGATCATCCTATCCAAGGAGCGTTTAATTTATGTTCCAAGAAGCGTTTTGGGTTGCGTCTAAGGGAATTTATACTCACATGCACCAAATTGGATGTGACATATTTTCCACCAAATCGCGGGCTATACTTTATTTCATCTACACACTCTTGCATATATATACCTTCTTAAAGACAATGCTACCCTACTCCACGAGGAACCCAAGTAAAATTAATGGTGGTTTGCATGTACGTACTCTAAACTATCTTTATCATAAAAAAAAGTTGAGATATTTACTTTTAAAAGTTTAAGTTATCTGAAAAATAATTATAAAACTATAACAAAAGAGTTGAATTCTTAAAATAATAATTAAACTACTTATGTCAATTATTAAATTTAGTTTAGTTATTATTCTCAAAACATAATAAAATTTGATTTCAAAACGTGAAATACAGTATTTGTTTTTCTTGTTGAAATCTTTTTCAATATCTTTAAAAGGAATCCATTGGCGATATTTAGAAATTCACCAATGAAAGAGGGTTTTTTTTTTTTGCATTTTCATAAAAATTGATACTTGGCTGAAATTAGACATACGCGCGCATACCCGAATCCACGTGCGTGCGTAAATAAATAAATTCTAAAAAAGTAAAGTAACCAACCACCCCAAAAGCCGAAAAAGATTATTAGTGATTACCGACTTAACATAAAGGGCTAAGTTAGGAGGATTTTCAATTTCAAAAGCAATTGGCCAATCATAGCAAGAATTTATTTGGTAGGCTATGTTTGGGTTGATTAAGCTATAAGTAAGTGATAATCATGGGGCTTTTGTTATCATAACTTGATTAAAGATAAATTATGTTGGTCAATTTGTTTCAAATGTAGATAAGGTGAGAGTTTTTTATCGTCTCAAATTACCAAATTTATGTAAACTAATAACTATTTGTCTATTTAAGAGTTTTTCAAATTATAGTCAGGTTTGAACTTTGAATGAATTACTGAAATATAAATAAATATTTACATAAAACTCAATGGATGGAGGGAAACCGCAGCAATAGGACCCGTATTTATGTGATTGTGTGTGTGCAGCTCATTGTAGGGTCATATTAGGATAGGCAGAACGTAGCAACTAGCAGAATCTTCGGAAGTCACAGCAAAAGTGGCCCATGTGGGGGATCACATTAAGAAGTAAGAAGGAAAGGCTGGGTTGGGGGGGTCACACATTTACATTCAAAGGGCCCTTTGTATCACTTCAAAATGGTATTTGTGTCCTGGTGGCTATAACTCATAATACTGCCACAGCACACAAGCATTTACTCACTCCAATTTTACCATTTGAATAATGCTATTGGCGCACAGACACACACTTATACACATATTATTGATATAACTTTTATCATTTAATTACAACTAATTTTATCCCATTTTTTACACACATTTATGGTTCTGCTATGTGATGTGATGTGCTTAGTACAAATGTGCACCAAGCTTTATTATTTTACCTTATGTTGGTAGGGACACTGTCCATCCACACTGATCATCCGTATTTCCATCTCATTCAATTTTCAAGTCCTATGCTCATCTTTCATTGAGTTAAAAGGACAAATTTCACTTCCACTATTATTACGTTTATAGCTGGACACAATCGAGCCTTGGGATCCATTTAAGTGGTTCTACCCAATCGTTTCCTTGTTAAATTCATATAGACCCACGTGTGTAGTTATATACTGGTTTTAAATAAAACAATTTGTGTAAGTAGCATTACTCAAGTTAGAACCGGAGACTGTCCCACAAAAATGGGAAAAACAAATGATCGTGGCCCAAGAAAGAGAAGATAGCTGTGGAAACTCATTAACTTAGCTTCCAATGTGATGATTCTTTTTTTTTGGGGGGGGTACATGAATGTGGTGAAATTTTAATTTTAATTTACATCATGTGTCAAACAGTTGAAAAAAGACAGAAAACAGTGAAAATGGCAATAAGTATACTGGCTCAAACATGACGTATAAAATTACAAAAAGTCACCCAGAAAATTTTATGGAAAAATCGTACAGTACTTTAGGAATTTTGCATTTGGATGCCAGGGCTGTAGCTTCTGTGAGAGCTAGTGTTTCTCCTACTAGAACCAAAGAGGCTTTAATTTTTTGAGCAATATCAGTAACAAGATTGCACCCTCATCTCTAAAAAAAGCTGCAATAGCTCTTGTCCCTTCCTTGGTGTCAAATGTAGCATCAGTGAAGGAGAACGTCAAGCTCCATGGCCAACAAGATATTATTCATCGGGCCATGACTGGGTTGGGTTCCTAAAAGTTAGCATAGTCAAAATTTTGGGTTGGGTTTGGGCTAAGTTAACCTAGCCCATGAGCACCCTTACCTCAAGCCCATAACCACTGCCAGCTATTTACAGAAAGGAATAACGATTCCTCGGGCTCGCTGACGTTGCCTTGTACAAAATCCAACAAACCCAACACCCAATAATGATACAGATAATGTGTGTGTGGGTTGAAAATAATGAATGAATGAACCATGAACCAATTCAAACAGGTTATAAATTAGGCTCTGGTCAGGCTTTACGTTCAAATAAACCCTTATTTTTTTGGGCTTCTCAAAGAATCTGTAATACTGCTGACCCAAAAAAAAATAATTTGTAGTAATGTAGGCATAGCATTATATAAATTTTATCCCAAAAAAAATGTGCGCCTCTGCTATTGCTAAATTAAGCTGCCACTGTGGTACAATTACGAGACCACATAAGCTGACACAACATGCAACATATTATTCCACGAGTTTTGTTGATGTGTACCCTAAGAGCACATGTCAAAGAATTAAAAATAAAAAATATTAAATAAAAAATATAAATATTTATTATCTTAAAAATTGAAAAACATTTAATATTTTCTTCTTTAAACAATTAATAATGAGTAATAAATGTTATTTTTAATCCTTAACATGTGCCCTTAAGCACACATTAACAAAACTCATTAAATATATATCTGATTTTCTGGTTGCTTGGAACCTAGTACTCATCTTGGCAGGACACTTATTTTCAGATAGATGAAGCAGAAGACAACCCATCATGGAAGGCAATTGGATATTGTGGACCTGATCCAGAATTCAAAGCACAGTTAAAGAACCATTTTTTACATGCAACATCAAAAGGAGGACAGGAGCAAAAAGAAGATGATGATGCTGAAGAAGTCATAGGACCTCTTTACAAAGGTCTTGTCCATCTGAATTACCCAAGAGACATCACTGCAGATGCTCTAAGACGATTTGGGTTCCCTGTTTCGGTTATTCGTAGAAAGACTAAAGCTGCTGCAAACTTGTCATCTCCTTCTTTAGTTATCCAATGTGATGCAGTGATAGTTGGTTCTGGCTCAGGAGGTGGTGTGGTAGCTGGAGTTCTGGCAAAAGCTGGTTATAAAGTGCTGGTCTTAGAGAAAGGAGGCTATTCTGCTAGGAACAATCTTTCCCTTCTTGAAGGACCAAGCATGGATCAAATGTACCTCTCTAGTGGTTTGGTTGCAACTGATGATATGGGTGTATTCATACTATCAGGATCCACCGTTGGTGGAGGGTCTGCAATCAACTGGTCAGCCTGCATTAAAACCCCTGAGCATGTATGCAAGGAATGGTGTGATAGGCATGACCTAGAATTATTTGAGAGTGGATTGTATAAAGAAGCCATGGATGCTGTCTGTGAGAAAATGGGAGTTCAATCTGAGATTGAAGAGGAAGGATTCAATAATGCAATCCTAAGAAGAGGGTGTCAAGAAATGGGATATCCTGTGAGTAATATTCCTAGGAATTCTCCACCAGATCACTACTGTGGCTGGTGTTGTATGGGCTGTAAGGATGGAAGGAAGAAGAGTACCTCAGAAACATGGTTGGTGGACTTGGTGAAATCTGGTAATGGAGCAATTCTTCCAGGTTGTGAAGCAATAAAAGTCTTACATAAGAAAAAAGAAGGAAGAGATCGAAAGATAGCACATGGAGTGGCTTTTCAATTTGAATACAAGGGAACTAAAGACATTTGTGTGGTGGAGTCCAAGGTCACAATTGTAGCATGTGGAGCACTCAGTACTCCACCATTACTTAAAAGAAGTGGCTTAAAGAATGATAACATAGGGAGACACTTGCATCTTCATCCAGTGACAATGGCTTGGGGCTACTTCCCAGATGCACCTGCATGTGAGCTGTGGCCAGAGGCACAGAAAAAGAGCTATGAAGGAGGGATAATGACAGCAATGTCTCCTGTTGTTGCAGAGTTTGAAAAATCTGGATATGGTGCAGTGATCCAAACACCTGCATTGCATCCTGGTATGTTCTCAATTGTCATGCCATGGGTTTCTGGAATCGACATGAAAGATCGAATGCGAAAGTTTTCTAGAACAGCTCATATATTTGCACTGGCAAGGGATAAAGGATCAGGGACTGTGAATTCACCAAGCTGTATCAGTTATCAGATGGAAGATGTAGACGAAGAGAATTTAAAGAAAGGAATTGATAAAGTACTGAGAATTCTGGCAGCAGCTGGAGCTGAAGAAATTGGGACCCATAATAGTAAGGGAAGGACCTTAAATGTAAAGCAGGTGAGCTATCATGAATTTGAGAAATTTGTTAAAGAGGAAAGTTCAAGGCCATTAACAGACCTTTCAACACCATTGTGCTCGGCACATCAGATGGGGAGCTGTCGGATGGGTTCTAATCCAAAGGAATCAGTGGTGAATCAGACAGGGGAGACATGGGAAGTGGAGGGCCTTTATGTGGCAGATGCAAGTGTCTTCCCTTCAGCTTTGGGTGTGAATCCAATGATCACTGTTCAAGCTATTGCTTATTGCACAGCACAATCTGTTCTTGAAGTTCTTAGAAGAAAAAGAAGTAGATGACAAACAAATAAAATAAATCCTTTAGCTACTCCTGCTTTTGTAGCTCCAATGGTTCTGAATATTCATACCATTGTGCAGAAAACCTTGTTCAAATAAAAAAATATTCCAAAAAACAGAAAAAAATGAAAATAACAATAATTTTAAGAGAGTTGTTCAATAATTCATAAAAAGTAGCAGTATTCTAGTTTTTTTCTTGGCCATAGCAGTATTCTAGTTGACACCTTTAAGGCTTTAACATTCATCTCGAGTACAGCTAGGACTCCTTTCAATAAATGGAAAGGTTATCCAGACAACCTTCATGTCCTCACATAACACTGGATATATTTTTTGACTCCTATATATCAGATAAAAATGTAACCATGAATGGCAAACACAAAAGGGGAAAAGATTTTTTAACTTCTATATCAAATTTAGGAAATTTTCCATGACAGTAATAACAACTTGATCCATCATATCATTTATTTCTAGACAAGGCTAATGTTTTTCTTTAAAGCTTGTTAAAAACATGAAATCAACTTTCCATTTATTTACAGAGAAAGCAAACTCCTCCAAAATTGCCCACTGTAATCTGCATGAAATACTTGCATACTATCAGAGTAATACTATGAGCCAGTGAGAATATGACATGGCACATAAATTAAATCTGTGCCATCATATTAACTTTAAAGTAAATTTTAGATCATAAGAAGTATGCAAGAATTATTCTTAATCTGCAGACACTAGCATAAGACTAGGAGCTGTCATCATCAGGATATATATTCATTTTTCCAAAACTTATCCTACACTTCTCAGGTCTCAGGAAAGGTTCTTCAGATCAATACTTATTTTTCATTCATATCTGTCACCAACCAATTCTCCTAAAAGCTTAAGCTATTAGGTGAAGTTACATAAATGACTTTGTTATATTTCTAACAATATCCAATTAGACCAAAAACATGTCCATTTTTTGCAACCCAGCCACACAAAACCAACGCCAGTTAGAAAAAGTTGAGTGACATCATAGTTAAGTTCCTACTCTCATCAAGTCATCATAAAGAAACTAATTCACAATTGCATCTCCTTTCCCAGAATATCAGAATCACTGTTCCTTGGTGGAGCTGAGGGAATTAAATCGAAAGAAAGCAAACATTACCTAAACACTTAATGTAGAAGGCATAGACAATATTCCTGCCCAGTTAGAAGAGTAAGAAACCCAGAAAAAATATATATATTATATTGTCCTTCACTCCTTTGGTTTGCATTAAGTCTGATTCTTTCATGGCAATCTGTCATTCCTTGGGTGGAAGTTCCTAAAACAATGAGACAGACACACCTTATCAACAAAGAAACCACTGAAAGAACTCCAGATCAAACAAGACAAAGTTCATAAACAAATGTTCATACAAAGTGTTATTAGCTGCTCACTAGGACAAGATATTCTTCTAATGTTGTAACTTGTAACAGCTAAACCCCAAAACCTCAATAATTCATTAAATGTTAAACACACTCTCTGACATGCAAACTTATAATCTTCAACACTAACAATTTTGCAAAACCAAAAATAATAATAATAATCGTCATTTACCAATCAGTTGTAATGGGAAACTGTTTTTTAACCTTTGAAATTAAAATAAACAAATAAGGTAAGCAATTCCTAACTGGGTAGCACTCACAGAAAAAGTACCCCTATCTGTTTGTGATGAATGGTGAAGGGTCATTGTCTTGAAATTTGATATGGCTCTTACGAATTGGATAGCAGTAGTACTAGTTGATTGATACCCCAGCAATCGTAATCAAGAACAAAAATTTTTGAGTTCGTTTTGTTTCTGGTAAGGTGCAGGAAGTGACCCAGATGAACAGGGAAGAAAAAGAAGCTATAAATTAATATTCTCCCAGTACCCATTTGCAAGGCTTGTTGAATATTAAAATGTGAAATTTTCAAAAGCGAAGAAAGCTTTCAGTTTTTTAACATTGCGAATCCACCAGCACTCTGAAGCATTCTGAGTTGGGAATTGGGTTTCAACAATTAAACAAATCCAAGTCACAATATGGAACTTACAATATGAAGAATTTGTAGATGCCATTGATGATGCTTTCTCCCAACTCCCAAGCCCACATGCCTCCACTGGAATCTAATCTGAGCTATTGAAAGAGTGCATCTTTGAGGAAACATCAGAGAAAGAACCTCAAATCAGGATAGGGCAATGCCTTACCAAGGTGTTACCTTGGCACCCAGATTTTAGTTTCCCAATTCATGTCTATGGCCCCACCCAACTCTATAAAGAGATTTTTTTTTTGGGTCAACAGAGAGATAGGAGACATCTATCTGTCATTTGAGTTTTGAAGTTAGAAAATGCTTATTGCACATTTGATTGAGTGACATCACCTACATAATTTTGATATAAGGGAATGAGAGTATAATTATGTAGAAAATTAAAATGTGATTAAATATAATTAAATAATAAAAATTATATAAAAGTGAAATAATATGTAAATAAATATATATTGAAGTAAGAATTATTATAACAGAAATTATAATAGACAATAAAAATTATATAAATATAAATATACATATAAATATACGTGTATAAAAGTGAGTTTTAACTTTGGAATAGTAGACTTTTCTTTTGTCATAAGAAGTGGCATAAAGAGAACCTACACCGAATGAACCGATAGAAGCCTACCTATAAAGGTAACAAGTAATTAAATATATATGCATGCTTATTATTATTATATATAATAAAGGGGAGAAAATGGGAAACCTCTATTATAGTATCACCATTGCACAAAATTGACCATTCTAAACAGATAACTGTGGTTTATATTATATAATATTGTGTACATATTTTTTCGTCACCGGTTTAGGGAGATTCTTATTCTTGGGTGTCTATCTCTATCCTGGTAATAAACCATTTGCAGCAGTTGACCAGCTCCAATTCAAATGGTAAGTTTTACTAGATTTTTCCCAATACATGCTATATGCATTTAGGAATGATATCTCCTTCAAAACAATGATAGACTTATTGGGAAGGAAGTCTCAACTACCACAACGGAAGGAACTCAAACCAGAGGAGGGGGATGGCCAACACCATCAAGGCACCAAGTCATCTTTCTGTTTCTTGAGTAGCTTCCAATATTTATTCCCTTTTCTCTCTTCTCTCGTCTCTTCTCAGATAAAACCACCCCACCATGGAAAATCCTCCTAGATGTAAATTTACAGTGATCTTCTCCATCATCATCTCCCTCTCACTTGGCTTAGTTTCCTTCACCTTGTGTATAGCCTCCGAGATTAAGAGGAACAAGGTAGTGCATACTGCATAATGAGTTCTTTACTATAATTTGTTAAGTCCTGCAGTTAGGAGTTTTTGCTTTTTCTGAAATGGTTTCTGATGCTTTGTTTGTTTTGCAGAAGGAGGATCTCAGATGGAATGGAAAACTGTGTTATTTGCCATCAAGCCCAACATTTGCATTAGGAATTGCAGCTCTGGTTAGTTTCTTTTTGGCCCAGATCATTGGGAATTGTATATTATTCAAGAATTCTTGTTCAGGAGGGAAAAGAAACGCCCAGTATAGGATACCTGTCGCTGCAAGGCTTCTGCTTTTGATCTCTTGGTAGGTTATCAATCTTCTGCATATCTGTTGTTAGTTGTTACTTCACATTCAACAATTACAGATTGAGAAAACAAACCAAATTGCCTAATTATTGGCTCGTACATTATCTTCATTTACCTGTCAGAATTGACAAATTTGCTCTAAAAACAAGTCTGATTTCTTCAACCAAGTTCTAGAAAGTGGAGACACTACCGTTGTTAAAAGAAAAATCTAGTAATATACTCTTTTAACATTTTTTTAATATTTATTTTATTATTAATATAAAAATAAGTGTTGTTAATATTTTTTTCTTAATAATTCTTTTAAATATATGAGGTAAACTAATAATAAAATATATATTGAAAGAAATATCTAATAAAATATGTTTCTAACATTAATCAATTATCAAAATTTCTCTCTTTTGATTTGTATTGATTTAAGCAATGAAATAAGGTTAGATCATTTTGTGAAACTGTGTGCCATGTGGCTTGCCATTATTGGCCACAGGTTGGCAAGTTGAATCGTGCCCAGGAGGGAGACCATATAGCTAGCAAGGGGAGGAAAATAAAATTTTTAACATGGGACAGCTGGTCTGTCTCAAATTCTTGAACTGGTCTGTCCTTAAAACATCCATAAACATTTTTTCCTATAAGTAAAGCATAAATTTTGAAATTATACTTTTTTGCCTTTGAAATATACTAAATATAAGTGTCAAATTGGTATTGGTCATGCTTGGCAGGCTTAGCTTTGGAATTGCAGTTATTTTATTGATAACAGCCACAAGCATGAGCAGAAGGCAGCCCTATGGCGTAGGATGGTTGAATGGTGAGTGCTACCTAGTCAAAGTGGGGACTTATGCCGGCTCAGCCATATTGGTCCTAGTTACAGTAGGTTCAGTAATTGGTTCAGCTTTGTCAACAATAAAGACTAATCAAGCAGACCAGGGTCGTAAAATACACGCACAAATGGGGTGACACACTTGAGATTAAGGAATTTACTTGGAAACCATACAGTTAGAGGTATACGGTGTCAGTCTTTCGATGCAAAGTCGCAAACCAAAAAGCAATAAAATGGGTTGAGGACGAGGAAGAATTTATCAACTACACCTAGAAAGAAGCCTTGCAAGTTACAGAGGGAAAAATCCAAGGCCAACAATCTCAGACCAATGAGAGGCTTCCAAAGGAATACTAAACTTTAAGAGTTTGTTAAGCAAAAGAAGTTGCCAGAGCCAACTAATTTTTTTTAACTTTCTTATTCAATGTCCTAAGGAATAACTTGATTTTTCGACTTACACGAAAGAGACACTTCATTTGTACACATTCTCTCCGAGGTAGTGACTGCCTCATATAGGAACCCATTTTGGATCCCACCAGCATAGATACATAACTTTTTTTTTTGTATTTATATTTTTCAACTACTCAGTTGCATTCATTGTTTTATTTAAACAATTCTACGAGTCGCCGGCCACGCAAAGAATGACAGTTTTGGCCACAAAAAGACATGAGTCTAGGAACTAGGCCAGGTCATATTTCTTTCCTGAAAGATGCCAGGGCCCTAGTAAGCATTTCAAGAACAAAATTCAGTTCTCAGTAATGAGATCATAGCTAGTTTGACTAATTTGTTTTTTTTTCTAATATACACAACGTTGCAGGCATATTTCAAGATATAATAACTGAGCATTGTCACACAGCAATTGCAGAGACAAATATGCATAACCTGAGTTAAATAGAAAAAGTGTTTTAAGTACTTAAACTCAGATGGTGTCATATGTATGTTGTATACAATTTAGACTCCAATACTTACTTGCTCTTATTCAACAACCCTCCCCAAAAGCAAATGATCATGGCGCTAACAACAAACCAGCTTGAGGGAGGGGAGGGGAACCTTCACATTTTAAAATAGGTCAAAGCTCCCACTTGAGTAAAGAGAATTTTAGCACTCTTATGCTGCTTCGTGGAAGATACTATCGGAAAGAATATTGATTTAGATAGCAATTTTAATACACTTTCGTATCAGGTGCGGTAAAATGCGAATAGTCAATGACAAACTGTGTCTTCAAATGAGGCCCCAGCATCACATTCCAATAGCGGTGAGCATTGCCACCACCGGATCCAAACTGTTTTGAGTGTTTTCAATTAAGAAGAATGAAGATAATTTCAGACAAGTATTCTGCTGCCCTTTTTTTATTCCTGAGTTTTGATCAAATGAAAATTCTAGCCCCTCTTATAGCAGACGCTAGATTGACTTTGCTGTGACAAGGAACCCTGACCATCGGTGCTTACCAGGTAAACCTAGATAAGATTAGACAGAATAACATTATGAATACGATAATGCTACATTAACATTTACGTCTAGCATAGTTTTCACTATTTTATTATACTCAGATCTACCTTATTTTTTTCACATATACATTTTGATCCTATCACCTAAGTAAATGTAAGATATGTATCTTGAAAAGTGATTAAAATTAATATTTTTCTTACAAATAAATACTATACCCATTCTTTTTTGTTGTTGTCGTTTTAGAAATATTTTTGTGTTTTATATTAGATGCCGCTTTAGAATTTTAACAAAGAATTAATTATTTTATACTAATTTTACCTTTATTTTTTTACGTTATAAATTATTTAACTCTTATAATCTCTTAATATTTACTCATATAACTTTATCTCTTTCTTATTACATCTTTTATTAGTCAATCACATTTTTTTCAATTAATGAGTTAAAAAGTAATACTATTTTTTATCAGTTTTTTTTTCTTTAAAATCAAGACTATTAAATTATTTTCTTAATATTAATATCATTTCTTTAAATGATAAATAAAAAAGAATGGAGGGAATATAAGGATAATGTTATTTTCACATTTCATTTCTTTTTATATATGATATTGTTACAATCTCCACAAAAAAGTTAGATAAAGTGATATGTACTTATATGACATAATCGGAATAGAAATATACAGAAAGAAAATAAAATTAAATTAAATATAATTAAATAATAAAAATAATATAAATATAAAGTGATATAAATTAAAATGTGTATGATTATAATTACTGCAATCACCACCGTTGGTCCCCCACCTTCTCGATGTACGATATATGTGGAAACGGAAACGCACAAATAACATTACCCTAAATATAATGCGTGATAAAATCAATGGCATCTCAAAAGAATTACTAAAGATATCGAAAAAATGAAATAAAAATATGGGCGTGCTCCAAAACGCTAGAAAATAAGCAAATAAAAATTAAGTTCAGAAAACGTCTTGACTTGATTCCCAAAATATTACAGAAGAACATCACCACGGGATGTACATTAAATTGTGATACAAAAAGAAAAAAAGCAATGTCAGCATTTAAAAGCTATCATTAGCATAAGTCTACATAATATGAATGTTGTCCTGTGCCAAGGTGTCGCTTGAACTACTGACCAAAGGATATGTACGCTTCAATAGATAAACATTTGAACCTGGAAAAGAGAACCATTTTTTTTTTTTTGGAAGAGGAGGGGGGAGGGGGAGAGAAAAAAACTGATCCTTTATAAGAGTACGGAGTTCCTCTGGCTACTGATTGCTATATAGACAATAAATACTTGAAAGTAGACGTCAAACACCAGCTCATGAGCCCGAAAAAAAAATGAACCTGGCGGTAATTTGTAAGTTTGACATTTCAGCATCCAAGCATGAAAGTTCCAAAAGCATGTTAACATCATTGACATTGAGCCAAAGATCACACAGAAGACGAAGGCAAAATTAGCGGGGAGATTTGGCAGACAGGTCAAGAGAAAATATGGATACAACTAGAAAGGAAATTTCGGACCTCGTCCTCTTCCACCATAGCCATAACCCCTACCCAATTATATGAGCTCCTGAAATTCTCACCCCGTCCAGCACCATAGCCAACATTAAGCCTCCGTTGGAAATTGCCAAATGTCTGAAAAGGAAACAGATAAATATCAATATTACCTTGTAGTTTAAGGATAACTTCAGACTTTGTATGGCATGTCATATTAGATCTGACAGGATAAGTTAATATAATACATTATGATTTTATTAGTTATTTAGTGTAAATATTGTATTATATAAGTTTATCTATCAAATTCTTTTTATACATTAAAATAATTGATAACTTAATAAATCTTAGGGGGAGGGATTAAATTTGCTAGGATTTTTGTATATAAGCTCCTATCAAAAACTTCTTCATTATAATTCTAAACATTATGATATCTCAAACTCTTACGTATTAGGCTTTATACTATCAAATCTTATACTATCAGACTTTATATTATTAGGTCTAATACTATCAATTCTAATACTATCAGATTTTATCTTATCCTTCGTATCAAACAGACCCTAAATGTGTTTGCAGACCTCGGTATCCAACTTCATTCTCTCAGATAAACGATTTTGTCCATTCCTCGACCCACGAGTCAGAGAGTTACAAGAAATTGTGTCAAAAAAAGTCATCTTTCTTGTATGCAGACTGTAAGGAAAAGCAAGAATAAAAGTTTTCATTAAAGTTCAAACACAACTTGCTTTACACTGCCAAAAATCACATGCTCCACAACTTATGTCTTTTGCCATTCAACAAACTAAGAGGAGGAAATTCTTATCAAATGGAAACAATCCAAGTGCTACCTTAGGGTTTGGTAGTAGGCGGCTTTTATAATGTACCTAATAAGATTTGTCACATGAATGCACCTTAAAAATGACTTGCAATAGCAGGTCAGTTTGCATTTCTTGATTATTATATTTAAATTTATAACTTTTGTTATATTTCATTTTAACCTTGCTTATTATTGCAAATTAATTCCCATTTGCCTTTAAAAAAATTAAATTAAAAATATATATTATTGTACAAAATTATTGCAAATTCATTTTAGAAAAACAACTCTTGCACAAAATTTGTACATTAATGCACTGGTGAGATTGTAATCACAATGACACGGTGGTTGTTCCCCAAATAATCCATTTTGATGACCTGGATGATTGAGATTATTTAGGGAGAGGCTGCAAAATTGTCTAATACAAAATGGGTGTGACAAGATTTGATGAAACAATGGTGGGATTCAAAATTTATGACAATAAAGAAAACTTTACACTTTGGGCAGCCATGAAAGACCCATTTTGCATCGTCATAAAGCTTGAAACTTTTGCATAATCAGAAAGCTTGAAACTTTGATGGAGTTCATATTGTATGAACAAAACACGGTGCTACTGTGGGAGAATAATACAGGGATGAGTCTGTTCTTGTCTTGGTCATAGAGGTCGAAGGCGTCACAGAGCTCGGAGGTACCGCTGTCGGTGATGTCGAAACCGCAGAAGGCAGCGAATTCAGAGAGGTTGATGAGGTCATCGTCGTCGATGTCAAGGGCGAATGAGGCATGGAAGCGTCGCCGTCAGAGCAGCAGAAGGTGTAACATCCCGAGACTGCCTGCAGAATTGATGAGTGTCCCCACAAACTAACACGGGTCTTTTCAGCATGCTTTGTCCTCACTTACACGCATCCTAGGAAACTTCCCAGGAGGTCACCCATCCCACAAGTGCTCCAAGTCAAGCACGCTTAACTATGGAGTACTTATGTTCTTGACTCTCGAAAAGAAGATGCATCTTGTTGATATAGGTGGTGCTAATTAATTCCTTTAAGTTATCCTCAACTATACAGTCTCATACCTGTACAGTCTCTGGATCCCTCTCATTCCGGTGTGTATTTAGTTCATTCATATGTCCTTCCACCTAGAAGCCTTCTAGGAGCCGCTCCCTGTCCATGCTTCATCTTTTGCACCGGCGACCACTCCCCGCCCTCGTTGGCCCCGGGTGTCACATACCCACCAGCTTCCGCATGGTTCTTCCCCGAACCACACTGTACTAGGAAAGGTCCCGCTCTGATACCATTTGTAACGTCTTGAGACTGCCTGCAGGATTGATAAGTGTCCCCACAAACCAACATGGGTCTTTTCAGCGTGCTTTATCCTCACTCACACGCATCCTAGGAAACTTCCCAGGAGGTCACCCACCCCACAAATGCTCCAAGTCAAGCACGCTTAACTATGGAGTACCTATGTTCTTGGCTCTCGAAAAGAAGATGCATATTGTTGATATGGGTGTTACTAATCAATTCCTTTAAGTCATCCTCAACTACGCAGTCTCATACCTGCACAGTCTCTGGATACCTCTCATTCCAGTGTGTATTCAGTTCATTCATGTGTCCCTCTGCCTAGAAGCCTACCAGGAGCTGCTCATTGTCCGTGCTTCATCTTTTGCACCGGCGACCACTCCTCGCCCTCGTCGGCCCCGGGTGTCACGTGAGAAGGAAATCAAGTGGAAAAGAGGAGGATCAAGCCAAGATTAAGAGGAAGAGGATAGAAAAGGCAAGAAGAAGGTGATACCTAGCTAAGTTAGGGGTTTTCTCTCTTTTCCTTTTTATCCTTGTTTTCCTTCCAAATCTAAGATTTTGGATGAGTTTGGTTGAGATTTTAACTTGAGAATGATAGATCTATGCATTTGAGGTTTCAATGAGATTTAAAGCTTTATGTTTGATTCTTGATTCTGGATGAGTTTTAAGATTTGAAAAATGGGGTTTGTACCCATGTTGAGATCTGACGTTTTGTGAATGATTTGGGTACATATTTGTGATGATTTGATGTTGTTGTTGAGGTTTAATGGTTTGGTTTTGGTTGAAATGGTTTAAAAGCTCTATTTTCTGTAAATTTTCGCATTGTAATCGATTACATATCCCTCGTGATCGATTACCAAGCTTTTGGAGCTGCGAAATGTGTTTCTGGGCAGCTTGTAATCAATTACATGGCCCATGTAATCGATTATAAGGCTTCTGGGTGAGATATAATGGATTACATCTTGTTGTAATCGATTACATCTTGCTTGTAATCGATTACGTTGATTCTGCCAAGCATGTAATCAATTACCATAGTCTTGTAATCGATTACCAGACCCCCAAAATGAATCTTTTGATCTAAAAATGATGGATACATAGTTCTTTAACCCAGGTAACCTAAATACAAACCTTAAATCTTGAATTGAATGATTAGAATTCACTAAATTGTGAAAAGATTATGCATCCAAACAAATTTGAGAAATGATTTCATGATGATTGAATACCCATGACAAAATTCATTAGATTTGCATTATATTGCATAAGTGATGATTTGATGGATAGAATTAGTTGATTGTCATGGGTATCCACCTTGTGGAACTAGGCCGAGTTGGATTTTGGATATACTTGTACTAGAATAAGACTTGGTTAAAGGTAAGAGAATATATATGATGTTCTCTATACCCGAATAATTGAGGTTAAGGAAGAACCTTATTCTTTACCTGAGATTCCCTAGTCATTAAGTGGTTGAGGACGAGTGTTTCCCTCACTACTTGAGATAATCCTAAATCTTAGATAGTCTGAGTAACGTACCTCTCATTCTATTCCCGATGATTGATATTGTGAGATAACGTACTTTCTCCTTATCATGATGGAGTAAAGTCTAACCCTAGCTTTGATTCTGAGGAGACGTATTTCCTCTAAACTAGTCAGGGAAGACTAGGCCTAGTTAGCCGGAGTAGCTCTGTATGGCAACGTACGGCCATAAAGAGGTTGATGTGTATCAACCTAAAAGCAGACTACTACTAAGTAAATAAATTGGTAATGCTAGCATGATTAATGCATGAGTTTAATGATTTGATATTGAGTAATGCCGTTGATTTTTATCATGCATTTTATTGAAGCAATTTATGATTCATGGGATATGGATTTAAATGATTTTCATAATAATGGAAATGGGGATTCTGTTTTGAGAAGAGAAAGGACTGGATTTGACTTCTGTCACCTTCCTATGTTATAAAAATTGTATTTAAAAGATGGTTTTTTTTTCTCGAAACAGTTGAAATTGTTATGATGACACATTTTTACTTATTAATGGTGCTACTAAGAATTTCTTAATTCTCACCCCATGCATAGAATTTTTCGTGACAATTTCAGACAAGGAACAAATAATAAAACATGATGGAGTTTCGGGCTTGAGAAGACTAGTTTAGATCTTTCTAGTTCTTAGTTTTAGGGAGTTTATTGTCATGAGACACTTTTTGTATATTAAATACAATGATGTAACATCTTGTATAATAGTTTGTTTCATAACATATGTGTATATATATATATATATATTTGCGTAAGACTTATATTTTAATGTCTACATAATCTATTTATTTGCAAGTTTTGTGATATTTGTAAGTAATGTATTAAATCTTAATTACTAATACGTAAACCGAATATATTATTAGTTCTAGTATTTAGGACATTAGAGAAGGCAGGGAACTCAATAAGGTTAATGAAGTTGTCACCATCGATGTTGAGGGTGGCAGAAGTGTGGCTGGACAAAGTCGTTGAGCACAAGTGGGAATATCAGTTGTGGATGGATGAAGGTCCTTGAAGTCAGAAATTTAATTTTTTTAGGGACTAATTCTATAATTTAAAAAGCTCAGGATTACCTTTTTAACAAATTCCCAATTTGTCATCCTTACCATTGGTTTTTAAAATGATTAAATTTATAGGTATTTATTTGTGGTACATCCATGCTCCAAAATTGTTTAGTAGCATTGTAAAATTTTCCTTCATCGTATCCCATAACATTCCGTGTCCTCTACTCCCTCTATTTTCCTGGTTGCCTTTCCAAGAGAACCCCATACTTCATCCTTTTTGAACTTTTCATTCATGGCCACAAAATCAAACTCTTCAGCGATCTGTGAAGCTGCGTATTGAGGCTGCAAAAATCAACAATACACCAATATTAGAATATTTACACATATATAAATAAATATATAATTAAAATATAATTTAATATTTATCCATGTAATAATAATATGTTATAATATTTAAATATATTTAGTTATCCGCTCACAGGTAGCCGTGTGACCTGGTGGTTACATGTTTCTAGTCATGGAAACAGTCTCTCAGCTCACGGGTAAGGCTGAGTACATCTGACCCTTCTCAAACTCCATAGGGCTGTGGCTGGTGGGAGCCTCTGAGCCGCCATTTTTTAGTTATCCATGTAATAAAATTTATCCGAATTGGTAAAGTAACAGCCTCAACTTTCTAAATCTTGATTCTAATTGTACAGTAAAACATAAAACAAATGTAGGTCCAAACATGGTGAAATATATATAAGTAGTAATCGCCAAAGTTATGTGTGTTTTTTTGTCCTTATAGGTAGATAGGTGAATAGCATATGCAAAACCCCAGCAGAGAAAGATAAATTCAGCCCACAAAAATTTAGCTAATACACCTATTTTTACGTCCCATTTGAAAAAAGAAAAAAAAAACCATGTAGCTTCAAGTTAGTAAACAGGAGTAGAAATAAGTTAAGTAATTTATTAGAGGCTTACGACTTAGTCTATTTACAGTCTAGACAGGACTATTTAATAAATAAGTTAAACTTAAATTTTTTAAAAAACTTATTTAACTATATAAGTTAAGATTTAGACTTTTGAAAAAGTCTATTTAGCCTATCAAATTAGTTTATTTATTTATTATTTATGTATATAATTAAAAGTTTATAATAGTTATATAATTTATTAATTATATATTAATATTATATATTTATTTTATACTGAGAATATAATAATTTCATTAAAGTTTATACTTGTTTAAAAATTTAAAAAAAGTTTAATTTTCTTGAACTATATGAGTCTTTAATATAATGTAGGCCTTTAAATAAACTTTTAAATCAGGCTGAATTCTACACACAAAAAAAAAAACTTATGATAGGTAACAAGTAAGACTCAAGAAAAGGGTGCTCATTGGCCAAGTTTAACATGATCTAATACCGACCCAATATTTTGATCAGGCCAAATTTTTAGATCTGATCATGGTCCAATTAGTGACCGGGAGGATCGGTCACCCCAACATTTAGATAAAATTTACAAATTTAAATATTATATATAATTAAGTCATAAAATTTTAAAAATGTGAAATAAAACTACAGGATGTTTTACAATATATTTTGAAATAAATTATATCAATACAAATAATATTAGTTTAAGTTAAGAATTCTTATAATTGATTATTAATTTTCATAAAATTATAAGTTTCAATATATTATGTAACATCGAGTTAGGTTAGACTAACCCGAAATGCGACCCGAACCAAACCTAAAAATTATATTAGGCTTAATTTTAAAATTTCAAGCTAGACAAATTAGCTTCAGACTATGTCGTGAGCACCCCTAGCTAAGGCCAACATTTTACAAACCTGGCCTTGGCCTCCTATTTATGCAAAACTTAGCTTAACATAACCTATTTCCACACATTGGTAGATAACATCACCATCATATCTACAAGGCTACAACAGGTGGGATTTGGGAAATGAGAAATATTCTTCTATACATTCCAAGAAGCATTCTTTAGAAATTGATCAAACCCCTGCTTAAATTTTTACACTTACTTGTGACAACTTCTGCAACTGGAATTTTTGAGCAAATTTCTCATTAACTTATGACCAGTGAACAATGATAAACCGATAAAATTTTCTAAAATTTCACAAGCATTACCCAGCAGGCAAAGCCATGTTAGTCTGTTAATTTGGCATTTGAGTAAGACATTTTTAACAGTCTCTATTAAATTTCCATTTTTTCCATCCCTCATGAATGCAGGATTGTAGGTTTAATGGGAAGAATATCCTTATCTATTAAAGCCCCCCTCTACATCCTGTAAGATCTTCAATTCAATCCAAACAACACTAAAATTACACGTGAGGTTGAGCCGTTCCTAATAAAAGTGAAACTATTTTTTAAAGACTTCACTAGCAGTTAGTATTAGGAAACTCATTGAATATGATGAAGAATTCTAGAAATGAATAAAATAATAAATGAAAGTTGCAAGATTCTTAAAGTCATTAGTCAAGAGTCTTTGAATACCTCTTGGAAATATAAGATTAGAGTTTCCAATGATAGAGAATTGTGAAGTCGTTGTTGAGAAGAGAAGATGTCTTATATTCAAGTAAACTTAATTATTACGTGTTAGGAAAGGGCTTGCACCAAATTTAGTATAAATAGGTGTTGATGATTGTAAGCAAGCCATTTGAGTGAATACAATATTTTATTTTAGCAACTCAGGATTGAGTTCTCTCATGACTTCATATATCTTGGGTGATTCGTAAAGTGTATTGAGTTGTGTCTTGTGCTTGTTCTTCCATTTATCTTTCCATTTTCTATCCAACATCAGTATACAACTATTTGCATGCAATCGTGACTTGAAAAACAGACAAACATTAAGAAGCCATACAAATACAATAATAAAATGAACTCTACCTCCTGCCTTGCCCTACCCTACCTGCACCCCCACAAGAACAAAAGAGGAAATCTGCTAACCATTTGCACCTAAGTTGGTAGTGGCAGTAATGGTGCTTGAGATGCTGGAGAAGGCATTAATAAAGAGGAACCAGAGGATGTTGGAGTCAGAGAACCCATATCCTTCCGATTAGGAGTCAATTTCTATGTTATAGAAAATAAATGTTCTCCAGGATGTGCAAATTGATCTGGATTTAACAAAGATGGAGGTGTTGGCAAGGGACCTGAAGTAGAATCTACAAATGAAGAAGCAGGATGATGGATAGCTGTCCAGGATAAATTGGCCTTCGGTCAGGCCAAATTTTTCCAGATATTTGACCTTCAATAGAATTTATGTCTTGGAGAGGTGAAGAAAAAGAAGACATGTTTGATCCATTAGAAGTCATAGATGCAGAATATGGCACAGGTGTCATAGTAGATAAAAGGGATGGAATATCAAGAGAATCAGAAATTTGTAAAGAGGTAGGAGAAGGTGAACGAGTCAAATTTACAAGAGAAGAAGCCACAGTGGAAGATATAGGTAGATCGCACTCTGATAAAGTTGTCCATCCTACTTTTGTAGGTGCCTGAGTTTCTGGAGTTTGCATCTGATTCTGCATAGCTAAGGCTAATATCATTGATGGGGGTTGAAGAGAACTGAATTGTGGCAGAGAATGAGAGTTATTGTTTGATGTTTCGCTGTGTCTTTGCTAATACATTGGTGTAGAAAAAGATGGATGACCAGCAACTTGAGAAGCAGCGGATTGATTTGAAGGACCCAGCTGAGTTACAGATTGATGAGAAGGCAACCCAACAGGAAGGACTTTACTGGACATAGCAAGACTATCTTGCCTTTGAATTGATTCTGTCAAACTTCTCCCACTGGGGCCACAGGAGAACTTAGCACCCCAGAATATTGTGACTGGGAAGGAAAAAAAGATAAATGATTTAAAACAAATAACAAATTGATCAATAAGTAGATGCATTCAAACTATATTTTTCGTATTGTCCTTAAACACAAGTACCTGAATAATAGCTGGATCACTAAATATCTGCTCTTCTGCTTTGGCAGATGTGGAGGGTGACTTGATCTGCAAATTCTGAAATGGTAAAATTCATAAGGACATGCACAGCTTAGATAAGCATATTTGGCATGCATACAGCACAAGTTCTTGTAGCCAAATGGCTGCTTCACTGCTATTGATGGGGATTCACATATACATATCCATCCTAAAATTACATTCATTAGAGATTAAATAAGTTAGCAATTTTAGAGAACTTTCAGATTACTGTTTCATGGAGTGCAGTCCATTTGGCTTTGCTCTTTGTTACTCTAGACTTTCAGTTTAGATTTATTTATTCTTCAGTTCTCGAAACTGCACTCCATATAGAGCTTAAGCTTCATCTGTTGCGTTAGAATTTATATGTCTAGCAAAACTAGTAAGAGAGATCTGATCAATAAATTGATCAAACCTTTAGTTATCTGGCTTTTATCAAACTTTTGAATAGCCACAACTCCCCCCCCCCCCCAACCCTTCAACAAAACAAAAGAACAATGACACCAGGTAAGCCATTAGTTCAAAACCAAGCAGATGGATGTTTAATACTTTAATTAGAACCAATGAAAGGAAAACAAAAACAATCCTGCTGGTGAGGGTTTTATATGGGCACATTGCTGACCAAAAAGAATATGATCAACCTGAAGAAGAGAATCGAATAAGTAAGAAGAAAAATCATATAAATTGAAGGACCCCAAAATCCATCAATTACTCCATGAACTTTGAGCAATATTGCAATTGAAAACAACGCACATCAACATAAATATCTTCTATTTTGTAGAAGATTATGAGTGATAAATACTTGCTAATGAATGAACAAAAGGACAAGTAAAAAAATTAAAGCCCCAATCACAAATTATTCATAAATTATAATGATATTTAGAACCTCCAAAACCAAGATATTTGACAGAAAAACAACATAAACTAAGCCTTATTCCACCAGGTGGGATGAGATACTTCACAGCAACAAATCAGAAACATTCCATCATATGTTTGTTTCTCTTGATAGTACCAGATTGCAAACCAGTTAAATAGTACTACAATTATCATCAAACAGGCATTAACCAACTATAATCAGATCAAACCTGCCAGAATCTACCAAACATTTCTCATCATATCAAAGCCAGTATCAGAAAACGAAGCTCTAAATCATCCATATCACACAAACACGCCGCTTGTGTATATGTGCACACGCATTTAACAAAAGCTGCATTACATTAACGTACCATTCTTCAAGCCGATGGTGGAAATGGAATCCTGGATATTAAGGAAGTAGAGAACATACGCTTTTTTACCAAACTGTACTTGATGACAAAACTATTCATCAAAATGTTAATATTTTGAAACTATATATCAAATGGTCACCCTTTTGTCTAGTGTGACATTTTTTTATTTTTGTTCTGTCCACATAGATAACATCATCTACGTTAACGTTTCTATGTGGATAACGTCAGCGCCAACGTAGATGGCATTTTACACTATGTTTGGATGATAGGTAATGAGGGGAACAAAAAGGAAATGAGGGGAACGGAAATAACTTTCCTTGTTTGGAAGTTTTAAAATACATGGGAACGGAACGAAATACATGGGGAATCATTTCCCCCCTCTTACCTTCAAATACCTAACTTTTGTTCCCCCCAAAATTGAGGTGGAATGGGGGGAACACATGGGTAATTTCATTCCGTTCCGTTCCATTAATGAAACTTCCAAACAAAGAGAATGGAAACTATGTTCCATTCCTTTCCTTTCCACTCCATTCCCACCTCTTCCGTTCCGTTCCTTTAATGAAAAAACATTCAAACAAAGGGTTAAGGCTAATAACGCCATATAGTTTGGCATTTTTGTGTAGTAATGTCATTACACTTGACATTTTCCTTCTGGTTTGTTAGGAAATCAGAGTTGGATACACCCCAAGTGTCTTGAACACTTTATGGATGTAAGCGGAAGCACACTCAGATCCGTGATGAAGAACTAATAAAATTGTAAAGCATGTGAATAGTACTTTCATGGTGGGACTTACTTGACAGTACTATTTGTACCAAAAAAATAGATCAATAACTGCACGCCAAATTTAACGTGGAAAACCCCCTTGTACATTGAGAAAAAAACCACGGGACAAACTCTGAAAAATATTTCATTATATCAAGGACAATTACAGTATCCTATCTACACTCTCCCACACAAGAGGTATAAAATATAATGTTTCCCAGTGAGATCCTCTCCTACTACAATTTGTAGTATTACAGAGACTAGAGAATAAATCCAAAAAATTGTCAGTGTATGCTTACACACTACACTCTTGAAATTTCCTCACACTCTATTTTTCTCTCACTCTTAGAAGCTCACAAACTCGTTTTTCTTCTTCTGCTTCTGCTTCACTTGCTCTTAGATGGAGCCTTGATCTCTATTTATAGAGATTGCCAAAGATTGCAATCTTCTCAATCTCCACCGAAAGTGCACCAGCTAGCACTCATCTTTTGACAAAATGAAAAGCCACCTTAACAATTCTCCACCTTGGCTTACATTTTGAAAGAGTCTTCAATCTTTGCAAATATTGACTAAATTCAAGCAATACTTGAACTTATCAATCGACAGTGATTTCGTCATCATATCTGCAGGATTCTCAGCTGTGGTTATCTTTTGAACTGCAACTATACCGTTGTTGATACTTTCTCTAACAAAATGAAGTCTAATATCAACGTGCTTTGTCCTTTCATGGTAGACTGAATTTTTTGCTAGATGAATAGCACTTTGGCTATCACAATGTATGATTGGATCTTTTTCATCCAATCCAAAACTACCCAAAAGACCTTGCACCCATATGCTCTCTTTCACAGCCTCAGTCAATGCCATATACTCAGCTTCAGTAGTTGACAATGCAACTGTGAATTGCAATGTCGCCTTCCAACTAATAGTACATCCAAAGACTATAAAGATATAGCCTGTTAATGACCTCCTTTTGTCCAAATCTCCTGCATAATCAGAATCTACATAGCTTACAACCCCATGGGTCTGCTGACCATCAAACACCAAACAGACATCTATGGAACCTCTCAAGTACCGCATGATCCATTTTACAGCTTCCCAGTACACCTTTCCCAATTTGCTCATAAAAATCTGCTCACCACACTTACTACATGTGAAAGATCCGGTCTTGTGCACACCATGGCATACATGAGACTACCAACTGCACTAGAATATGGTATATGAGTCATATGCTCCACCTCCTCCTCAGTTTCCGGACATTCCTTTGAAGATAGCTTAAAATGTGCAACTAGAGGAGTACCGACTTTAGACTGATCCATTTTGAAGCATTGTAGCACTTTCATAATGTAATTTTGCTGTGACAAGCACAATCTGCCACGATGCCTCTCCCTATGAACTTCCATACCAATAATCTTCTTTGCTACACCCAAGTCTTTCATCGCAAATTATTTTCTCAATTGAGTTTTCAAAATATTAATTTCAGCCTTGTTGCAAGCTGCAATTAGCATGTCATCTACATACAACAATAGATAAATGCGAAAACCATCTGGAAACTCTTTAGAGTATATGCAATTATCATATTAGTTTCTGTTATATCCATTACCAATCATAAATGCATCAAACTTCTTGTACCATTGCCTTGGGGACTGCTTCAAGCCGTACAATGACTTCTTTAACAAGCAAACATGATTCTTCTTCTCAGGAACTACGAACCCCTCTGGTTGACTCATGTAGATCTACTCCTCTAGCTCATCATGTAAGAACGTCGTCTTCACATCAAGCTGTTCCAGCTCCAAGTCAAACGTAATTACAATAGCTAATAGGATCTTGATAGAACTATGCTTCACCACAGGAGATAATACTTTATGGAAGTCAATACCCTCCTTTTGAGTATAACCCTTTGCTACCAGTCTTGCCTTGAACTTCGGAGGTTCAATGTCAGGGATTCCCTCTTTCCTTTTGAAGACCCATTTGCAACCAACTATTCTTTTCCTCTCTGGAAGTTGTACCAGCTCCCACATTTGATTTTTCTGAAGAGATTCAATCTCCTCATTCATTGATATTAGCCATTGCTTTGACTCCTTACTGTCTACTGCATCACGGTAGGTAGATGGTTCATCTCCTACTGCTCCATCCGCCATAGCCAATGCAAAGGCTATAGGATCTGCATCTGACGAGTCAAGTGCACAAGCAATAGAATTCAAATATCTCTATGGTTTCTAAATTTGTCGCCTCTCTTCGCCAGTAGCAATACTGTATGGCTTTGCTCCTCTGGTTTCTTCACCAGCACCCTTGCCTCCAGATTCATCTTGTTGTTCTACTTCAGGTTGAACAACACCTGAAGTACTTGGCTGACTTGTGTCCTCTTCTTGCTTCATCTTTCCAGTGTCAATCTCCAGCTCTACCTGTTTCTCAGTAACATGATTTGTCTCTGCCTGATCTACTTTAGATTCCCGCTTCTGATTCACCATTGCCGTCTCGTCAAATGTGACATCTCTGCTAACAATGATCTTGGATAAACTTGCCTTTTCTATACACCACAGTTTGTAGCCCTTCACCCTTCGTGCATACCCTAGAAATATACACCTTCTTGCCCTCGCCTCAAGTTTATCATCACTCACATGGGCATACGCAGGGCAACCAAATATCTTCAAATCAGAATAGTTTACAGGTCGACCGAACCATACCTCTTATGGAATCTTCAAATCAATTGCAGTTGATGGAGATCTGTTTACTAAGTATACAGCTGTATTGACCGCCTCAGCCCAAAATGATTTGGGAAGTTTAGCATTAATCCGCATGCATCGTGCACGCTCCAGAAGTGTTCTATTCATCTGTTCTGCAACTTATTTTGTTGTGGTGTTCCAAGTACATTATGGTGCCTCACTATACCAGCATTCCTGCAAAACTCCTCAAATTCTTTGCTACAGAATTCTCCGCCATTGTTGGTTCTCAGTTGTTTGACTGATCGCCCGGTTTGCTTTTCGACCATGGCCTTCCACTGCTTGAATTTTTCAAACACCTCATCCTTTTGTTTCAGGAAATAAACCGAGACCTTCCTGGAATAGTCATTTATTAGAGTAAAAAATTAACGAGTACCACCCAATGAGCTAACAGGGGCTGGACCCCAAACATCTGAGTGGACATACTCCAGAATGTCCTTACTGGTGTGTTTTGCAGAACTGAACTTCACTCGTTTCTACTTTCCAAATACACAATTTTCATAGAAGTCGAGTTTACAATTCTTTACACCTTTTAGCAGTCCTCTTCCAGCAAGTATTGTCATTCCCTTCTCACTCATATGACCAAGCCACATGAGCCACAACTTTGTAACATCATCTTTAGATCTTTCAAAGGATAGAACAGCAGCAGTTGCACTAATTGTGCTCCCCATCAATAGATAGATCCCGCCTTGCAGCTTTCCTCTCATCACCACCATCGAGCCTTTGGTCACCTTCAAAAAACCACCCTCTCTGGAGAACTTGTACCCTTGGTTGTCTAGGGCACTCAAAGAGATCAGGTTCTTGCCCAACTCTGGTACATGTCACGCTTGAAATGTTCTTGCAGTACCATCATCCCATCTAATTCGCACCTCTCCTCCACCTACAACAGCAATTACCCTTTTGTCTCCCAATCGGACCTTTCCTTCCCGCTTTTGATACGAAGAGAAAAAGTTTCTATTAGGTGTCATGTGAAAAGATGCACCAGAATCCAGGATAGTCACTAGTGCAAACTGTTAGGACAGATTCAGCATCACTATCATCAGAACTTGCAACTGTTATGTTAGCAATATTTCCTTGTTTCTCCTTTCTCACGGGACAATTTTTTCAGATATGCCTTGGTTGGTGACAATGAAGACACTTTAAGGACTTGTGATTTTTGGACTTTGATCTTCCCTTGCTTTTGCTTCCCGATCCTCTTTCTTGACTACGCCCTCTCATCACGAACAACCCATCTGCAATATTATCAGCACTGGATCCTGATGCCAATTTCTGATGCTCCTTTGTCATCAACGCCTCCTCGACGGTTTTGACAGAGATGGTGGACCTACCATACATTATGGGATCACAAAAATTATCATAGGATGGAAGTAATGAAGTCAATAAGATCATAGCTTGATCAATATCTTCGACTGTAATTCCAGCCGCTTGTACATCAGAGATCATCCGATTGAAGTCGTCAATATGATCTCGAATTGGTTTTTCTCCTGAAAGTTTGAATGTGTACAATCTCTTCCTCTGATAAAGTTGGTTTGACAAAGTTTTTACAGAATACTTTTCTTCCAAAGCTTTCCAGAGTCCATCTGCAGTCTTCTCGTTCATTACCTCTCGCAGCACATTGTCTGCCAGGCTCAGTTGTATTGTGCTACGTGCTTTGGCCATTATCTCCTCCTTTTTATCAGAAGACAATGTTTCCGGCAACTTGCTCTCGCCTTCCAACGCCTTTGACAGGCCTTGCTGATCTAGCAATGCCTACAGCTTCAGCTTCCATAAACTGAAGTCGTTGGATCCATCGAACTTTCTCCACATCAAATTTTGGCAACAACATCTTCAATCTGAAATTTGATCAAGTAGCTCTGATACCACTTGTTAGGAAAATCAGAGTTGGATACACCCCAAGTGTCTTAAACACTTTATGGATGTGAGCGGAAGCGCACTCAGATCCGTGAAGAAGAACTGATAAAATTGTAAAGCATGTGAATAGTACTTTTATGGTGGACCCACTTGACAGTACTATTTGTACAAAAAAAATAGATCAAGAACTGCATGCCAAATTTAACGTGAAAAACTCCCTTTTACAATGAGGGAAAAACCACAGGACAAATTCCGAAAAATATTTCACTATATCAAGGACAATTACAGTATCCTATCTACACTCTCTCACACAAGAGATACAAAATATAATGTTTTCAAGTGAGATCCTCTCCTACTACAATTTGTAGTATTACAAAGACTAGAGAATAAACCCAAAAAATTTTCAGTGTATGCTTACACACTACACTCTTGAAATTTCCTCACACTCTATTTTTCTCTCACTCTCAAAAGCTCACAAACTCATTTTTCTTCTTCTGCTTCTGCTTCACTTGCTCTCGGATGGAGCCTTGATCTCTATTTATAGAGATTGCCAAAGATTGCAATCTTCTCAATCTCCACCGAAAGTGCACCAGTTAGCACTCATCTTTTGACAAAATGAAAAAGTCATCGAAAGTGCACCAGCTACCACTCATCTTTTGACAAAATGAAAAGCCACCTTAACAGTGGTCCACTATATATATATAGCTCCAGGTGTAGAACGAGCACAACTCTTCATTTTGTCAAATTTCACTCTCTCTACAAATTTTCTCTCTAAACTCTCTTAAAACTCTCAACTCTTTCCCACCTAATAGATTTGGTAGTTATTGGTGGAAGTGGTGTTTGGATCTACTGTTTGATCATATTCGAATAATATTCCTTATATGTAAGTATTTATTATAATGCTTGAATTTTTTTTTATTATTTGTAGGCTGTATTTATTATTTTTTTACTATATTAATGTTAATTATATATTTTTGTTAGTTTATACGTATTTAGAGGTTTTAATTTTTTTTTTGCTTGACTAATTAATAGTGTGATTAATAGGGTAAATAGTATGAATTATTTGTATGTAAAATAATAGTATGAATTCATTTGCCTGTGTCAATTTTTTAGAAGTTTTTTTTTTGCTTGACTACTTGATACGTTTTAATTAACTAAATATAGGTTTATTCAAATTAGTAGGGCTTAGAAAATTATTTGTACGTAAAATAATAGTATGAATTCCTTGCTAGAGGTGCAATTTTGTTTTATTTGACATGTGTAAATTAATTGCATATATGTTGAATTGTTATTGTTCAGAAGTGAGATTCACATGACAAAACCCCTTAATGTGCTCATTTACTTCAATGGGACAATGTATGATGGTGAAGATGGTCTAATGCATGAAGGTCCTCCTCCTAGGCCTATCGTGATCAAACGTAATATGACTTTGGACGCCCTAAAAAATAAAATCCATTCAAAGTTAAGACTCTGAGCAAATCAATGTGTGAAAGGTTGTGTATCGATTTCCACAATTCAATAATCCAT
Organism: Ormosia semicastrata; assembly: GCA_029884595.1. Classification (NCBI taxonomy): domain Eukaryota; kingdom Viridiplantae; phylum Streptophyta; class Magnoliopsida; order Fabales; family Fabaceae; genus Ormosia; species Ormosia semicastrata. Next base: position 7,734,125 of record JAQQTO010000037.1, read on the forward strand.
AGAGATGGATAGCTCTTCCATTAGAAAACATTGAAGATGTTAAATGCACGATAGATTGCTACTATCAATATCCGAACATGGGCTCGATGAAGTTGTATGTTAAGACAGAAACGAGTGGGCATGATGAGCATGTTGAAGCTCCTGTTAAAATAGAATTTCAAGCTGGTCCTTCTAATATTCTTGAATTCTCGCAACCTATCAACACTCAAATGTTCATGACACAAGTGAAGATAAATGACAAATACCTAAAGCTGATGATTCAGACATTGACATAGAGGCAGAAAACTTTGATGTTAAAGAAAATTTACAATAAGAAGACCCTCCATTGTCGGTTGCCCCTCAATCTATGTTTATATCTCCAGGCCCTCAATCTGTGTTTGTGTCACTATGCCCGTAGTTCTCTCAAATCAATTAGGATGCATTGAGTAATTCTGATAATTTGCTTGAATTAGATCATCGTGGGACTTGGAGCCTAAAAGATGAATTATATGTTGGGTTGCAATTTCCATCTAAAGATTCTGTGAAGTTGGCCCTCCAAAATTATTCGATTCGTAGACATCAGGAGTACAAGGTTGAAGATTCAGATTCACAGAAACTAATTACTAAGTGCCCTAGATATGACGATAATTGTAATTGGAGAGTTAGGGTCATACAAAGCAAGAGGTCGCATGTGTGGCAGATTACAAAATATAATGGACCTTACAGCTGTGTTAACCCAGCTGTGTCATTAGAACACCACAAGTTGGACTCTTGTATGATCTGCTCTTGTATTTTGGATTTGGTTAGATCAAAACCCGATGTACCTATATACTTGATTGTTGAAAGGATTCGAAGCCAATTCAGTTACGAAATTTCATATCAAAAAGCCTGTAAGGCAAAACAATTAGCCATTGTGAAAGTTTTAGGGGATTGGGACGAATCTTAAGAAGTATGCCTCGATGGTTAGCGGCCATGAGAAGAGATATGGAAGGCATAGCAGTGGAGTTACAAGACATGGAATGTGCTGTACATAACTGTGTTGATCATTCGAAAAGAGTATTATGAGATTAAACATCGGGCACTATCGCGACTAAGAGGCTCTCCCAACAATTGTTTTTTTTAGGTTTTAAACTTTGATCCTCTCTTTGAAAATGCAGCTCGCTTATTAGTGCACCCAACCCTTGTTGGTACTCAAGTCTTTAAGTTTTAAAGTACATTGTGTAACATTCTTTTTTTAGCAGGTTAGATTTGTATATGGTCATAAGGTATCATAATACTTGTTTAACATGTCTGTTAATTTTCAAGACATTTTGAGTTAATTTAGGTACTTTGCCGCAATACAAAATGTGCAAAATGACTATTTTAACTCAGGAAAATAGTATAAATGCTAAATCAAATGAAATAAATAAGGACACTGTAGAAGTGTTTTAATACCGGATTAAGAAATACAGACATAGAAAATAGCATGAAATCCTAGAATTTTCCTTAATGCCTATGGAGGTTGGAAAATTCATTTCTGATAAATTAAAGTGTATTTAGCAGATAAAAATTTATCAGTGAATTCCACTTTTTCTTTCCATTTTTCCTTGCTACCGTCCCCACTTGAGGAGGAGTATTTCCCTCACTACTTGGGGTAATCTTATATCCTGGATAGTTTGAGTAACATATCTCTCATTCTATTCTCGATAATTGATATTGTGAGATAACGTACATTCTCCTTATCATGATGGATTAAAGTCTAACCCTAACTTTGATAAAGGAGACGTACTTCCTCTAAGCTAGACATGGGAAGACTGGGCCTAGTTACCCAGAGCAGTTCTATGTGGCGACGTAAGGCCATGAAGAGGTTGATGTGCATCAACCTAAAAGCAGACTACTACCAAGTAAATGATTTTGTAATGCTAGCATGAACAAGAGATGAACCTAATGATTTGATATATGATGAGATTTTCATCTTGATATATATATGGAGAGTGGAAAATTGATTATGTTTTGGAAGAATATTCTAAAATGGAATTTTGTGGTACAATGTGGTATTTGATGACATTTTTGAGCATTTGGTGATGTTGTGTTTGATTAGAAGAATAAAAGGAGTTTTTATAGTAATTAAATGAACCGTCTATTTCGGGAAAAGGAAGGAGATGGATTTGGCTTTTTGTCACCTTCCTAGAATAATAATAAATGTCTTGAATGAAAATGTGATTTTTTCCCGAAATAGCTGAAATTATTGTGATGACACGGTTTTAAACAAACTACTAAGAATTTTGATTCTCACCCCCTCCATTCTCTATGTTTCCCATGATAATTCCAGGCGGCCGAGCAAATCTGCAAGTGTACGGAGCTTACTTAAAGGATTAGTATAGATGTTCTTAGATAGGTATTTACAAATTAGCCATAGTAATTTTTTTTATCCGATAAAAATTGGTATATAATGTGCGAATATGTATAATTGGTATATTATTCCTTTCATTATGTATGTAAATTAGACTTCCACGAAAACTCATATTTTGTATATTATTAAATTGTTTATTTCAAAAATTTGTGGATATTCAATAGTAATGTACCAAATCCTAATTACTGATACGTAAACAGGATACGTCGTCAATGTTAGTCTTTGGGACGTTACACATTATTTTTAGTAAAAATGTTTGATGTTTGATTTTCTATCGAGCTACATTTCTTTCTCTCATGTTTTATACATCTTGTGAACCCCAAAAAAAAATTCATTAACTTTATGTATGATGCATAGTTGCATGACCCAAACTAACTCAGACAATTGGATCGGGAAACTCGCAACTTGATCTCTGGGCCGGTCTGGTTCATACACATGTCGAGTTTTCTCATAGACTTAATAAAGCCGGGTGACCCGGGTGTCTTACCCAGACTGACCAACTCGATTTTTTATTTTTATTTTTCCTTAATAAAAGCTTCAAAAAGATTACTCATGGGATTTGAAGTTGGTCCATGATGACGCGTGTGATAAAATGTATTATGACATTAAAACACACATTCTTATTTAATAATATTCTCAATTTTTTAATCTATATTACTATCCAACAAATTTGATTTTTGAACATAAATTTAGACTACTATCATCATTAGTTTGATTACATTATATTTTTTAAGTTTTTTTTTCTTTTTTATCTGAATTTTATAATTGAATTACTTAATTCGTAATCAAATCGTTGACCAATTACTCAATCTTCCAATTTGGTCGACCTTCAATATAAATTATACAACTATAATATTATATATCAAGAAAAAAGGTGAATCATTGTCATTGATCATGAAATAAAATCGAAAAGGGCCTCGTATGCAAAAATAAAAATAAAAATGAAAAGGGAAATATAAAAGAAGCGGAAATAATTTGTTCTAGGGCCACCGGATAGAGACAACAATATATATCTTACCTCCATGAGCGCCGCTTGTAGAATAAAATATCCTAGGCTCCTTAGTTACTCAGGCTGACTCTAGATGCCAAGTTCCGGGACGTGGAGTGGAGTACTTCCGAAAGTCCGAAACGAAAAATGCCAATGAGCCTTTGCCGTACAATAATTAGAACGACATATATTATTGTGAGTAGTTTAGAGTTTAAACTTGGGCTGGGCCACTTGTTTTCGGCTTTGTATTAAGTGGTTCCTTAATTCTATTTTTTTTGGTTCATTAATTCTCTATTTTGTTGGTTTGTTCATATCACTCGCGAAACACGTGCAAATCTTTTTTGATTTATATATCATCTATATTAAACCTTATCCAAGTGGAGCATAATAATTGAATCATTTTTATTCCCACGAGAAACATATAGTATTTTTTTTTTTGGGAAAATGCTTCTTGACCATTATATCACGTCACTTTATATTTATATAAGATGACAAAATTAAAAGAAAGTGTGTAAAAATTGAAATAAAACTAGTTATAAGTAAATAATAAAAATTATATAAATATAAAATAATGTGTATATTTAATATTATTTATTTTTTTTCTTTTGGATGCATAATGAATAGAACTTTGAAAATTTGTCCTCATTACAGGAGCGTGAAAATTATCCGAATCTAAAACTTTCATCTTAATTAGCTCAATTAAACATAAAATTTCAAATTTATAAATAAAAATGAAGTCAAGTTCTAATATCAACATAAATGTGAATAATTGAATATCATCATGCATTCTTTAGTTTTGTAATGAATGATTTGCGTTTAATCAAATTTAAGAAGTAAATTAATCAATGTGCATACAAACTAATTCAATTATAATGACCATAAAAATATTACTTATAAAATTTTAAATTTGACCCTTATCAATATACAAGTTAATTGAGTAAAATTTGTATACACTTTATTAGTACTAATAATAATATTATTATTTTTGTATATTGTGGTAAGGTGGTATTAAGATTACTTTGCACGCACTTTAACTAATTCACCTCTTTAATCTAGTCAAAGACAAGATATCAACACTAAAATCTAGTCATGAACATTCATCATGCCCACTTGTTTTTACCTCAACGTACAACTCCGTCGAGCCCATATTCGGATATTAACAGAGACAATCTATCATGCATTTAACATCATCATCGTCTTTCAATGGAATAACTATCTATCTCCATGGATTGTTGAATTGGGAAAATTGATACACAACCTTTTACACATATTAATTTGCTTAGAATCTTAACTTTGAGTGGATTTTGTTTTTCAAAGCGTCCAAAGTCATATTACGTTTGATCACGATAGGTCTAGGAGGAGGACTTTCATGCATTAGACAATCTTCACAATCATATATTATATCATTGAAGTAAATGAGCACATTAAGAGGTTTTGTCATGTGAATCTCACTTCTGAACAATAACAATTCAATACATATGCAATTAATTTTCACATATCAATTAAAACAAAATTGCACCTCTAACAATGAATTCATATTATTATTTTACGTACAAATAATTTTTCAAGTCCTACTAATTTAAATAAACCTATATTTAGTTAATTAAAACGTGTCAAGTAGTCAAGCAAAAAAAAAATATAAAAAATTAACACGTGCAAATGAATTCATATTATTATTTTATGTATAAATAATTCATATTATTTACACTTGGTGCCCAATTAATCAAACTATTAATTAGTCAAGCAAAAACAAATTCTAAAACCTCTAAATACGTATAAACTAACAAAAATATATAATTAACATTAATACAATAAAAAGATAATAATAAAAACAGCCAACAAATAATTTTTAAAAAAATTAATCATTATAACAAATACTTATATATAAAGAATAATATCCAAATATGATCAAACAGAAGATCCAAGCACTACCTCCTCCAGTAACTGCCAAATCTATTAGGTGAAAGAGAGTTTAGAGAGTTTAGAGAGAGAAAATTTGTAGAGAGACAGTGAAATTTGATAAAATGAAAAGTTATGCTCGTTTCACACCCAGAGCGATGTATATATAATGGGTCGCAAGGAAAATGCCAAGTGTAATTATGCTACTACACAGAAAACACTAAATTATATGACGTTATTAACCTTTAAAAACCATCTACATTGGTGCTTCCATATAAATAACATCATCTACATTGGCGCTTCCGCGTGGATGACAGATAAAAAATAAAAAATACCACGTTGGACAAAAAATTATCATTTTAATAAATAATTTTACCATCAAAGACAGTTTGTAAAAAAGCTAGAGAACACCCTCGCAACGAATATCGCACTTGGAAATCAAGCTTATGAAGCAACCAATGTAGGATAAGTATGAATTTGACGACTGAGTTGAAGGACCTTTATGTCTGATTCACTCTTTATATAGTGTAGAAATGGTGTTTAAAAATTTGAATCAAATGTGGAGGTTGGTTCGTGATCACTCAGGAAAAAGAAAAGCAAAAATGATGGAAAGAAATGAAGGAAAATGAAGGGAAAAAAAGAGAAAATTTTGGAATCAGATGATACTTTCTAACATTAGGGTTTCTCTCTAGCTAGATCGCTTCAATCAATTCTCTATTGCTTTGTGTCGTGCGAGTGTTGTGTGTTGTGAAAAGTTGAGCGGAGCAAAAGTATGGAACGCCATATCCTCTAAAACTAAAATGGACAAAGTAAAGACAAATTACTAGCACTTTTCACCCACAAGCAACCATCACCTCCCTCACCTCACCCCTGCCTTGCATCAAGAATAAGGAGTACAAGTCAGAAAGCAATCAGATTTGAAAACTTGATCTAAAAACCTTAGGGCCTAACATAGCCAGATCTGAAAACCCTTAGGGCCTTGCGTCGAGAATGAGGAACAAAGACCAGGAACATAACCAGATTTGAAAACCAGATATGAAAACCTTAGCCCCTGCCTTGCAACGAGAATGAGGAACAAAGGGGCATGGAGCTGCGGGGCAGTTCACCGGCCATGATGTGTGGCAGCGCAGGTCAGACGTGACTGGTGAGCAACGTTTCTGGCACTGGACGGCGACTGCGAGTCTGAGCGGTGGTGTGGCTTACTGCTGGTAGCTGGATCTGGACGACGGTGGAGATTCACAATGGTGGTTTGTGGGTGCAGCTAATGATGCGGTGGAGGACGACAGTGAAGAAGAATCCCAAGGCGGATGTTTTGGGATCCGCAAATGCACGGGTCGACAAGTAATATAATGAGAGTTAAGTATCGTGTCCCAAGGGATTGATAACTAGGAATGTGCTAAAACTTAATCACTTTTCACAAAGATCTTATCCAAGCAATCGAATTATGAAGGTGGTTTTAAATGAAAATAACAACTTAAAATAAATAAAATAATATGCATCAAAAACTAAGTTTGCAAGAAAGGGATAAGTATGAATAAAGTCTAGGGGTCCCTATTCACTTGCTATTTTAATGAATTTTTACAATTCAAGAGCATCTACCAAATAATTAATTTTGCTAGCAGAAACTGATTATAGATAAAAGCCTATGTCTATGTCAATTACCCATATGAAGCTTACCAAACCACTATGTGTCCATGTGAAATAGCATAAGAATCACTCATTAAGACCAAGTTTCGAACACTTACTATGCATGACCAAAGGGTGTGTGTTCATCTCATTAGCTAATCAACACACCCAAATAACTTGAATGTAATTAAACATACATCAACCATATCATGTCCATATTCCTAATTCCCTGTGTCTAGTTCAATTGAGAATACTATAATCATGTAATTGATGACCAATCAAGAACAAGCATTAAGCATAGGTATGGAAGAACAAAACCAAATTCATTTATAGAAGCCCAAAGGAATTACAAAATATTCACATTCATAGTAAGATCCTAAAGAGTCCCTAGATTAAAGTTTTAGTTATACATCATAAGAGAAGGAACAACAAATACAATCATGGAATCCATCAAATTACAAAACAAGAGAGAAAAGAGAAAGAGTGAACAAATTAGAGAGAATCCAAGATTGATCTGCGTCCCTTGATCTTGATTTTTCACTTGATTATCCTCCTTTCCAAGCAGAAATCTCCTCTTTTCACTTTCTCTTTCAAACTATGTTTTTAGATAAACTAAAGGTGCCCAATGCTATCCAAAGTCAGATAACAAGGCTAATTTCGCGGACTTGGACTTTTTCCACGCTTAGGCGTGAAAACAAAATACGTATTATCCATTTACTGCCCATGCCTAGGTGCAATCTTTCCACGCCTAAGCGTGGGCAACCCACGCCTAGGCATGGGTGTCTCTGTTTGATTTTCCTGCAAACCTGAGAATGTCACACCTAGGCGTGATTTTTTCATACCTAGGCATGGCTTGTCAACTCATCCTCCTTTCAAGCTTTCTTCCATTTTAAACTTTTCTTCACTTCCCTTATCTCTTTCAAGACCTTCTCATATTAAATACCTGCATCAAAATAATGATAAAGTTCGTTAAACCAGGATCCATCTAAATTTCTCAAATAAAATCATTAAATATTCAATTCTTAATCATTTGAGACAAAAAGCTTTAATTATCAAAATTATGCATGAATTGAACCTTTGGACTTAAAAACTTAAGAATATCATGCACATGATCATTCCAATTCAAGTGAATTAACTTTATTCCCTATAGTTATTAGTAGAGATGATGGGTGATGCGGTGGTGGAGAAGGTGGCCGAAATAGAGGCAGACGACAGAGAAAATAAGTGTAAGTTGTGGTTTTAGGATGACGGTCCACACTGATTCATTGAAATACATTATTGGCTACTTGATCAATCATACCTATGTAGAAGCATTCTTTATGATCATTTGGGAATTTCATGGCTTTATAAATATTAAAGGTTACCTTTTCCTCATTGACTTGTATAGTAAGTTCACCTTTTTGCACCTCAATCATAGTCTTACCGGTGGTTAGGAAATGCCTCCCAAGAATCAATGGTACATTACGGTCCTCCTCCATATCTAGGATGATGAAATCAACTGAAAAAATTAACTTGTCTACCTTGACCAAGACATCCTCTATGACTCCCTTAAGATAAGTGGGGGAACGACCAGCTAATTGTAAAGTAACTGAAACTGGCTTCACCTCCCCCAAACCTAGCCTTTAGGAAATAGATAGAGGCATCAAGTTTATGCTTGCTCGAAGGTCACATAAAGCTTTACCAATGAATTGACTACCAATGATGCATGGAATGGTGAAGCTTCCAAGGTCTTTCAACTTAGGAGGTAGCTTATTTTGTAGGATGACACTACATTCCTCTGTGAGAGCTACAGTCTCACAATCCCCAAGCCTTCTCTTCTTAGTCAAGATGTCCTTCATAAACTTCACATAAGTAGACATTTGTTCTAAAGCCTCAGCAATTGGTATGTTAATGTGAAGTTTCTTGAAAATATTGAAAAACTTTTGAAATTGAGAATCAAGTTTTTGTTTAACTAGCCAGTTGGGGAAAGGTGGAGGTGGTGTATAAGACTTGTCCTCCTTCTTATTGTCCTTAACCTTTCTATTTGTAATTTCCTCATTCATTTCAACCTTATTGCTCACAATCACCTCATCTTTTGTCACCTCAACTTCTACTTCAAGAAATTTATTCTTGGGATTTCCTCCAATTTTCTTCCCACTCCTCAACGATATAGCCTGACAATGCTCATTAGCAGTTCCTTTAGGATTGTTGATAGTGTCGCTTGGAAAACTCCCTAGAGGTCTATTGTTTAAAGCTTGGGCAAGTTGGCCAACTTGAGTCTTGAGATTCCTCAAGGATGCCGCTTGGCTTTACATCAAAGCATCATGGAAGGCAAGCCTTGAATCAGTTTTAGTCATATATTCTTGTTGGTTAGTTATGAATTGTGCAAACATCCTCTCTAAGTTGGAAGTTGAAGTTGAAATTTGGGCTTGAGGGGAGTTCTGTTGTTGGAAACCTGGAGGGGCATGGGATGCTTCTCTAAGCTGATATGAATAAGAAGAACCTTGAGAATTTCCTCCCTAAGAGAGATTAGGATGGTTCCGCCAACTAGATTGTAAGTGTTACCAAAAGCATTGTTGTGACTACTTGGGTGGAACTGACTGGCATATTGCACACTCTCTAGGCTAGTTGTGCAACTCGCAGTAGAATGACGGTCCCCACAATGATCATAAATTTCAGCTGAGATATTGGCTTCGCTCGCCACTGAATTAACTGTCATGATGTCAAACTTCTTGGATAATGTTGCCACTTGAGCTGAAAGTGACGTGAGAGCATCAACTTCATGTATACCAGCTACCATTATCCTATGAGTAACCCTCTCTGCCGGCCACTGATAGTTATTAGTGGTCATTTCCTCCAAAAGGTCGTATGCTGCATCTACAGTCTTACTCATGGAAGCCCCTCTTGCTGCTTTATCAATTATAGATCGAATGGATGTTGTCAAACTGTTATAGAAATTATGTACCAACATCCATTTTGCTATACCATGATTGGGGCACTTCCTTAGTAACTCCTTAAATCGCTCTTATGCCTCATATAAAGTTTCTCCTTTAAATTGCTTGAAGGGCAATATATCATTTCTGTACTTCATTGACTTCATGCGAGGGAAGAATTGGTCCAAAAACTTCTACGTCAGTTCCTCTCAAGTAGTGATGGAATGCTTAGGTAAGGATCGAAGTCAAGCCTTGGCCCTATCCCTCAAAGAAAAAGAGAAGAGCCTCAAGCGAGCTGCATCATCAGTCATCCCCTGGTTCTTGAAGGTATCATAGATCTCCAGAAAATTGGCTAGATGAGCATTGGGATCTTTATGGGGTAGATCTGCAAATTGAAAAATATTCTGAATCATGTGGATAATGGCGGGCTTGATCTCAAAAGTTTGTTCTTCTACAACTGGCCTTTTAATGCTAGATTGGATATCTCAAGCATTTGGAGTGACATACTCCCTCAAGAGTCTTTCAACATTCGTTTCTTCCGCCATCTCAGATTCACTGTCAAAATTTAGTGTTTGCCCTTACACTTCTTGTTCTCTTAGCAATCTGCGAAAGGTCATCTCCATCTCAAGATCATAAAGAAATCGAGATACACTTTGATTCCTTCATAAACAAGAGCCAAGTACCTGAAAAATACAAACAAACAAACAAACAAAACTTAAAATAAGAGTTGTGAATTGATATAAGAAATAACACCAAATCAAAACTCAATCCTCGGCAACGGCGCCAAAAACTTATTTGGGATCCGCAAGTGCATAGGTTGACAAGTAATATAATGAGAGTTAAGTATCATGTCCCAAGGGATTGATAACTAGGAATATGCTAAAACTTAATCATTCACAAAGATATTATTCAAGCAATCGAATTATGAATGTGGTTTTAAATGAAAATAACAAATAAAATAAATAAAATAAGATGCACCAAAAACCAAGTTCACAAGAGAGAGATAAGTATGAAAAAAGTCTAGGGGTCCCTATTCACTTGCTATTTCAATGAATTTTTGCAATTCAATAGCCTAGCAAAAAATTGATTTTGCTAGCAGAAACTAATTATAGATAAAAGTCTATGTTTAAGTCAATTACCCATATGAAACTTACCCAAGCCACTATGTGCCAATGTGAAATAGCATAAGAATCACTCATTAAGACCAAGTTTTAAACACTTGCTATACATGACCAAAAGATATGTATCCATCCCACTAGCTAATCAACACACTCAAATAACTTGAATGTAATTGAATATACATCAACCATACTATGTCCATATTCCCAATTCCCTATGTCTAGTTCAATTAAGAATACTATAATCATGCAATTGATGGTCAATCAAGAACAATCATTAAGCATAGGTATGGAAGAACAAAACAAAATTCATTAATAGAAACCCAAAGAAATTACAAAATATTCACATTCATAGCAAGATCCTAGAGAGCCCCTAGATTAGAGTTTAGTTACACATCATAAGAGAATGAACAATAAATACAATCATGGAATCCATCAAATTACAAAACAAGAGAGAAAAAGGAAAGAGTGAACAAATTAGAGAGAATCCAAGCTTGATCTTCCTCCCTTGATTTTGATTCTTCACTTGATTCTCCTCCTTTCCAAGCAGAAATCTTCTCCTTTCACTTTTTCTTTTGAACTCTGTTTTAAAAAAAACCAAAGGTGCCTCCAATGTTATCCAAAGTCAGATAAAAAGGCTAATTTCGTGGACTTGAGTTTTTTCCACGCTTAGGCGTAGCTTTTCGATGCCTAGGTGTGAAAACAAAATACGTACTGTCTATTTACTACCCATGCCTAGGCGCAACCTTTCTACGCTTAGGCGCCACTTACCCACGCTTAGGCGTGGGTATCTCTATTTGATTTTCCTGCAAACCAGAGAGTGTCACACCTAGGCGTGATTTTTTCATGCTTAGGCGTGGCTTGTTAGCTTATCCTTCTTTCAAGATTTCTTCCATTTTAAACTTCTCTTTATTTCCTTTATCTCTTTTAAGACCTTCTCATCGTAAATACCTGCATCAAAACAATGATAAAGTTTGTTAAACCAGGATCCATCCAAATTTCTCAAATAAAATCATTAAATATTCAATTTTTAATCATTTGAGACAGGAAGCTTTAATTATCAAATTTATGCATGAATTGAACATTTGGACTTAAAAACTTAAAAAGATCATGCACATGATCATTTCAATTCAAGTGAATTTACTTTATTCCCTAGAGTTATCAACGGAGATGGTGGGTGATGCGGTGGCGGAGAAGGTGGCTGAAATGGAGGCAGACAACGGAAAAGATGAGTGTAAGTTGTGGGTTTAAGATGACGGTCCACACTGGTTCATTGAACAGTGGTCCATCTTAAATGTCATCATATTTTACATTTAAATAAATTTGAAAGTAGAAAAATTAAAAATTAAAATTTGATTGGAAATAATTAAAAGGAAAAGATATGCTTGATTGAATAAATAATTATTTAAATGATAATTAAGGAGATAAAGTATCTTATGAAAATATACACACAAAGGAGATAAAAGATGAAAGAAAATATTAAGTAATGACATGTAATTATATGAGAAGAAGAGTATGATAAAAAAATTATCACACTCAAAAAAGAATACTTTAATTTATAATATAGGCATAGGTTAGTGTAAAATCTTAGTATCGCAAATGTTAAACTTAAAGAGAATAGCGATCACTGGATTAACCTTTGACCACTCATCAATTTATGCTCATGAACAACTTATAACAAATTATTAGCTTGCATTTAAGATGCTACATTAGACAAGATGGAATCGCACCGAAGAAAATAAATGAATAGTTGAACTGTAATAATGAACAATTTTTAACTAATAAAATGCATAATTATTTGTCAATAAACTTATAACTTAATGAGTGTTAAACAAATTGAACTAGACAGGTTGGTTTGACTAGAAAATCGTTGAACTAATTATAAGTTAGGTCTATTTAATATATAAAATCAGCTTGTTAGAAAATCGATAGTAAATTGGTTTCAATATTTTTTTTACAAAACATTTCTTTTATTAACAAAAATTTAACTTGTTCAAAAATAAATTTTAAGTCAAATAAAGGCTTAATGTCAAGTTACAAAAGTCCACTTATAATGTCTAATAAAGGCAAAAGAAGGTTTACTCCCATCTTGACATTTATATAAGTTGTATGTTTGAACGTTTCACTCATTATTCCATGTAAGACTTATAAGCGTGGTCTCCTCTTAGCCTTTATATAAGTTGTATGCTTAAATACTTTACTTATTGTACAATGTAAAAATTTAAAGCACTAAGTAACACAATATGAGATATTAGTTTATTACTTAATATATTATAATATATATATATATATATAATTATCGCCGGTTTGACCACGATTGAACTAATAAATCATAAATCAGTATTTTCATCGGTTTAGTGACTAGTCTAATTTTTTTAAAAACATTGAACTCAATTAGCTCTCACTCAAGTGTTTAAGTTCTTTTTTTCTTTTTTGGTCCTTGACCAGGTATCCTTATAAGCATTGTTCAAAGATTAATCATCGGGCACTATCGCGACTAAGATGCTCTCCCAACAATTATTTTCTCTAGGTTTTAAATTTTGATCCTCGCCTTGAAAATGCAACTCGCTTACCACTGTACTCAATCATTGTTAGTGCTCAAGTTTTTAAGTTTCAAAGTACATTGTTTTTGGTAAAAATTTTTGATGTTTGATTTTCTTTCAAACTACATTTCTTTCTCTCATGTTTTGTACATCTTATGGAACCAAAAAAAAAAAAATCCATCAATTTTATGTATGATGCATAGTTATATGACTTGAACTAACTCGGACGGTTGGATCGGGAAACTCGCAACTCGATCTCTGGGTCGATCTAGTTCATACACATGATAAGTTTTCTTATAGATTTCATCAAACCTGGTGACCTGGGTGTCTCACCCACACCAACCAACCCGATTTTCATTTTTTTTTTCTTAATAAAAACTTCAAAAAGATTACTTATAGGATTTGAAGTTGGTACATGATGACTCTTGTGATAAAATGTATTATGTCATTAAAACATACATTCTTATTTAATAATATTCTCAATTTTTTAATCTATATTATTATCCAACAAATTCGATTTTTGAACATAATTTTAGACTACTATCATCATTAGTTTGATTACATTATATAATATTTTTTTCATATTATGTTTTTTTATATTACATTTTTATATGAAATATTTTTTTATATAATAATTTTTTAAATATTTTTTTATTTGAATTTTCAAATTTGAATACTTAACTCATAATTAAATCGTTGACCAATGACTTAGTCTTCCGATCGAGTTGACATTTAATCTAAATCGTACAATTATGAATATCAAGAAAAAAGGTAAAAATGTTCCTTTTACTTCATTTTTTATCCAACACCATTTTTCACATTTATTTTTGGTGGATGTAATTAACTGAAAGAAAGTGATAAGAAAAAATAAATATAATGAATAGTATTGAGAATGGTGTAAAAAAATATATGTATTATTTGTGATAAGAATATTATTGTTAAAAAAAAGGTGAATCATTGTCATTGATCATGAAATAAAATCGAAAAGGACCCTCGTATGCAAAAAAATAAAATAAAAAAAGGGAAATATAAAAGAAGCCGAAAGAATTTGAGGCCTCCGGATAGAGACAACATCTTACCTCTATGAGCGCCGCTTGTAGAATAAAATACCCTAGGCTCCTCAGTTACCGGCCTGATTCTAGATGCCAGGTCCCGGCACGCGTAGTGCTTCCGAAACGAAAAATGCCAATGAGCCTTGGCCGTACAATAATCGGAATAACATATATTATAGTGAGTAGTTTAAATTTGGGCTGGGCCACTTGTTTTCGGCTTGTATTAAGTGGTCCCTTAATTCTATTTTTTTGGGTCCATTAATTCTCTATTTTGTTGGTTTGTTCGTATCACTCGCGAAACACGTGCAAATCTTTTTTGATTTATTTATCATCTATATTAAACTTTATCCAAGTAGAGCATAATAATTGAATCATTTTTGTTCCCACGAGAAACAGATAGTATTTTTTTTTTGGGAAAATGCTTGTTGACCATTATAGTCACGTCACTTTATATTTATATAAGGTGACAAAATTAAAAGAAAGTGTGTAAAAATTAAAATAAAACTAATTATAAATAAATAATAAAAATTATATAAATATAAAATAATACGTATATTTAACATTATTTTATTTTTTCTTTTGAATGCAAATGAATGGAACTTTTGAAAATTTGTCATCACTCCATGAGGGTGAAAGTTATCCTAATTTAAAATTTTCATTTTAACTAGTTCAATCGAATATAAAATTTCAAATTTATAGATACAAATGAAATTCAAGTTCTAATATCAACGTAATTGTGAATAACTGAATATCATTATCTATCTTTTAGTTTTGTAGTGAATGATTTGCATTTAATCAATTTTAAGAAGTGAATTAATCAATATGTATACAAACTGATCCAATTATCTTGACTAAAAAAAATTGTCTATAAAAATGTTAAATATGACCCTTATCAATATATAAGTTAATTGACTAAAATTTGTATACACTTTATTACTAATAATAATAATATTTTTTTATAGTAAAATAGTGTTAAGATCAATTTGCACGCACTTCAATCTAACATAAACTTTCAAATTTGTAGGTAAAAATGAAGTTCAAGTTCCAATATCAACATAAATGTGAATTACTGAATATCATTATGCATCTTTTAGTTTTGTAATGAATGATTTGCGGTTGATCAAATTTAAAAAGTGAATTAATCGGTATTCATACAAACTAATTCAATTATAATGACCATAAAAAAATCACCTATAAAATTTTTAAATTTGACCCTTATCAATATACAATTAATTGACTAAAATTTGTATGCACTTTATTACTAATAATAATATTTTTTTTTGTATACGGTGATAAGGGATGTTAAGATTATCTTACGTGTATTTTAACTAATTTACCTCTTTAATTTAGTCAAAAATAGAATATCAACACCGAAGTTAAGAAATTTACAATAATATTATTTGAGACTTGATTCTTAGAAATTAACATAGGTAAAATTCAAACTCATGACATATGCTTACCTTACATTACATACTCATTTATCACTAATAATAATAATATTATATATATCTCACATACACATATATATATATATATATAATCTTTTATTTACATAATCTTTATCATGAGAATTGCTCTTTATTACGAAATGAAACTGCATAGGAAGTATGTGGCTGATTTCTATCGTACACCATACTATACTTTTATTCCTTTTAGTAGTATTTGTCTGAATGAGATGCAACAAATTGTTGCTATATCAATTGGTCAAAATTTTATACGAAGATGTTTCATATTACGTAGCAATGCTCTTTTATCTTTTAATTGCGGTTAATTGTATTTAATGTTTTACACGCTTATATTATAATTATATGATTTAACTCCGGCAATAAGAGACGTGAGACTAACATTTTTCCATTACTAGGAGTGCAAGGCAACTATTGCGAGTGCAAGGCGAGTATGATACATGAGTTATATATGACCGGATGTAATTTTACTACTAGTCTACGACCAATCTACCATTGGGGTTGGGGGGACCCGTAAGAGTAACTGCAATACAATACCGCCAAAATTATTAATTTATATCTTTGTGTTTGTTTCACACGAGAATTTCACCGCAACACAACACAACACAACGGACACTGTTTTGCTTCCTCTGTCCCTTTCTCCGACATCCGGTGCCTTCTACATTGCGCCGTGTGTTCTCTTCACTCTTTACACACACTGTCGCGCACCATCCCACACTCTCCCACCTCCAATTCCGATGCTCCACCACCACATCAAGGCTTTCTTCTTTACTTTTCCATAACTCAACAACCACAAACCCAAACCCAAACCCAAACCCAAACCCAAACCAAACATGGAGCAATTAAAGTCCATCGGCCGGGAGCTTGCCATGGGCTCCCAGGGCAGTGGGTTCGGCCAATCGAAAGAGTTCCTCGATCTGGTCAAGTCCATCGGCGAGTCCCGATCCAAGGCCGAAGAAGACCGCATCGTCCTCAGCGAGATCGAAACCCTAAAACGACGCCTCTCCGAACCCGACATCCCCAAACGCAAGATGAAAGAATACATCATCCGACTCCTCTACGTCGAGATGCTCGGCCACGACGCCTCCTTCGGCTACATCCACGCCGTCAAGATGACCCACGACGACTCACTCCAACTCAAGCGAACCGGCTACCTCGCCGTCACTCTTTGCCTCGACGAGAACCACGACCTCATTATCCTCATCGTCAACACCATCCAGAAGGACCTCAAATCCGACAATTACCTCGTCGTCTGTGCTGCGCTCAATGCTGTTTGCAAGCTCATCAACGAGGAGACTATCCCCGCGGTGCTGCCGCAGGTGGCGGAGCTTCTGGGTCATTCCAAAGAGGCCGTGAGGAAGAAGGCTATTATGGCACTTCACCGTTTCTACCAGAAATCGCCGTCTTCGGTGTCCCATTTGGTATCCAATTTCCGCAAGAAGCTCTGTGATAACGATCCTGGGGTAATGGGTGCTGCTCTGTGTCCCCTTTTTGATCTTATAACCGTTGATGCCAACTCTTACAAAGACCTCGTCATTAGCTTCGTGAACATTCTTAAACAAGTGGCAGAACGCAGATTGCCCAAGAGCTATGATTATCATCAGATGCCAGCTCCATTCATTCAGGTCCATCATTGTTTCATTTATTATATGAGTAAATTAGCAATTTAGTCCCTGTAATTATTTATTGTCCACTTGCAGTTTAGTCGTTGAATTTAATTTTGTGTACCAGTTAGTTCTTGAATTTATAAAACTCATATCAATTCAGTCCTTTTTATATCTCACTTTAGTCCCTGAGATTGAGAAGGACTAACTCGTACAATAATTAAATTCAGAGATAAAATTGTAAGTGGACAATAGTTTCAGGACTAAGTTGCTAGTTTACCTTCTAGTATATTATTTCCATATAAAAGTGCCATTTGAGCCTCAAAATGTGGCAATTCAGATGTTATTTGAGTTTTCAGCTGCAAAAATACTGAGTGTGCAGGTTAAGTTGCTGAAAATACTAGCATTGTTGGGAAGTGGGGACAAGCAGGCTTGTGAGAACATGTATACTGTTCTTGGTGATATAATCAGGAAGAGTGATTCATCGAGTAATATAGGGAATGCTGTTCTTTATGAGTGTATATGCTGTGTCTCTTCCATATATCCCACTGCTAAGTTATTAGAAGCTGCTGCAGATGTTATTGCAAAGTTTTTGAAGGTTTGTGTTTTAGTGAAATAAGTCTGAAGTTTATGCTACGCGTGTTAGAAGATTTGGCTGTCATGTATTACATGTATGTTATTATTATGTGGCCAGAGTGACAGTCATAATCTCAAGTACATGGGCATTGATGCCCTTGGTCAGCTGATAAAGTTAAGTCCACATATTGCGGAACAACACCAACTAGCCGTGATTGACTGCTTAGAGGTGAGGATATTCCTCATAAATGCTTAAGATTTAAGATGAATCTGTTTTGAGTATTCAATAAGATGTTGAAATCATTTAGCTTTGGTCTTATAGATCTTTCTTTGGTTGTTTCTCTTCATATTTTCATATTTAGTCTGCAATCCATATGATGTTGGATGCTGCTGAATTTATCTTATGTTAATGTAGTTGAGGAGAATGATTTTCTTTTGTTTACCTTTTTTTCTTGTGGAGGTAGAAAAGAAACTCTAGATTCTTTTCCATATCTATCTATTCTGAGGGTAATGAATAACATTTTTAGGTGATTCTTTTATAGAGCAAAATGTACATGCAATGAGCATGTGTATGGCCATGGACACATGGGACTTAGGTGTCTAAAAAGTAAGCATTTGGAATTTTAATATGTAGTGTTGACACCGGTCTAGAAGATCACCTGTTTGCTGCGAGTTTGCGACATTACACAAATAATGAATTTAATCAATGTATTCTCTGAAGAATACTAGTCCTCGACAATTATGCACTATCTGTTTCTTGTATATCAAGGATTAATATTAGACTAGTATTCAATACCATTGACCATGAATGTCATGTCTTAGAAATTTCGTATGAAGGATTTGCCAACACATTATAGCAAGAGGATAAAATAATGTTTGTCAGATGTGCTGGACATGGTCTGACTGTGACAAACGTGTCAATTTTCTATATATCAAAATATGGTTGGCAATTTGATGTTAATTAAAATTTCCTCTTCGATCAAAGTCGTAATCTTTTCTTCCATCAGTGTAGAGCTGTTGGTATTTTTGTAAGTTCAATGCTGGTTCATGTAATGGTATAACACATACAAATCTGTTAAATGGATCCACCCAGTGTTTACTCATTATTATGGGGATATTTAACTTATGTTTGATTCATCTATGTGTGGACCCAACCAGATTTTGTTGTGTCAAGTTTGTGAAAACTTGCAGTTGATCCGATTTTGTGAATCAGTAATGAATTTCAATTGGTCTTTGGATTGAGGCATATTTGTGAGTTATTGGAAGAATATTTCAAATTTTTAAGCTTACTTTTTTGTTGGCATAGACATGGGGCTTAATACTCTTTGTCCATGCAGTTGTGCACACACAACCCTGATTATGTTCATCACATAAAATCACAGTGCTCCCTGTTGTTCACATAGTTATATCTCTATGCATAATTTCATATTGCCATGCTTGAATTTGGAGTTCTGATTGAAATTTGATGCAGGACCCTGATGATACTCTGAAGCGAAAAACTTTTGAACTGCTATACAAAATGACTAAGTCCTCCAATGTGGAAGTGATTGTTGACCGTATGATTGATTACATGATTAGCATAAGTGATGACCATTATAAAACATATATAGCATCTCGATGTGTGGAACTTGCTGAGCAATTTGCACCAAGTAATCATTGGTTCATACAGGTAATTGAAATTATTGCCTTCATATTCTTGATTTTGCATTTTTTATTTTGCATACATTCAGTGATAATTAATAATATCTGGTACTTTGATTATGCAGACCATGAATAAAGTTTTTGAGCATGCTGGAGATCTTGTGAATATTAAGGTGGCACATAATTTGATGCGGTTGATTGCTGAAGGATTTGGAGAGGACAATGATGCTGCAGATAGTCAGTTGAGATCATCTGCTGTATGTTATTTTGATAATTGGACCACTCTATTTAATAAGTCCACCACAAAAATTGATTATGTGCATACATATGTTAATGGATGGAAGCTGTTTCATGTAGGTTGAATCATATTTGCGCATTATTGGGGAGCCAAAGCTTCCATCTGTGTTTCTTCAAGTACTTTCTATCCCACATATGTTTTGTGTTCCCCCTCTTGTTTTACTTTCCAAAGAAATTAAATGTGTGTGTTAATATAATGTTAAGTACTGATTACAGGTCATCTGTTGGGTTCTGGGGGAATATGGCACAGCTGATGGAAAGTATTCTGCTTCTTATATCAGTGGGAAGTTATGCGACATCGCTGAGGCATATTCTAATGATGAAACTGTTAAGGTATTTATTGAGAGCCAGCTTTTTGCTAATAAGGAAAGGGTAAAAAATCAAAATGTGTTTTATATAGGGAGACTTTGATTATTAATGGATAGTTTCTTTCTATTTTATGGTTGCTTTTAATATTGATATATTAAAGTCACATGTTATCAATTTGAAATTAGGCATAATAAGGCTACTTATGTTTGAAGCTTAAAAGATGCATCCCAGTTTTATTGAGAAATTAGTCAAATTAAATTAGGATTGTTAGTCTTTTTCTCCTTTCTTTGCCTCACTCCTATCCTAGATCCTCTCTCTTTCTCTCTCCACTCCTACTAATTCACATTCTCAATAATTAAGTACTTCAGTTTACTTCTTTGATAGCCGAAGTGCTTGCCTGTCCAAATCTACTATGGTTTGTGTTAATGAGTAGCATGTTGTTTGGCATAATTATTTAACATGAAAAATGCATGCATAGACAATCATTATGTTTCATTACATTTCTGATTGAATGAGTTAGGTGAGCATGCAATAATTTTTTCCATGGACAGGCTCACTTACATGACAATTTTTTTTATTACATATACGATTATGCTAGCTGTTTCATTGTTATGTTGAGTTCGTTGATAAGATGGGATGTGTTGGCACTGTTGATAATGGTTGGGCATATATTATGACTAATCCTTGCAATTTTGTGTCCATAACTCCATATCATGGATTTCTAGCATTAGTTTATTTGTTGATGATGATATGTTTTCTGCATAAACTATCATTCAACTATGTTTTATCTTGTTTGTTAGTTCTATTGGACCCATCCTATGTCTTGCTGTAATCTACATCAATGTATTCAATCTGTCTGTTTGCACAATTTTGAATTGGGACTAATTTATTGCTTTTGTGAAGGCATATGCAATTTCAGCGTTGATGAAAATTTATGCATTTAAAGTAGCAGCTGGGAGGAAAGTGGATATACTACCTGAGGTATATGCTGAAAGACTTTAGGTCAAAAAAATGAATCTTTTCTATCTCATGGGCTTTTTGAGCACAATTTAACTTTTGACTCCCTTGTGATGTATGTTATGGTACCCCATCATTGTCATCATACAAAAGAAACCCACCCCAATGATATTGTCTTTTAGAAGTCCTTAGGTGTTTGCCAGTTGCACGAATTGTGTTGTCAATTGCATGAATGATGTTACCATTTACATATCTTTTTTGATCCATAAATTTTTTTATTCTTTGGTTGATAATTTAACATAATTGAGATGACACTGAGGAATATGAAGATTAGATGTTAAAAATTGACATTTCTATAAATTTTCTGTTGGAAACATTTCTTTCTCGAGTTATGTATGTTTATGAATTCCAACGGATCCAGAAAATATTTAATGCAGGGGCTGAAAATCATGAATCATATTATTAAATATAAAAAAGTTAAAGTTAATAAATAAAGATGTATTCACTTTTAAATTATTTAGTGAGTTAAGATCAAAATATACTATTTTAAATTAAGAGTAAATATATTCTTATTTATTTACTTTAGAAGAGTATTTTTTTATTATATAAGAAGATTTATGAATAAAGTGAAAAAAGTAAAAAAAAAAAATATTTATATTAGATATTAAATGCATCACAATAGTAGTTGTCATTTACATCATAATTTATAAGCAAAATTAAATTTATATATATATATATATATTTGGAATATAGTGAAGTTAAAAGTGAAAGGAGTTAGTAGATTTATTATATAAAGATTAAAAATTAATAGAAAGATGAGTTAAAATTGTAATATCAATGTATATAAAATAATCGTGAATCACATGTCAAATACATATCAAGTCTAATCTCTTTTAACTTTATCATTTTTATCTTTAGTATAATTTTACTTGACCTCTTTTGAGATTAATTATTATAATATTGATATCATTTTTATTTGAAAATTACTCATACTTTTTTTACTTTGTATTTTCAATGAGACTTTGTATAATGTTTGTACATAAAGTAAGAGATGTATATATAATTTTGTAAATAAAGAAGGATATTAGAGTGTAATAACAATATATAAAATCAGGGATATGTGTATAATTTTTAAATAAAAGTATCAATATAATAAATATTAATTTTATAAAAAATTAATATAATTATTTTTTTAATAAATTTAATTAAATTATTAATATTTAAAAGAAATTAATTCCAAGGCCCATGCTCGCCCCCTTAAATCCGTCCCTGATTCCAAGCATGTTTTTCTATGATAAATTATAGCCAATGAGACACTCAAGTTCAACTAATGACTCTCTGATTAAAGATAATTGTTTTTCACGGTTGTAATTGATAGATTAGTTTCAAATGTCATTTTGCATGTGGCTAGGCTGTTAATGAACAATAAAATCCTGTTTTGTTTACTACAAGTTGATGCTGAAATTTGACTGATACACAGATGAGTAACTTTTTCTTGTCTACTTACAGTGTCAATCTTTGATTGAAGAATTATTAGCATCCCACTCTACAGATTTGCAGCAACGTGCTTATGAATTGCAAGCCCTTATTGGTTTGGATGCACAAGCTGTTGAAACAATAATGCCGCGAGATGCAAGTTGTGAAGACATTGAGGTTATTGCTAATTCTAGAATCTCCTTATATCAGTTTAAGATTATAATATTTTATCTGTGTTCATCTATAAACAAAAGTGGTCAAGGAAAGCCTCTTTAATGAACCAAATTTCAGCATCCATTTGTCTTTCTTGATAAGATAATCATACGTTTTCTGCAAGTTATGTTTTCAGTAACTGCAACAACTCCTACCATCTATAATTATTTATTATATATTTGTTAGCTGATGTAGCTTCCTATGTGACTTGAAAATGCTTGCTTGGTTCTTAATTTGATAATTGAAGCCGCATCCCTCCCCAAACATCCTAAGAAAAGCTAATCAAATTTCTAAAATAAAGTTTTAGATTTCCTAAGAAACTTAGTTAGGCTTCAACGCACCCAATACTTAGTTTCTAGAACAGTGTCTGAATTGCTCTCATTTTCTTAATGTCTTAGTCCTTTCCATTGTGCTCTCATATCTTTCTGTCTCAATTAACCAATATCTGTGCAACAGATCCTAATTTACGTTGATAGCAATCATAGCATCTTTAATGCCTTCCGGGTCTGAAGTTTAAGTTATTTGATGGTTGCAATCCAAGCCTTCAATTTTATCTGTGGCTTAATTATAGAAAATTTAGTTGTTTTGTTGTCAAATTCTCACTGTTTTTATTCAAACTCTTCAACAAATGGTGCATTGACTCATCCTCCTTTCCTTTCCTTTTTTCCCCTTCCATTCCTTACAAAACTTTCAACCATGTAAAGATGATTCTGAATGATATATACATCTATTGCTTGACTGTGGGTTGATGGTTGTGGAACCATCTGATTGATATTTGTTGAGTATTATTGTTATCATTGGGAATTATAGGAATTAATGTTCCTAGGAAATCAAAGTCATAGGTGTTGGAAATAGTGTAATGATTAAATGTATCATTGGGAGTTATAAGAGTTAATGTTCTTAGGAAATTAGGGTCATAGGAAATAGCTTATTCTTTCTTGTAAATGTAACACTATATTTGTTAGTGTGTATAAGATTGCTGAGTGCTACTAACTCAAGCAATTCACCAAATTTGTGTTCAATCTCTAAGACTAATCAGTTTTCTCTAGATGGTATCAGAGCTTCTGATTTGAGAGCCTCTGTTGTTTCTGTTGCCATAAGCCTTCATTGTTGATCAAACCAGCATTCATCGCTGGGTTCAATGCCTTCATCGCACGCTCATGACTGTGACACACTCGTGTCTTCATCCCTGGCGCATCCTGCTCCTGTTCAACTGCAACCATGTCAGACAATGAGACTACCAGAGCCATCCCACAGTCCAGCACAGCACAGCCCATACCTTTGAATCCCAATGATCTCCTGATCTTGCATCCTACCTATCGCCTTAATGGGAAAAATTACTTGTAGTGGGCCCAGGTCATCTGTACTACCCTTAAGGGCCATAAGAAGTTAAACCACATCGAAGGGACTGCTCCTAAGAAGGATGACCCACAATTTGAAACGTGAGATGATGAGGACTCTCTTATTATGACATGGCTCTGGAACTCCATGACTCCCGAGGTTAGTAGGGACTGTATGTTCCGTCCTTCTTCCAGCGAAATTTGGGACAATCTTTGCCAGACCTTCTCTATGAAACAGGACATAACCACTTGCTATGAGTTGAAGACAATAATCTTTGTTACTGAACAAGAAGCACTTTCGGCTACAGATTATTATAGGATCCTTAATGGCATGTGGATTGAGCTAGATCAATACCAAAATCTAAAAATGGAGTGTAACAAGGATGCTTCCACGTTGACTAGTTTTGTTGAAAGGGACAGGATCTTTGAGTTCCTCTCCAGTCTGAATTCCGAGTATGATCTTATTTGGGTTCGAATTCTGAGCAAGGAGAAATTTCCCTCGCTATCTGAGGTGCTTTACACTATTCGAGGAGAGGAAAGCCATAGGGCTGTCATGCTTGATGACAAGCCCACTAGTGGGTTAGCCTTGGCAATGAGCAAGACGACTAAACCAGGCTCTTCTTCTTGCCCAACCGAGAGAGTCGCTAGTGCACCTATTGTAAGAAATTTGGTCATACCAAGGAGAATTGCTTCAAACTCTATGGGAAGGACCAGGTTCATAGTTGCACAGGAGGGTTCAAGGGTATGCAACACAGTCAGGCTAATGTGACCACTTCGGATTCTATGACTGCGGGTGAAGACTTAAAGGTAGGAGATAAAGTTCCAGCCCTTAGTAAAACTGAGTTAGAGCACCTACGGACTCTCATTGACTCTCTTAGTAACCCTTCTGGCTCTTGTTCTCTGGCCATGACTGGTAAGAACTTATGTTCCCAATCCTTTAATGCTTCTAGTACTGTTCTTGAGGATTTGTGGATTATTGACTCTGGTGCGTCTAACCATATGATCTTTCATTCTCCACATTTTTTATCTTATCAACCTTCTTCTAGTAAGCATCATATAATCGTAGTTGATGTCTCTCATACCTCAGTTGCGAGTTCTGGTATTATTGAACTCCATCCTTCCCTACACTTAAATAATGTGCTCCATGTTCCTAAATTTTCCAATAATCTTATTTCCATTCATAAGCTTACCAAAGACAAAAATTGTGCATTAACCTTTTTCCATTCTCATTATGTCTTTCAGGATCTTGCCACGGGGAGGATGATTGGAGTTGCTAAGGAACAGGGAGGGTTGTACTATCTCCTCAATATGCGAGCTGAAGGTGGTCCTAGTCAGAAGTTGCTACTTTCCTGTCATTAGTCCAGTTCTGAGTCTCTACTTTCCTATCATCAATCTAGTTCTGAGTCTCTTCTCAAATTTGGCTTGTAGCACAAGCATCCTGGGCATCCTCCTTTTACTTTGCTTAAGTCTATGTTTCCATCTTTATTTTTTAAAAAGTTTGATGAGTCATTGTGATGCTTGTGAGTTTGCTAAACACCATTGTGTGACTTTCTCTCCTAGTTCTAATAAAGTGTTGAGCCTTTTGACCTTATTTACTCTGATGTTTGGGGTCCTGCATCTATTTCTAATATTTCTAACACAAAATGGTTTGTTTCATTCATTGATGATTGTACTAGAGTAACTTGACTTTTCCTAATGAAAGACAAATCTAAAGTGTCCCAATTGTTTGTTCAGTTTTATCATATGGTTCAAACACAATTTGGAAAATCTATTAAACGTTTGCGTTCTGATAATGATAAGGAGTATGTCAACCAAAATCTCTCTAAATTTATTAAAGAGCATGGTTTTGTTCATGAACTCACATGTGTTGATACTCCTCAGCAAAATGATGTTACAGAAAGGAAAAATTGTCATTTACTTGAAATCACTATAGCTTTACTATTCCAAATGTCTGTTCCTAGCTCATACTGGGGGGAAGCTGTTTTAACTGCTGCTTATTTGATCAATCGGTTACCATCTCGTGTTCTTGGTAATGTAAGTCCTGTCCAACTCATGACATCTTACTTTCCTTCAGTTCCTATTATGCAGAGTCTATAGTCTCTTATCTTTGGTTGTGTGACATTTGTTCATGTACGTCGCCAGCATTGCAACAAACTTGATCCTCGTGTTTTCAAATGTATTTTCTTGGGTTATGCTCCTGACAAGAAGGGATACAAATGCTTTCACCCTTCGAGTCGTCATTTTTTCGTCTCCATGGATGTCACTTTTCATGAAGATGAGTCCTTTACTCATCCTCAGCTTCAGGAGGAGAACATTCTGGAAGCTGAGTCCTCCTTTCCTTTACTGTCTGACTCTACGCAGGAATTAGCATATTCTTCTGGTACCCCACCTGAACCAACGCAAGTCAAGTCCAAGGCTAGCACACCAATGTTAATGTATCAGAGGAGGGGAAAACCCAAATTGGCCCAGCAACAACTTCAGACGTCCGAACCTACAGTAAGTACTAAAGATACCAGTCCTCATGTTTCTAAATCTGATAACATTCCTTTGAATAATTATGAACCTGACCCAGATGACTTACCAATTGCACTAAGGAAAGGGAAAAGATCTTGTACCAAGTACCCTATTTCTCAATTTGTCTCTTCAAAAAATCTTTCTTTACAGCATCAAAGTTTCATTTCAGCCATTGATTCTATCATAATCCCAACATCAGTACAAGAAGCATTGAAGGATAAGAATTGAGTTTAAACCATGAATGAGGAGATGAGTGCATTGGAAAAGAATGGAACATGGGAGATTATTGAGAGACCAAGAGACAAAAGGCCAGTGGGTGCAGATGGATATATACTTTGAAATATCGGTCTGATGGTACACTAGATCGATATAAAGCAAGGTTAGTTGCAAAAGGATACACTTTGACTTATGGAATTGACTATGAGGAGACAGTTGTTCCAGTAGCAAAGATGAGCACTGTGAGAATCTTACTCTCCCTTGTTGCTCACTTTGGGTGGGAAATATACCAGTTTGATGTTAAAAATACTTTTATCCACGGAGACTTAGAAGAGGAAGTTTATATAGAGATTCCCCCCAGATATGATTCCACTAGTGGAAGGAACAAGGTGTGCAAGTTAAAAAATGCTTTATACGGGTTGAAGCAATCTCCTTGTGCTTGGTTTGGAAGATTCACAAAGACAATAGTGTCCCTAGGATACACATAAAGTCAAGGTGATCATACTCTTTTTTAGACATTCACAAGAAGGTAAACTCACTATTCTACTGGTGTATGTTGATGACATCATTATATCAGGTGATGACCTAGTCGAGAAACAACTCCTAAAGGAGAAATTAGCAGCTGAGTTTGAAATGAAAGATCTTGGAAGGCTAAAGTACTTCCTTGGGATTGAAGTTGCCTGCTCTAAGCAAGGTATCTTCATTTCTCAAAAGAAATACGTCCTAGATCTTCTCAAAGAGACCAGAAAGCTTGGGTGTAAGGCTACTGGTGTACCCATTGAGCAGAATCACAGAATGGGAAATGATGAAGAGAGTCCCAGGGTTGATAGAGTTCAATATCAGAGGTTTGTAGGGAAATTGATATACCTGGCACATGCCAGACCAGATCTAGCATATGCTGTCAGTATTGTTAGTCAGTTCATGCATGACCCAAAGGTAAGGCACATGCAAGCCGTGGATCGAATTCTACAATATCTTAAAACCACACTTGGAAGAGGATTACTATTTAGAAAAGGTGGAAATCTATCCATGGAAGTGTACACAGATACTAACTATGCAGGTTCAGTTATTAACAGGAGGTCAACATCAAGTTATTGTATGTTTTTGGGTGGAAATCTAGTAACATGGAGGAGTAAGAAATAGAACGCGGTTGTTCGATGTCGCAATCGGGATCGCGACGAGACGACCAAAAAAAAAATATAAAAATCAATGGAGTCGCCACCAATGTTTATTTGAATTGGGAAAACATTAGAAAAACCCTTTAATTAGGAAACTGGTCTTTTGAAAATTGAGTTTGGATTCGGGAGTCGATTACAGGTAGGGAAGGTTTTAGCACCCTACACTGCCCGTTCCAAGAACGATACCTTATGTTAGTTGTGCAAAATTTAATGATCTCAAATATATTTATTTTTACCCCTTTTTTAGAAAAAAGATTTTTGTAACTAAATTTTTTTTATTTTTTTTCAAGAAAGAAAAGGAATAATCAAATGATGAAAATTTAATTTTTTTTTTGGCTTGACAGAAATGAATTTCTGCTCCTATGTATCCCCTGGTGCTATGGGGAATTTAAAGTCATGTAGTTCTTTAGAAAATGATTGTAAGTTAGTTAATTTTAATTAATAAAAGAAAGAAACTTAAAACCTGCAAATCAAATTATCATCAATGAATTAATTCAAGCAACATGTCAAGTGGCATAAAAGTAGAACAACAAACTAAATAGAACAACAAACAGATAAGATAACTAAATTAAAATCAAATCAAAACACAAATTTACTTTCATCATTTTCTTTTGAAATTTTACCATTTTTTTTTATAATTTCATTTTTTCAAATTTTTATTATATTTTTATCATTTTTATATATTTTTTAAAATTTTCTATCACTTGCCCATTCCTATTTGTCTACTTATATCATTATCCTAAATCTTATCTTTCTTACTTCTTATAAAAAAACATACACTATCTGCTTGTTTATTTTTTTGCTTGCTTTATTAAAAAAAACGTGACTAGCCCACTAAGAAGAAAACAAGGGCCATATCACAAAATAGACTTAACCCCAACCTATCCTTTTATATTTTTTTTCATGATGCAGCAACCACTAAAATTAAAAAAAAAAAAAAAGAAGCCTTTTCTTTTAAAACAACAAAGACAGAGACTTTGTCTCTGAGAAAACGAAATAAGAAGATGGAGGAACCTTTTGGGTTTTTGAAGGATATGGCTATTGGTGGTGATGGAGGACGACGGCTTGGTGGGAAGCGGGTCTGGTGGGTGCTGGCTCGAACGGAGGCAGCTCCAAGTTGCTTCACAGGGTGGATCTACGAAGATGGAGATCGCAGCTCGATGGGTTCGCACGCGATGGGGAGCTCCGGTCACGGGTGGGAGGAGCGACGGTGAAGCGCGGCAAGACGAGGACTGGAGCGTGGTTTGGCGGTGTTTTCGATCGGATCTGGGTTCGGTTCAGGTGGGTGCGGTTGGTATGATGGGTGAAGCAAATCCAGGTTCTCTGCTACTGGAGCGACGTTTCTGCGGGTTGAGGGGTCGGGTCTGGTGGCGTGTTGCCGTCCGGTGGTGCACAACTGGTGGCTGCGGTGGTTCCTGTGCGTGGAGGCAGTACGACGGAGGGACGACCTTCGTGGAGCTTAGACGGTGGATATGGTGAAGTGGGTGATTATGGTTGCAAGGTGAAGGAGATGGTGATTTTGGAAGTGAGGAGGCTACTGGTGGGTTAAGGGTCACGTGAATGGGAGGTGAGATGGGTGGCTATGGAAGTTGATGATGGTGTTTGGGGGTGAAGGCCGTGGTGTTGCATGGTGGAGGTTCACGGTTGGGAGTTTGGAATGGGTGAATGGTGGTTATGTGAAGGTGGTCAAAGTGAAGTGGAAAAGGTTGAAAGGGGATGGTGTTGATGGGAGGTTGATGATGTGGTAGTGCAAATTGGTTTTAAGGGAAGAAGGCAACTTGTACGTGAATGAGGTTGGAAGATGAAGTTTGAAGATTGAATGTGAGAAAAATAATGGAAGACGGTGAATGATAGTTTGAAGGTTGCTCGGTTGATGATGGTGAGGGTTGATATGGCTTGGTGTTTGTGAGTGAATGGTTGAATGTGAGAAAGAAAAAAAATTGGAAGATGGTGCAGGTTCCTGGTTGAGTGCCGATGGAGAAGAGGAGGTATGGTATTTAAAAAGTGAGACTATACGTGAGTGAGTGGAATGTGTCGGTGCATGCAGTGGGTGAGTGAGTGGATGCATGATTGGGTAATTGTGTGGGAGTGGGTGCATGATTGAGTAATTGTCGGAGTTGGTGCATGATTGAGTAATTGTGTCGGAGTTGTTGTAGTGGAGTGGGTGTTGTGTAGTGCAAGTAGTGCATAGGCAGTGAGAAAAAAAAATCCAGACCCATCACTCTCTGTTCCACTATTATTTATTTATTTTTATTTTTATTTTTTTAATATTTTTTTATTTTTACCATAAAAACAAAGTGTAAAACAAGGTAATTAAGCATAAATTAACACAAGATTATTAGTCTTTGATCAAATATTAAAAGAAATTTTATGGACAAAATTGGGTATCAACAGCTGCCTCCCTTTGCTTTACATTTAAATTAAATGAAAAGCAAAAGAATTGATTCAATTTTGTCCATGAAAATTTTGATCTTTCTTTCCCTTTTTTAGTATGTAGATTGATGCAAAATACAACAGAAATAAAAACAAGAAAGGTAAAAAGCTTGCGGAATCGGGTATCCGCCAAATCTTGACAGAAAACTTAAAAGACTGACACAAAGCTTACGGAGTCGGGTATCCGCCGAAACTTGACAGAAAACTTAAAAAGAAAGACACAAAGCTTGCGGAGTCGGGTTTCCGCCAAAGCTTGACAGAAAGGTAAGAAGCTCATGAGTCGGGTATTCGCCGAAGCTCGAAAACTTAAACAGAATGACACAAAGCTTGCATGAGTCGGGTATCCGCCAAAGCTCGACAGAAAACTTAAGCGGAATGACACAAAGCTTCATGAGTCTGTATCCGCCAAAGCTTGATGAGAAAAGGTAAAAGCTTGCAGAGTTGGGTATCGCGTGAAACTAGACGGAAGGTAAAAAGCAAACGGCTTGTGGGGTAGGGTGCCCATCGAAGCTCGACGGAAGGTAAAGAGCTTTAAGGGTAGGGTACCGTCGAAGCCGGGACAGAAAGGTAAACAACAAACAGCTTGTGGGGTAGGGTGCCCATCGAAGCCTGACGGAAAGGTAAAGAGCTTGCGGGGTAGGGCGCCCGTCGAAGCTGGAAAAAAAGGTAAACAACAAACAGCTTGTGGGGTAGGGTGCCCATCGAAGCCTGACGGAAAGGTAAAGAGCTTGCGGGGTAGGGTGCCCGTCGAAGCTGGACAGAAAGGTAAACAACAAACAGCTTGTGGGGTAGGGTGCCCATCGAAGCCTGACGGAAAGGTAAAGAGCTTGCGGGGTAGGGTGCCCGTCGAAGCTGGACAGAAAGGTAAACAACAAATAGTTTATGGGGTAGGGTGCCCATCGAAACTGGGCAGAAAGGTAAAAGGCAATGGGCACAAAGCCCTGACTTGTTGTGAAAGCAATGGGTACAAGGACCTGGAAACTAAAAGACAA
This sequence comes from Ormosia semicastrata, assembly GCA_029884595.1. Classification (NCBI taxonomy): domain Eukaryota; kingdom Viridiplantae; phylum Streptophyta; class Magnoliopsida; order Fabales; family Fabaceae; genus Ormosia; species Ormosia semicastrata. The sequence goes on from JAQQTO010000037.1 coordinate 7,765,843, forward strand.
TGCAAGGAGCTGAAAGCAAAAAGACAATGGGTGCGGGGACCCGGAAAATAAAAGCAATACAAGGGCAGATAATCTTTGAAAGCATTGTTTTTTTTGTTTTTTTTTTTAATTTGTTTTTTGTCTGATCTGTGTTTGTTTGTTTTTTTTTTATAAAAAATTCAACCTCTCTTTTTTCTCTCTTTTCCTTTTCCTTTTCCTTTTCCTCTTTTTTTTTTGAATTTTATTAAAAGTCCCTTAAACCAACGACGACCCGCGAATGAAAAGGCAAGGGGCGTGGGGACTTGGAAACTAAAAGCAATGGGTGCGGGGACCCAAAAACTAAAATACAATGGGTGCTGATTTTGCAAATGCCTGTGATGCCTGAGACGATGCATAATGCAATGGATGCATGATGATGCAATGGATGTGATGTTTGAGGACAATGCATGTGATGCCAGACATGATGCATGATGCAATGAATGCCCTACTGTAGGAGTTTTCATGAACAAATTGAGTAAGTAAAATTTTTTTGTTTTGTTTTTTTGTTTTTGTACATCAAAACTTTGGTTCCACAACCCTTAAGAACTTTTTCCCACAGCAGGATCAAGGTCAAAATTCGTTGATTTGCTTTATGATTTGTCTGGTTGTTCCTTCTTCTCTAACCAATACTCTTATCAGGACTGCATTGCGTTTCCCATGACCTTTCGAAATTGTTAAAGCAAATCTAAATGCTTTTGCAATATTGTCACATGTTTCACATCTCAATATAAAACTATCATGAAAAATGCATATTGAATCAACAATGGGTTGTAAAGAAAAAGGATTATTATTATAGAAAGAAAGAGTACAGGAAGGATAGTACAAAGAGGATTACAATTGACAGGTTTACAAGAAGAAATGTTGGAACAAAGTTTTTCAGTTCTTCCAGTGACATTCTCTTGAATGATCCATGCTAATTTCCCATGCATACAACCTTAAACACCCATTTGTTTGTTTCCAAGAATATGATTTGATCCAGCTTCATATATTAGGGGTGTTTCTTGACGAGACTTCATATATTCAAACTGCCCCAGTTTGTGACTTCAGGCAAATCCACTTCTTCAGATGTGTCAAGTACCATTTTTTAAAACCCTAACTTTTGCCTAGGTCGCTCTTTCGAGTTTTCAACCTAGCGGGTCGCTCTAACTTTTGCCTAGGTCACCTTTTCAGGTTTTCAACCTAGCGAGCCATTTTTCTTTTCTTCTTTTTTTTTAAGCATAGTATATTTTGACTGCATCTGAATTTACGGGAAGTGGTAAATCTTCACCATCCATGTTTGTGAGAATCAAGGCTCTTCCCGAGAAAGCCCTTTTTACAACATAAGGCTCTTCATAGTTTGGAGTCCATTTTCCTCGATGATCCTTTTGAATAGGAAGAATCTTCTTGAGTACTAGATCTCCTTCTTGAAACTGTCGGGGATGCACCTTTTTTGCATAGGCTTTCATCATTCTCTTCTGGTAAAGCTGGCCATGACACAGTGCAGCTAATCTCTTTCCTTCAATGAGGTTCAACTGATCAAGTCGAGTCTGGACCAATTCAGCTTCTTCTAGTCCTGTTTCCATCAGCACTCTTAATGATGAAATTTCCACTTCAATAGGGAGTACAGCTTCCATTCTATAAACCAAAGAAAAAGGGGTTGCCCCAGTTGAAGTACGAACGGACGTACGATAGCAATGCAGTGCAAATGGTAGCATTTCATGCCAATTTTTGTATGTTACAACCATCTTCTGGATAATCTTCTTGATGTTCTTGTTTGCTGCCTCAACTGTCCCATTCATCTTAGGGCGATAAGGTGAAGAATTGTGGTGCTCAATTTTGAAATCCTCACACATCTCTTTCATCATCTTATTATTCAGATTAGTGGCATTGTCAGTGATGATCTTGCTTGGCAAACCATAACGACAAATCAACTCCCTTTTGACAAACCTGATCACTACACTCCTAGTGACATTGACATAAGAACCAGCTTCAACCCATTTTGTGAAGTAATCAATTGCAACAAGAATAAAGTGATGTCCATTTGAGGCCTTCGGTTCAATGGGCCCTATGACATCCATTCCCCACATCGAGAATGGCCAAGGTGCTATTAAAACATTTAAAGGTACTGGTGGTGCATGAACCTTGTCAGCATATGTCTGGCATTTATGGCACTTCCTTACATAATTGAAGCAATCAGTTTCCATTGTCAACCAATAGTACCTTGCCCTTAGGATCTTTCTTGCCATTGCGTGCCCATTTGCATGAGTTCCAAAAGAACCTTCATGAACATCTCTAATGATTTTCTCTGCCTCCGTTGCATCAACACATCTTAGCAGCACCATATCGTGATTCCTCTTATAAAGCACTTCCTCATTAAGAAAGAAACCCATTGCGAGTCTTCTGAGGGTCCTTTTGTCATTTTCTGAAGCATCTAGAGGGTATTCTCTACTCTGGATAAAGCATTTGATGTCATGATACCATGGTTTCCCATCTGGCTCCACTTCTGCCATTTGACAATATACAGGTTGGTCACGACTTTCCATCTTTATAAGTGGCAAGTCCCTATCATGGCTTACTTTGAACATTGATGATAATGTGGCTAGAGCATCAGCCAACTGATTGTCTTCCCGAGGGACATGATGGAATGTGACTTTGTCAAGTTGTTCAATCAACTTCTTGATGTAAGCATGATAAGGGATTAATTTGGCATCTCGTGTATCCCATTCTCCCTTTAGTTGATGAATGACCAAGGCGGAGTCCCCGTATACCTCAAGAACTTTTGCCTTTGATTCTATTGCTGCTTGGATTCCCATGACATATGCTTCATACTCGGCTACATTGTTTGTACAATCAAAGCACAGTCTAGCAGTGATTAGGATGAAATTGTTCTTAGGGAAAATTAGTATGGCTCCAATTCCATGCCCGAGTGAATTGAAAGCTCCATCGAACAACAAGGTCCATTTTTCCTTTTCCAGGGATTCTTCTTCTCCAAATAAAGCCATTATATCTTCATCAGGGAATTCACACTGCATAGACCCATATTCCTCCACAGGTTGACTTGCCAAGAATTCTGCAAGGCGCGCCTTTTATTGCCTTTTGGGTGACATAGACAATGTCATATTCTGATAGCAGAACTTGCCAACGTGCAATCCTCCCAGTGAGAGCAGGCTTTTCAAAGATGTACTTGATTGGGTCCATTTTAGACACTAATCAAGTGGTGTAACTCAACATGTATTGCCTCAAATGGTGGGCCGCCCATGCCAAGGCACAACACGTGCGTTCCAACAATGAGTATTTTGCATCATAGTTGGTAAACTTCTTACTCAAGTAATAGATGACATGTTCTTTTCTACTAGTTTCATCATGCTGCCCCAGTACACAGCCCATGGATTCATCTAATACTATCAAGTACATGATAAGAGGTCTTCCTGGCACTGGAGGTACCAAAACTGGGGGTTCTTGCAGATACTGCTTGATCTTCTCAAATGCTGCCTGACAATCTTCATTCCATTCTACGGTCTGGTTTTTACGCAGTAACTTGAAAATTGGTTCGCACGTTGCAGTTAATTGGGATATAAATCTAGCAATATAGTTCAATCTCCCCAAAAACCCTCGAACTTCCTTTTCAGTGCGAGGAGGTGGCATCTCTATGATTGCTCGAACTTTGTCTGGATCAACTTCTATCCCTTTCTGGCTAACCACAAACCCCAAAAGCTTGCCTGATCTTACACCAAAAGTGCATTTAGCAGGATTTAGTCAGAGCCTGAACTTTCTCAAACGTTCAAAGAGCTTTTGCAAATTAACAACAGGGTCTTCTTCTGTTCTAGACTTAGCAATCATGTCATCCACGTAAACTTCTATTTCTTTATGCATCATGTCATGGAACAAAGTTACCATTGCCCTTTGATAAGTTGCTCCTGCATTCTTCAATCCAAATGACATTACTTTGTAGCAAAAAGTTTCCCACAGAGTAATGAATGTGGTCTTCTCCATGTCTTCAGGTGCCATCTTGATCTGATTGTATCCCGAGAAATCATCCATGAAGGAGAAAAATGAATGTTGAGCAGTGTTGTCCACCAGTACATCTATGTGAGGTAGAGGAAAGTTGTCTTTAGGGCTAGCCCTATTCAGATCTCTATAGTCAACGCACATTCGTACCTTCCCATCTTTCTTCGGGACAGGAACAATGTTGGTGACCCATTGAGGGTACTTTGCGACAGCAAGGAAACCTGCATCAAACTGCTTTTTAACCTCTTCTCTAATTTTTAGTGACATCTCTGGCTTCATTCGTCTCAACTTTTGCTTGACGGGAGGATATTCTGGTTTTAATGGCAATTTATGTTCAACCATGCTAGCATCTAGCCCGGACATGTCTTGGTACGACCATGCGAAAATGTCGCAATAATCAGACAAGAGCTTGATCAACTTGCTTTGCTCATCTTCTTTCATGGAAGTGCCAATTTTTACTTCTTTTTAATCATCTTCCGACCTTAAATTAATCACTTCAGTTGGCTCTTCATGGGGTTGAATTTCTTTGGCCTATTGCTCCATTAATCTCATTAACTCAGGAGAGGGTTCCCAATTGTCATCATTATCCTCATCAACATGATTAATGGGATGGTCAAAATCATATAATGGGGCCATAATACTGTCATTTTCAAGAGAAACACTTTCAGATATGCATTTATTGGTATTAACACAAATCAAAAGAAGTAATGAATAAAGGTTAATGTAATGGTCGGGCAAAAAGCTAAAAAGAAAAGAAAGAAAGAAAAAAAAATGGCAAGATAATTTGAAAATGCATTTATTGATAGTAAATATTAAAATGGAAACATGCGACCCGGCTTTTACAACATATCTTCCTAAAGCCTTGGGCAGAGCTAAAGGATTAGCATTGCAGAATTACTTTGAATCAGTTTCAAAGGTCATGGGAAAATCAACGAACTCCCAATTGTTGAGCTCTGCATCTGGGGAGCAAGGGTACACCAAGTTGACACCATGATTGATGGGTTGATCATCTTCGATAGCAGTCACTTGGTTCAGAAACACCAATCCTGCACTTCTAAAGCTTTGACAGATATCACAAATGGGGATTCCCTCAGCTTTAGGCTCCCGATTTTCCAACCGAGCCAATCTCTTTTCTTTTTTCTCTTCTATAACCCTTCTCTTATCAGCTTTGGTGGGTTTATATCCTAACCTGAACCTGTCTTTGTTTTCACAGGGTTGTAGGAGCTTCATAATGCCTTGTTCGTTCATTCCTAGTCCCCTTCCACATTGATATCCTTTTTCAAGCATGACCTTAGCCATCATCATGGATGCATTAGATGGCTGTGGCTTTAAAATTTGAGCTCCTTCTTCCACATAAGTGGCATTAACAATCTCCAGTGCTTGGAATGCAGTTTCAAGAGCTTCTTCTGCAACTTCAATGTAAGGGGTTGATAGTGGTTTACTCACTAACAGGTCTTCCTCACCCGATACGATTACCAACCTACTGCCAACTATGAACTTCACTTTCTGATGCAATATGGACGGCACAGCTCCAGCAGAATGAATCCAAGGTCGTCCTAAGAGACAACTGTAAGTTGGTGTGATGTCCATCACCTGGAAGAGTATATGAAAGATAGTAGGTCCAATTTGAATTGGGATCTCAATTTCTCCTATTACTTCTCTCCGGGTCCCATCAAAAGCTCTCACGATCATTGTACTTGGTTTCATGTAAGTCCTATCAAAAGGCAACTTGGAGAGAGTTGATTTTGGCAACACATTCAAAGAGGAACCATTGTCAATGAGCACTCTAGCCATTATATGCTCTTGGCATTTGACAGAAATGTGTAGCGCCTTGTTGTGTCCCATTCCTTCAGCAGGTATTTCATCATCAGTAAAAGTGACATAATTATCAGCAGTAATGTTGCCAATAATACCGCCTAACTTGTCAACTGTAATGTCATGAGAAACATGGGCTTGATTTAGTATCTTCATCAATACTTTTCTGTGCGGCTCAGAATTCATCAATAAGGACAAGAGTGATATCCTTGTAGGGGTGCAATTCAACTGATCTACCACTCTGTATTCACTTTGCTTGATGAACTTCATAAATTCACAGGCCTCTTCATCAGATACCTCCTTCTTATACTCATTTAGCTTTGTCATCTCTTCCTTTGCTTTCACATCATTTCCCGTGGAAGTCTCTCCTACCTTGCTCTTCCCCTTACCGTTTCTTTTCATTTCTTCTTCTTCTTGCCCTTTTCGCAGCTCCTCCGGAGTATAAATGTGACCCCTTTGTGTCATCCCTCCGATCCCTGATATATTAGTGACAACAGAGGTCGGACAAGATGAAACTTTTGGTTGATCGTTTGTGGGATTACTTCCAAGGATTTGCACATCATAATTCCACGGTACTGCCATTGTGTTTTTGAATGGAAAAGGGCTAGGAACTTGAATAGTGATAGGCCTTGGGCCATATGGAGATGGCGCAGCTGCAACTTCAGTGTAATAGATAACCAGTGGTTTGATAGCTGGACTTGCAATAGAAGGGACCAGAGGGTTTATGGCGTCCTGACCTTCTTGCGATTGTGGAACAACACACTCGTCCACCATGCTTATGCCACCATTGTTACATAGATGACCTATTTGCACTAATTGCATGTCCATTAGATCTTGGAGCATTTGTCTGAACTCACCACATTCCTTAATAGAATGTCCCACATTCCCATGGAGATTGCACATTATTTCATCTTTGTCGCCCCCTTTCTCTTTAATACGAGCTTCCATCATCCCAGATTTGCACAGCTCTTTAAAAAAGACCCTCATGGGGGTTTTGATATCTGCCACTCGTCTTATAAGCTGCTGGGCAGAGCACTCCTCTATAGCATTAACTGTAGGATTCCCATGATTAGGCAAAGGGTTGTGGCCCACACTAGGGGTATTTGGCTTGAAATTCAACCATTTGGCGTTGATTAGATCTTGCACCTTGAACTTCAGCGCTTTGCAATTCTCTGTGGAATGCCCTACGGCCCCCGCATGATAATCACATTTGGCATTCGGGTCAAAACCTTTAGGGTATGGGGGTTCTAATGGCTTCATCGGGCAAGGGGCCAAAAGAGAGTTACGGATGAGTTGGGGTAGTAACTCAGTGTATGTCATGGGGATTGGGTCGAAGTGGACAAACTTTCTTTCTTGGTTATTTGATGGCCTTCTTTGGTTTGTGTTTGGATTTTGGGTCCATGGTTGAGCTGTTTGAGGCGGTAAGGCAGAGGGTGTTTGGTGTTGAGTGGGGGATGGTGTCCGGTAAGGTATCCTTGGGTGGTGAGGCTGGGGGTAATGAGCTTGTGAAACATTGGCAACATACGGGTGGTAAGGTTGGGGATGTGGAACTTGGGAGACATGAGCAAAGTATGGGTTGTAAGGTATGTAGGGAGGTTGGAAGGATGGTTGAGTATTGCTAGGTAATCGGTTATGTTTCCCTTGGGTAAAGCTTCTTTGATCAAAAGTAACAGCATGAGTTTCTCCTTCTCTTTTCTTCCATGTTGGGGGCCTCTTGGCATTAAATGTCCCTGTTGAACTTTCAACTATCTTTCCATTTCTCATTCCTCCCTCGACTCTTTCTCCAATGATGACCATGTCCGAAAAATTTGATGACACACTTCCTATCATTTTGTCATAAAAGGGTGATTGCAGAGTGTCGATGAATGTGGCCACCATTTCTCTTTCTGTCAATGGGGGCTCTACCTGAGCAGCCGTTTCTCTCCACCACTGAGCATATTCCTTAAAGGTTTCAACATCTTTCTTAGCCATACTCTGTAATTGTAATCTATCGGGTGCCATATCGATGTTATACTTGTACTGCTTCAAGAAAGCATAAGCTAAATCCTTGAAACTCCTTATATGGGCACGCTCAAGATGTGTGTACCAATTCGAAGCTGCCCCAGTTAAGCTGTCTTGGAAGAAATGGATTAGCAACTTGTCATCATGTGCATGAGAAGCCATCTTACGGATATACATGGTTAGATGGTTCTTTGGACAAGTGGTTCCCTTATATTTTTCGAAATCTGGAACTTTAAACTTTGAGGGAATCACCACATCCGGGACAAGACAGAGCTCTGAGGTATCTAAAAGACCATAGCCACTTGCTCCTTCTATGGCTCGTAGTCTCTCTTCAAGAATTTCAAACTTCTCTTTGGACTGAGGATTTTCAGCAGAAGAATTCGTTGGATATTGTGGCATGAAAGTAGGAACAAGATGTTGCACAGGTGGGATTCCACTAGCACCAGGGTAATGAGCATGCGGTTGGGCTGTGCTTAATGAATTTGAAGCAGGCATGTTGCCATCAGAGGGATTGGAGGCCTGTGGTGGTACAAATCCGGAAGGGAGACCATATGGTGGGATAAAGAAAGGGAATGGATGCTGTGTTGGCAGGGCTTCACTGACATTTGGCTGAGGGACTTGGGTTTGAGAAGTGTTTAGTGGGTTTGAAGTTGGCGTTACCGCTGGGGTGGTATTATCAAGGGGGTTGGCGGCTAATGGTGGTACATATCCTGGAGGGAGACCATATAGTGGGAATGATGGCACCTGGTTTTCCTGCGAACTGGTGACCGATGGTTGAGTGGTGTTGTTTGGATAAATGGTGAGTGGCATCACAACTCATTGAGGATTAAAGCCTTGGTATTGTAGAGGAATTGAAGTAAAACCGGGCGGGTGAAGAGGCGTGGCCGGATGTCCTTCGTTTGCCACTGAGGGATTCCCATCTATGTTCCTTCTATTTTCCATGGACTGTAACATCTCCATCATCTTGGACATTTGCTCCCTGGGCTGATTCACTTCATTCTTCAACTCTTGAGTTTGTTCTATTTCATCCATGATCCTAGCTTGGGAACGAGTCCTATAAGGATGTCGTAGAGACAGCTTTTTTTTTTTTTTCTGTATTCATTATTTGTTATCATTATTAGAAGCATGAGGAAGGGAAAAAAATGCAAATAAAAGTAAAATTATACATGCAAAGACACGATCCAAAGCAACAAACGATATCGATAAACCTCGTTCATTTAAAAGGAAAAGCTTTGAGGCCATAGAGAGTTAGTCTTTACAACATAATGATCATGCCACTCCTCAAATCAAACTTGTCTTATTTATCTAAAGATGGAGACATTATAAAACAAGACAGAATGAATAAGGCTAACTCAATATTTCCATTAAAACCGAGGAACATTACATAAGTACTCTCAAAAACTAATTTTAGAAGTTTTCTTCAATGAAATTTGCCGAGGAAGTTGAGATCCTTCCTAACTTGAGTCAAAAGTTCCTGGGTTTCTCCTGGCATCAACTTAACTTCCACGTCGAGAATCTCTCTTGCTCTTTTCTTCGATCGATTAGAGATCTCCCTCACATTGTTAATTACCACTTTGGCCTTCCGCTCCATATCTCGACACGCATTAAGGTAGAAATCTTTTTCATTAGTCAAAAGAAGAACATCATTCTCTAGTTTATTCTTCTTATTCTCTAAGGAAGCAGACCGTTCAACATGGTCTTTCAACTGCTGATTCAAGATTTCAAATTCAGCCTTGAACTCCTCGAATTGGCCATTTTTCCTTTGAATAATTGCCTCGAGGACTTGACAAGTCTCCCTTAGCTTCTTTATCTCAATCTCTTTATAGACTGCTTCCTGTTCTTGACTTTGTGTTCTCCTTATTGCGGTGTCAAGTTGAGTCATTAAGGTTCTTCTCTCGGCGGCCCACTGCTGATAAATGCTTTCATACCGGCCTTCTGCTTCAGCGTGGTAGTCTTTGGGTTCATTAAACTGGTGCATTGGTGGCTCTGGGCTTTGTACGTTAGGAGCAAGGAACCCTTTCTTCCTATTAGCTTGCCAAAATGGATAATCTTTTGTTGTTTCAGACGAGGGGAGACCGGGCTTCACGCTTCTCGCATTCTTCCAATCTTCAATGACTTCTTTGATCTTGTAGTCAGTTCCTTCATCACCATATGAGAATTCAAATATTGACAATCCATGAGTCATAGGAACGAATTGCAAGGAAGTCATCTGTCTTCGGGCCATAGCTGGAGCATAGCCCACCACTCCCCATGGGCCAATAAGTGGAACCCATGGTTTGCTTCCACATCTATATATGGTATAAGTGAAAGGAAACCACTTGGCCCTCCAAACCACCTCTTTTATTTCCATGAAAAAATTGATCCATTGCCTCATCGTAGGAGTTCGGTGAGGCCAATTGTCACGACTATATAGAGAGAGCGGGTGCTTAGGTATAACATATTGTTTTAGATCAACTTCTGGATGGTTAAAGCACTTCAGGGTTGGCATATGACTAAGCATCCATATTGCAAGCAAAGGTGCACATCCCCAAAATCTTCCTTTCTGATGGACTCGGCAATAATTCAGGGATCGAATTGTCTCAGTTAAGATTGGTGGGGCTGGGTGTACCCCATGCTCGATCTGCTCAAACAAATTGATCACATGTCCATCTATTTGATTTTTCCATTTCGGGAAGATTACTAACCCATAAATAGCGAGGGCTAGTGCTACCAAACCAAAACTTTGATCAACTTGAGCTTCAACCATCCTAAGCAAGAACTCTGAATCTAAACTTTGTCCTCCATTCATCATGTACTTGTCCAATTCATTGGCATGAATACCTATCAATTTGGACAGCATCCTTCTTGGCGTCTTCTTGGGGTCATGCGAGTACACTTTGTCTTTGGGCATGTCATATCTATTAAGAAGCTTAGCATACTCCTCAATCGTCGGCACCAAGTCAAATTGTTGGAAAGTATAACACCGATATGAGGGGTCCCAAAAATGAAGCATGGTTTTTAACATTTGGAGGTCAGGGGTGATGAACATGAGAGCTGCAATATCTCCATACTTGTCGTTGAACTCTTCTTGTCTTCTCATACTATACCACACGTTACGGAGCCTCCTTAAGTCATTTTACTCAAAGTCATGGCTCCCCATTAAGGGAGGTAAAGGAGCATCCCCGTGACGCGAATTATTTCCTTCCTTGGCTTGGATTCTTGCAGACTCTTCACTGACAGCCCGAATACTCTCTGCAACCTCGGACATTATAGCCGCTTTTCCTTTATCCATGCTCGAGGTTTATCGATATCTTCACAGTATTGAATCACACATGCAAATGCAAGGTAAAAGAAAATAACAAAAAAAGAGTTAGCAACTACAAAATAAAAGACAAACAAAAATTCCTCATGTGTTAGAGGAAAAGGGAGTACCTAATCTTGGTACCCGTCTAGCAGGATGGGCTCTATGAACAATGGTAGCTCTAAGGTTATATCTACAAGTGATAGCTTTGGTTCTAGACCCTTATCAGACAAAAGGTCCCTAAATTGTCCCTTACTGTCACCAATACCTTGGCTAGCAAGAGTCCTCCATCCTCACCCATGATAGGTTACAAGCGGAAAGAGTTCAATTTGAGTGAGGGGTTTTCATGTGCCTAACCGGAGACCAAAGGTCTCACAAAGCAACACTACTTCGCCCTCTATCTAAGCCTACAAGGTACTGAGCTCAAGAATAAAGCTTTTGTGTGAAGTAAGTGATAGTGATGTGTGTGTAGGAGCATATGTACAAAAATTTAAAAAGACAAAATTACCCTCAATCTGCAAAAACATATATACAACAACCAACTAATAATCATCTACCCTAGGGTTTCAATAATCAATCAAAAAATAAATAAATAAAAATAAAAACACAAATATATATACAAATAAATCAAAGTAAACACATGACAACAAAAAAAATATTTACAAACAAATAAGAAAATAAAACAAAGACAAAAATGGGTAAAATAAAATAAATAAAGATTATTAAAAATTTGCACAACTAACAATGACAGGCCTGACTCTCTAAGTGTCCCCAGTGGAGTCACCATTTGTCGCAACTGGGATCGCGACGAGACGACCGAAAAATATATATAAAAATCAATGGAGTGGCCACAAATGTTTATTTGAATTGGGAAAACATTAGAAAAACCCTTTAATTAGGAAACTGGTCTTTTGAAAATTGAGTTTGGATTCGGGAGTCGATTACAGGTAGGGAAGGTGTTAGCACCCTACACTGCCCGTTCCAAGAACGATACCTTATGTTAGTTGTGTAAAATTTAATGATCTCAAATATATTTATTTTTACCCCTTTTTTAGAAAAAAGATCTTTGTAACTAAATTTTTTTTATTTTTTTTCAAGAAAGAAAAGGAATAATCAAATGATGAAAATTTAATTTTTTTTTTGGCTTGACAGAAATGAATTTCTGCTCCTACGTATCCCCTGGTGCTATGGGAAACTCAAAGTCACGTAGTTCTTTAGAAAATGATTGTAAGTTAGATAATTTTAATTAATAAAAGAAAGAAACTTAAAACCTGCAAATCAAATTATCATCAATGAATTAATTCAAGCAACATGTCAAGTGGCATAAAAGTAGAACAACAAACTAAATAGAACAACAAACAGACAAGATAACTAAATTAAAATCAAATCAAAACACAAATTTACTTTCATCATTTTTTTTTGAAATTTTACCATTTTTTTTTTATAATTTCATTTTTTTAATTTTTTATTATGTTTTTATCATTTTTATATGTTTTTTTTAATTTTCTATCACTTGCCCATTCCTATTTATTTACTTATATCATTATCCTAAATCTTATCTTTCCTAGAAAAATAACACACTATCTGCTTGTTTATTTTTTTTGCTTGGTTAAAAAAAAATAACGTGACTAGTCCACTAAAAAGAAAACAAGGGCCCATATCACAAAACAGACTTACCCCAACCTATCCTTTTATTTTTTTTATTTTTTCATAAAGCAGCAACCACTAAAATTAAAATTAACAAAAAAAAAATATAGGAGGCCTTTTCTTTTAAAACAACAAAAAAAGAGACTTTGTCTCTGAGAAAACGAAATAAGCAGATGGAGGAACCTTTTGGGTTTTTGAAGGATATGGCTATTGGTGGTGATGGAGGACGATGGCTTGGTGGAAAGCGGGTCCGGTGGGTGTTGGCTCGAACGGAAGCGGCTCCAAGTTGCTTCACAGGGCGGAGCTACGAAGATGGAGATCGCAACTCGATGGATTCGCACGCGATGGGGAGTTCCGGTCACGGGTGGGAGGAGCGACGGTGAAACGCGGCAAGACGGGGACCAGAGCGTGGTTTGGCGGCGTTTTTGATCGGATCTGGGTTCGGTTCAGGTGGGTGCGGTTGGTATGATGGGTGAAGCGGATCCGGGTTCTCTGCCACCGGAGCGACGTTTCGCGGTTGAGGGTCGGGCCCGGTGGCGTGTTGCCGTCCGGTGGTGCACAACCGGTGGCTGCGGTGGTTCCCGTGCGTGGAGGCGGACGACGGAGGGACGACCTTCGTGGAGCTTAGACGGTGGATATGGTGAAGTGGGTGATTATGGTTGCAAGGTGAAGGAGATGGTGATTTTGGAAGTGAGGAGGCTGCGGTGGGTTGAGGGTCACGTGAATGGGAGGTGAGATGGGTGGCTATGGAAGTTGATGATGGTGTTTGGGGGTGAAGGCCGTGGTGTTGCGTGGTGGAGGTTCACGGTTGGGAGTTTGGAATGGGTGAATGGTGGTTATGTGAAGGCTAGTCACGGTGAAGTGGAAAAGGTTGAAAGGGGATGGTGTTGATGGGAGGTTGATGATGTGGTAGTGCAAATTGGTTTTAAGGGAAGAAGGCAACTTGTACGTGAATGAGGTTGGAAGATGAAGTTTGAAGATTGAATGTGAGAAAAATAATGGAAGAGGGTGAATGATAGTTTGAAGGTTGCTCGGTTGATGATGGTGAGGGTTGATATGGCTTGGTGTTTGTGAGTGAATGGTTGAATGTGAGAAAGAAAAAAAATTTGGAAGATGGTGCAGGTTCCTGGTTGAGTCTTAGATGGAGAAGAGGAGGTATGGTATTTAAAAAGTGAGACTATACGTGAGTGAGTGGAGTGTGTCGGTGCATGCAGTGGGTGAGTGAGTGGATGCATGATTGGGTAATTATGTGGGAGTGGGTGCATGATTGAGTAATTGTCGGAGTTGGTGCATGATTGAGTAATTGTGTCGGAGTTGTTGTAGTGGAGTGTGTGTTGTGTAGTGCAAGTAGTGCATGGGCAGTGAGAAAAAAAAAATCCAGACCCATCACTCTCTGTTTCACTATTATTTATTTATTTTTATTTTTATTTTTTATATTTTTTTATTTTTACCATAAAAACAAAGTGTAAAACAAGGTAATTAAGTATCAATTAACACAAGATTATTAGTCTTTGATCAAATATTAAAAGAAATTTTATGGACAAAATTGGGTATCAACATTCGGTCAAGTGCAGAGGCTGAGTTTCGAGTTATGGTACAAGGAGTTTGTGAGTTGTTATGGATGAAAATCATATTAGATGGCCCGAGAATAAAATATGAAGCTTCTATGAATTTGTTTTGTGACAACAAATCAGCCATTGACATTGCGCATAATCTGATTCAACAAGACAAAACAAAACATATTGAGATAGACCGGCACTTTATCAAGGAGAAATTGGACAGCGGACTGATAACCATAACATATGTTCTTTCGAGATATTAGTTGGTAGATGTATTAACTAAGGGACTACCCAGGGAGCGGTTTCAGGAGCTTATTGGTAAGTGTTAAAGACCCGGAAAGGATTCCGGTATAGTAGTATTATTTAATAAAAGATGAGCTACTAGAGCTCCTATTCCAAAGAGACACTCTCCTAACAAACTTAATACCAAAAATGCATGAATGCCTCACCTATTCCCTTCCAAACCTATTAAGGCATGATGCTTGTCGCAGGGATCGCGACGGGACGACCGAAAAATATAAAATCAATGGAGTCGCCACCAATGTTTATTTAAATTGGGAAAACATTAGAAAAACCCTTTTATCAGGAAAACTGGTCTTTGAAAATGAGTTTGGATTCGGGAGCCGATTACAGGTAGGGAAGGTATTAGCACCCTACACTGCCCGTTCCATGAACGGTACCTTAAGTTAGTTGTGCAAATTTTAATAATCTCAAATATATTCATTTTAACCCCTTTAAACAAAAGACTTTGTAATTACTTTTTATTTTTTTCATTTTTTTATTTTTTGAAAAGAAATAAAAGAAACAACCAAATTATGAAAATTTATTTTTTTGGCTTGACAGAAATGGATTTCTGCTCCTACGTATCTCCTGGTGCAATGGAGAACTCAAAGTCACGTAGTTCTTTATAAAATAAGTGTGGGTTGGTTGATTTTATTTAAAAAAGGATTTTATTTGAAAGCGAATCCATGTTTTTTGCACAGGATTCAAGTTAGCACTAGGCTACTCAATAAACCCTTATGATCCAAAAGATAATGAAGATAGCATCCGCTATTCAATCATCATCATTGGTCATTGCATGGATTAAAAGATTTTTTTTGCTATTTTTATATTCTTTTACCCCTTTTTTTTTTGCCAGAAAAAAAAGTATCATTATTGCCTTAATATGAAATGGGCAGCAGCCCACGAGATTCAAACTCAAATCCCAAAAGACAGTCAACAATTCAAATTTAAAAAAAAGTTTGAAACCTTGAGCACCAATAACAGAGCACATACAGAGGACGTTTGGGGAAGGATTTGGAAATTGGTTCGACGGTCGGTTTAGGGAGATTGAGTGATTCTGTTTTCGAGTTCGACAGTCGGTGGGGATAAGGATGGGATGGATTCGACGGTCGGTTGGAAAGGGTGATTCTGTTTTGGAGTTTGTGGTCGGTTGGGGGTAAGGATGGGAAGGATTCGACGGTCGGTTGGAAAGGGGTGATGGATTCGACGGTCGGTCGCAAAGGGATTGGGGTCGACGGTCGGATGGGACGGAGTTTGGTTGATGGTGTGAAGGTTTGGATGGGTTGTCGGTGAGGGGGTAGTAGGCGGGTGTGGTTCGACGGTCGGTCGAAGGTGTGATGGAGACGAGGCAAGGTTGTTAATTGGTGGTTGTTTGGGGATGATGGGATCACGGTCTGGAGAGTGGGATCGACGGTCGAATGTGATGGAGATTGGTTGATGGTGTGAAGATTTGGATGGGTTGTCGGTAAAGGGAGTGGAGCTCACAATTCGACGGTCGGTTCTGGTTGGGGTTCGGTAGTGTTTGGAGAGGTTATGGAAATTGCTTGGGTGATGGGGGTTATGGAGGCTTTGAAGATAGTGAGTATTTTGGAGGTGAAAGGGAGTGATCGGATTTGGGGTTCGACGGTCGGGTATAAGTTGGGTTTTGAGGTGATTTCGCGTAATGGATGGTTGAAGGATGGTGGTGTGGGTTCACGGTAATAGTGAGAGGGGATGGTGAAGGTTGATATATGGGGATTCGACGGTCGGTGGGGGTATGATGGTTGTTGGTTCGACGGTCGGTGCGAGAGGGATTCGGGGGTCCGACGGTCGGTTGGTTGATGGGAAAGATCGGCTTCTTGGGTTTCGACGGTCGGTGAGGGTGTCGGTGAGAGGATGGTAGCTGGTGTTGGTCGGTGAAGGTCACACTTGGTGTGGTTCGACGGTGAGGGTGTCGGTGAAGTTGGTCGGTGAAGGTCACGGTGGTGTGGTTCGACGGTCGGTTTAGGGAGGTTGGATGGTTCGACGGTCGGATATGATGGAGTTTGGTTGATGGTGTGAAGGTTTGGATGGGTTGTCGGTG
Source organism: Ormosia semicastrata (assembly GCA_029884595.1). Taxonomy (NCBI): domain Eukaryota; kingdom Viridiplantae; phylum Streptophyta; class Magnoliopsida; order Fabales; family Fabaceae; genus Ormosia; species Ormosia semicastrata. The sequence continues at coordinate 7,782,494 of JAQQTO010000037.1, forward strand.
ATGGGGAGTGGAGCTCACGGTTCGACGGTCGGTTGGTTGGTTAAAGGTCATGGTTGAGGGAAAGGTTAAGGAAGGTGTTGTTTACGTGTGCATGGGTTGATGGAAAGTAGATGTTTTCGGTCTGGAAAAGGTTGAATGTGGGTAGTTGAAGATGAAAGTAATAAAAGGGAGATGGGTTCACGGTTGGAGAGTGGATATTGGGTTTCAGTCAGGGAGGCTTGAGTGGATATGTAGTATTCATTTCAGGTTGAGTGCAGAGGGATTCAGGGGTTGTGTGCAAGTGAGAATAGTTAGCAGAAATGAGCTACATGACATAAATGCAGAAGGTTACCTGTGGAGTTCAAGGTGGAACAGTTGAAGTGAATGCTATTCCTCAGCAAGGCTTCTGTCTCCTTCTTGTTCCCTTCTCTCTGTCTCCCTTGTGATGGCTATGCTCTTGGAAGTTTATGGTGATGAAGGATTGATAAAGACGATGGTCACGGTGGAGAATGGGTGAAGGTGCTGTTTTTGGTGATGAGGGTGGTGAAAAATGGAAGGTGTTTTTCTGGTTCTTGAAGGTGAAAAAATGTGTGTCAAAAAGATCCCCCTTTTCTGATGCTCTTCTCTTTTAAATACCTCCACCCTTTCATCATTTCTCCCCTGACATTTCCTTCTTTTTCCTTTGCGTGAGCCTTCCTACGTTGAGCCCCCCATCTCCTCCTTTATCAGAACCTTTTTCTTTTCTTTCCATCCTTTTAGCCCCCCCTTTTTTCTGCTTGCTGCCTCAATGCATTTAATGCCTTCTTCTTTACGTGTGCAGGCATAAGGTATTAAATGCAATGTCCCCTTTTAAAAATTTTCTTTTAAAACGAGATCAATGTTCCCTTTTTAGTAGGCTTACAATTGGGCCAAAAAAGAAGAGTAGAAGAATTTGTTAGCCCGGTCCAAATTGAGTATTCACAGTATATGTTCAAAATATTGTAATTAAGTATAAAAAAAATTTTATGGACAAAATTGGGTATCAACAGCTGTCCCCCTTTGCTTTACATTTAACATAAATGGGAAGCAAAGGAATTGATTTAATTTTGTCCATGAAAATTTTCACTTCTTTTTTCTTTTCTTTCTTTTTTTTTTTTTTTTTAAATTTGGAAAGCATATTGACGCAAAAAGAATGGACATTAAATGAGGTAGAAAGTTTGCGGAGTCAGGTACCCGCTTAAACTTGACAAAAACTTAAAACAGAAAAGGCACAAAACTTGCAGAGTCGGGTATCCGCTGAAGCTTGACAGAAAAGAAAAAGGTGACGGGCACAAGGCCCCTGCTTGCTTTGGAAGCGATGGGTACGAGGACCCAAAAAACTAAAAAGCAATGGGTGCAGGGTCCCAAAAAGAAAGACAACGGGTGCGGGGACCCGAAAATTAAAAGACAAAGGGTGCGGGGACCCGTAAAACTAAAAGGCAATGGGTGCGGGGACCCGGGAATTAAAAGACAATGGGTGCGGGGACCCGAAAAACTAAAAGACAATGGGTGCGGGGACCCAGAAACTAAAGGCAAATGGGTGCGGGGACCCGGAAACTAAAAGACAATGGGTACGGGGACCCAGAAACTAAAAGACAATGGGTGCGGGGACCCAGAAACTAAAGGCAAATGGGTGCGGGGACCCGGAAACTAAAAGACAATGGGTACGGGGACCCAGAAACTAAAAGACAATGGGTGCGGGGACCCAGAAACTAAAAGCAAATGGGTGCGGGGACCCGGAAACTAAAAGACAATGGGTACGGGGACCCAGAAACTAAAAGCAAATGGGTGCGGGGACCCGGAAACTAAAAGACAATGGGTACGGGGACCCAGAAACTAAAAGACAATGGGTGCGGGGACCCAGAAACTAAAGGCAAATGGGTGCGGGGACCCGGAAACTAAAAGACAATGGGTACGGGGACCCGGAAACTAAAAGACAATGGGTGCGGGGACCCAGAAACTAAAAGACAATGGGTGCGGGGACCCAGAAACTAAAAGACAATGGGTACGGGGACCCGGAAATTAAAAGACAATGGGTGCGGGGACCCAGAAACTAAAAGACAATGGGTGCGGGGACCCAGAAACTAAAGGCAAATGGGTGCGGGGACCCGGAAACTAAAAGACAATGGGTACGGGGACCCGGAAACTAAAAGACAATGGGTACGGGGACCCGGAAACTAAAAGACAATGGGTGCGGGGACCCAGAAACTAAAGGCAAATGGGTGCGGGGACCCGGAAACTAAAAGACAATGGGTGCGGGGACCCGAAACTAAAAGACAATGGGTGCGGGGACCCAGAAACTAAAGGCAAATGGGTGCGGGGACCCGGAAACTAAAAGACAATGGGTACGGGGACCCGGAAACTAAAAGACAATGGGTGCGGGGACCCAGAAACTAAAGGCAAATGGGTGCGGGGACCCGGAAACTAAAAGACAATGGGTACGGGGACCCGGAAACTAAAAGACAATGGGTACGGGGACCCGAAATTAAAAGACAATGGGTGCGGGGACCCGAAACTAAAAGACAATGGGTACGGGGACTCGGAAATTAAAAGACAATGGGTACGGGGACCCAGAAACTAAAAGCAAATGGGTGCGGGGACCCAGAAGCTAAAAGGCAATGGGTGCGGGGACCCAAGAGACTAAAAGCAAATGGGTGCGGGGACCCAGAAGCTAAAAGGCAATGGGTGCGGGAACCCAGGAGACTAAAAGCAATGGTTTTGTGAATGCATGTGATGCCAGAGATGGTGCATGATGCAATGGATGCATGATGATGCAATGGATGCGATGCTTGAGGACAGTGCATATGATGCTAGAAATGATGCAATGAATGCCCTGCTGTAGAGATTCTCATGAACAAATTGAGTAAGCCAAATTTTTTCTCTTTTTCATTTTTTTGTTGTTTTTTTTTTATTTTTTTTATTTTTGCACATCAGAGCTTTGGTTCCGCAACCCTTAAGGACTTTTTCCCACAGCAAGATCGCGATTGAATAGCAAAATTCATTGATTGGCCTTATGATTTGACTGATGATTCTTACTTTTCTCATCAACCCTTGTCAGGATTTCATTGCGTTTCCCATGACTTTTCGAGATTGTTAAAGCAAATCCAAATGCTTTTGCCATATTGTCACATGTTTCACATCTCAATATAAAACTATCATAAAAAATGCATATTAAATCAACAATGGGTTGCAACAAAAAGGGATTATCATTATAGACAGGAAAAGTACAAGAAAGACAGTACAAATGAGACTCGAATTGAAAAGGTTTACAAAAGAAATGTTGGAGTGGAATTTTCCAACTCTTCCAGTGATGCTCTCTTGGATGATCAGTGCTAATTTCCCATGTACGCGACCTTGAACATCCCCTTGTCTGTTTCTGAGAATATGATTTGATCCAGCTTTTACATATTGGGAGTGTCTCGACAAGACTTCGTATATTCAAACTGCCCCGGTTTGGCCCAGATACTCTCAAACTGCCCCAGTTTGTGACTTGAGGTATGTTCACTTCTTCGGATGTGTCAAGTACCATTTTTAACCCTAACTTTTGCCTAGGTCGCTCTTCCGAGTTTTCAACCTAGCGGGTCGCTCTAACTTTTGCCCAGGTCGCCTTTTCAGGTTTTCGGCCCTAGCGAGCCATTTTTCTTTTCCTTTTTTTTTTTTTTAAGCATAGTACATTTTGATCGCATCTCGAATTTACGGGAAGTGGTAGATCTTCGCCATCCATGTTTGTGAGAATCAAAGCTCCTCTGATAAGGCTTTTTTACAACATAAGGTCCATCATAGTTTGGAGTTCATTTTCCTCGAAAATCCTTTTGAATGGGAAGGATCTTTTTGAGTACTAAGTCTCCTTCTTGAAGCTGTCGAGGACGCACCTTTTCGCATAGGCCTTCATCATTCTCTTACGGTAAAGGCGACCATGACATAGTGCGGTTAATCTCTTTCCTTCAATGAGGTTCAACTGATCAAGTCGAGTCGGACCCATTCTCGCTTCTTCTAGTCGCCTCCATCGGCACCCTTAATGATGGGATTTCCACTTCAATAGGAGTACCGCTTCCATTCCATAAACCAAAGAGAAAGGGGTTGCCCCGGTTGAAGTACGAACGGACGTGCGATAATCATGCAAAGTGCAAATGGTAGCATTTCGTGCCGGTCTTTGTATGTTACAACCATCTTACGGACGATCTTCTTGATATTCTTGTTTCTTTGCCTCAATGCCCATTCATCTTAGGGCGGTAAGGTGAGGAATTGTGGTGCTCAATTTTAAAATTCTCACACATCCCTTTCATCATCTTATTATTCGGATTAGTGGCATTATCTCGTAATAATCTTGCACTCGGCAAGCCATAACGACAAATCAACTCCTTTTGACAAACCCGACCACTACATTCCTAGTGACATTGGTATAAGAAGCGACTTCGACCCATTTAGTGAAGTAATCAATTGCAACGAGAATGAAGCGATGTCCATTTGAGGCCTTTGGTTCAATGGGTCCTATGACATCCATTCCCCACATCGAGAACGGCCGGTGCCGTTAAAACATTCAAAGGTCTTTGGTGGCATGTGAATCCTATCAGCATATGTCTGGCATTTATGACATTTTTTCACATAGTTGAAGCAATCAGTCTCCATTGTCAACCAATAGTATCCCGCCCTTAGTATTTTCCTTGCCATTGTATGCCCATTTGCATGAGTTCCAAAAGAACCTTCATGAACATCTTTGATGATCTTCTCTGCCTCCGTCGCATCAACGCATCTTAGCAGCACCATATCATGGTTCCTTTTGTAAAGCACTTCCTCATTTAGAAAGAAACCCATTGCGAGTCTTCTGAGGGTCCTTTTGTCATTTTCTGAAGCATGTGGAGGGTACTCTCTGCTCTTGATGAAGCATTTGATGTCATGATACCACGGTTTCCCATCCGGTTCCACTTCTATCATCGACAATATGCTAGGTTGGTCTCGACTTTCCATTTTTATAAGCGGCAAGTCCCTATCCTGACTTACTTTGAACATTGACGACAATGTGGCTAGGGCATCAGCCAACTGATTATCTTCTCGAGGGATATGCCGGAATGTAACTTCGTCAAGTTGTTCAATCAACTCCTTGATGTGGGCATGATAGGGGATTAATTTGGCATCTCGAGTTTCCCATTCTCCCTTTAGCTGATGGATGACCAAGGCAGAGTCCCCATATACCTCAAGAACTTTTGCCTTTGAGTCTCTGCTTTGCTTGGATTCCCATGGCACACGCTTCATACTCAGCTATGTTGTTTGTACAGTCGAAGCACAACCGAGCAGTGATTGGGATGAAATTATTTTCGGGGGAAATCAGTATGGCCCAACTCCATGCCCCAGTGAATTGGAAGCTCCATCGAACAACAAAGTCCATTTTTCTTTTTCCGAGGGTTTTCTTCTCTCGAACAAAGCCATTACATCTTCATCGGGAACTCACACCGCATAGACCCATAATCTTCCTTTGGTTGACTAGCCAAGAAATGCCGAGCACGCCTTTGATTGCTTTTTGCGTGACATAGACAATGTCATATTCGATAGCAAAACTTGCCGGCGTGCAATCCTCCCGGTGAGAGCGGGTTTTCAAAGATGTACTTGATCGGGTCCATTTTGGACACTAACCAAGTGGTGCAACACAACATGTATTGCCTTAAGGGTGGGTGCCCGTGCCAAGCGCGGCATGTGCGCTCCAACAATGAGTATTTTGCCTCATAGTTGGTAAACTTCTTACTCAAGTAATAGATGGCTGCTTTCTTTTTGCCGGTTTCATTGTCTTTGTCCCGATTACACAACCCATGGATTCATCCAACACAGTCAAGTACATGATGAGAGGCCTTCCGGCCTTTGGAGGTACCAAGGCCGGGGTTCTTGCAAATCTTGCTTGATCTTCTTAAATGCCACGACAATCCTCATTCCACTCTCTTGTCTGGTTTTTTACGTAACAACTTGAAGATCGGCTCACATGTTCTTTGTCAACGTGGGATATAAACCTAGCAATATAGTTCGGCCTTCCCAAAACCCACGAACTTCTTTTTCGGTGCGAGGAGCGGCATCTCTATGATTGCTCAAACTTTGTCTGGATCAACTTCTATCCCTTTCTCGCTAACCACAAACCCCAAGAGCTTGCCTGATTTTACCCCGAAAGTGCACTTAGTAGGATTCGATCGAGCACTGAACTTTCTCAATCGTCCAAAGAGCTTTTGCAAATCGGTTAAGTGATCTTCTTACGTTTTTGACTTTGCAATCATGTCATCCACGTAAACTTCTATTTCTTTGTGCATCATGTCGTGGAACAATGCCACCATCGCCCTTTGATAAGTTGCTCGGCGTTCTTCAATCCAAATGGCATCACCTTATAGCAAAAGGTTCCCCATGAGTGATGAATGTGGTCTTCTCCATATCTTCAGCGCCATCTTGATTTGGTTATATCCGAGAAACCATCCATGAAGGAGAAAAATGCATGTTGAGCGGTGTTGTCCACCAAAACGTCAATGTGAGGTAGAGGAAGTTGTCTTTAGGGTGGCCCTATTCAAATCTCTATGTAGTCAACGCACATTCGCAACTTCCCATCTTTCTTTGGGACGGGGACGATGTTAGCAACCCATTGAGGGTATTTTGCAACCGCGAGGAAACACGCATCAAAGCGCTTTTTAACCTCTTCTCTAATTTTTAGTGACATCTCTGGCTTCATTCGTCTCAACTTTTGCTTGGCCAGGAGGACATTATGGTTTTAAAGGCAATTTGTGCTCAACTATGCTAGTATCTAGGCCGGCATATCTTGGTACGACCAGGCGAAAACATCACAATAATCAGATAAGAGCTTAACCAACTTGCTTCGCTCATTTTCTTTCATGGTAGTGCCAATTTTAACTTCTTTTTTATCATCCTCTGTCCCCAAATTAATCAGTTCAGTTGGCTCTTCGTGGGGTTGAATTTCCTTGGCCTCTTGTTCCATTAATCTCATTAGCTCAGGAGAGGGTTCCCAATTGTCATCATTATCCTCATCAACATGATTAACGGGATGGTCAAAATCGTATAATGGGGTCATAGCACTGTCATTTTCAAGAGAGTCACTTTCAGATCTGCATTTATTGGTGTTAACACAAGTAAAAAAAGGGTAATGAATAAAGGTTAATGAAATGATCGAGCAAAAAGTTAAAAAGAAGAAAAAGGAAATAGCAAGATAATCTGAAAATGCATTTATTGATAGTAAATATTGAAATGGAGACATGTGAGCCCGCTTTCACAACACATTATCCTAAAGCCTTGGGCAGAGCTAAAGGATTAGCATTACAAAATTACTTTGAATCAATTTCACAGTCATGGGAAAATCAACGCTCTCCCAATTGTTGAGTTATGTATCTGGGGAGTAAGGGTACACCAAGTTGACACCATGATTGATGGATTGATCGTCTTCGATAGCGGTCACTTGGTTCAGAAACATTAATCCCGCACTTCGGAAGTTTCGTCGAATGTCACAGATGGGGTCCCTCAGCTTTAGGCTCCCGATTTTCCAACCTAGCCAACCTCCTCTCCCTTTTCTCTTCTAGGACCTTCTTATATCTGCTTTGGTGGGTTTATACCCTAACCCAAATCTGTCTTTGTTTTCGCAGGGTGCCCAGAACTTCACGATGCCTTGTCCATTCATTCCTAGTCCTCTTCCATATTGATATCCTTTTCCAAGCATTACCTTGGCCATCATCATGGATGTATTAGATGGCTGAGGCTTCAGACCTTGAGCTCCTTCTTCCACATAAGTGGCATTGATGATCTCTAGCGCTTGGAACGCGGTTTCAAGAGCTTCTTCTGCAGTTTCGATATAAGGAGTGTCTAATGGCTTGCTCACCAGTAGGTCCTCTTCGCCAAAGACAGTAATCATCTTATTATCAACTATGAATTTTACTTTTTGGTGCAAGGTAGAAGGCACAGCTCCAGCAGAATGAATCCATGGTCGTCCTAAAAGACAACTGTAGGATGGCGTAATGTCCATCACTTGGAAGAGTATATTAAAAGTGCGAGGGACCAATTTGAACTGGTATTTCAATCTCCCCCATGACTTCTCTTACTGGTGCCATCGAATGCCCTTACTATCATCGTACTTGGTTTCATACAAGTCCCGTCAAAAGCGACTTGGAAAGGGTTGATTTTGGTAACACGTTCAAGGAGGAACCATTGTCAATGAGCACTCTAGCCATTATATGCTTTTGACATTTAACAAAATGCAAGTGCCTTGTTGTGCCCATTCCTTCAGGTGGTATCTCATCATCAGTGAAAGTGACATAATTATCAGCAGTAATGTTACCAATAATACCACCTAACTTGTCAGCTGTAATGTCATGGGAAACATGAGCTGATTCAATATTTTCATCAATACTTTTCTGTGCGATTCGAGTTCATCAATAAGGACAAAAGCGATATCCTTGCAGGGGTGCGATTCAGCTGATCCACCACTCTATATTCGCTTTGCTTTATAAACTTTAAGAACTCACAAGCTTCTTCATCGATACCTTTTTTTGTACTCCTTCGACTTTTACGGCCTTTCTTTTTCTTTTGCTTCGTTCCCAATGGAAGTCTCCCTTTCTCGACTTTGCCTTTACGGTTGCCCCTTTTCTTCTTCTTTTTGGGTCTTTCGCGGCTCCTCGGGAATGTAGATGCGACCACTCAGGGTCACTCCCCCGATCCCCGATATATTAGTAACAATAGAAGTCGAACCAGACGCAACTTCCGACCGATCATTCGTGGGATTGCTTCTAAGGACACGCACATTATAATTCCATGGCACGGCTCGGGTGTCCTTGAAGGGAAAAGGACCGGGAACTTGAATGGTGATAGGTTTCGGGCTACAAGGGGGATGGCGCATATGCGATTTCAAGTATAATAGATAACCAACGGTTTGATAGCCGGATTTGCAATGGAAGGGACAAGAGAGTTTACGGACTACGACCTTCTTGCAATTGTGGAGTAGCACACTTATCCACCATGTTTACGCCACCATTGTCCAATAGATGACCTATTTGCACTAATTGCATATCCATTAGATCTTGGAGGGTTTGTCTGAACTCCCCACTGATCCTCGATAGAATGCCCTACATTCCCATGGAGATTGCACATTATTTCACCTTCGTCGCCCCTTTCTCCTTAATATGAGCTTCCATCATCCCAAATTTACAGTTCTTTAAAGATAACCTCGTGGGGGTCTTGACATCTGTCGCTTGTCTTATGAGTTCTTTGGGCGAGAACAACTCCTCTATAGCATTAAGCTGTGGGATTCCCATGGTTTGGTAAAGGATTGTGACCCACACTAGGAGTGTTTGTTTTGAAATTCAACCACTTAGCATCTATTAGGTCTTGTACCTTAAACTTCAACGTTACGCAATTCTCGTGGAATGGCTGTGACCCCCGCATGGTAGTCGCACTTGGCATTTGGGTCAAATCCTTTAGGGTATGGGGGCTCCACGGCTTCATCGGGCAAGGAGCCAAGAGAGAGTTACGGATGAGGTGGGGTAATGTGACTCGGTATAAGTCATAGGGATTGGGTCAAGATGTTTCCTTTCTTGGCTATATGGTGGTCTTCTTTGGTTTGTGTTTGGGCTTTGGGTCCATGGTTGAGCTTGTTGAGGCGGTAAGGTAGGGGTGTCGGTATTGATTAGGATATGGCGTTTGGTGAGGCCTCGTTGGGTGATGAGGTGAGGATGAGGAACATGTGAAGCGTTGGCGACATGGGGTGATACGGTGGGGATATGGAATTGGTGGAGTAGTGGGAAAGTACGGGTGGTAAGGTGCGAAAGGAGTTTGGAAGGATGGTTGATGGTTCACGGGTGTTTGGCTATATCTCTCTCGGGTGAAGTTTCTCGGTCAAAGGCAACAAAGCATGAGTTTCTCCCTCTCTTTTCTTCCCCGTTGGGGGCCTCTTGGCATTGAATGTTCTGTTGAACTTTCAACGATCTTCCCACTTCTCATTCCTCCCTCAACTCTTTCTCCAATGATAACCATGTACGAGAAATTTGATGACACGCTCCCTATCATTTTGTCATAAAAGGGTGATTGCGAGTGTCAATGAACGTAGCCACCATCTCTCTTTCGTCAATGGGGCTCTACTTGAGCAGACCATTTCCCTCCACCTCTCGAGCATATTCCTTGAAGGTCTCGGCATCCTTCTTAGCCATATTCTCGCAATTGTAGTCTATCAGGTGCCATATCGATGTTATACTTATATTGCTTCAAGAAAGCGTCGGTCAAGTCTTTGAAACATCGTATATGGGCACGCTCAAGATGCGTGTACCAATTCGAAGCTGCCCAGTTAAATTTGTCTTGAAAGAAGTGGATTAACAGCTTGTCATCGTGAGCATGCGAAGCCATCTTGCGGATGTACATGGTTAAGTGGTTTTTTGGACAAGTAGTTCCCCTGTACTTGTCGAAATCTGGGACTTTGAACTTGGGAGGAGTTATGATAGCTGAATGGCTTAAGAATAATGTTCTCAGCCTCCTCTATTTAAAGAATGATAGATTACAATAATTAAATACAAAATCCCTTGATTTTAGGGATTGACTATTAACAACTATATCTAACTATATCAAAACTATATCAAACAATATCAACAACATAATTAAACAATATCAACACTCCCCCTCAAGCTGGTGCATAGATGTCATAAGCACCCAGCTTGTTACATATGTAAGTTATTCGTGAGCCCAGTAGAGACTTGGTGAAAACATCGCAAGTTGATCATTAGAATTGACAAATGAAGTACTAATCTCCTTTGAAAGAATCTTGTCTCGAATGAAATGACAATCGATCTCTATATGCTTCGTTCGTTCATGAAAGACGAGGATTAGAAGCAATGTGTAAGCTGCTTGATTATCACAAATCAGTTGCATAGAACCCATTTTGCAAAACTTTAACTCTTGAAGTAGATGTTTTAACCATATAAGTTCACATGTTGTAAGAGCCATACATATATTCTGCTTCGCACTTGATCTTGCAACAACACTCGCTTCTTACTCTTCCAAGAGATGAGATTACCTCAATAAAAACACAATACCCAGGTTGACCTTCTATCACTTGGAGATCCTGCCCGGTCATGCATCTGTATAGGCAACAATGTCTCGTGTTACCTCGTTCTCATATATTAGCCCTTTTCAGGAGATCCCTTAATATACTTTAAAATGCGAGTCTTTGCATCCCAATGATCCTAAGGAGAGTTAAGAAATTGACTCACAACACTAACAACAAAGGCTATATCTAGTGTGGTCATAGTGAGATAATTCAACTTTCCCACCAACCTTCGATATCTGCCTGGATCTGAATACGGCTCCCCCTGATTTGGCATAAGCTTAACATTCGGATCCATAGGAGTATCCACCGGCTTACAATTTAGCATCCCAGTCTCTTCCAAAATATCAAGGGCATACTTCCTTTGACAAATGGAAATGCCTGTTTTTGATTGAGCAACCTCAATACCAAGGAAGTATCGCAACCTGCCCAAATCTTTGGTTTGGAAATGCTGAAACAGATGTTGCTTTAGTCTAGTGATCCCTTCATGATCATCACCTGTAATTACAATATCATCCACATAGACCACAAGATAAATGACTTTATTACACGGTGAATGTTTATAGAACACAGAGTGATCAACCTCACTACGAATCATGCCAAACTGCTGTATGACCTTACTAAACCTCCCAAACCAAGCTCGGGGTGATTGTTTCAACCCATACAAAGACTTAGAAGTTGGCAAACAAGACCTGACTCCCCGAGCAATAAACCCGGTGGTTGCTCCATATAAATCTCCTCCTCCAACTCACCATGTAAAAAAGCATTTTTAATATCCGGTGATATAAAGGCCCGGAAGAGATAGCGACCATGGATAAAAAGAGACGAACAGAGGCCATTTTAGCAACAGGAGAGAATGTATCACCATAGTCAAGACCATAAATACGAGTATATCCTTTGGCCACAAGACGAGCCTTCAAGCGATCCCTTTGTCCCATCGGGACCAACCTTAACAGTAAAACCCAACGACAACCAATAGTAGACTTTCCTGGAGGAGAAGGAACAAGAGCCCAAGTGTGGTTAGATTCCAAAGTGTCATCTCATCAATCATAGCACTGTCGCCATCCTGGATGGGATAGTGCTTCTGAACGATTTTAGGAATAGAAATGGACGACAAAGCGAGATACAAAGGCATAATGGTTGGAAGATAAACGATGATAACTTAGAAAATTATAAACGGGATAAGGATTGCAAGAAGAACGATTACCTTTGCGAAGTGCAATGGGAAGGTCGGTGCTAGGCTCGGGTTGGACCGAGGAATCGGCAAAGACGGAGGAGCAGGAGGAGAGTCACCGGTGTCCACAACGGGGCAGCTTCCTTAGGAGTAGTAGGATGAGAACGACGGTGATAAGTGAGACGAAATGGCTCCATGGGGTACTTAGAAGCAACGGGGGCAGCCTCTTGTACATGTGGGACGGTGGACTTAAAACGAGAGAATCGAGACAGGAATAGGTAAGACACGAGAAACGGACTCCGACAAGACTTGTGAGGCAAAAAAGGTGTATCCTCGAAAAATGTAACATCTCGAGAGATATAAGAACGATTTGTTGATGGAGAATAACATCTCGTACCCTTTTGAACCCGAGAATAACCAAGAAAGATACACTTAATGGCACGGGCAGCAAGTTTGTCGAGACACGGAGCAACATTGTGGACAAAACGGGTGGAACCAAAAACACGAGGGGGGACAATATAAAGGGGTGCACGAGGATATAGAATAGAGTGAGGAACACGGTTATTGAGAACGAGAAGAAGGCATCCGATTTATTAAATAACTGCAGTGAGAACAACATCACCCCAAAATTTAACGGGAACATTAGAATGTAACATGAGAGTCTGTTGTTTCAATGATATGACGATGTTTTTGCGCTCACCACACCATTTTGTTGAGGTGTGTGAGGACAACTCGATTGATGAACTATACCGTGTGATGCCATGAAAGAATTAAAAGGGCGAGAAAAATATTCTTTGGCATTATCACTGCGTAAGATATGAATAGTTTGTCCAAATTGATTATATATTTCAGCACAAAATTTTTGAAAAATAGTGAATAACTCAGAACGTTCTTTCATTAAAAATAGCCAGGTACAACGAGAGAAATCATCGATAAAAGTAACAAAATATCTATATCCTAAGAAAGAAGAAGTACGACTAGGACCCCAAACATCAGAATGAACAAGACTAAAAGGAGACTCAAAGACGACTGTGACCTTGCTTGGAAAGGATGCTCGAACATGTTTTCCAAGCTGACATGCCTCACACTCCAAAGTCGGTAAATTAGAGAGATGAGGGACCATTTTCTTTAATTTATGCAAACTCGGATGACCAAAACGACGATGAAGAAGACTAGGCGACTCTGTGGCAGCACATATGGTGGAGGATAGAGGTTGTAAGTAGTAGAGACCGCGTGACTCGAGATCCTGCTCCAATCGTCTTCCCCGTACTACGGTCCTGGATAGAAAAGGAAGTAGAAGTGAAGGTTATGGAACAATTGAGAGATCGAGTAAGTTGACTAATAGAAATTAAATTAAAAGGACATCCGGTACAAATAAGTGAATTTAAAGACAGAGAGGGAAGAGGTGAAGCATGACCAATACCGGTGGCTTGAGTTTTAGAGTCATTAGCAAGGGTGATGTGATGTGGTGTTTTAGTAGAAGATAAAGTAGAAAAGAGAGAAGAGTTACCAAAGCAATATGATCGAAGCACCGAGAATCCAAAATCCAGGAACCAACAGGAGATGAATGAGAGAAACAAATAGTAGAATTACCGAATGCGCTATAGTTTCTTTGAAGATGAGGCTTGTTGGGCTGCCTTAAGTGAAGGTACTCCTTATATTCATCAATTGAAAATTTGTTCGATTATGACTGTCGAGTATCATACACAACCTCGATTTTTCGATCACAGGACTGCGTCACATTAGTGACTTTTCTCGGGAAACCATGAAGAGAATAACACTTGTCTTGGGTATGACCCACGCGCTTGCAATAAGAGCACCGAGGACGATCACCTCTACCACGACCACTTCTTCCACCACGCCCACGGCCTCGTCCTCCACGGTTTGCCGAATTAGAGACAAAGGCCGAGGACTCGAAGCCGTCGGGAGCCAATCTCAAATGTCTCCACCGGTGACGGAACTCGTAGAAGGCGATCAATGAGTTCCTCCACCGTGGGGATGTCGAATTAGTTAGAGCTTGATTAGGACAGATTCAAAGTCCTTATGTAAACCGTGAAGAACAAAGACCATATACATATTATCAAGTTTGGCTAGTACCTTCGTAAGATCATCACCTAGGTTATAATGCGTTTAATGTCATCAATGACAGACCGTGCTTTGTTCGGATAAGAGGAAGATCATGATCGTCATCGAAGAGTGGCCAAATTGTGGACGAAGCATAGTAGACGTTGTAGATCATTGGAATAGACATTTTGAGCTTTCTTCCATATTTCATAACAAGTTTTGTATGGGCGAAAGTGTACCATCAACTTCGGATCAATAGAGCGCCATAAAAGAGAGACCAAGCGATAATCGGCCCTTTTCCATTCATCACGAATCTTCTCATCAATCTCTGCTTCCTTCGTGGTGAGATGTTCATAAAGCCCTTGACCTAAAAACCAAACTTCAAGCGCATTATACCAATCCATAAAATTCTTACCATTGAGTTTTTCCGATGTGATAATGGGACTTCCAGAGAAAGCAAAGGAGATGAGACCCTTCCCTGTAGACCCGAACCGGCACGGGGTGACGTAGGAACCTTTGGAAGAGCCGGTGGTTGAATCGGACATGGTGAGAAGGAGAAAATTGAAAGTGCTTGCCCGGACTTTGATGGTCAAAAGTAGGCCGAGGACGCCGGCGAGCACAACGGAGAAGACGCGCGACGAAACGACGCCCTGGAAGGCGGCGTGTGGTGCTCACACGCGCTCGGAGACCCGCGGACGGTGGCGGCGCGTGTGGCGGCGCGTGGAGCGGAGAACGGCGGTGGGTCTTCTTGAACCGGTCGCCGCCCTTTCGAGTTGTCCTGGTCACCTTACTTTGGTGATCGGAGACGGTGGCCGGTGACGGTGGCCGAGACAAGTGGCGGAGAGGATCGCCGGAGAGCAGTTCTTGACCGGATCGAACCCTAGCTCTTGATACCAAGTTATGATAGCTGAATGGCTTAAGAATAATGTTCTCAGCCTCCTCTATTTAAAGAATGATAGATTACAATAATTAAATACAAAATCCCTTGATTTTAGGGATTGACTATTAACAACTATATCTAACTATATCAAAACTATATCAAACAATATCAACAACATAATTAAACAATATCAACAGGAGGAATCACCACATTCGGGACAAGACAGAGCTCTGAAGCATCCAAAAGACCATAGCCGCTTGCCCCTTCAATGGCTCGTAGTCTTTCTTCAAAAACTTCCCACTTCTCCTTGGACTGGGGGTTTTCCACAGAGGAATTCAACGGGTATTGTGGCATGATGGTGGGAACAGAATGTTGCCCCAGTGGGGTTCCACTGGCATGTGGTTGAGCTGTACTTAAGGAGTTTAAAGCAGGTATGTTGCTGTCCGGAGGATTGGTAGTTTGCGGTGGTACAGAACTGGGATGGAGACCATATGGCGGGATGAAGAAAGGGTATGGGTGTTGTGTTGGCGGGGATTTGTTGACATTTGAATGAGTGGCTTGATTTTGGGTAAGGTTCGAGGGATTTGAAGTTGGGGACACCGTTGGCATGTCATTATTGAGGGAATTAGTGGCTAATGGTGGTATATAACCGGAGGGAGGCCATACGGGGAAAAGACGCCCCTTGGTTACCTTGTGAGAATCGGCGGACCGAAGGTTGAGTGGTGCCGTTTGGGCAAATGGTGAGCGGCATCGTAATCCTTCGAGGATTAAAGCCTTGGTATTGCGGGGGGAAATGCGACAAAACCGGCGGGCAAGGAGGTGTGGCCAGGATGTCCTTCATTTGTCACCGAGGGATTCCATCGTCTGCGCTCCTTCTACTCTTTCTATAGGCGTAACATTTCCAACATCTTGGACATTTGCTCCCCGAGTGGTTCACTTCATCCTCAAATCTTGCGTCTGCTCTATCTCATCCATGATCTTTGCTTGGGAGCGAGTCTGTAAGGGTGTCGTAAAAGTTTGTTTTCTGCTATAGTATCTACTTTTCTGCGAGGAAACATGATGCGATTATTAGTATGGACTGAACCAAAATGACAAAATGCATGTATGCAAAGCAATGACTATTTATGCCGATGTTTTTTTTTATTGTGGCAGATAAATATGATTCTGCATGCAATTCCTTGTTAGCGAAGGGAGCAAGTTTGTGCCCCGTGAGGATACTTGGTGACCGTGGAAAGGTTCGCACAAACATTCGATAGCAAAGCAAAACCCCTACATTTAGCACTAGGGCATATCGCTCCTTAGGCGAAAATGTAGTTGATGGTAAATCCAAGGGAATATTCATTCCTCAATGGACACCATTCACTGGCAATGCAGACGTAGAACCAAACTCTCCGTACTTTCACTCAAGGATAAATCATCCCGAGGCGGAAAGATGGTTGACAATTTATTCACGGAAGAATTCACACCTCAATGAACAAGATCTTGATAAAAGGATAACAAAACACAGCAATGAGCATCCATTTTCATTTCAAACTTCAGAAGTACAAGATTTAGTTCCCACAAAATGTGACACAATTACATCAACAACTTCATTTGTTTTTTTCTAAAACCCTTAGCGAGACCTCGACAATACTTCATAAAATCAGTAATTTTTGATGGTAGTCGTAACCAGGGGTTTGTGTGAGCCTGAATGTCTGCTTCTTCGAAATGAGTAATCAGTTGCGTGGCGTGATATCGTAAGCTATCAGATATGTCTTCAAATTTCTTCTTCCATTCTTCTTTTTCAGCCCTTTGGTCTTGTGCTACTGATTGCCACACTTCTGCCCATTCTTCTTTTTGCCTCAATAGTCTTTGGGCTTCAAGTCTCCACTGCTCATGGTTTCGCCCCAACTCTTGAATTTCGAGCTTCAAATACCCATTCTTTTGGTTTGCTTCCGAGAGTGCATCGTGATATTTGGTAGCTAATGCTCGCCCTTGGTGCAGTGGCGCTTCGCCTCAGTCAGAGCTTCTTGTAAGACTTGCATTCTACGATCTTGTACCCTAGCATTCGCCTCCAACTTTTCTTTCTCTTGCAAAACCAACGCCATTGTCTCTTCCTGAGCACTTATCTTTGCTCGTAATTCATAAACTTCTGTTGTGGTCTTTTCAAATTCTATCTCCTTTCCTTTCCTTGCCCTTTTCCCTCGGCTTAGGGTCCCACCATATCTGCACACGTATCCTTTAGATATTCAACTTCATCAGCTAGCTTCTGGCATCGACTCTGGTGGATGACTATTTTTAACTCAGCGGCTTCCTTTCCTAGGCTTTAATTTGTGCTTTCAATCTTTCAATCTCGGTGGCCATTTGAGGTATGGTTTGAGGATGACCTTTATCATTTGAAACCGTCTGAGGGATACTATTCTGCACCCTTCTTGCCTCTCTCCATTGCATGTATTCAGGGGTACAAACCACCACATGCTTCCCCAATTCCTTTGTTCCCACCATATGAACACTCTTCTAAGCATCTCTAATCTCTTTTTCTCGCTTAGTTGTGCTTCCATCTTGCTGGTATAAGAAGCTGAACCCTTCAAGTTGCTCTTCGTTGGGCATGTATTGAGTCCATCGAAGTTGCCTAAGCACGAGGATTGGCGCGTATGATACACCACCTCTAGGGCTCATCAAAGGAACATTAGGAAAGTCACCACAGCTAAAAACTATCTCTTCTCCATGATACCACGGGCATACCCATTTAAAAGAATCTGACCCCGTCCTCACGAACTCATTCTTCCATTCATAAGCTTTTTGTGGCTTCACTGGTATGCGACCAAAGTTCCTCAACGGGTCAGGTAGGAGTCCCAGGCGATTCTGTACATCCATATGCGTCATGATCCAAACGTACAACATATGTGTACAACATCGAATTTTTCCACCACCCTTTTGATGACAGATTTCCATCGTTAGGAAAGTATCAGCAATGATAGCAGGGACCGGATTTGCTTTATACTTCTCAAACTTGAAGAATACATCCATTGCTGCTTGATCTACCACATCTGAGGTAAATGGGAATAATACTAACCCAAAGATTGTTAAGGCTAGTGTTTTGTTGAAGAAATCCCACTTTCCTTGTTGTGCTAGATATTGAAGATGTGCTTCTAAGTAACTTTTCTTCAAGCCTTCTGTTCCTCCCCTCTTTTCCATGCCCAATTGACTTGTTGGAGCCCCTATCAGCTCCGCTATCTTCCCTACTGATACGTAATACCCTCCATAAAGATAAACATTTGGGTGCTTATTCATTGGAAGTCTCAACATGATCGCATACTCCTCTATGGTTGGTGTAATGTCCAAGTTAGGCAGCTCAAAACATTTGAGAGAATGGTTCCAAAATTGGGTAAGGCCACTCAAGACGGGCTCCTCAACTGTAATGCGCAGCAAATCCAGAATCTGCCCGTAACTGCTTGAGAACTCAGATCGAGCCTTAGGGGTCATTTGTTGGGTAACGTCCCTCACATAGCTCAGATCACTGCCATTTACTGTAACCCTTATACTCCTCTTGAGGTCGACTGCACTGCTGGAGTTCTGTCCTTGATATGTTTCTTCCATCCCTTGCTATTGACGAGTGCTAACCTTTCCACTTTGCCTAGAGAACTCACCCTAAAAAGGAA
Source organism: Ormosia semicastrata (assembly GCA_029884595.1). Classification (NCBI taxonomy): domain Eukaryota; kingdom Viridiplantae; phylum Streptophyta; class Magnoliopsida; order Fabales; family Fabaceae; genus Ormosia; species Ormosia semicastrata. The sequence goes on from JAQQTO010000037.1 coordinate 7,801,312, forward strand.
GTAATGAAGGGAACATGTAAGCAAAACAAAAAGAAGAATGCACCCTAAGGATACCTCTCGTCGAGGTAACTCTAAAGAAAATGTATTAACAGTCTAAGTGGAGAAGCCCTCACAGGGTCGTAAACCCAAAGGGTGCCTTGTCTCTTTTTCTTTTTTTCTTCTAAAACGCTGAGACTGTTATGAAAATGCAAGATGATGTGTGTTTTGTTCTGCTGAATTTTTTTTATGAAGACGCAAGAATGAATGAAAATGCCAGCCATGAAAATGCAAGATGATTTTTTTTTTTTAGACAAGAATGAATGACATGAGATAGATGGATGATGAAAAAAATAAAAAGCTAAGAATGACAATGCAATATCATATGTTTTTTTTCTTTTTTCTTTTTTTTAACCAAAGGAATGCATGGATGAATGACATGAGGAATAGATGGATAATGAATAAAAAAGCTAAGAGTGAAAATGCAATATCATGTATTTTTTTCTTTTTGTTGAATTTTTTTTTTTAAAACCAAAAGGATGCATGAATGAATGTCATGAGGAATAGATGGATAATGAACAAAGAAAAAAAACTAGGAATGAAAATGCAATATCATGTATCTTTTTCTTCTTTCTTTTTTTTTTTACCAAAAGAATGCATGGATGAATGACATGAGGAATAGATGGATAATAAAAAAAAGCTAGGAATGAAAATGCAATATCATGTATCTTTTTCTTTTTGTTGAACTTTTTTTTTTTTTAAAAACTAAAAGGAATGCATGGATGAATTACATGAGGAAAAGATAAAGAAAAAGTATGCTCCATTTGTGTCCTAATCAAGTGTAACCTAAGGAGATGGATGACTCTAAACTTTTTTATGTCATTATGTTCAAACTACTAGTGCAAGGTTTTTAGGACAGATCTATCTTCTAAAAAGTCATGGTCCTCAGATTGCCCTCATCTCGAAAAATAAGGACCCAATTCATGAATTAATCACAAGTAGGGATAAACCCTCTCAATATGACTAGTTCATGATACTGGTAACAATCTGAGTGGTGTCTCGATAAATGTCAAGTGAGCATAAAGCTCCTCAATAACAAAAGTCGAGACCCCTCCTACTCCTCCGGTTCGCACAGACTCGGGTATAGAGCCCAAAAGTGTGTGAGGTAGGTGATAGTGACGTGTGTGAAGGAGCATACAAACCTGTACAAAAAATTAAAAGACAAAACTACCCCCAACCTGCAAAACATATATACAACAGCCAGCCAGCAATCATCTACCCTAGGGTTTTAACAATTAAGTACAAAATATATATACAAGCCACAATATACATGAAATAATTCTATCAGATATTTACATAAAAGTACTAAATAAAGTACATTTACAAACAAATAAGAAAATAAGAACAAAGACAAAGAGGGTAAAATAAATAAATAAAAGATTATTAAAAATTTGCACAACTAACAACAACAGGCGACTCTCGAAAATCCCGAGTGGAGTCGCCATTGTATGCCAGCAAGGGATCGCGACGGACGGCCAAAAAATATAAAAATCAATGGAGTTGCCACCAATGTTTATTTAAATTGGGAAAACATTAGAAAAACCATTTTATCGGGAAAAGCGGTCTTTGAAAATGAGTTTGGATTCGGGAGCCGATTACATGGTAGGGAAGGTATTAGCACCTACACGCCCATTCCATGAACGGTGCCTTAAGTTAGTTGTGCAAATTTTAATAATCTCAAATATATTCATTCTAACCCTTTAAACAAAAGACTTTGTAATTACTTTTTATTTTTTCATTTTTTATTTTTTGAAAAGAAATAAAAGAAACAACCAAATTATGAAAATTTATTTTTTTGGCTTGACAGAATTGATTTACGCTCCTACGTATCTCTGGTGCAATGGAGAACTCAAAGTCACGTAGTTCTTTATAAAATAAGTGTGGGTTGGTTGATTTTATTTAAAAAAGGATTTTATTTGAAAGCGAATCCATGTTTTTTGCACAGGATTCAAGTTAGCACTAGGCTACTCAATAAACCCTTATGATCCAAAAGATAATGAAGATAGCATCCATTATTCAATCATCATCATTGGTCATTGCATGGATTAAAAGATTTTTTTTTGCTATTTTTATATTCTTTTACCCCTTTTTTTTGTCGAGAAAAAAAGTATCATTATTGCCTTAATATGAAATGGGCGGACCAAAGCCCACGAGATTCAAACTCAAATCCCAAAAGACAGTCAACAATTCAAATTTAAAAAAAGTTTGAAACCTTGAGCACCAATAACAAGAGCACATACTGAGAGGACGTTTGGGGAAGGATTTGGAAATTGGTTCGACGGTCGGTATAGGGAGATTGAGTGATTACTGTTTTCGAGTTCGACAGTCGGTGGGGATAAGGATGGGATGGATTCGACGGTCGGTTGGAAAGGGGTGATTCTGTTTTGGAGTTTGACAGTCGGTTGGGGGTAAGGATGGGAAGGATTCGACGGTCGGTTGGAAAGGGGTGATGGATTCGACGGTCGGTCGCAAAGGGATTCAGGGGTCGACGGTCGGATGGGACGGAGTTTGGTTGATGGTGTGAAGGTTTGGATGGGTTGTCGGTGAGGGGTAGTAGGCGTGGTGTGGTTCGACGGTCGGTCGAAGGTGTGATGGAGACGAGGCAAGGTTGTTAATTGGTGGTGTTTGGGGATGATGGGATCACGGTTGGAAAGTGGGGTCCGACAGTCGAATGTGATGGAGATTGGTTGATGGTGTGAAGATTTGGATGGGTTGTCGGTAAAGGGAGTGGAGCTCACAATTCGACGGTCGGTTCTGGTTGGGGTTCGGTAGTGTTTGGAGAGGTTATGGAAATTGCTTGGGTGATGGGGTTATGGAGGCTTTGAAGATAGTGAGTATTTTGGAGGTGAAAGGGAGTGATCGGATTTGGGGTTCGACGGTCGGGTATAAGTTGGGTTTTGAGGTGATTTCGCGTAATGGATGGTTGAAGGATGGTGGTGTGGGTTCACGGTAATAGTGAGAGGGATGGTGAAGGTTGATATATGGGGATTCGACGGTCGGTGGGGGTATGATGGTTGTTGGTTCGACGGTCGGTGCAGAGGGATTCAAGGGTCCGACGGTCGGTTGGTTGAAGGGAAAGATCTGGCTTCTTGGGTTTCGACGGTCGGTGAGGGTGTCGTGAGAGGATGGTAACTGGTGTTGGTCGGTGAAGGTCACACTTGGTGTGGTTCGACGGTGAGGGTGTCGGTGAAGTTGGTCGGTGAAGGTCACAGTGGTGTGGTTCGACGGTCGGTTTAGGGAGATTGGATGGTTCGACAGTCGGATATGATGGAGTTTGGTTGATGGTGTGAAGGTTTGGATGGGTTGTCGGTGAGGGGAGTGGAGCTCACGGTTCGACGGTCGGTTGGTTAAAGGTCATGGTTGAGGGAAAGGTTAAGGAAGGTGTTGTTTACGTGTGCATGGGTTGATGGAAAGTAGATGTTTTCGGTCTGGAAAAGGTTGAATGTGGGTAGTTGAAGATGAAAGTAATAAAAGGGAGATGGGTTCACGGTTGGAGAGTGGATATTGGGTTTCAGTCAGGGAGGCTTGAGTGGATATGTAGTATTCATTTCAGGTTGGGTGCAGAGGGATTCAGGGGTTGTGTGCAAGTGAGAATAGTTAGCAGAAATGAGCTACATGACATAAATGCAGAAGGTTACCTGTGGAGTTCAAGGTGGAACAGTTGAAGTGAATGCTATTCCTCAGCAAGGCTTCTGTCTCCTCCTTGTTCCCTTCTCTCTGTCTCCCTTGTGATGGCTATGCTCTTGGAAGTTTATGGTGATGAAGGATTGATAAAGACGATGGTCACAGTGGAGAATGGGTGAAGGTGCTGTTTTTGGTGATGAGGGTGGTGAAAAATGGAAGGTGTTTTTTTGGTTTTTGAAGGTGAAAAAATGTGTGTCAAAAAGATCCCCCTTTTTTTATGCTCTTCTCTTTTAAATACCTCCACCCTTTCATCATTTTTCCCCTGACATTTCCTTCTTTTTTCCTTTGCGTGAGCCTTCCTACGTTGAGCCCCCCATCTCCTCCTTTATCAGAACCTTTTTCTTTTCTTTCCATCCTTTTAGCCCCCCCTTTTTTCTGCTTGCTGCCTCAATGCATTTAATGCCTTCTTCTTTACGTGTGCAGGCATAAGGTATTAAATGCAATGTCCCCTTTTAAAAATTTTCTTTTAAAACGAGATCAGTGTTCCCTTTTTAGTAGGCTTACAATTGGGCCAAAAAAGAAGAGTAAAAGAATTTGTTAGCCCGGTCCAAATTGAGTATTCACAGTATATGTTCAAAATATTGTAATTAAGTATAAAAAAATTTTATGGACAAAATTGGGTATCAACAATGCTAACCGAATTCCCCCCCTACAAAAGCAGTAACCATATGCCAGGTCACTAACTAATTCTCTCCCTCCTTTGGACCCATTTGCTTCCTTCTAGAATATACCCTCCATATGATGGGCTTCTTTAGATTCATATCCAGCACTTGATCCAATTCCTGCCCACTATCATCACTGGACCCGAGGGTCCTATCAGTAAGTTTGGAATGATAGATATCCATTCACCAGCTTGAGAGGGCGTGTTGAGTATTATTGTTATCATTGGGAATTATAGAAATTAATGTTCCTAGGAATTCAGAGTCATAGGTGTTGGAAATAGTGTAATGATTAAATGTATCATTGGGAATTATAAGAGTTAATGTTCCTAGGAAATTTGGGTCATAGGAAATAGCTGATTCTTTCTTGTAAATAACACTATATTTCTTTGTGTATATATATATATCAGATTGCTTGAGTGCTACTAACTCAAGCAATTCACCAAATCTGTGTTTAATCTTTAAGACTCATCAATTTTCTCTAGAATATTCATTCTTATTTAAGCAACAACAACAGCCAAGCCTTATTCCACTAGGTGGGATTGGGTACATGGATCAATTGACTTCGTTGGGCTCTATCAAAAACCATAAGTTCAGTAAAACCAATTAGAGCAAGATTTTTCTTAATTGATTCTCCCAATGTTTTCTTAGGTCTTCCTCTACCTTTTTTAATCAGATTATCTTCCATGTGATCCACTTTTCTTACTGAAGCCTCAATTGGTCTTCTCATATGACCAAACCACCTTAGGCAAGTTTCCATCATCTTCTCCTTAATAGGTGCTTGCTACTCCAACTTTCTCTTGAATGCACTCATTCCTAAATCCTTGTTTAATTTTATCTCATTGAACAAATTAGTAAGCCAAGTTACACATGCCTCCCTTAAACACTTCTGTACTTCAATAGCTATACTTTTTGGTTCAGCTGTTTTACCATTGTCCATTTTTTTTTGGTGCTTCCTGTACCTCAAATTCTACAATAAAAAAGTATGATTTTGATCATCTTCTCTAATGGATTCACTCTTATTTGAGCATTAATATAAAATTGTAGTGATATTAATTATTTGAGCATTCAAACACTGCAATCTGCAGAACTTTCAAAGCTTGAATAGTTTCTTAAATTTGGTTCTCTAAGAAACTATTTTCTCCTTTCTTAAATTTGGTTCTCCAAAAAACTATTTTCTCCTTTCTTAATTTTGGTTCTCTAAGAAAATATTTTCTTAAATAATTTTCTTCCATGTAAATGTTTAAGTAATTCATCTACTCCCTCTGCACCCCCCCCCAAAAAAAATATGATGTGATTTTCTTTCTTTTTTCAAGGGGGAAGCATCATATTGTTGACTAGATCTTCCTTATGTATGCGTGATTGACCGATACGAGAATCAAAATGCCCGCCTAACTTAAAACCAAACTACTTGGTTATCCTAAATCTTTTCGGGGAACAGTATGCAAGAAGGTTGTTGGGATTGAAATACATTGTCTTGCACATAGTTACCGGATTCACTCAACAACCCTGCAAATCACGTACTGGATTTGCTGCATTGCGTACTTGCATACCAGATTCGTCACAAAGAAAGTCTTGTAATATAATCGCAAATGATGAATCATGTACATGTACCTGTACCACGTATCCTCACGTACTGCATTTCTGGTAATTATGATCTTGCAAATTTCTAACAACTGTTTTGTAGTTTCTTTACTTAGGGTATGTTTGGATATTTAGTAATTGATGGAATAGAATGGAATGGGATGGGATGGGATGGAATGAGATGGAATGGAATGGAATGGGATAAAAGTACCATTCCATTGTTTGGATATTTTAGGATGGAATGGAGTAAAGATACCATTCCATTGTTTGGGAAGTGAATGGAATGGTAAGAATTATAACTTTATTTTTCCTATATTGCCCTTATTTCAAACACACTAATTTTAGAGTATAAGGTTAATGTAGTAAAATCCTAATTATAATTACAATTAAAAACATGATTCCATCCCATACCCCCCAAATTGGGGGGGAAGAAAATTAATGGTTTGTGGTGGGATGGGATGGGATCCATCCCACCCACTCCCATCCCATTCCATCATTTTTTAACACAACCAAACAATGGAACCTATCTCCATCCCATCCCATCTCATCCCATCCCATCCCACTCAATACCACCAATCCAAACATAGCCTTAGTGTGGTTGTCTTCCTCTTGTCAAAGCTACTGCTACTTTGATTTATTTTTAACAAAAATTCAGATTTTAGCTTCTGTTCTTCCCAGATCTTTATTCTAGTTAATTCTAATTTATAATTTGTTGGTTATTCTCTCAATTAATTTGTGTCTCTTCTTAAAACAACTTTCAACCATTTGCTTGTTGACATATTTCCACTGCATAACATTTTAAATTTATATTGTACACATACTCATATGAGTCATATCTTTTCGCTAAATGTTAACAGTAATGTGCTTGGGAACAATGCATATTACATGCTTGTTTTTATGCTCCAAGATTATTGACATGCTGAATCTTATATGCAGGTTGATAAGAACCTTTCTTTCCTCAATGGTTATGTCCAGCAGTCTCTAGAAAGAGGAGCTCAGCCCTACATTCCTGAGGATGAGCGCACTGGAATGGGGAATATTAGCAACTTCAGAAGCCAAGATCAGCATGAATCGTTGCAGCATGGCCTGAGATTTGAGGCATATGAACTTCCAAATCCTCCAATGCAAACAAAACTTGCTCCAGTTTCATTTGCATCCTCAACAGACATTGTTCCAGTACCTGAGACATTGTATTCTAGGGAGACCCACCATATCTCATCTGTGGGATCAGCATCAGAGGCTGGATCATCAGAGCTTAAGCTACAGCTTGATGGCGTTCAGAAGAAGTGGGGTAGGCCAACTTATTCGTCTCCAACATCATCTACCTCATATTCTACTTCTCAAAAACCAGCAAATGGGGCAACTCAGGTGGATGGTGCAACAGCTGTCAATTCAAAAGTACGTGATAGTTATGATTCAAGAAAGACGCAGGTTGAGATTTCTCCAGAAAAGCAAAAGCTTGCTGCTTCATTGTTTGGTGGTTCTACTAAACCTGAGAAAAGATCATCCACTAGTCATAAGGTTCCGAAAGCTAGTGCAAGTGCTGCACACGGATCTCAGGGATCAAAGGCTGCAGTTGTACCTAATTTAGTAGCTGTGGAGGAAAAAAGTCATCAACCTCCTCCTCCGGATTTGCTTGACTTGGGTGAACCAACTGTCACTACTGCTCCTTCCTCTGTGGACCCCTTCAAGCAATTGGAAGGACTTATTGAGCCAGGCATTAGCTCTACAACAAAACATAATGCAGGTGCTGCTACAAATGTACCTGATATTATGGGTATGGCACTCTATGCAGAGACTACTGCAAGTGGGCAGAGTGGCAGTGGTGGCTATTCTATCCCTGTGAGTGGGGATAATGTAAATCTTTTGTCCGAGTTGTCAAATGCAGCTGTCAGAGCTATTAGTGGAGAAACAATTGTGACGCCTTTGTCACAATCTGTGAAGGGTCCAAATGTTAAAGATTCTTTGGAGAAGGATGCCTTAGTGAGGCAGATGGGTGTGAACCCCTCAAGTCAGAATCCCAACTTGTTCAGGGACTTGCTTGGCTAATCTGTTTACAAAGCCAATTCTAATTCATGATGCTTGAGGATAGATTACCTAGCGACTTGCTGCCCATGGAGTTGCCTGAAACAGTTGACGATCTGATATAGGCAAAATTGAATAATATAAATTATTATCAGGCATGGATGATTGCAGCCCCCTAGAATGGGGTGATTCAACATCCAGGAATGATGGCAGAACCAGGTAAAGACTTGTATTCATTGCAGAATAGCTTTTCTAGCAATTGAATGCACGAGGCTTTCCTCGCTGCATCTAGGTTTTGGTCCACTCTGGACTTTGAAGGGTACTGTTGTGCAGGGTCATTTCATTGCCATTTTCGCTTCATAGGAAGTCCCGGCTCATCTTTGTTGTTATACCAAAGCTGTACTTAAAAAAAAAAATTATAAATATTTTTGTACATTTTTCTATGTCCATGTAATGGTTTTCCAACAATGAGAAGCTTGATACTGCGGTTAATAATATCAGTTTGATATGTATGTCGTTTGTACTCGTAATAATTTGAGTGATGATGAGGATAAGTTCATGTATTCCTTTGTGGAATACCATTGTGCCCATGATTGGCCCACTTGCATTTCTTTTGTTGCCTTCAAGTCTCTCTCTCTCCCTCCCTCCCTCCTCCGGATGTTGAGTATTTTAATGCTATCAGTGCAGCCATTGCTTTTGTTAATTTTGATTCACTTCTAGTAAAAGTTTTCATATTATCATGTATAGTCACACTACTAAAACAGTTTGAAAGTTTGATTATGATAACAATTACACGAGAGGTTAGACTCTATTAGGTGCCATTTGGGAGCGGAACTGAGCTTGGAATTAGAAATGAGTTTCTTAATTTTAATTATGTTGTTTGGTGTATATATTAGAATTGAAACTCAAATTCTAAATCTAATTTCATGGAATTAAAAGATAATTAATTTTTATTGTTTTTCAATATTTAGCTTAGATCTTAAGAATTTATTATTTCAAGCATCTAAGACAAGTTAAAAATAATATTTCATATTTTATTATTCATTATCTTTATCGCTTAAGTACTGCAATTATTGTTATTGGTTTACTCCGGCGACGATTGTTGATGGTCACCATCACTGTCGGTGTCTGGTGATCATCATCATTGTTGGCATCCTCTTGTTATCATCGCTAGTGACATCCTCTATCCCTGTCACCATTAACCTGAAAAGGCAACTGTTGCCGCCAACCATCTTCAGCCATGTCATTGCTGATGCGTGGACTCCAGCAACAATTGTTCACTTCATTAAGGCCTTGATGCTGAGCTATGCGTCGCTCCAAAATAGTGCAAGTATTGGCCCATACCTCTACATACGCTTAAATGTTGCCAGAACAAACTCGTATTGAAAGGCTAAAACACTTTATATTATACACTAAAACTTGAGAATCATAAGCAAATGCTTGTATGGAGTTGAAAAGGTCTTGTAAAGTGAATTTGGTCAGGCAATACAAAACATCACTGGTCCAAAAGAATTGAGGCTTGCCTCAGGCCCCAAGTTTTGGCCAGGCTGCATCAGATGTTGTTGAGAAGGTGGAAATCCTCTGAACCTCCATTTAAGTTGTAAACTGAGGAAGGTTCATCTTCTAGTGGATCATTTCCATGCTTTCATGTAAAGCTTTGACTATTCAAATATTCACAAGGCAATCTTAGCAAAGGACTACCTTTGCATAGGATCATTCTTATGGCTCCGACACTTTCTGTGGCTTAAAATGCAGTGAAAAACAAAGGAGCTTTTATCATCAGTTGTTGCTTGAGTATTGTCTTTGTTAACCTCTACTTATGGGACACTGACATTTGGTCGCCTTTTGTTATTGTGCCCGAGAGTGTATGATATGATGGATCCCTAATTCATTATTTGAAAATTGAAATGCAGTGACATTATGTACTTCATTGCTTTGCTTATATATGGACCACCAGAGAAACATGTTGATGATCTGACTTTTACCAAACAGTGCCAACTTTCTGATGGAAATGGCAATGGCATGATGTAGCTATTTTGATCCTGGTTAAATTGACAGTTCTTAGTCGAGCTGCTGTTTGATTCACAACATAAATCCACTGTAAATCTTTCCAAAATTCTCATAATTAATACTTTGAAACATTGTTAGATGTTTGGCCTCTTAATGTGCATGTCATTCAACTTTAACGGGGTATAACGGGAACCTAAGATTATGATTTTCATTATCCAAGTTTTCAAAGAAAAGTATAACCATAAAATTAGGTCCATGGCACAAAGAACCTAACGATAAAATTAGATTAACAAATAACACAAACTTCAAAAAAGATGGTTTTGGTGTTGTAGCTGAAGTGGAAGCCTATACGTATCTCGTTTCTTCCACCACTATTGCTTCTTTCTTTCTCGAGCGCCAACTGCTAGTGCTAGATATTCAAGATACAACATTGTTAGTTGCACACCACTCCTATTACATCATTTTATACTACTTTCTCTTTGAGTAATAATTAATAAAATAAGATAAGCACATTTGCTAATAGAGAGTCTCTTTTTCTTTTTTTCTGAAACATGTATGTGTAACAAAAAGTTTAGAAGAAGCGTTGTGCATGATTCCATTTCCCCTCCAGAAATTAACATTATTAATATTGTTGCGGCTAAACCACGTCAATATTAACATTATTGCTTCGGTACAGAGAGTACGGACTCCACTACTCATTTCGGAGTCCACCATAACTCAGGACCATCTTTGCAACGTTTTCAGATTATGCTTCCCTAATTTCTCCAACCCCTGTCGTCATAAGCACGTAAGCCTACGCACATGTTGCATTAGGACAATAAGATTTACAGACCATTTGTATTACACATTTTTTACACCACTTTTTTTAAAGTAATAAAAAAAACATTCTTTCACTTTTTGATACATTATCTCTCTTTATTTTTCCCCAAACAAGTATTGGTGCAACTGTAAAAAAAGTTAGTATTGATGTAAATAAAAGTGTAAAAAATTAGTGTGAATAACTTTTCGTGTTGCATTATCATTCATTATGTATTGTTTAAAAAAGCTATTGGTAGAATAAATTTGGAGACACATGTAAATTTAATCACTCAAAACTCTTTAACATCATATATAACGTCTTAATACTAATACTATAATATATCTAAAATATACATAAATAAATAGAATTTGACACATCACTTCTAACATATAAACAACATACTACCTTAGCACCAACTATACCAAGTTATTATACAGAGCCTCATAAGGAAAATGTAACGTATACATGAATAAATATATATTTGAAAAGTTTATTTTGGATATACTATAGTATATCCAAAATATACATGAATACACTTCTAACATATAAGCAACATACTATCTTAGCAATAACTATACTAAATTATTATATAGAGCCTCGTGAAGAAAATGTAACATGTACATGAATAAATATACATTTGAAAAGTCTATTTCTCTTTGATATAACAAGTTTAACCAACTAGTACAGTAATGTTTAAATATATACAGACTAAGACTCAAAAACATATGTACAATACAACTTATATATTTCATTGCATAACTATATAATACAAAGTAATGGTCAAAAGAGTAAATAACTATACTCTAAGTCATTCACTTCATTTCTTCTCCTTTTGAGGGTCTTGCACTAGAATTATCATGAAAATAAAGCAAAGCAGTGAGAATTCAAAAATCCTCAGTAGATTTAATACATGCAATGTCGTCACAATAGCTTTGGGGAAATCAAATCAATATCTTAAATACCATATAGAAATATGACAAAAGTCAAAACTATTCCTTTCTCTTCCTGAGGAAAAAAATTCAATTATTACCAAGGGTCAATAACTCATAATCAACCATTCATATCAAATCATCATAATATCAATAAATTATAGAAATCACAAGTATATGAATCAAATATGAGTCACAACTCACTATCGCTTGAATATTTACATACTTTCATTGTGTAAACATTCATTATTCAAAACCATGATCTATATATAATTAATAGCACTTTGATGATATAGAAATGCTGACACAAGTGTAAGTCTTATACTAGTGTTCATTAAATGTCAACTTTCTATGCATATTCCTAGGAACCCAGTTTCTTATATCTCTCGGTAGGGAGTGAATGTTACCTTCTCACACTACCAGGTAAGGAGGAAATGTAACCTCCTCACACTACTAGTAACCTTAGCCATATTGATGAGGAAACTATTGGAAAGTCTCTTATTAAGAATTTAGGATCACATTTCTCATCGAGGTTCATCTCCTCAAATTCACATCAGTAATAAGGAAACGAATGAGAAATCTCATACTGAGAATTTAGGATCACCTTGCTTACCGCAAGTCATCTCCTATAATTCTTTGGCCAAATAATTATACACATCATAATGAGATTATAATACTCAAGGAATAGCAAACATGGATCACTTCTACTCAAGGTCCATATCCAAAGTTAATTAACTTGAGCACATCTCACAACAACTTAGTACAAGCTCAACTTTAACAATGTTGTGAGATGTGCATGTATCTAATGCACAATGTTATCACTTCACAAGTGAACTCAATGCACAATATCATTATTCTTTAATGAACTAAATGCATAACATTGTCACTTCACAAATAAATTGAATGCACAATGTTATCATCCATCATAGATATGCTAGATGTGTGTTAATATCATAAAATACTCTTAAGAGTGCATTAATTCACATTATATATAACATAAATATGTAATCCCATCAAGCAGAAGACTCTGTTTCCTTAAAATAGGGAACTAGTGGGTTTCTGTCCTTGGGCGATTAATCGCCCAATGGCAGCAGAGAACCCACTAGTTTTCTATCATTGACCGATTAGTCGGTCACTTATTGAGCAATTAATTGCTCAGCTAAAATCATGTATGCCATTGATCAATTAAGCGATCACTTTTTGGCCGATCAATCACTCATGCCAATTTTCTCTTTGCCACTAATCGATTAAGTTGTCACTTTCTGGGCGACTAATCGCCTAGAGGCAAATTTCCCAGAATCAGCCTATATAAGTTGGTAACCAATTTCTGACTCCCATAAGCAACTTTTAAATGGTTTCAACACCCAAAACATGGTTCCTAAAAATGTTAAAACTCACATATACATTATCAAATCATCATCATAAGGGTCTATGAATAATGAACAACTCATCAAACTCATATTCACACCCTCAAGAATATAGAGTTATATAGATGCACCTAAATTCAAAATTCATAAACATACATATGTCAACACTTTGACATACCATTTCTCAATTCCAATCAAGCTTATTAACACAAGTTTTAGAAACAAGGAGAGGAAGAATAAAGAAGCATCAACCACATGTTCATGGAGTCTCAAAGTTATTCCTAAGTTCAAAACCATAAACATAAACATACTCATATCATCTAACTTCAACAATCAATTCTTCCATACCAAGTTCATCCATACAAATTCTTGGTAACAAAAGAGAAAAGAGTGAAGTGAAGAAACATCATAACCTCTACCTCAATTATCTTTTGATGGTGCTTGGTCTTTTCCTTTCATTCCTTCCTTATTTCTGCCTTCCTCTCTATTGATTCTCCCTTGTTGCTTGATTCCTTCCTTTTTCTCCTCTTTCTTTCTTTTTCCTTTCTCACGTTCTGCACCCTTTTTCTTTTATTTCCTTTCTTTCTTTCTTCTATGTTTTCTCTTTTCTTTTCTATCTCTATCTTTTCTCCTCTTTTCTGTTGTTAACATCCGTGTGAAATGAGAGAAAATGATAGATAAACTTGCATAAAAGTCAAAGACGGTGGAGATAAAATTTGGAGGGATAAGGTGGTTTGACTTTTATGGCTTACTAGAACTTTTGTATCTCTTAAGGATATTTTGATATTCTTTTGATTAGTTTTTTACTTTTCATAAGTGTTAAGAAAAATTCTAAGACTCCTCCCATTTTTCATACTCATCATTTAATGATTATCTTTATACACTGTTAATAACAACCACTAAGTTATATTACTCTTCCTGTGTTGTTAAAAATATCAAACTAGTTCAGTTGATTCTCCAAAATTTATTACAACTAGTTCGAACCATGTATGACCTAAAAATAAATTTTTTATATTTATTTCTTTCATCTAAGTAATTTATGCTAACTTTTGAGTTATTTTAAGTTATTTTTCACATTTAGTGTTATAACAACATATCCAAATTAATTTAGAAGGTCACCAAAATTAACAGATAACTCATACAAGTGTTACTGAACTTTTATAACCATGATTAAGATTAATAGATTAAAGTATATGTTACATCATACATTTGGCATGGTCACTATTAGCAAAGAACATATAAATCTGTTTATTGACCATACATCTAGAGAAACTTCAGAACACCTGTCTATAGAATTGGTCATAGGGTGGATACTTCCATGAAGGAATTAAGTTAACATATATAGTTTTGAATCTTAATCATAGAAGACTCTTCAACCCTAAACTTATATGCAGATACAGAGTCAATTTCATTTTAGTTCTCTAATTCAATGACATTCAAATAATTGAAATTTCAAACAACTTAGCAATAACAAGGAATTGTTAAGTCGATAGGTTTTTACCATGTGGAGGATATGGACGTCCAAGAATGAGACTATTTTGGAAGCCAAGAATGTTAGCATCCTTGACAACATGTCTTGTGCGCTCAAAGAAAAGGTTACCTATTCTAAAGTTAAAACATGTCACAAGCCTTAACCATGATTTACAGCCGCTATTATACTTGACTATTGCCAATAAAATACCTATCTTTGAATAAAAAATAAAAAAAAGTAAAGTCAAATTTGGTGTTACACTTGAACCATTTTCTTCACGAAAATACTAAAATTGGCTGTTTTACATTTCCTTGATTTAAGCTTCAGCTCGTTTTACCATACTTGCACCTAAGTTAAAAGGATAAAGATGTAAAATAGTTAGATTCATTTTTTTTAATTATTTTCTTTCTTTCTTTCTTTCTTTCTTTTTTTGAGAAAAAAATATTGCTACTATATAATATGCATAAACTCCACAACTAAAAGATGCCTAATTGTAAACATCAATCGTAAAAACTCTTCAACCTTTATTCCTGGATATTTAGGTCATTTTCGTTATATATACTTCTCTAATTCTTTGACATTCAAATAATTGCATATTCAACTTAGCGCCAATCTTAAAACCTTTTTTTTTTCTTATGAATTATTTGAATTGACTTCATAATGAAATTACATGGTTTAGACTTCTGAGCTTCACCTAAATTATAAGGATAATGGTCTCAAAATAGATACTTGGATTCATTCAACATCTAAAATCAGAAGAAAAGAAAATATTGATACGTTGCCAATCAATTAACATTTATCTGTGTAGATTATCGCCTAATGAACTAAATATTCGCTGCTATATCCATCTCAGATATGGTAAACCTAAGATATGTACAAACTAGAAAAGAACCATTCTGTATAGCTGTCACGGATTTGAAATGTACCTTATAGGCAGATCTATCTACTTCATACAATTAATTCACAACAACATCAAAGAACACGTGTGACACTAGTGGTCTTGTTATGAGAGATGCAAAGCTCTGAGTCAGCATTTTTGGCTGAGGTTTTTGAATTTATGGCATAGTCCTAATGTACAAACCTTTTCCCAGTTATTGAAAAGATGATTTCTGGGGAAAAGGACAAAGTGATTGGAATTCGACCATTTCGTGGAGTTTATTGGTTCCTTTTATCATTTTTATATCATTTTTATATTATTTTTTATATTATTAATTATATATTTTTTTATATTTTTTCTTACTTAATCATAAATATAAAAAAATAGTATAAAAAATATAAGAATATCATTTTTTCCCTACAAATATAACATTATCATATTCTTAAACTAAATGGTTTTTAATATGAAGCTAGTGGCTTATTGGCCACCAGCCCATAATTAACAAAATAATGTTCTAACATTATTTTTGGATAAATATTACTTTTTATATTTATATTGAATGGTTGTGATTAATTAAAATAATAATAATAAATGATATAATTAATGATATAGAAAGTTATATAAAAATTGATGTGAGAAAAAAATATAATAAAAAAATTATAGTTAAATTATTTGGTATCTTTCTTTATCTGAATATCACATTATCATATTTTTAAGAAAAAATTAAACAAATTCAATAGACAATTGAATAAGATGAGACAGACGTTTAGAAAAAAAGAGAGAGAGAAAAGAAGAAAGAGCATGAAGTAAAGTAACTTTTAGATTATACACATTAGAGATATTTTATGTATATCAAAATATACATATTGTATTTATATAATATATTAATGTAAAAAAGATATTAAATTATCTTATATGTGATTATAATATTCTTATGATATACAAAATAATTTTATAAATAAATTAAATAAAATTAAATATATTTTAATTATACAAATAACAAGACAATCAAACAAAATAAAGAAATGGGTAGAAAGATGAGTTTGTTTGCTGGTGCTGGAGAATGCTGCAACAGGACGGGTCTGGTGTTTTACCCTATGATTGTTCTTTTGAGAGTCTCTCTGGGAGTTTAGTTAAGGTGAGCCTTTTATAAAGTTAATTATAAATAAATATTTTTTAAAATAAATTGTAAAATATTCTCTTTTAATTTTTTTAAATTAGTATATTAAAACTAAAAGAAGATTAATAAAAAAAGGAAAAAACCTAGAAGAAGAGGATCTAATCATGATAGAAGAGGACAACAGCTATAAATTGATTCAAACCAAAAGTAGGACTTTCAAAATCTGCTGCTCTTTCTTTCTCTATTTCTCGTATAGAGAGAGATTGGAATATAGTTTCTACGGAGGTAAGAAAAAGTCAATACGTTAGCAATTATAGTTTTTTTACATTATTTTTTTATATCACTTTTTATATTATTTTTTATATTATTAATTATATTTTATTTTTATTTTTATTTAATCACAATTATTAAAAATAATATATAAAATTTTATTTATTAAAAAATAATGTATGAATATCATTTTTCTTATGCTAGATGTTTAAACGATTTTGCTTCTCTCACGTTCCATAAAATTTCCCATTCTTCTACCATTTTATCTACTAAAAAGATTAAATCACTTGTAAATAATTTTTGTTATGCCAAGAATTAATGAAAATAAAAAACGACACTTATTATTTTATTAATCTTTTGCTTTGCTTTGTAATTTTTCTTTTGAAATATTAAGTGAGCGATCATTTTTCAATTGTGAATGTGTCACGAAGTTTGATGAGTTTTTGGCTGACTATTTACTCACTTATAGCAAAAGAGATTAATGAAAAGTTTGATATAAATTTAGTTAGATAAATTTTATAATTTGACGGAGTTCTTACTCAACTTCAATAAAAATATGATGCATTTAATTTTTAAATTATAAGGTTTTGTTGATATATTTTTTCTTTATAATTCATCTTTTCTTTCGTTAATTCTTGAAACCGTCAATGCTTATAATGAGAAGAAAAAATATACGGTCCCCAAAAGTCAAATAATAAAATTTTACATAGCCTAAATCTCATTTAATATATTATAATAGTCCAAAGGTATTCATTTTTATGAAATTTCTATTATCAAATGATATATATGTTCTATACCCTGCGCAATTTATTTTGTTTTTTCCCGCATGGAAAGAAATTTTTAAGGAAGTTACCACGTACTTCTCCTTGTTTCTTGCGGGAAAACACCACAAAATGTCTTGATCTATTTTATTTTATTTTTGCCTCAATAGTACTTCCTTGAGTTTCCAACAATATTCGTAGTTAATATTTGTTTTGAATCTAATAATTTTTCAGGTCATCGATCGGTTCTTATTTATTCTCCTCTCATACTCATAACTTTAAAGTCTTATAATCTTGTATAAAGTAGTATATGTTTTTTATTTGATATTTATCATTTAATTACATATATAACTATGGGTTTGGTGTGATGGTAATATTGTGATTCCAAAACTCTAAAATATTTCAACTAAATGAATTTTTTAATTTATAAATAAATATTTTTTGGTTTAAATATATTTTATCTGTTATGTTAAAAATCTTCAGTTTTATATTCTTTGATTCTTGGCCTCTTAAAGAAAATTTCTGATTCTGGTACTTATTGATATTAAGTAACATTCTAGTTAGCTTACACATGTATTTTAATTAATTAATTATAAGAAGATAGTATAACATGAGAAAGTATCCTTCTTGCGGTGCCGTGGTTTGATTATACATAAACTTGTGATTCTAGATGTTCAACCTATATTGATTAACAGCTAAGCGGTGCAAGTTCAAGGCCCCCACAACCTACCAGTTTTTTCTCAACTTCAAAGAAGAAATATCCATGAAATTTTAACGGCAAGAATGACTAATAATACAAAATTAAAAATAAGGACTAATAATCATTTTTATAACAGCAACAGATCATTTAGAATAATTAATTAACCATTTTAAATGGTTAATTGATCATTCCTATTAATTTTATATTGTTAGCGATTCTTTTCCTTAATTCTTCCAAATTTGTTTAAATCAATTGATTTTGCCAGGAAAATTCTGGTTGGAAACAGCATCTGAATTAGCTTTCCATCTTAATTTCAGTTAACAGTTATTTCTTCAACAAGTGCATGTGGAATTAGATAACTATGACATGCTCATGAGTAACTTTGGAAACACTAACTGAATAAGATTCTGAAACCATAAAGGGCAGTTTGTCTTGTTATAAATATAGACAATTAGTAACTACGACTTTTCATTGTGGATATAGATGGATGGTAGCACCAACGGAGACCTTAAATATCAGAATTAGAAACAAGTAGGAGTATAGGATTATAGCAAAGTTTTCCAACATACTTAGGCATATCTCATATGAAAGGTTGAAAATATCAAAATATAGAGTGAAGTTACTGAAATTAAGTTTTGACCTTAATTTGTTGTGCTAAGTTGAAAAGGTGAATAAGATGAGATGATTATAATACAGGTTTATCCTTTTCTATATGAGTGGAAGCAGTATAGAAGATTGGAAATCATATTGCATAATACTAGTAATTTTATATTTTTCTCGTTGTATATACATTATGCGTAAATATAAGGATATACTACTAAAAAGTATGTTCATCTAAATGCTGCAATCACTCCATATTTCAAAAGTTTAACAAAATCAAGTTTTTTAATTGCTCAAATTAACTTGAGAAAAATTGATAGTTTAAATTTATGTATTCAAACACCTAATTAAGGAGCAAAAGGAATAACTGATTGAAGAAAAACGACAGAAGAGCAACCATGCGTTGGGGAGTATCTGCTGGATCATACTGATATGCTTGAAACGACATGTGTTGAGATCTTAGGAGACCTGGGTTTGATTGATATGCAATACATGAAATGTGTATTAGTCAAAATTTGAACCATTGAATGCATTTTTGGAAGATGGGAAGCACGTATAATCACCACTACTATTCTACAGTACCGTGATTCATTGGCATTCCATTTTTTCCTTTTTTATAAATTTTAATAAGATATGAAGTGTCTTTGCACCTTTTAGTTGTAGGACTAATTTCTGCACACATCTTGGCACCAACATTTCACTTTATTTTGGCCTTGCGGCATGCTTATGGATACAAAAACTAGTTAGTTGAATTCATCAATACAATCTTTTGAGAACTTTTCCCCCAGATATATATATTTTTTTAAAAAAGGAAAGAAAAAGTGAAGAATGAAGAACTTAATAATAATATCTGCTCTGGATATGTGCACTTGACATCCCTATTTGTATGCTATTTCTCAAGACGTCCCCTTCGGGTGTCTCTAGGCCAAAAAGAAAGGAAGTGTTGATCTCCCTTGTTTGGTTATACATTTGCAATATGGTCTTGGTCTTTATCATTTTCTCGAGAAAGTTGAAACCAATTTTGAAAGCTATGAAGCCATTCTTTCCATATTTAGAAAGTTGCTATAAAACGATGGATCTGTCTTTCTTCGAGTGATATCTACTTCTTGGGAAATAATGTGATGGGCAATCCGTTTTGGGGAAGAGCAAAAGGGCCATACTGAATCCCATTCTTTGCTCCCACCACAGACCACCTGCACCAAAATAATAGCAACAACACCAACTTAGAAACCTTCTTACTTTGGAATATGTATCCACTCAATGCATATCACTGAAAAAGGTTGCAGCGATACTGTTACTAGTAATCAAGTTTACCAACCTGTACTTTGTGGTCAGATGATGTAGAAGCACCAAAATCTCCAACTTGGCTAACTCATTCCCAGGACATGCGTGGATCCCACTGCCAAATGGCATAAAAGTATTGGGTTTTGGAGCAGCCTGGCAAATAATTAACAGAATCTGTCAAAGTCTGGACTTTGTATCACATGAATAGGAACAAAAAAATAGTAGGTAATATCACACATGAATAGAAACAAAAGAAAAGTAGGTAATGCATAATTTCTGAGCAATAATTACCTCAAATCTTGAGGGATCAAACTTCTCTGGCTCTTTGAAGTTGTCTGGACTATGGTGTATGTTTCTGAAGAGTGGTAGTACTTTCCACCCTTTTGGTATAAGATACCCTGAAGTATAAAATTCCCAAACATAGAATCTGTGAGCCTAAGTGAGAAAAGGAAAGGAAATCTTGGGTGTGAAAAAAAGAAAAAATAAGGTATCATATCAAATTTGGTTATTGACCTTGATATTCAACATTCTCTATTGCTTCTCTAAAAGTGAAGGACAAAATTGAGGCAACTCTTAGAGTCTCCTGTATAACCCTTGAAGTTATTGGCATCTTTTTGGCATCTTCCCAATTCAGACCCTTCTCTTCACCACTTTCTTCCTTGCTCTTCAATATGGACTCTTGCTCC
This sequence comes from Ormosia semicastrata, assembly GCA_029884595.1. Lineage (NCBI taxonomy): Eukaryota > Viridiplantae > Streptophyta > Magnoliopsida > Fabales > Fabaceae > Ormosia > Ormosia semicastrata. Next base: position 7,822,174 of record JAQQTO010000037.1, read on the forward strand.
TCCTGTAAAGCCACAAGCAAAAAAGGTTTTAACTTTTAAGGTTAAGAAGACCAAACTACTTTTCTATTTTTATGCCATTAAAATTGAAAAAATTGCATGATAAATGATAAACCAAGCAGAGATTTTATAGGATGAAGGGTAGGACCCAGATACTTACAGTCACAGCTTGTAGGACACTGGGGTTTTCACCAAGGTACTTGACAATCCACGTAAGTACACTGGCCGTGGTGTCACGAGCTGCAAATATGACACCAATTACATTATCTGCTATCTGCTCATCTGTGAGCCCAGATTTCTCATCCATGAATGAACCCAACAAGTCCTTGTAATCTTGCTTCCTCTGCCTCCTGCTTGAGATTATTTGTGCTAAGATCTGTGCAAGCTCCTTCCTTGCCTTCATGGCCTTGTGGAACAGTGTTCCAGGAATGTTAATTGGCATTGAGTTGTATCCTTTCTCAAGAGTGTAGTAACACCGTTTAAGATCCTCTCTGTACAGAACTTCATCTTTGCCAAAAATTGAAAGTAGAGCAACATTGAAGGTGAACTGCAGTAGACCAAAAATTCAAAAGAAAAAACAAACCATTATTTATTTTGCAAAAAATATAATAGAAATCAACAAGGAATTAGAAATGGTTTTGGCCCTTTAATTAATTTTTGTATAATTGTTATATTTTTATATTGAATTTTTTAAGAAAATGAACAGAGAAAACAGGGAACACTCTGTTTTGCTCTGTTTTGTGGAGGACTCACCGTCTTCATTTCAAGGAAAGTGGTGATCAAACGGCCTTCCCATGATTTGAGACAATCTTGGGCAATGGATTCAATGTTAGGGACGATGTTTTTTATGGCTTCAGGCATGAAGGTGCGAACAACAAGCCTCCTCAAGTTAGCATGGTACTCTCCTTGGTGAAAGAAGATAGCTTGTTTTCCCAACATCCTCTCTTTGCTTGATGGGAATGTTGGTTTGAATAGCTGAGCTTTGTTCAGCACAAACTTTGCAGCTTCTGGGCTTGAAATCATCACACAGGGACAACCCAAAATGTGGGACTTGAACATAGAGCCATACCTATTAAAATGAAAATGAACAATCCAAGTGCATATGTAAGTGACCATGTCCATGAACTAGTTGAAATGGTTGAAGATAAGAATGGAAAGTGAGAGAAGTGACATGAACCTTTTTATTTTTGTGGCAAAGAAGACATTTGGGTCTTGAGAATACATTTGAAAGGTTTCTCCTATGTAAGGCCAACCCATGGAGCCAGGTGGGAGTGGCAAGTGTTGGCTTTTGGAGACGTAGGGTTTGATGAGTGTCCAAAACAGAAGAACAATGAAGAGAAAAGAAGCAAACAAGCAAAACATGGTGCCTAGTTCCATGTTTATGTTAGTAAGAGTTGCTTGTTATAGGTGAAGGATAATGAAGAAGAAGAAGAAGGTGTGTGACAAAAGAAGTAGAACATTTGAGGTATTTATAGGCTGTTTAGAGTTAAATGAGATGAGAGTGAAACCATATAAAGCAGGAAGAGGGGGGGAAAGAGGGAAAAAAGAGGGGAGGCTTTTAGTTTCAATTACAGCTCGATTTCCACACACGGAATCTCCCTCCAGCTCATTCATGTTTTTGGTCTAATTTAATTCACTCAGAAGAGAAGATGGAGAAAGAAGAGAGAAACAGTGAGCACGTGTCACAAGAGTGTATACAAATACATATAAGAATTAGAGTGAGTTTGGTTGACCGTATATGTATGATGGGGTGGTGGTTTCTCTGTTGGGAAAGGGCAACTGAGAAGGGTCCTTAATTTGATTAATTAATTGATCATATCATAGAGAGAACAGATATTAACCCTTAAGCAAGACAAAAGCCAAAAGGGTCCTTGAAGGGAACCTTTTTGTGTTACTTCCATTTTCCGTACTATATGGATTCTGTTAATGTGTTTTTTTTTAATGCAATTATATTATATAGGATTACTAATCTTGATTCCTTTTCATCTTTCTTTTTTCCTCACTGAACTTTCTGCCTAAACTCTCTTATTACAAGAAAGTAGAAGCAGCAACTCATTTTAGGACACAGAATCAGCAAGATCCATTTCTGCAGTTTAATTAATCTGAGGTTTGGGTCAATATGGAGTTACTGACAAATTTAGGAGATAGTTAGAATTTTATGGGTATTGGAGATGTGTTGTTCGGACATTTCAACAATGTATAGAGTAGGTTTGATGGTGTAAGTTGATCCTTTACATTAATGTGGCTGTCACCCACTTTAAACTAACTGATTCATTCATTCAGAATGTAAGCAGAAAAAAGTCTTCAACTCTAATGGTCCCCAAATCATAAATTTATATTTTCTCTTAGTAAAATATATTTATTATTTATTATTAATTTTTACTGTTATTGTTACTGCTGATACTGCTACCAACAAATATGACCCTTTTTAGTACATAATATGGGTTGTCTAGATTCTTGACAGGGATAGAAATAGGTAAGACAGTATATCGAGGATTTATGGCTTTATTTATTTAAAATATAATCTGACTCGACTCTTTTAATAAAAAGATTAAGTCAAGATTTTAAAAAAAAAAATATTTAATTAAATAAGTCAAATTTTAAGATTTTGAAAAAAAATGTAACTCTAGTAAGTTGATCTATTTAATTATATATATTATTATTTTATATATATTTTAAATTTTAATGTTTATATAATATAATTAATTTAATAAATAATGTAATATTTATTTTAAGTCTAGGTCTATTAACTTATATAAAAGCTTAAATTCATTAGTCTATCTTATTGACTTATTTAGAAATAAGTCTTTTAAACTATTTAAATGTCTTATTACAGAGTAAGTATTTAAATAAATTTTTAAGTCATGTTAGACTTTTAAAAAAATCAAGTCAAATTTTAAAAAATGACATATGTCAAGTAAATAGATTAAATTCAAACTTTACATTTAAAAAACAGATGAAATACATTTAAGTTAAGACCTTATCTAACTCATTTTCACCATTTCTTCTTGCACATAAAATGTTTTGGGTTTTTGCTCAACCCTTTCTCTTTGACTATATATGTTCATCAATCTCCAGTACATTTGTCGCCTCCTTAAAGAGAAAATCAATGGTAGTGCAAGAAACTAATGCCTCATAAAATATCCTATTATAACCGGAAATTAAGGAGAAATAAGTAGCCATAGCAAATGTATTTTTTTCATAAAAAAAAAAATTCAAATCACTGCCATTCAAACTAATTTTGGTCTATGCCTAAAAGAATTAGTCTTTCATTCAAAAGATGTAGGATATCTTAAGAGAGAAAAAAAAACCTAATTCTGACAAGCAAAATTGAATATAAAAAATTTAAATTGAATACACTAATTAAATTTAAGGACAATTGTGCTTTACTAATTACAAAATAACACATAATTATATGATAATATTTAATTAATTACAAATAATCTTTTACATTCACATTGAATCAAAATTAAACTCATAATAAATAGTAATAATAAGTTAATATTATATGTGAAATATATATTTAATGTTTTATGTGTAACATATGTATACACAATTTGATTTAGTTCATACGATTTTTTTTTTTTTTTTGTGCACTAGCAAAAAGAAAGACAGAACTAACAATGAGGGTAAGAGACCCCAACACAATCAGCCATGAGAAGCAGGCCTAACTCATGAGGAAGCTGTTCGCAGATCACCAAGGTGTCCTCCCTTGACGAACCCAACTTAGTAAGATGGTTAGCGCAGAAACTTGCCTCCCTGAGTACATGCTGCACTCTACAATCCCAATTTCTATTTAACAGGCTATGAATATCAGAGTATCAGCTAAAACAGCTCCTAGTGGTGATGGTATATTTGTTTTAACTCTTTACATGTGAACAACTAAATTATTCAATATTATTATTATTTAAATAAAACCAAACCAAATTACATTTTAGTTTAATCTATTCGATTTACTTGATTTATAATATATATATATATATATATATATATATATATATCCACACTCAATTTGTAAAAAAATGGTTGTGTAACATAGCTTGGTCTTTTTAATTTAAAGCTATCGAAATTTAATATACCACACACAGACATGAATTCGAATCTTATTTATGTCAAATTTTTAAAGTTAAAGTGTAAAAAATATTTATGTAAATCTCTTAATCCTAATGTAATAAGTTAATTTAGACATCACTTGACTACAAAATCAATTATAGTTAACTGTTTAGTTAACTTATTGGTCTTTCCTATTTGTATTCATAATTATTCTTTCCTATCAGGGGGCGAAGCTAGATCGGTTTAATAAGGGAGACCAAATAAGGATATATCATTCTGTGGGGGCAAATTAAATGTTATTATTATTATTTTTTAAATTACATTAGAAATTAAAAGTTTTTCAAAAAAATAAGGCCCCCCTCAAGCACAACGTTGCACCTCCCCTGTTTCCTATCACCTCTCTCGTGCTTGTTCTTGTGCTAAAATAAAATGAATTTTGGCCCAGTCTCCAACATTTAAAGAAAATAATTTTTTATGCAGACCGTAAGTGAACCCAACATATATATTCCATTAGAGATTTTTGACTTAGTTGGATAGAGTAATGGAGGTCCGTTATTTGAACACATGAATTATGATACTCTTTTTATATATATGTGGATACATAATAGAGTAGGAAATCATTCATATAATATATAAGAATAATGAAACACACATATGATACAGTGTCTTACATGAATGTTGTATTTTGAATGTTCAAAAATATTTTTTTAATAATATTGGGGTGATATGAAGCAGTCTTATTTATAAATCAACAATATAACTTTTTTCAAGAATATTGATTACAAAGACAGTAATTGAACTAAGTTGCTATTCCCCGCCCCCTTTTTAGAATAAACTAAGACGATATTATGCAATCATGTTGTCTTTTCATCCACATATATCATATCCTGATTATCCTCGTAGATTTTGAAAACCTATGTATTACATATGGATTTTTGACACGTTTGCATGAGGCACATGACACATGCATGTGAAGAAGTTGATCACCCACTACGTGTCAAATGTTAAATATTACAAAGCAAGAGTTACGAATTCCAAATTCTATAAGTAGACTTGATCACAAGCATATGATAATCTCAACAGTAAACTAACTAATTAACTCAATATGTCAACTGCTTGCTTGTCGAAGCACTTGGAATTTTAAGCAAAATTAATTGAATTTGAATTCAGTACGTAAGAATTGCAAGAGATTTGTTTGTTTAGTAATAGACAAATATATAACGTGTAAATAGAGGTATAATTATAGGTTTGAATTTTAGTAATACTAATTTTTTAAGATTGGATTATAAAAAATATTTTTGTAAATTACTAATTTTGAAGTGAATAACTTGTCATAGATCGAGTCAGGAAGTTGAATTAGTCGATGATAAAAAAGATAACAAAAAAATCAGTAGGTAAGAGTTAGTAGAGAGAATTTTTTGAATGTGTGTGTTGATATATTTTGAACGTCACATGAAGCTATATATTAACAAAAGTATGGCAAAGAACTTCTTCAAAATTGCATTATAGATTTACATCTTGACTAGAATAAATTTGATCGATCTTATCATTGATCGTTTGACTTTGAATAAGTTATCGGGGGATCTCTTCTACATTAATAATATTTCATCTTTATTAATTACAAAGTGAACTCCTAAGTTCAAAGGGTGACTGCGCATTATGATTTATTAGGTATTAATGTGATTATATATATAATGACAGAATTAACTGAAGTGACTTTGAATTAAACCTCACCTCTTCCACTTTTTTTATGTAGGATCTTATGTAAACGACGTTTAAATTAAGAGTAATATATGTACCGAAAAAAAATTAAGAGTAATGTTTTTCATCAGGAAGGATTTTATACGACTCGTATTTAAAGATACAATCCTTTTTTTTTATAAATTAATTATAAGAATGAAGTTGTCGCAACCGGGATCGCGACGAGATGACAAAAAATATTCGATTTTGAAAATCAATGGAGTCTCCACCAATGTTTATTTAAATTGAAAAAATATTAAAAAAATCTTTAAAATAAGAAAACTGGTCTTTTAGAAAATGAGTTTGGATTCGGGAGTCAATTACAGGTAAGGAAGGTGTTAGCACCCTACACTGCCTATTCCAGGAACGGTACCTTATGTTAGTTGTGCAAAATTTAATAATCTCAAATATATTTATTTTTACCTTTTTTAGAAAAAGACTTTATAACTAAATTTTTTATTTTTATTTTAAAAGAAAGAAAATGAATAACTAAATTGTGAAAATTTATTTTTTTGCTTGACAGAAATGAATTTCTGCTCCTACGTATCCCCTAGTGCAATGAGGAACTCAAAGTCACGTAGTTCTTTAGAAAATTATTATGGGTTGGTTGATTTTAATTAAGAAAAAGATTTTTGAAAAAGAGATTTTGTTTGAAAACAAATTCATTCTTGCACGAGGTTCAAGTTAGCACCATGCTACTCAATAAACCCTTATGATCCAAACGACATTGAAGATAGCATCCGCTATTCAATCATCATCATTGGTCATTGCATGGATTAAAAGATTTTTATTTTATTTTAAGGCATGCACAAGGACAACTAAATAGTTACACAAACAACACATTGTCATACTATGAGTCAAGTAAATAAAATAGCATAAAAACTAAATTAAACACAACAATGAAAAATAAAAATTTTTATTTTTTTTATCCTTTAACATTTTTTTTCATTTTTTATTTTATTTTTAAATTTTTCTCTTTTTTTATATGTTTTTAGATTTTTTCTTAAAATATAAAAATACAAACAAACCAAAAAAAAAAAAAAAGGAGAGCAAGCTTACCTCAAAAGCGTATAAAAATGTTATGCTCAAAGAATTCTGCACAGAGCCTCACGCGTTCTCTTCAAATCGAACCTTGAAAAGTAACCCACTTGCATGGAGGAAAAAATTTTATTAAAGCCTTGGGCTCTTATACTTAATATTAAGCCCAAGTAAAAAAAAAATTACTAAAGTTCTCGGGCTCTTATACTTTGTATTAAGCCCAAGTATGTAATTTTTTTGGATGTGTCCCAAAACAAATGAGAACCACCCCTATATATAGGAGGAGGGGAGGGGGAAGGAGCATGGCTTCTCTAATGTGGGACTTAGACACTTTAGTTTTTCAACTTCCTTCATTTTTTTCATTTTTTCTTTTTATTTTTTCAGATTTTCATTTGTTTTTTCAAGGTTTAGAAATAAACTTTATGGACAAAATTAAGTGTTCATACCTTGATTAAGTAACAAAAATAAAAAAAATTATAGACAAAATTGGGTATCAATAGCTGCCCCCCTTTGCTTTACATTTAAATTAAATGAAAAGCAAATAAATTGATTCAATTTTGAACACAAAAAAAATTCTCTCTATACAATGAGCATTAAAACAAGGTAAAAAGCTTGCGAAGTCGAGTAACCGTTGAAACTTGATAGAAAACTTAAAACAGGAAAAAGCTTGCTGAGTTGGGTATCCGCCGAAGCTTGACAGAAAGGTAAGAAGCTTGCAGAGTCGGATATCCGCTGAAACTTGACAGAAAACTTAAAAAGAAAGACACAAAGCTTGCAGAGTTGGGTATCCGCTGAAGCTGGACAGAAAGATAAACAACAAACAGCTTGTGGGGTAGGGTACCCATCGAAGCTTGATAGGAAAGGTAAACAGTAAACAACTTGTGGGGTAGGGTGCCCATCGAAGCTGGATGGAAAAATAAAAAGCAAACAGCTTGTGGGGTAGGGTGCCCATCGAAACTGGACGGAAAGGTAAAAAGTAAACAGCTTGTAGGGTAGGGTGCCCATCGAAGCTGGACAGAGAGGTAAACAACAAACAGCTTGTGGGGTAGGGTGCCCATCGAAGCCTGACGGAAAAGTAAAATAACAAACAGCTTGTGGGATAGGGTGCCCATCGAAGCTTGATAGGAAAGGTAAACAGCAAACAGTTTGTGGGGTAGGGTACCCATCGAAGCTGGACAGAAAGGTAAACAACAAGCAGCTTGTGGGGTAGGGTGCCCATCGAAGCTGGACGGAAAGGTAAAAAGCAAACAGCTTGTGGGGTAGGGTGCCCATCGAAGCTGGACAGAAAGGTAAAAGGCAATGGGCACAAGGCCCTGACTTGTTGTGGAAGCAATGGGTGCGAGGACCAGAGAATTGAAAGGCAATAGGTGTAAGACCCGGAAACTAAAAGACAATGGGTGCGAGGACCCAGAAACTAAAACACAATGGGTGCTGATTTTGCAAATGCATGTGATGCCTGAGACGATGCATAATGCAATGGATGTGATGCTTGAGGACAATGCATGTGATGCCAGAAATGATGCATGATGCAATGAATGCCCTACTGTAGGGATTCTCATGAACAAATTGAGTAAGCAAATTTTTCTTTTTCTTTTTCTTTTTACACTTCAGAGCTTTGATTAAGTCACTCTTAGTTCCACAACCCTTAAGGACTTTTCCTACAACATGATCGAGATTGAACAGTAACATTCGTTGATTGACCTTTATGATTTGTCTGGTCATCTTTTCTTTTCTCATCAACACTTAAAGGGCCTCGAGCTAGAAAACTTTATGCAGTGGGCCTTGAACCTAAAAACTCATGCAGTGGGCCTTGAGCCCAAGAATTTGCACAATGAGTCATGAGCCAATGAAGTGAATGTACTTGAGAAAAACCTTTTTTTTTGCCAAAGTTTTGAACCAAATGCTTCATGGAAAACTTATATTCAAAGAGGATCATTGCCAATTTGTTCAAATTTCCCTTCATTAGATATGGCCTGTGTAGAAGCTTGGAACTTTCTTTCCCCAAAGATTCTTATTTCCAAAGGTTCTTATTTCCATCAAACACATTTCAATCTGAATTATCCATTGAGGATGTCATTCTCTTCATCGATTGAAACTTTAGAGTTCCTTTGACTTGAGTTGTTCAACAAGAGGCTACCATTAGATGGTTAAATTGTACTATTGTACTCATGTTTACCCAACCTAAAGTATCATGTACCAGATATGCATGGATTCAAGAGTACAACAAGAAAGATATTTACTAACTGAGAAGTTTTTTGACACAAAGGACATTTACAAAGGATAAAGACACAAGAAGTGGAATAGTACGAAAGCCAAGAGGTTTTTTTTTTTTTGCCTCAGCTTGGGTGTGATTGATCCTTACTCGAAAACTGGACACCATGACCATTGTTTTATCAAGCATCTACAAAAATCTACTTTCATGTATGGTATCAAATGAATTTGACTCAGGATATGTCATTTGAGAACAAAATGCCTCAGTATGGGCCATTTGACAACAAAAATTGTCCCAGTGGGGAACTTGAGAATTTTTTTTTTTTGCCCCAGTGTAAGGCCAAATAAAACAAAGAAATTGTCTCAGTTTAGATCCGAATTAAAAAGGGTAGAGACTTGCCCCAAAGTAGAGTCAGATTGAACCAAAAGATTTGTCCTAGTGCAGGCCAAATTGAGCTAAAGAACTGCCCTAGTGTAGGGCCATCTTGAACAGGGTAAAAACTTGCTCTAATGTAAGTCACTTTTTTTTGTCTTATCTTCTTCTTTTTTTAGACCACTCTTGCGGGTTTTCAGCCTAACAAGTTTTTTTTTTTTTTGGAGCAATGAACTAGATCATAACCTTTTGTCTCGAAATTAAAACTTGTGAAAATAAAATCAATCACTCATTGATCAGATTGGACTTTTTAAGGTTCGTAATGAGGCCAAGGTTAGGGGTTATGAAAGGAAAGATAAGAGGTTCAAACAAGTGTTTAAAGGTTAAGTAGGACCAAGGATCTTTGTTCAAACTTAAACTTCGTCAATTGCCTTTGCGCTTTCAATCACACTTTTCTCTTATTATTCTCCATTTTTTTCCTTGTCCAAACTTAAACTTTGTCAAAAAAAAATTTGCTTTTACTTTCCACCCCTTTCATCTTTTCTTCTTTTTTCCTTTTTTATGCTTCAAAATAGTCACAATGACAATCAACATTTGTTTTGTGTTTTCCTCTAGTGTAGAGGTGATCCTTATCCAAGGTTTATTGAAGAAAACCTTCAAGCTCAAAATGGGATAACAATGGATAATGAAAAGATGAATTCTTGTGAGAGATAGAGAAAGATGACCAATCTTCATTTCAAATTTTGATTACCCATTTTCAAAAATTTTAATTTAGAGACAAAAGGATAATACACACCAAGTGATTATTTATTTGCTCCCTTTATTTTCTTTTTTTTCATTTATTTTATTTTATTTTTTGCCTTTTTTTTTTGGGGCAAAGAACACCTGCACACACAGGCTTTATGACCACAAATTTTCTTCTGAATGAGAGTCTTATGGGATTCGAACCAAAAGAAATCAAGTAAAGGGAAGAAAATTATGATAAGAAATATCTGACAAGAACATGAGTGCCAAACACATAGGAAAAGGAAATAAGATATGTTGAGATCCACACAAATCCATCACATTAATGCTTCAAGAAAGTTTACATAAGTTTAAAAATTTGAATGGTTTTAATGATTGAACAAGCATGGGATCAGTACAATTAAACCATCATTCATGGTAACAACTTGGTAAATAAATCAGAATATCAGTCACTCAGAAATTTTCCAGTGCTGGAGGACTCCAAGGTATGGTTCATTCTTTAGAAAAATAAATCACCACTTTGTTGAACTTTCTAAGGTTGCCCCTGATCGACCATTATAAACATTCACTCATATTGCAGATGGGCATGTGTAGAAACCTCTGACAACACCTGGTGAATTACTGTTTAGGTAATCGTTGTCATTCATGAGTTTTCCTGAAACCCCATTTAACTCATTTGACCTGAAGTCCACCCTTAGTCGATTCAACATTTATCCATACTTGCTTGTCCATTATTCATTTGATGCAATCTTCCCTTTTTCAGTTCGTTTTCAATCCTTTCACCAATTATCACGATATCTGAAAAATTCGCTGACACACTTCCAATCATATGATCATAGAATGGCGCGTATAGCGTATCAGTGAACATAGTAACCATTTCTTTCTCTGACAAAGGGAGTTCTACTTGTGCAGCTATTTCCCTCCACCTCTGAGCATATTCCTTGAAGGTCTCAGCATCCTTCTTAGACATGCTTTGTAGTTGCATTTTATCTGGTGCCATGTCAATGTTGTATTTATACTGCTTTACAAAGGCATCAGCTAAATCCTTGAAACTCCTTATGTGGGCACGCTCAATATGTGTGTACCAATTCGAAGCTGCCCCAGTTAAACTATCTTGGAAGAAATGGATTAACAGCTTGTCGTCGTGAGCTTGCGAAGCCATCTTACGAATGTACATGGTCAGATGGTTCTTTGGACAAGTAGTTCCCTTATATTTGTCAAAATTTGGAACTTTAAATTTTGGGGGAATCACGACATCTGGGACAAGACAAAGCTCGGTAGCATCCTTGAGGCCATAACAACCTGCTCTTTCAATGACTCGTAATCTCTCTTCCAAAGTTTCTCATCTCTCTTTGAACTGAGGATTTTCAACAAAAGAACTCAATGAATATTGAGGCATGAAAGTGGGAACAAAATGTTGCACTAGTGGGGTTCCACTGGCACCTGGGTAATGGGTATATGGTTGAGTTGTGCTCAATGAGTTTAAAGCAAGCATGCCACGGTCAGGGGAATTGGCAACCTGTGGTGGTACAAACCTGGAAGGGAGGCCATATGGTGGGATAAAAGGGGGAAATGAGTGTTGTATCAACGGGGCTTGGGTATTGTTCGGCAGGTTTGAAATTGGGGTCACAGCTAGCATGCTATTACCAGGGAGATTGGTGGTTAATGATGGTACATAGCTGGGATGGATGCCATAAGGTAGGAAGGGTGGTACTTGGATTTCTTGAGAACTGGTGACTGTGGGTTGAATGGTGATTGGCATCACAACTCCTTGAGGATTAAAGCCTTGGTATTGCAGAAAGGTTGGAGAGAAACCAGACAGGTGAGGAGGTGTGGTCGGATGTCCCTCGTTTGCCACTGAGGGATTCCCATTTGTGCTCTTTCTATTTTCTATGGACTGTAACATCTCTATCATCTTGAACACTTGTTCTCTGAGTTGATTCACCTCATCCTTCATCTTTTGAGTTCGTTCTATTTTGTCCATGATCCTTTCCTGAGAACAAGTCTTGTAAGGGTGTCGCGGAAGCAATTTTTCCATTATAGTGACCACTTTTTCGCTTGGTGAAACATGATATGAATATCCAATTATCAACATTGACTGAACAGAATTGGCAACATGCATGCATGCAAATGAAATTTTTTATTTTTATTTTTGAAAAAGAATGCTATGAATGTCATGGTAATGCAAAATGATGTATATTTTTCTTTCTTTCCCTTTTTTAGAGTTAGGAATGCGATGAAAATGCAAGATGATATTTTTTATGGGGATGTCATGCAAATGCAAGATAATGTATCTCTTTTTTTTATGCTAGAAATGCTATGAAAATGCAAGATAATGTATTTTTTTTTAATGCTAAAAATGCTATGAAAATACAGGATGATATTTTTCTGTTAGGAATGTTATGAAAATGCAAGATGATATTTTTTTTTACTTTTTTGATGCTAGGATTGTCATGAAAATATAAAATGATATTTTTTTTATCTTTTTTATGAATGCTAGGAATGTAATGAAAATGTAAAATGATATATCTTTTTTTTTAAAAAAGCAAGAATGAATGACATGAGAGATAGATGAATAATGAAAAAAAAATGCTAGGAATGAAAATGTTATATGATGTATCATTTTTTTTTGTTGAAATTTTTTTTTTTTTTGCCAAAAAGAATGCAAAGATGGAGGACATGAGGAATAGACAGATAAAGAAAAAGAACGCTGCCTTTGTGTCCTAATCAGATGTAACCTAAGAAGCTGGATGACTCTAATTTTTGAGGTCATTATGCTCAATCTATCAGTGCAAGATTTTTCAGGACAAATTTGAACTTCTAAAAAAGTCATGGTCCCCATATTGCCCCCATCTCAAAAGATAAGGATCCAATTCATGAATTAATCACAAGTAGAGATGAACCCTCTCAATATGACTAGTCCATGATATTGGTAACAATCTGAGTGGTGTCTCAACAAATGTCAAGTGAGTACAAGGCTCCTCAATAACAAAAGTCGAGACCCCTCTTACTCCTCGGGTTCGCACAGACTCGGGTATAGAGCCCAAAAAGTGTGTGAGGTAAGTGATTAGTGACGTGTGTGAAGGAGCATAAAAAATCTGTACAAAAAATTAAAAGACAAAAATACCCCAACCTGCAAAACATATATACAACAATGCCTATTAATAATCGTCTACCCTAGGGTTTTAACAATTAAGTACAAAATATATATACAAGTCACAATATACATGGAATAATGCTATCAGATATTTACATAAAAGTACTAAATAAAATACATTTGCAAAACAAATAAGAAAACAAAAACAAAGACAAAGAAGAAAAAATAAATAAATAAAAGATTATTAAAAATTTACATAACTAACAACAATAGGCCTGACTCTCTAAGTGTCCCCAGTGGAGTCGCCAGCTGTCGCAACCGGGATCGCGACGGGACGACCGAAAATATTCGATTTTGAAAATCAATGGAGTCACCACCAATGTTTATTTAAATTGAGAAAACATTAGAAAAACCCTTAAAATAGGAAAACTGGTCTTTTAGAAAATGAGTTTGGATTCGGGAGTCGATTACAAGTAAGGAATGTGTTAGCACCCTACACTGCCCATTCCAGGAATGGTACCTTATGTTAGTTGTGCAAAATTTAATAATATCAAATATATTTATTTTTACCTTCTTTTAGAAAAAGACTTTATAACTAAATTTTTTATTTTTATTTTAAAAGAAAGAAAATGAATAACCAAATTGTGAAAATTTATTTTTTTGCTTGACAGAAATGAATTTCTGCTCCTACGTATCCCCTGGTGCAATGAGGAACTCAAAGTCACGTAGTTCTTTAGAAAATGATTGTGGGTTGGTTGATTTTAATTAAGAAAAAGATTTTTGAAAAAGAGATTTTGTTTGAAAACAAATTCATTCTTGCACGAGGTTCAAGTTAGCACCAGACTACTCAATAAACCCTTATGATCCAAACGACATTGAAGATAGCATCCGCTATTCAATCATCATCATTGGTCATTGCATGGATTAAAAGATTTTTATTTTATTTTAAGGCATGCACAAGGACAACTAAGTAGTTACACAAACAACACATTGTCATACCATGAGTCAAGTAAATAAAATAACATAAAAACTAAATTAAACACAACAATGAAAAACAAAAATTTTTATTTTTTTTATCCTTTAACATTTTTTTTTCATTTTTTATTTTATTTTTAAATTTTTCTCTTTTTTTATATGTTTTTAGATTTTTTCTTTAAAAAAAAAATACAAACAAAAAAAAAAGAGCAAGCTTACCTCAAAGGCGTATAAAAATATTATGCTCAAAGAATTCTACACAGAGCCTCACGCGTTCTCTTCAAATCGAACCTTGAAAAGCAACCCACTTGCATGGAGGAAAAATTTTTACTAAAACCTCGGACTCTTATACTTAGTATTAAGCCCAAGTAAAAAAAAAATTACTAAAGTTCTCGGGCTCTTATACTTTGTATTAAGCTCAAGTGTGTAATTTTTTTAGATGTGTCCCAAAACAAATGAGAACTACCCCTATATATAGGAGGAGGGGAGGGGGAAGGAGCATGACTTCTCCAATGTGAGACTTAGACACTTTAGTTTTTCAACTTTCTTCATTTTTTTCATTTTTTCATTTTATTTTTTTCAAATTTTTATTTGTTTTTTCAAGGTTTAAAAATAAATTTTATGGACAAAATTAAGTGTCCATACCTTGATTAAGTAACAAAAATAAAAAAAATTTATGGATAAAATTGAGTATCAACAGAAGTAAATCAACAATAATAAAAGGATTCACAATTTAAACATTGATATATTATAACAAATTTCTAATGTAAAAAATATACATGATTTAAATTCAAACGATAAATTTGTGGTTATTATTATAAATTCAACTTAATTATTATATCCGACTCGTAGCTGGACTAATTTTAATTCTTGTGTCTAATTAATCATTCATCAAATTAATTAATTTAGTTATTAATTTACTTATAATTAATCACGAATTTAAAAGTCATTCTCCCATTTTTCTTGATTCCTTCCTTTCTTTCATTCTCAAGTGAGAAAACTCGCGAGGCTGCTCGATCTCTCACTGACATGACTCCTTAAAGTTAAATGCATATATTCAAATGTGACACTGTGAGCGATGTAGGTGGAGAAAGGAGCAGGATAAGGACTATAGCAGCTTCATTTTTCTCATGTATTTGCGCAAAGTGCATGCATCATGCATGTACAAATGTACAAGTCCACAGATTAAGAATTTCAGAAAACACACTGCATCTTTGCCTTATAGTATGGGGGAAAGAAAACATACACCAATAAGTCATTTACGAGTAGCCATTCGATCATATGCAAGTGTGTTAGCTAAAAAAAAATAATTATGGATATATTTTATGATATTTTATCATATTTTTTGGTACACGATATTTTTTTATATTAATAAATAAGAAAATTTTGTATTTAGTTTTGTTTATATTATTTTTAATTATTTGTTATAGAAAATTATAAAAGACTGACTTCTTATGTAATATATTGTTATTATAGTTAAACTCTTTGAATAACATCTAGGATATGGTTGGATGATAGTAAAAAATTAAGTTTAATTTTAATAATAAATCAAAATTAAAAATTTAAATTTTTCATTATAATAAAAAATCTTTTTTTATAATAATGTGCCATTTTTATTTTTTAAAGATAATATAACAGTTTTTACATGAGTGAATCAAATTATATATCTCGGTGGTCTTATCCCTCACGTAAGCATGCATACAGATTAGAAATAACATTTAAACAAAACAAAAAAAAAGCGCAAACAAAAACCAAAACAAAAGGTGACATAGCAAGATCGAGTAAGTCGCAGCCATACATATCCCAGTGTGCATGACTGCAGGTATGTACAAAGTACATACTAATCTATAATTTTCAACGGAAAAAAAATATTTATACAATAATATGTGGAGGATATATTGCCAATGTTTTATTTACTTGATGAGAAATATTTTATGTTCATCAGAATATGTATATTATATTTATATTATATGTTATCATAAGAAAAATATTAAATTATCATATATGTGATCTGTAATATTTTTATAATATATAAAATAATTTTATAAATAAATTAAATAAAATTAAAAATATTTTAATTAAATAAATAACGAAACTATTAATTTATTTAATAGACATAAATTCATACGTATGCACGCACGTATGCGATTAAAGTGTTACCCAGATATGGATTAAAATATCTATGGAAGAGTAAAGGCATAATTAATTTTTTTTTATGGAGAAAGAATACTTAATTGATTAACATTATTACTACTATTTGTTTTTCATTCCAAACTTAGTTTTTTATTTTATTTTAAAAAGTGTAATCATTTCCATTATAGCACCTCCCATTCAATATCAAAAGCTCAAAATACGTTTTAATTAATCATAATTTTTTTAGTGTGGTAAATGATATCCAATTAACCTTGTGGATACCTTGATTAATTTACTTCATTAATCTATTTAGAAGTAAGTCATTTATACTAAGTTAAAAGTTTTACAAAAATATTTTTTATAGTCTGACTTAAAAAAAATTAATATAGATGATATTTGAATTTGTAAATGTGTGCCTACCACACATCACATAGTGGTCCATCACTAGATCAACTCCTTACATATATTAATTACTTATTACATTGAATATCTTGTTATGATATTTTGCATAATTCATATTTAACACATTTCACATATGTATGTTTGCTATTTTATTTTAAATTTTTATTGAGATTAGTTTCTTAGATAAGTTATTAAAACTAGTTACATATTTATAACATTTTATAATTTATGTACGACATATTAAAATTAGAATATTGACAAGGGTCGATTACAGATTGTGTGATGGTAAATGAACTATACTCTCGTATAAGACCTAAATTCAAACTTGGAGAAGAAATTTATTGAAAAGACTTCATAATAATAAAAATGTTAGTTAGTCTTGTAACAAAGTTTTTAGATATACGCTACTCAAAAATATTAAAATTCAATATACCCTCATCATGAGAATATAACATCATCAAATAATTAAAATATGATTTATATATAACTAAAACAAAGGATAATATTGCCAAGTGCTAAAATTATCTTGTAGTTGAAATTTTTCTGTTTTATTTTAAAACATATATGATATAATTTTTTAATAAATCCAATATTCATATTTAACATTTTTAATTTTTTAACCAAAATCTTTAAACCCTCTTAGTAAAGAAAAAGCATAGGAAAATATTCACTAAAAAAGAATATCAATTTTAGAAGTTATGTTATATTCTCTTAAAATATTTTTCTATTGAATTTTTAATATTTAATAAAAAATAAATACAAGTAATATATTAAAATATAAAATGTAAAATATTTTTTTATTTAATAATTAAAAAGATTATTCAGATAAATAAATTAATTTAAAAAATTTAGAATTATTCTCATACTAGTGAGCACCATGATTCACGAGTTAAGACGATATTGAATTATTCATCAAACAACTAATTTAAAACGCATTTGACTTTCTCTTGTATATTGGGGGTATTGATTGGCATTGCAAAATAGTCAACCTTTCCTTGGATCCTTCTTTTCCCACTCAACTTGTCCGGTACAAATTAATATAGACCTATCCCTTGCTGACTTGTTCTAATTCTCACTTTATTTCAGCAGGTAATTAAGGACATTTTCACTTCATTTCAGCATGTAAGGACCTCTCTCTCTATTTTCACTTTATTTCAGCAGGTAAGGACAAATTAATTTGAGCAATTTGAGAGGATTTATCTCACATTTATGTAAAGCGTCTCAATTTGCAACTTTTGGTTACTCTCACTATATTTACCTGAAAATCTAGGTTGATTGAGTCGATAGTACGTGTTGTTTTTCTTATTAGTCAGTATTTAAGTATTTTTGTAAGGAGATAATATAACTCTTTGGTTTTACGGTTGAATAAGGATAGTTTTATGGATAATTTAAATAGGTTAAATTTATAAAAATATTTTATAATCTAAAAAAAATGAAGTTAAAATATTATTTTTCCTGTGTGTATTTATTTATTTATTCATCGATTTTCTTGCGTACTGAAATCTTTTCATGACAATTGTTTTCATGGTTTCTACGCAGAGAAAATTACATAATGTGAATATTAAGAATAAGTACAAAAGAGTCGGCTATATTTTTTGTCATAGTCTTCATTAATAAATGAACAGGAAAATCTTTTCAATTGAACTAGCATTATTACATTTTCTCTAAGCGTGGGGGATCAAGAGCATTACATATTCTCTCTTCAGAAAATTGAGCCAAAATGGCAGAATTTTATGTTTAAGATTTCCTAAGTTTAGAGTAAACTAGAATAGTACTCATTCAATGCACGAGATTATAAGAAAAATATTTAAAAATAATATATGATAATTATATTATTACTATAAAAAATATTTATAATTTTTTTAAATAATCACGAGTGATATAGAAATTTTACGTTGAAATTCAAATATTTATTTTATTTTTTAAGACGTCAAATATCAATTATATATATATAATTTTGAGAATATTTTAAAAAATTCAAAAATTATTAAAAGAGTATTTTGAATTTTAGGAACTGTGGTCACTGCTAACTCCCTTAGTTTTATCTCTGTATATTATAATATGATTTGACACTATAAAAAATTATATTATAAAATCTCTCTCTCTCTCTCTCTTTATATATATATATATATATATACATTATTGTTACATTAATAACATAATAATAATGAAATTCAAATTCAAATTATAATGAGTTATTGATGATATAATTTATATATGATACTTGTAAGATATAATCATAAAATAATTTATATTTTCCTTTAATTTTTCTTTAAAAATGATAATATTCAAATTTAAATTCAAATTATACATTGATAGCACAACTTAAAGAGGACAATTGACAAAATATTTTATATTTTTCTTTAATAATATAATAATAAAATTCAAATTTAAATAATATTAGTCGTACAACTTAGAGCTGCTACTTAAAATTTTTTTACAAATCAAGACTTTATTTTGATATATTATATTGATGATTAGAAAAGAAAGAAGCTTTTCCACATGGAAGATCCATATTATATCAACAATTTTTAAAGAGACAAAATAATAAAAATTAATATAAAGAGCTGTTGAATTGTGTATGAACAACTTAATTATATGACTCTACACATATTTATAAATAAGTTTTAATAGTATAAAATATTTTATATTCAGCCAGATCAAAAAAGAAAAAAAAAAGAGAAAGATTTTAAATTCAGAATTATGTTGTTATATGTTATTCTTACTCATAAAAAATTTACGCTCAATATGCTCAAAACTAACTTTTTCGGGCCTCTGAAAAATTTAGTCTTTAAGTAAATTTTCAATTTTATTCATTCCTAAGCTAGCTTAGTTGTATTTCCAGTAAGACGAAAAACAACCTTTATATATAAGAATACAATTGTTTATATGATGAGCTGTCGGTGACCTTCTAAACTAACACTATGTCTATTTGTCTAGTGTTAAGTCTTGAAGAACTATATAGAAATTTGAGTTCAAAACTTGTAATTACTTATTGAAATTTATTCTATTTTGTTCTATATAAATTTAGCTCGTGTGTTATCCTGTTTCTCGAAAAATAGAGTATAAAGGAATTTAAAATATTTAATGTAATATTGTGCGCGCATGCTAACTAATAGAAATGATATCGTTATATAGTTTAAGAGGCTGCTTTATACATGTTAGCTTAGGCCAAGACCATCAACTCCTCAATAGTGACGCATTTTCTTCACTGATAAACATGCAACACCATTTTCTACGCCTAGTTGGAATGTTGGTGAGGAAGATGAAGATCCGTGTACAATTATAGCTTCTCATTTCTCTGAAAAAAAGATTCAACTTGCCAATTGCCATATGTATTTGGACACTGTATCTATACATAAATTGCATAACTTATCGCATTGGGAAAAGAGAACTTCTAGATGTTTTATATGATATCCATGAGTAATTCAATGAAAAATGCATTGGTAAGTGTTCTCACTCAGTATCCCGAACCATGGCCTAAAAGAACTGACTCAATCAGGCTAGTCCAAACCGCAGCATTGGCATGTTACGACTGCAATAGCTTAACCGCCCATTTTATTGATAACTTATATATCTTAACGGAATCTTATCAAATCCCCTTATAATTATCTATCTTAATTACAGAATTATATATTATTTCTCTAACAAGTAAGCTTACGTTATAAATTAAGTGTTAAGCCAAATATACATATATATACTCTCATACACTTTTTTCCTCTTAACTTGAGTCTTGTAAGTATACCATCTCTTCTCTCCTCCCCCCTCCCTTTTCTGCCACTATCGTACATTGAGGAATCACCATCTTCAACTAAACCACAGTCACTTGGAATGTGATCAAGCACATATTTTATCCATCAGTATATTGTAAAGATATAATTTTGGCTTGTTTATCTCTTTCTTATTTTAATGTAGTTTGCTTTTACAATTAGCACTTCATTTCTTATTTCTCTTAATAGGAACTAGGAAGGCAAAATAATAATAATAATAATAATAATAATAATAATAATAATAATAATAAATAATAAAAGAAAAAATAAATTAATTAAAAGATTAATTTTCTAGGTTTGAAGCGGTTAAAAAGTTTTGAACATAAAATATGTGCCCGGCCAAACCAAATCTAATATAATTGACTTAATCACTTCAAATTTTCTTCTTAGAAGTTCCTAGTAAGATATGAATGAGATGCTTGTTTATTATAATTTCGTCAATAATTCAAATATGCTATGGCATTTGGCCTCTTCTCCGTCGTTGGGCTGCTTTGGTGGGCCCCGCATGCGCACAAGGTTATACTTTATAATTACATGACACGAAAAAGTTTGGAACTTGAAAAGAAATAGCCATAAATTAACACTAGATGGTCGACCAAAAAATAAAAAATAAAAACACTAGATGACAACACAGTACCATCATCACTTTTTTTTTTTGTTTATTCTTAATCATTATAAAAAATTATTATAAAAAATATTAATAATATATTTGTTTAATACTTTTTTAATATTTAATTTATTATTAGTCTACTTCATATACTTAAAAAAATTATTAAAAAATACTTACAATACTTACTTTTAAATTAATAAAAAAATAAATAATAAAATAGATGTCAAAAAAATATATTACTAGCATTTTTTAGTTATTATATAATTATGAACACAGCCTGTACATGGACAGTGCATTAAAACAATAAAAATAAATAAATTTTTCTCGCAAAAAAGTCTATTATTGTCCCTTCTGTTGTATTGGATACATGTGGTCCAAAAAAGGAGACAACTTGTAGGTTTAATAGTTAATGTAAGAGTATATGACGATTTATAGGACCGAGAAAAAGGTTCATAGAATTTTCACATCGTCACAGGCTTAAAGCTGCGTACCTGTCGCGGTTACCTAATGCCTTGATGTTAGCATTAGTTTTTTTTTTCGGTACAACATTGTTAAGCTTTTTAAGATGGTCCTTTTTTTATATACAAAAATAATTGTCTTACATTATTTTATATGAAATATTATTTTTATATTTTTTAAATAGACGTGATTAAGTAAAAATAATATTAAAAAATAATAAATATAATAAATAATATTAAAAAAGATATAAAAAAATATGTACTATTTATAATAAAAATATTATTATTATTTATATATATATATACATTTGAACCCAAAAAAAAGTTTGCTGCGAATATTTTGCTGTTTAATAGTAATTTTTATGCTTTTTGTATTGGCATTAGTTTGTGGAATTAATTTTAATACACTGTTAATATAAAAAAATTATATTATCATGTCAATAAAAATATTTAATTTTTATAATAATTACTTTAAAAATTATATAACAATATGTAATTTCTTGATAGTGCAAAAAATTTTAAATTTTAATACATTAAAATTAAACTCTTAATTTGTTAAAATGTTATATATGGAGACGTAATCGGGGAGAATTAAGATCAGAGTCTGAGAAAATCTTTTGTCGCCAAAATATTTGCAAGTATATTCACTATAATTAATTGAAATACTGTTCTGGAAACGAGTTCTATGAATGATAAACTCGTTTTTCTTAAAAAAATAAAAAAAGAAGATCATATATAGTTTCTATATTATCGCACATACTATATATAACATATAAGTAGAATAATGAAACTGCCCTAAATTTATTTGGTCTGTTTGTTTTATTTATACTCACGAATGCCGAGACACGTTAAGTAAATTTTTTTCATTCTTTGTTCCTTTCCTTTGTATGTCCTCTAACATTTACAAAAAGGTCAAACAAACGGGACATTTTTTTTTAAGTGTCTTTTTACTTAATAAATAAGAGATTAATTTTTTAAAAAATAATTAAATATTTAAATTAAAATTTTTATTAATAATATTATTTTTATATACATAAATTTTAAAATTAAATTTAAAATTATATACTTAAAAAATTTAAATTTCTTTTACTCAAATGAACACATATTAAAATAAACGGGACATTTAAAGTACTATTCTCCCCATTTTGATTTTTATTTACCTGTATTTGGATTTGTCATATGATTAGAGAAAAACTTATTTTGTTTTGTTGTCACATCCCCGTAAACTCCATGTATGAGAATCTACCTCAAATCATCGTATTACACCACACACCAATTATTTGAATAGGAAAATGAGTATTATTATAGCTTTTAAACTTGGACCGAATCGGCCAATCGGACCTAAGTTATGACTTCAACAAGCATGTGACTTACCTCTAAGCTGCAAGTGAAATGTACTCTACAACTCAGCTAGTCATATTGTGTGTTTGCTTTGGCGTAATATTTTTAGTATTATATTTTTTATTCAAAATATTTAAATTGTTGTAATATTTTTTATATTGTATTTTATTTATTTGAGTAAATATATTTAAATTAATTTTATTTGTAAAAGTATATATAGTATAACATATATTCAAATAATATTTATGTAGTGTACCATTTATTTATTGTGTTTCTTTAATGTATATATGCCATGACTAATGAATTGCTTTGATCATAATTAGTAAGATATATTTTAATGTTTACTTTTATAATTTTACTTATATACTTAACATATATGTATTAATTTTTTAATATACTCTCATATATTTATAAAATATATAAATATTTACAAAACTCAAACTTGACCACGGTTCAATCCATATTGAACATCAAAACCTTGATCATCTCTCTTTACTGGTTCAAGAACCAGTTTGGTATGAAACAATGAGTATTATATATCATTTTCTTTACTCTATATGTTACATATATATATATTGTTTAAGAAAATAAGAGGAGAGAAAATAATATATATTAAAAAAATTATTTTATTATAAAAAAGAATTTTGCAAAGGAAAATTTAAAAAAAAATAAAAACAAAGTAAATAATAAATTTTTTTATTTTCAATACATTGAATACTATGTTTTCATCTAAAATTTTTTATTTTAACTTTCTTAATAAGTGCCTTAATTAAGCACCTGTTAGCAAAATTCTAAACAAATAATATAAAAAAAATGTAATGGTAAATAAATATTATTGTTATTTTAAATAAGGTCCAAGGAATTATCCAATTGGAAAAATACTATACAGATACCGTCCATTGATTGGTACCTCGAAACCGCTATTGGACGAGTTAACACACACTATAACAAGTTGAAGTCTCTAAAGGTCGAGCTTGGTGAAAGTTTCTTGATCTGCCAAGTCTTAGAATCTCTTCCTCCTCAGTTTGATATGTTGAAGACCTCATATAATATTCAGAAAGAGGAATGGATAGTTGATGAAATGATTGCAATTGTTTCTCAAGAAGAGGAGTCAATTAAAAAGGGAAAACTGCACAGTGTTCAATTTGTTGCTTCTTCTTCTGGTGTCAAAAACAGGAAAAAGTTTAGTAACAAAGGCAAGCTTCATTTTGAAAAGGAAAAGACAGGGAAAGCACCATTACAATTAGAGCCTAAAAAGAAATTTTTTAAGGGAACCTGCAAGTATTGCAAGAAATACGGTCATAAAGTGGAGACTTGTTTTTTCCTTAAGAAGAAAAATGAGAAACAATGTACGCTCCTAGCTCTAGCTTGTTTTGAATCTAATGCGGTGGATGTCCCTCCCCATACTTGGTGGTTAGATTCAGGTGCAACTATTCATGTTGTGAATTCTTTACAGGGATTCACAAGCCTGAGGAAATCAAGTGATATTGAATCCAAGATTGTGATGGGAGATGGAGCTAGAGCATCTGTAGAAGAAATAGGAGTGGTATCTTTATATTTACCTTCTGGACATGTTTTGTTGTTGAAAGATGTAGTCTATGTACCTTCTATGAGAAGGAATTTGATTTCAGTTTCAGCTTTAGATAATTATGGCTACACTTTTGAATTCGGCAATGGAAAACTTGTTGTTTATTCTAATTCTGTTGCAGTTGGTTCAGGAGTTTTGTGTGATGGGCTATATAAGCTAAATCTAAATGATATGTCTGTTAATTCTACTGTTGGATATAAGCACAGTAGGATTGATGAGAACTCTTCTATGTTATGGCATAGGCGTTTGGGGCATATCTCTAGACCTCGAATTGAGAGGTTAGTTAAACAAGGCATTCTGCATGATCTAGATTTCTCTGATTTTAATACTTGTGTTGATTGTATTAAGGAAAAACTTACTGCTAAAGTTAGAAATCAAGGAGCTAATAGATGTGTTGAAGTGTTGGAACTGATTCACACTGATATGTGTGGACCTATTACACCTACTGCTATGGGTGGATATAGGTATTTTATCACCTTCATAGACGATTTTTTCAGATTCGGCTGGATAGATATTCTCCATGAAAAATCTAGTTCCTTGGATGCTTTTAAATCCTTTAAAATTGCTATTGAATTGAAGACAGGTAAGAAGATCAAATGTGTGAGATCTGACAGAGGAGGTGAGTATTATGGCAGGTATGATGAGTCTGGAAGAAACCCAGGACCTTTTGCTAAATTTCTAAAAGAATGTGGGATTGAAGCTCAATATACTATGCCAGGTACTCCTCAGCAGAATGGTGTTGCAGAAAGAAGAAATCGCACACTTATGGATATAGTGAGATGTATGATGAGTCATTCTACCTTACCAGATTTTCTTTGGGGAGATGCTTTAAGGACTGCTGTGTATATTCTAAATCAAATGCCTAGCAAATTGGTGCCAAAAACTCCCTATGAGTTGATGTCTGGAAAGAAACCAATCTTGAGACATTTCCATGTATGGGGTTGTAAGGCAGAAGTTAGGCCTTACAATCCTCAGTTGAAGAAGCTTGATCTTAAGACTGTTAGCGAATTCTTTATTGGCTATTGTGTGGGTTCCCGAGGCAGCAGATTTTATTGTCCTTCTCACTCCATGCGAGTTATCGAATCTGATCGTACTATATTCTTTGAGGATGACTTGGATAGTGGGAATAGTAGTACACCATGACCAGTCATTCTTAGAGAAGATCGGGTTGTTGTCCCTGCACCAGTTGTTTCTTTTCCAGCAGATGTCATGCTTCCTGATGTTCGTGATAATGATCATATTCTTCCAGAATATGATGATGTTGGCAAAGACCACTAGCGAGATCAACAGGAACATGATGATGTTGTTGAAGAAATTCCATTAAGAAGATCTCAGAGAGTTCGCAGGCCTACCATCTCCAATGATTATATTGTGTATCTTCAAGAACATGAGTTTGACCTTAATGATGTTGATGATCCTACCTCCTTTAAGGAAGCTATGTCTAGCTCATGTGCTTCTAATTGGCTAGATGCTATGCATGATGAATTAGTTTCCATGTCTCAAAACGCTGTTTGGGATCTTGAAGAATTACCAGTTGGTTGCAAACCAGTTGGGTGTAAATGGGTCTTCAAGACCAAACGTAGTCCAAATGGTAAAGTTGAGAGGTACAAAGCTAGACTAGTAGCAAAAGGCTATAGTCAAAGAGAGGGCATTGATTATAAGGAGACATTCTCACTGGTCTCTACTAAAGATGCTTTTCGAGTTGTTATGACTTTGGTAGTTCATTTTGATTTAGAACTTCACCAGATGGATGTTAAAACAGCTTTTCTGAATGGAGATCTTGTTGAGGACGTCTACATGGTTCAGCCTGATGGCTTTGTTAAAAAGGGCAAATAGCACTTAGTTTGCAAGTTGAAGAAGTCCATTTATGGACTAAAACAGGCCTCTAGACGTTGGTATTTGAAATTTGATCAGGTGGTCACTTCACTTGGCTTCAAGGAAAATGCTTCAGATCAGTGCATTTACTTAAAAACTAATGGGAGCTATTTCATCATTCTTGTTTTATATGTTGATGATATTCTCCTTGCTAGTAGTAGTGTTAAACTTTTGACTGAGACAAAATTGATGTTGAGTTGCCACTTTGATATGAAAGACCTAGGTGATGCTTCTGTTGTTCTAGGCATCCAAATTTATCGAGATAAGTCACGTGGTATTCTTGGATTGTCTCAAAGAGGATATATTGAAAGGATTCTCAAACGGTTTAACATGCATTCTTGCTCCTCATGTGCTGCACCTGTTCAAAAAGGTGATAAACTTTCCAAATCCTGTCCTCAAAATGATACAGAAAAGATTGAAATAGTGAAAGTCTCATATGCTTTCGCTGTTGGCAGTTTAATGTATGCTCAAGTATGTACTCGTCCCGACATTGCTTTTGCTGTTAATGCTTAGGGAGATACTTGAGCGACTCAGGTTTGAGTCATTGGAAAGCCGTAAAGAAGGTCATGAGATATTTGTAGGGCACTAAAGATTATATGCTGACCTATAAGAAGTCTGATTAACTTCAGGTCATTGGTTATTGATTCGATTATGCGAGGTTGCCCGACGACCAGAAAATCTACTTAGGCTTTATCTTTATGATGGCAGAAGGAGCTATTTCTTGGAAGAGTGTCAAACAGACTCTTACAGCTACTTCTACCATGGAAGCAGAGTATGTCGCTTGCTATGAAGCCACTTGTCAAGCCATATGGCTGAAAAATTTAATCTCTGGCTTTTATATTGTTGAAAGTATATCTAGACCTCTTGTGATATATTGCGACAATACTGCTGCTGTGCATTTCTCTCAAAACAACAGAAGTTCTTCTCGTTCAAAGCATTTTGATATAAAATATCTGTTTGTTAGAGAGAAAATTCTAGAGTTTCAGACTCGTATTGAGCATCTTGCTACAGAAAACATGTTAGCAGATCCACTAACCAAAGGCTTAACAGTTGGAGTTTTTCAGAATCATGTAACTCATATGGGTTTAATTAAGTCTTTTGATGTTTTGGGTTAGTGGGAGTCTGATATTATATATTCTATTATGAGATATGTATGAAATGACGTCACTCTTATTATCATATCTCTTAAAGCATTAATAAAATGTTGAGACTATCCTTTGGAATTGCATATTTGTCTTATTTAATTATGTTTTTCCATTATCCATATTTAGTTTCTATGAAATATAAGCACATAATATATATATATATATATATATATATATATATATCGGATATTATATATATTTCTTCGGATATTATTATTTTTCTTTCAAGTGCTAAAACTTAATATTTCATAGATTATTGGATGATATGTGCTTTGGGTCATAATTGATATTATAGTTTTAATAATACTTCTTTTCTCTTATATTGACTAATGTTATCCAAGTGGGAGAATGTTGTATTTATTAAATACAATTAAATATTGGATTAACATTAATCAATTATTCAAGTATACTCGATGTATTATTAATGTATCAATTATGTATCTATAGCATTATATAATTTATGGATATAGTAATTGGGTAATTAATATGAATGACCTATGATGGGCTAGGTTATTCAATAGTAAAGCCCATTGAGAAGTCTCTTCTCCTAGCTGATGGGAATAGAAACTAAGCCCCATCATTGGTTTCTATAAGAGGTAACAACCTCTCTTCTAACAATTGCCCCCAATCAGTAATAGGAGAAGTTTACTCTCAATTCTCTCATCTCTCTATCTCTCTTTCAATTCTTAGGACAAGCAACAATTAAGAGAAGGATCATGGATCCAACCATAACTCCGGGTTCTATTTCATCTTGATCTTGTTAGTATGAACATGCTATATTATTTATCTTAAGTATGATTAATTCTTTTAGTTATTAATTTCCATCATTATAAACCACTGGCTTATCGTGATTTACTTGCTTTGCTACCTAAATAATCAGAATAAAGCAAATTTTAAAAGTTTAAATTCTTTTGTCATGAGATTCTAATATAAAATTAATTAGTATTAAATGAAATGATCTAATAGATATATAAATTTCACTTAAAATATTGAAGTAGATGATATGAGACTCTTAACAACCTTTTTTACAGATACCTGAACGAAGCAGGAGAAGTTAACGAAGTAGGCGGGAGAAGCCTAATGAAGTAAGTGACGAAAATAAGATCTTAATTCTGATATTATGTGATATTCTATCCTAAAACTAATTGACATTAAGTATAATGACTTAATAAATATATAAATCGTAGTCGAAAGATTAAAAAAATTATTTTAACTGTCAAGACATCGGAATATAGTGTAACCATTTCTAATATCCTTTAACACCATTATTGACAACTAAACAATCCACATTCCACAACAAATATATTGTATCTGGCAAGGCAATCTATATTTTATACCATATAAGGTAAGGGAATAATGCTTACTATTATGGCTTGATACCTTTAGTTCCATTCCATGCATATGGTATTATTTTTCTCCGAAATATTTTCTTATACCAAACTTAATATTTAATAAATCTTATTTTTTAACTGGTATATATGTACATTTTTGTGTTTCTAAAGTGTCTAGCTAGTTCACTTTATATATATATATATATATATATAAAGTTAAGAATATATAAAGTGAAAAGTGAATAACTGTTGGAAAAAAAAAATCAATCGTTCAATTTTTTTAATAAAATACAATTACATATATAACAAAGTATAAATAAACGAGAACTCACTTATTTAAGTTTACTACTATTTTAACTTTGTTTTGAGAAATATACCTGATTAATTTAATATATTTTATTAATTATATTTTCTGAAAAAAAATAATTTGAAGAATGTGTCAATTAACTCAATTGAAAAAATCTTTTACCTGCAAGGACTTGAGATTGAATGCCGCCTTCAGTCCTTTAGAGTCATTTAAGTAAAAAAGTTTAAGTGGCCACTCTCTCTTACCAAGTATAGCGTGTATAGGTTGGTGTGATATGTAAGATTTTTTAAATGTACTAATTCTGATAAATAAATAAAAAACACTTCAACTTTTTTGTGGGGAATTTGTAAGTTTGCTATCACCATATGTTAACCCAACAATTAATGATTCATGCAAGCAAAGGCCACCCATATATAGAGAGGGATAGTAAGTATTTAAATTTAATCCACAATGATAATCATCTATTATTAAAGAGTTGGACTTTTTAGGTTGTGATTATTATAATAAATTTTTTTTTTATAAATGAGTAATAGCGTAAAAAATTTATACTAATAAAGTATAGAAAAAATATGTTTAACAAGTACCCTGGAGAGTTGTTATAGCACCTTAGTGAATGTGGTACCTAGATAAGATTGATTTTATAATATAAATATTTAAAATTTTATTAAATATAAACAGCCACTGACAAAAAGCTTAACACATCATCTAAATACTATTTTTAAAAAAATAACAATTTTATTATTTGAATACTCAAAAAATAATACTTAATCGATATCTCTTTTATATTAGCATATAGTATATTTATTTTGTCTTAAAATATAATATATTTTAATACCAACTCATACTTATATTGATATATAATATTATACATAATGTGTATATATAATAATTGTTAAAAAACCATTTTCCAAAAAATAAATACCGGAGTAATGCTCAATATACCCTATAAATCAAATCGTAAGTGTGTAAGTGGACCCAAAGCTTGGGCACCCACCTTCACTCTGTTTTGCTGCCAAAAACTTTATGGAATTGAATAATTAATTAATGCACAGCATAGACAGAAAAGAACAATGGACAATGACTAAGCAAAGGCAACAACAGCGAGACACCTGTGCGAACCACGTCTGCATACTTTAATCATTTTCTCTTCCATAAATAAATAGGGAAAGAAAGCCACAAAATGTAACATAGTTGGCTAATTGGCCCTCGAAGCTGCCAAGTGCATGAACCTTGGGCAGTACAATTACCCCAGTACAGACCCAAAATGACGAGCCATTCTCCGACGGAGAATGATGATCTTACATTTTTTTTAAAAGTGTAAGTATTATATATATATATTTAAAAATATATAATTAAAAATTTTATAAAAAAATAAATATAATAAATAATATTAAATAAAATATTAAAATAAATATATATGCTATTTATAATAAGAATATTCTCTAACGGAGCATGCGCAATTGAAAGTTGGTAATCAATCATTTAGATGACAAAGGCAAACAGATTCTAATTGTCAGGTGAAAGTTATCTTTAAACATTTAAGTTAAACATAATAAAACTCAGACAAAATTACTCATACAATTTTGTATATAAAGGAAATTACAGATCGTATATGTTTTTATGTATGGCCAACTGAGAAATTACAGCCTCATAATTATTTATAATAAATGTTTTAAGTTACAAATTTTCTTTGCTGTGAAACTGATCATGCATTTTACAACTTCTTTACAACATAACCAAATAATAATAAGAATTTTTCTAATATATTTTAATTTATTAAAATATTTCAATAAAATATATAATTTATAAGATCAACTGTACTCAAAACATTTTTTACATAAAATTGTATCTATAGTTACAATATTTTTTATATAAATGACGTGATACTAACTGATTTTATGCGGATTTTGACAATAATTAACAGAATTGTATATGTGACATCTATTTTTGAAGTTTAAAAAATACGCCCAAACTTAAAAGGGCAAAAGAAAAATATATCAAAAAAAATATTTTCCTTCTTCCTATATTTTTTGCTTAAACATTAATTGTGTTATATGTATATTTTTGTTAAATTTTTAAATTTAACAATAACATATGATTGTTAGATATATAAAATCATTCATATGATTACACTTAATAATTTAAGCTTTTAAATGAGCTGGTTCATGATAATGGTATGGTTTTACACAATATTATAAGTTTAAGATGTTAATTGTTTCAATTGGAAGCAAAATGTGGTAAATTACACATATCCCTAGGTTAAATGAGGTCTAATATAATTTAGAATCCCTAATAAAATCATTTTTCCCTTGTGAAGTTCGGACAATTTATTGGGGTGGTCCTTTTTATTTTTTTTACTAGAGCTAAATTTTGAATTGTCTTTCTAATACAATTTAAGTTTATCGTACATCTTTTGGTGAAAGAATTGGTCGACTCAGAAAACATAAGATTGATAAATGGGTTGAACCTGAAACTAAAAATTGACTCATATCTTTTACCAATTTACTTAATCATCATTCATCAGGTATAAATTAGTTGAACCATATTTGCCAAGAATTTTTTAACTTGTTCAAAATTTATATTACAAAGTATTTTATTAGATAAATTAGAATTTTAATAAATAATTTTTTATTAAATTAATAAAGTTGTACTTGATATAAGCATCCGAACCCTAAAATCCAAATCATTTTAAATATATTGATATTTTTATGTTTTTGGAGATTGTTTAATCCCGGGATCGAATGGTGCTCTTCTTGCACTTTAGGCTATGTTTGGTGCATCATATAAAGAATATATGATAGTATAAGTTAATACTATCAGGTCTTATTCAATGTTTGGTGCATACAACTGATAGTATAATAAAATCAGGTCAAGTCATTTTATCCTATTCTAAGGTGATAACTCTATCCCCTCCCCTAGTACATGATAAGACATGATAGGATTTCTATTCCAATCTTATTATCAATTTCATTTTTATCACTCTCTCTCTTGCGCCACCACCATCACCACCACCACCACCACCACCATCATTACCACCATCACCACCACCACTTCTACCACCGCCGCAGCCACCACCACTACCACCACCACCATCGCCACCATCACCACCACCACCACCACCACTATCGCCACCATTACCACCCCGCCGCCACCACCACCATTGTAGCCAACACCACCACTACCGCCAAAGACCACTATTGTCACTACTACCACCGCCACCGCCGCCGCCGCCACCACCACCACTACCACCACTATCGTCGCCACCACCACCACCCACCACATCACCACCACCACCACCACCACTACTACTACTACCACTACCACCACCACCACCACCATAAAGCTTTATTATTATTATTTTTTAATTATTTTAACTTTTATGCTAAAGATATTTTGGTCTTAAAAAAAATATTATACAATCAATTAATTTATTCTTTTGTTATCAAATAAAAGATAGGATTATATCTTATCCTATTAATTATACTATCATACTTTATATTATCCTATCATCTTATCTTATACTATACTATCATATACACCAAACATAATCTTAACTTATCATCCTTTTCTCACACTACATCATAAATCTCATTAAAAACAAAATAAATCATTAAATTGAGCCTATAACGCAGAGAAAATGCCGCCTAAATATAATCTGATTGTTAAATATTAAGAATTAAAGTAAAGTAAACTCGACTGTGATTAATTAGTGGAGATTATTTCAGTTTTTAAAATTTTTTATTATTAATATCTTGATGGATTATCAAATATATGTGTTGGTCATACTCCATATATAGTATAAAAATCATTAACTAATATATACTTTTTTTTTAAACAAGACTGACCTCTGTTAAGTAGGATCTAAGGTAACGTTTGGTACCAGAGTTATTTTTGCATTCTCAATAATTTTAAGATGGGAATAAAACATTCCCACGTTTGGTTTAAGATGAGTACGGGTTAGAAATATGTTAAGTTAAGTTAGGTTTTACTTAAACATAACTTAAATGTGTTTTGTAAAACGTAGCTTGAGCATCATCTGTTATTTATCATAAACTTTTTTTTTTTAATTTGACTTAATTTGTTTATGAAAATATAAAAATATAGTCTAACTTAATCCAAAATTATATTTAAAAACTTATATTGCATGAATGTCTTTAATTAAGAAACTTAAATTTTTTTATTTTTAAATAAATATAACTTTTAATAATATTATAAATTCTTAATTATATATAAATAATAAATTTATAATCCAACCTAATAGGTCAAATATAATTTTTCAAAAACTCAAATCTTGACTTACAAATTAAATAAGCCTTTCTAGCTAAAAGACTAAACATATATCTATATTATATTATTTACTTAAAAGGGTAAGTCTAAATAAGCAAAAAAATAGATTAGGTCATATAAAGCACATATATGAATATGAGCAGGACACGACATAGATACTGAGATATAAAAATATATTAAATTTAAAATATATTTAAAATTTTTATAATATATATATATATAATTACAAAATTTAAGAAAAAAATTTATAATTCATTAATATTATTTTTATAAATTTAAAAATTTATAATATTTTAATATATATAATATGTATCAATATTTACTATTTAATAAATCATTCCTAAAAAATTTAGAACATAATTTCTATTGATATTTTATAAAAAAATTTCTAAATCAATTTTCTCTTAGTAGAACAAACTATGTACAAATACATGTACATAAAAAAATTTAATTAGAGAAAATATTAGTGTGAGACAAGTTTCGGTGATGATGAAGTGAACGGTTTGATACGAGTAGAGGTAGAAGGAACAGATGAAAATAGTAGTATGAAAAGATAAAACTTAAAAGTCTAATAGTAACGTATAAAAAGATAAAACTTAAAATATTAGTATGTGAAAATAATGACTTGGGACATCAGTTATGTGATTGAACTTAGGTGGGTTATGAGCTTACTAATTGAATGTTAATCATGAAAATTAATTTAAAAAATATATATTAATAGATCGTGTTCAAATTGTGTTTGAGACGTGTCTAAGTGTGTCCGAGACGTATCCAAGCGTGTTTGAGACGTGTCCAAACGTATTTAAGACGTGTTTAAATTAAAAATAATAATCTTTTTAATTGAATACATTCAAACATATAGAACATGTATGTCATACAAGTGTATTCATGTATCTAACACAAACACATATCCAATACGCAAACATACACGTGTCATTGTTTCATAGATTTGGCCGAATGCGTATTTCCTCCCCTAAAGATGAGAAAAAAAGACATTCCCAGGCATATTTTTTCATGAGTATTCCAACGAAATTATTACGGGGATGTGGGTTGAGTCCTTCCCAGCACAAGAGAATGATTATAGCTTTATAATAAGACTTTCTTGCCCAGCCTCATTCTTCTTGGGTCCTTCCTCTGCCATTTCCCTCAACTGTCATGGCCCACCATCTTCATCCTCGTCATCGGCCATAGGTTGGTCGAGCATGAACTTGCAAAATGAATTGCTCCTTTCTCTACCTTTTTCGGCCCTTCCTCTGCAACTTTCGATACTTCCTCAATAGGGATGGAAAACAGCATCAGATTATAAATATTCCAGCCAGTTATCAAAGGCTTTTTTTTGGGCTCTGACTGACATTTCTTTGGCATTTACACTGTTTTAGAAGCACTGATTCCTCTAAATAGGCAATGAAAGCGCTTCATATATATAGTCTCAAATAGGATACTTCCTTAAAAGGCCATTGAAAAAAAAAAATAAATTTTTTTATAAATAAATATAAACATAGCCTAATAGGCTAACATGCCTCTTTGAGAGAGCTGGCCTCTTAAATAAACGAGGCTTTTAAAAAGGCTGAACGAGCATGGCTCATCTATTTCATCCCTATTCCTCAAGCATCGGGAATATTCCAAACCAGTTTTTCAGATAGGCCTACATCGACATCCCAATCCCATATGAGCCGATTAAGCATACAAAAACTCCAAGCCACCGTGTGCTACCCTCTCCTTCTCACCTACACCAACTACACTACCCCTCTCCTTTGATATGTTGGTTAGTAAGGATATTTTTGTAATATCATCAAACTTTCATGAGATTATTGTCCATCACTTCCAATCATGATTAAAATCAATCAAGAATAATTTTAAATCTTTCAGCATAATTCTCTTACTAATTTTTTAATTATTAAATAAAAAAATTAAATAATTTTTTATTTTTAAAATATTAAATATGTTTATTTATTTATTAAATTCTTTCTTTATTTAACATTAAAAAAATTTATTTTTTTTTAAATGATATAATAAAACTCATCAACAAACGCGAGTTAGATAAATTTTTTAAACTACTATTCCTTAAAATGTTATTCCCAAAACTTTTATTCTCAAAAATAAAAAATTAATCCTGAACTAAACATCAAAACTTAATCAGTCTAATCTCCCCTTGATTAAATTATCTATTATTTTAATGTATAAAAGTAACATGGAGAAAAGACATGTTGGTGGAGCGAATCCTCCATCTTAATTAAACACCCGGAGAGATATTATATTAGTTAAGGCTCATCGGTGATTAATAAATATTCTCTCCCGTATGTCATTTTTCTATTCTCATTAAATTCTAATTAGAGGTCTCTGTAATTTAAAATATTTAATGTTTCATCAAAATTACTCATATCTCTTTTTTTTTTTTTTGCCTATATGTAAAGTAGCAACTCCCTTAATTGATGAAGAATTAACACCCCGACAACGGGTACGCATTTTTATAGATTGAAACGGATGGACTTGCCCTTATTCATGTACTGAGTAATGTTACATCTTTTAATCAGTTTTTTTAAATAATTTTTTTAATATTAAATAAAAAAATAAATACATCAAATATTTTAAAAATATAAAAAATATTTAATATTTTTTATTTAATAATTAAGAAAATTAATAAGATAATTAAATAAGATAAAATATTTCTCTATCAATTATAATATGTATATTATTAATTGTGGCGCAGGTTTCAATGGAATAAAAAGTGACTCTGGGATTTAAATGGCTAGTGTCTGTCCTGATATGTTGGAGTCATCACCTTAGCTTTTTATTGCTATCGGTATTGGCATTGGGTGCTACTGCTACGCGTCTTTGAGAGGAGAAATTGTTACGAGATTTTGGAGTAAAAGAAATATTTTATTCTGTCACTAAATGTATATAATATATTAGCTATATCATTGAATTAGGGAATTCATTAATAATGATTTTAAGGATATTAGTTAATGAATAAAAAATATATATAAATTATTTAAAAAATTATTTAATGTATTAAGAATAATTTTTTATTTTATTCTTTAAGTAATTAAAAATATCTAATAGATTAC
This sequence comes from Ormosia semicastrata, assembly GCA_029884595.1. Lineage (NCBI taxonomy): Eukaryota > Viridiplantae > Streptophyta > Magnoliopsida > Fabales > Fabaceae > Ormosia > Ormosia semicastrata. Next base: position 7,858,717 of record JAQQTO010000037.1, read on the forward strand.
ATTAAATACTTCTATAAGACACTTATTAATAAAATCATTAGCAGATCTTCATATAGGTTAGGGAGAGTCCAAAAGTTTTAAAAATTCCATGAAATCATTTAAGAAAATTATATATATTTTTCCTTCAAACATTTTCAAAATAATATATGTTAGATAAAAAAATTTATTTATGTACATTCACCTAATAATTTAAAATTTTGATAGAATTAATTCATAACATTATATTAAAACTTCTATGACCAAATAATTTAAAGTACATTCTTTACTGTCTCCATTATTTTAAATAAAAGTTCTATTTCAACACATGATAAAAATAGTGTTATGTATTATTCACACTTTAAATTCAAATGATTCTTATATAAGAGGACATATTAGATATAAAATTGGTTTATTATTTTCACTTAACAACTTAAAGTTTTGAAAAAATTAGACCATGACATAATTACTCAAAAATTTTAAAAATTAAATTTCAGCACATGACTAAAATAGTCATATGCATTATCTACACTTTAAATTTAAAGGACTAGAGACATGTTAGACGTCAAAATAATTTATGTATTTTTATTTAATAACTTAAACTTTTAAAAGAATTAGTACATAATCATCCCAAAATTTTAGTTAAAATCCACCATTTAACAATATCTTAAAAATATACTAATTAAAGTGAGATCCAATAATAATTAAAAAAATATGATGCAAAATTAATATCGTAGCAGATTTCCCTTTTTCAAAAGAACATACGATAATTCTCCACAAAAAAAAAAAAAAGCACGTACGATAATTTGTTCTTCGAGAGTTGACGCGCAAGTGATATTTTCGGGGTGCCACTTCCCATGCCCACATCACAGACAAACTCTCTGCCTCTGCTATTCCGATTCGGATCTTATCTCTTCCAAACTTTATTTGCTACAAAACCTTTTTCTTTTCTTATTTCCAGCTGTACGGATCAATACATGAGTTATGTAAATCAGTATTTTAAAAATTCGATCAAACTTATAGTTGAACTAATTGGATTATAAATTAATTATATTTTAATTTAATTATAAATTTAAATAATTAAATTAATTGAATTATGATCTAAAAATTTTACCGATTTAATCTTTATTTAATTTTTAAAACATTGCTGCACCCATATACCTGCTTGCATGTTATCGACAAAACCAAAGGCTTATATATCCATACATTTTATAAAAAAGGAATTTTTGATTCATATTTAATGATGTATTGATATCAGGGCTAGGAGCAACCACATGACCTTCGATTTTTCATGTGATTTAATATTTGCTCTCCTTAAAAAATGTAAAATTATCATACTCTCAAGTTAAAATTTTTGGCTCCGTTTTTGGTCAACTTACATGATTAAAATAGTTTGACATTTTAATTAATAGTTTAAATTTAATCAATTATCCTTCTATTTTTTTAGAGTATTATCTAATTGAATAGACGAGAGATTAATATCTTAAGATATGATCAATACTAAGCAGAGATCTCTCTTAATGATATATATTTTTTATATACATAAATTCGATATTGAATCTAAAATCATATGTTTAAAGAATTTAAACTCTTTCTACTCAAACTAATATATATTGATATTATCTCTATAAAAAATTTTATGTTATTATAATAACGTATTGAGACATTATTAAATAGTTTAATTTTCTAAATAGTGTTGTGATATAGTTGTTAAAATTATTTAATAATTTAATAATAAAATAATTAGATGATAATATAAAAAAGTTTTATACTAATAATGAATCAAAATTAAGTCCTTTTGAATAATTGTTGGCGTAGTCAAAATTTTAATTTAATGATATAGATGATAATACATGATTCAAATACAGTGTACTTTTTTTACATTGATCAAAATTAATTTTTTAAATAAGAGTTCACTTTTTATATAATTAAATATATTGACTATGAATTTAAATATTAAAAAATGGAATAAGATCAGAGAATAATAATTATGTATTAATGAAGATGACTTGAGCCAAAGAATGAGTTCAAGCACATCTGTCTCAGGATTAATTATATTGACTTCTAAGTGTAACAATGAGCTTAGATGTTGGTTCATACTCTGGCTCTTATATGAAAGTAGTGAGCCACTCGAATTAAAATCTAGGTCAACAAAAATAGGAATTTGGATTTTTTTATGTTATTATTTTTTATTTTTTCTCTTAAGTAGTGATTAAATAGAGAAGAGAGATAGACATAAAAATATTTATTAATAAGATTCAATCATAATTTGTTAAATTTACTTTATAATTTGTATACCTATCTTTCTTCTCTACTGCTTAAGAAAAAAAATAATAATACTAGAGATCAAAATCCTTCACTTGATTCAAAATAGCCCCATCATTGGGCTTGAAATTTTGACTTTCGGATTGGGTTCTATGAAAAAATCAAAGAATGCCGCATGCACACGAATATAGAAAGTTTATATTGACTATTTATATTTTATATTAATATAAATTTACTATTATTTTGACACGTTTGGTATCTTAAATATAATACTTTTCAAAATTATTTTCATACGAAATCCTTTTTCTTTTAAAATTTTTATTTTCATTTAAAGTTAAATTTTTTAATTTAAATTTAGGTTTTGGGTCAGGCAGGCTTTAGCCTGAGCCCAAGCAATGTTTTTTTTTAATGGAAAATCCGGGCCATGACAAGATCTAGTCAATATTTTGCCAAAAGGTTAGTAATTTAGGATTATTTTGGTTAATTAATTCTTGATTATCAAAATTTTTATGAGGTTTAAGAATTTATATTTTTGAGTAATTTTTATTTTATGTTAGTTTTGTATCAATTCACCATGTCAATTATTTACCAAATAAAATTCACCATTTTAAATATGACATTTTCAAAGATGTGATGAACTATAGAAAGGATAGCTACAAAATAATACTAAAGCAAGAGAAAAAAATAAAAAAAAAGTTATGTACTTACCAAAAGTGCCAATCACCTATCCAAAAGTGATTGGTCACAATGGAAAAAGACAATAATTTCAGGCGAATTTGGTATTAGTGTCTGTTTGGTTTTTAGAATTGAATATGAAATTAGAGTTTGAAATTGAAATTGAACCTCTTAATTTCAATTTTTATGTTTGGAATACTATTTAAAATTAAAATTGTAATTTCATAAATCAATTCTATGGAATTAAAAAATAACTAAGTTAAATCTTTCTCAATTTTTAGTTTATATCTTAAGAATTATCAATTTCATAATTTAAAAATTAAACTCTTTCTCTTGCTCTTTCTCTCTCTCCACATTTATTTATGAATAATCATATTTATTGAGATTCTATATTTATATAGAAATTTTTTTGATATTTATATAAAAATTATTATAATAGCTATTTATTTTTTTAAAAAATTCATGAAAATTTTTTTTATGAAAAAATATATGACTATTTTATTATAAAAATATTATTGTATGAATATTTTTATTAATTTTAATTTTGTAAATAATTTTTTAATATTTTAAATTATATCTTTAAATAATAAAATTATAATTAAATTTAGAATTATAATTTTTTATCCTAATTCTTTGACAACTCCAAATATAAAATTTAAGATTCTTAACTAATTCTAATTCTAAAAGAATTAGGATTGAAATTAAAATTTTATATTTCAATTCCAATTCTGCTATCAAAACGGACCCTTAGAAATTTAAATTTTAGAATCGTCACTTTAAGAAGAACTTTATTTAACCACCATTCTTAGTCCAAATATTAGTCTCAACAATTCTTTTAGCATGGTAATACCTTCTTTGATAATCGGGAGGCTTTGGTGTTCAAGGTAGGGGTTCAAATTCGATCCTTTCATATTCCATTTCTTATTTCCCCAATTTCTAATTTGATCCCAATAAGAGTCTCTTACCTTATTTTTTTTCTTATAAAAAGTTACCTAAATCCATGCACATCCAAATTTCAAAGGGATGAGCTGAGCAGAGCTAATATACTAGTCAAAACTACAAGTAATATTGTAAAATAATAGTTTCCTCATTTAATAAAAGAGAACGGTTTTCTTATGTTAGAAATAAAAAAATTCTTCCACTCTAATATTTATATTATTTATTTTTAAAAAGTTTATATCACCAACAATGTAGATTTAAGTTTATAATATTTATAATATATATCAATAAAGATACATATAAAAATAATTTTGTCGAATTTGAATTTGATATTCAAGTAAAATTTTTCACATTATAAGTAATAAAGTAAATAAGAAAGTATATTATCGTGGTAACTAAATTTTTTACTTTTAGTGAAAAGAAAATCAATCATTTTTAAACACGCGCGTGACACTATATCACGCATTAATAATATAAAATGTTTTATTATCAAAATACCAAATTAAATAATTTTAAATATTATTTCTTTTCTCTAAAATCTCAAACAAAAAAAAAATCTCCTGATAATATTTATAATATAAATTTAAAAGGCGTTAGTTTAAAAACAATGTAAATTTGTTTTGAATACAAAAAATAAAATAAAGAAAAAGATGTAAAATATTTAATTGTCAGAAAACCCCAAAAAAAAAACCTCAATATAACTACCTTATTAAATAAAAAATTATAAAAAATGAAAAAAAATTATTGATAGTAGTTCAAACTTATGGGTTAAACTTACAAAATTATTGGTTTTAGTTTATTAAAGATGAAAGCACTTAAATACGGGCAAAGAATTAGTAGTGTGGTAGAATTAAGATTCAACTTTCGACATTATCATACACCTTATCTTTGATTATTTATTATTAATAAATCTTAATTCATAATTTGTTTAATCTTTTGTGGACTTATGATTTTTATTAACAAATAATTAATTGAGACATTTGAGGAGAACTGAGAACGAGAACCTGGTCTTAATATTCTACACATATTTAAACTTTGAGCAATACTGTTAGGTCAAAAACATGCAAAGGCAGACTATAATCCTAACTTCTTCGTAGGAGTATATGTTACATCACAGATGACGCATCACATGTAATTAGGGAATTAAGGGAAACGTCTAGAAGTTGACATTTTGATATGAAACACTTGGAATTAGGACACTTGGCGTGATCTATTAAATCCTAATGTAGAAAAGATATTTTCAAGCTTAGAGACTTCTTTTTCTCAACTGTTGTAACTGATGATGTAAGAATCGTTTTCTTTATTTAAAATGTTTTCTTCGTTTATATATATCCTTTATAATTTACTTCGTTTTCTTTATTTAAAATGTTTTCTTCCTTTTTATCCTTTATAATTTCCTTTCCTACATACATTTCTAATATCAATGGTATCAACTTTTTCTCCTTCAAGGATAGGTTGTTTTTATCTACTAGTGGATATACAAAGTATAGGTACATTAGTATCGGCTGTGGTTAATTTGCCTATCTAATGCCACCAATATATTGATTATCCAGAAACATCATTTGATTCGAAGACCAGAAAATGCCACCATCTCTATAGATTTGCTCGTCCTTGGTCCCAAACTTTGCTATTTCACACAGCGAATCGTACTTAATAAAAATGCAAACATAAACTCTTTGTGGAGCAAAAATCAATTGACCCATTCTTAAAGCATGAGATTTTATGTATAACCCTTTTTAAAGTGTAGTGGATACCTTTCTTTCTTTTTTAATCTGAAATACAGTCTGTATCTCAAAGGATAAAATGTAGGTTGCAATTATTGATTAAAAAAATTCAAGATTTTATCGTATATCCATGATTTAGTTTTTTTATTTTTTATTTTTTGGTAATTGAAGATTTATCCCATTTTAAGGTTAATGTTTGTCACAAGCTTCAACCAATGTAAATAGTATTTAAAGGTGACTTACCAATGAAGAACCACCAATAAAAATAAAATTCAATTCCTATGAGCCAACATTGTTTGTGTTAGGAAATCAGAGTTAGATATACCCATTTGTCTTGAATATTTTATAGATGTGAGTGGAAACACATGCAGATCCATGAAAAAGAACCAATAATATAATAAAGTATGAATAGTATTTTTACAGTAGGATTCACTAGTTAGTACTTGTACTAGCAAAATAGATCAAGAATTGCACACTAAATTTTAACGTGAAAAACCCCCTTGTACACTGAGAAAAAATATCACGGGACAAACTCTAAAAAATATTTTACTATATCAAGAATAATTATTATACCCTATCTACACTCACACACACAAGAGATACAAAATATAGTATTTCTGAGTGAGACTTTCTCCTATTAAAATTTGTACTATTACAAAGACTAGAGAATAAATCCAAAAATTCCTAGTGTATGCTCACACACTACACTCTTAGAATTTCCTCACATACTCTATTTCTTACTCTTACTGCAGAAGCTTTAATTCTTACTTCTACTTGTTGTGCTCGGATGAAGCAAATGTCTCTGTCTATTTATAGAAAACTCTTAAAGCATTACATTTAATGCTTCCAACTTCTAACCTCCACTGAATGCCTCAGAAGACAAAAAAGTTTTCCACCCCTTTTTGAAATGCAAGCCACTGACTGACAATTCTCCACCTTGGCTTACATTTGCAAGAGTTTTTATTCTTTGCAAATATTGACCAAGTCCAAGCAATGCTTGAACTTATCAATCGGCAACGATTTCGTCATCATATTTGCAGGATTCTCAGTCGTGACTACCTTCTGAATTGCAACTGTACCATTATTGATACTTTCTCTGACAAAGTGAAGTCTAACATCAATTTGCTTTGTTCTTTCATGGTAGACTAAATTTTTTGCCATATGAATAGCGCTTTGGCTATCACAATATATGATTGGTTCTTTTTCATCCAATCCAAAACTACCAAAAAGACCTTGTACTCATATGCTCTCTTTCATAGCCTCAGTCAATGCCCTATACTTAGCTTCAATAGTTGACAATGCAACTGTAGATTGCAATGTCACATTCTAACTAATAGTACATTTAATGACTATAAAGATATAGTCTGTTAATGACCTCCTTTTGTCCAAATTTCCTGCATAATCAGAATCTACATAGCCTACAATCCCACGAGTCTGTTAACCATCAAACACCAAACAGACATCGGTGGAAACTCTCAAGTACTACATGATCCATTTCACAACTTCTCAATACACCTTTCCTAGTTTGCTCATAAATCTGCTCATCACACTTACTGCATGTGAAAGATTCAGTCTTGTGCACACCATGACATACATGATAGTGCAAACTACACTAAAATAAGGTATATGAGCCATATGCTCCACCTCCTCCTCAGTTTTTGAACATTCTTTTGAAGATAACTTAAAATGTGCAACTAAAGGAGTATCAACTGGTTTAGACTGATCCATATTGAAGCATTGTAGCACTTTCATAATGTAATTTTGCTGAGACAAGCACAATCTGCCACGATGCCTCTCCCTATGAATCTTCATACCAAGAATCTTCTTTGTTGTACTTAAGTCTTTCATTTCAAATTCTTTTCCCAATTGAATTTTCAATATACTAATTTCAACCTTGTAGCAAGTTGCAATTAGCATGTCATCTACATACAATAACAGATAAATGCAAGAACCATATGGAAGCTTTTTAGAGTAGATACAATTATCATATTGGTTTCTGTTGTATCCATTACCAATCATAAATGCATCAAACCTCTTGTACCATTACATCAGAGACTGCTTCAAGCCGTACAATGACTTTTTTAACAGGCAAACATGATTCTTCTTCTTAGGAACTACGAACCCCTCCGGTTGACTCATGTAGATTTGCTCCTCAAGCTCACCATGTAAGAACGCCGCCTTCACATCAAGTTGTTCTAGCTCCAAGTCAAACATACTTATAATAGTTAATAGGATCCAGATAGAGCTATGCTTCATCACATGAGAGAATGCTTCATGGAAGTCAATACCCTCCTTTTGAGTATAACCTTTTGCTACTAATCTTGCCTTGAACCTTGGAGGTTCAATACTAAGGATTCCCTCTTTCCTTTTAAAGACTCATTTGCAATCAACTATTTTTTTCCCTCTGGAAGTTGTACCAGCTCTTACGTTTGATTTTTCTGAACAAATTCAATTTCCTCATTCATTGCTATTAGTCATGTTGGGAATCGCGGATACATTATGCAATGAAAAAATAAATTTTCCACCAAGGATCCATGCGAAAAAGCCATAATTCAAGTTTTTTTAAAATTGTTTACCTCTTGAAGTGTGATCAAAAGGAAGTGACGTGAATCACCAATACCGTAACAACAACAGCGACGATGTCTCTGTGGTATCCACACGAACAGACTCACAAACGTCCAACGTCTATAAATAGGAGTCTCACATCTCTCACACAGTGCTAGCTATGAAGAGAAGAGAAGAACCTGTCACTTTTTCACTCACTGTTTCTGTCAAGTGCGACTAGGGTTTGTAATTCATACCTTAGCAGCCCTTTTAGTAGTACTATTTATAATAGTGATTGCCTTAAGTAAGTGTGAGCAGTAGCAGGGTAAGCTGTGTAACCCTAGACTCATCTGTTATGAGTCCGACCCACATTTGAATCCGAGTCCAACTTGGATATATTGCTCTAATTTAGTCTGCTCTATGTGTGTGACCCTGTAGGTTCTCATAATATTGGCAGTAATATTAAAATCTCATTTTAATATTATAAGTAGTGAATGATATCTAGCAACACATCACTACTACCCAAGTAATGAGAATGTCAGTGATTTGACATAACCTTTCCCCGACTAATGTTTCTGTGTCGTTTGGTCCCTTTGTCAAGATATCTAGATTGAACACAAGGAATGTAATGTGCCACCCTTGTATTGTTCAATCCTTCATTTCCTGATACTCGAGTAGACTTTGTAACAACAAATGAGATCAATATCTCATATTGACTCATTTGAGCATGGCCATGCTTTTTGCAGTCTCACTCAATCAGGGGGCCGAAGATATCACTCCTGTTATGTAGGAGTGACAAATCTCATCTAGGTCATTCACATCCCTTTGCATGATTCGCGGTATGTCCAATAGCTAATTTTATAATCACCTTGTTACAGATGACGTTTGATGACATTAAAACACAACTCCTCATGTAGGAATCGTGGTGATTTCAGGTCAAAAGACCACAGATACCATTGTCACTATAAGAATCACTTATGACACTCACGTAACGATCCATGTAGCGTTCTCATGGCGAGTGATGATCACATATTTGATACATTAATAAGCTTTCATTCTTAGTCATTTACACTCTTTATGTACTTAATTGATTGAGTTTTATTATGTTTTGTAAGTTTGGACTCAAAATTGAACTTAATTGAATTTTTCAGCATGATTCATATCTTACACTATTTCTGTATTTGGGTCATATCTTGGGCTGTAGGTGGTCTTTGGAGCTGATTCTAGTGGCATTTAAAAGATAAGAGAGAGTTCTATAACTTTCATGAAGACCTCAAAGGCCCAATCACACGAGTAGATAACTCAAATTGGGGTTGAAGTAAGAACTAGAATACTATTCCTGACAGCTTGACCTACGTATACTGTTCATCACAGATTTTGGGCTAGATATTGTAAAATGGATTGAAATTTGGATGCTGAATAGTTAAGACCCATATCTACAACTTTCATGTTGAACACTTTTCCAGAATCAGATTCCTTGAAGGTGATATTGGGTTTGGAAGTCAGAACAGAGGAGCTGTGACTGGGCCTGGATAGTATGTAGTAATTTGAACGTATCTGGAGTTGTAGAAATGATATTGGATCCAAACCAAAGCCATTTGAAAGCTAAGATCCAGACCTACAACTTTCATGAAGACCACTTGGTTCAAAAATGACGAATGTAATGACTTCAGAGCTGCATGATTTCGGAGACAAGAAATCTCCATTATTTCCCACTCATTTAATGTCATTTAATGTCATTTAATGTCATTTGGCATTTTTCACTCATTTTCCAATCATCCACCCACTAATAACTCAGCCCCCTTGACATTTTGTATCTCTAATCCTCTATAAAAGGAGGCCTTGGCAGATCATTAGATTATTAGGTGTTAGTTACCAAAATAATGCTAGTTTGTTACTAAGTTTTCTTGTAGTAATTTTCCTTTGTTCTAAATTGAAGTCATGTTTTTCTTTTTCTTCTTCTCTCTTTCTTTCTTCTTATCTATGAGTAACTAAGTTTCATTTTACTTGGGTGAAGAGGTGAAGCTCTTGGTAATGAAATAAGGTTAGATTAATTTCTCTCTTATGCTTAAATGATATATTTTCAAGTGATCATTATACGTATTATATTTTGTTTCCAAACTCTCCTTGTAAAGTGGAGTTCTTGATTTGTTGTAGACAAGAGATTGGCACAATGAATGCTTTAACCCATTTACAAGTGGTGGTGTTAGAAACTCTCCTTATAAAGTGGAGTTCTTGATTTGTTGTAGACAAAATATTGGCACAATGAATACTTTAACTCATTTATAAGTGGTAGTAATATTTTTGGAAACATAATATAAATACGTATATAGTTTTAATAGACTTTTACGTTGTATTTTCCGATTGGAACCTCCATGTTGTGAGGATTCTAATTGAGTTATAAAAGGAATTAATCTTACCTTTATTTTATTTACCAAGAGTGGATCTTTTAACCCAAGTAAATAATTTTAATCATAGTAACAAAATATTCACTTCACCTTAATTAATCTTCAACAATTCCCTGTGGATCGACCTCGGACTCCCGAGAAATTTATTACTTGAGACAACCTGCACTTGGGTTTGTAAATGCAACAACTAAAAAGTGTGCATCAGCGAGTCAGTCCAGTACATCATTACTCTAATATGTACCCATGTGAAAACTTGATATCTCATATCTATGACTCGTGAGATGTGGTCATCAGTCTACGCACATTCTAGTCTCAATGCATTATTATTGTTCTAATTAACAATAATACTTGACTAGGGACATTCAAGAATAGTGTTCTAATTTTATCCAATAGGATCTCACGATCAAGTCAATCACTTGATATCCTATGGTATCAAACTTACTATTCTAAGGACTTTATTATGTTTATCATAAATAACACAATAAAAGAAATGTCTCATATATTAAAGAATAGCATAATACAATATATATAAGTACTGTCAAAATACATCGGTCTCTAGGGCATACACCAATAATCTCCTACTTGCACTAGAGTCAATCAGGCATATGTCTAATGCCTAAAGATCTAGTATGACCCCCATGCTTTTACTGCGCAAAAGGCTTTGTTAGTGGATCAGCAATGTTATCATCTATTGGTGCTCTGCATATCTTCTTATCTCCTCTATCGATGATCTCTCGAATAAGATGGAAGCGCTTAAGCATATGTTTGGATCGCTGGTGAGATCTAGGCTCCTTAACTTGTGCAATGGCTCCATTATTATCACAATAGAGGTCCACTGGGTCCACAATGGTAGGAATAGTGTCAAGTTCAACAATGAACTTCCTAATCTAAATGGCCTCCTTTGCTGCATTGGAGGCAACAATATACTTAGCCTCTGTGGTAGAATCAACGACTGTTTCCTACTTTGAACTCTTCTACCTCACAGCCCCACCATTTAGGCAAAAAAACATAACCTGATTGTGATCTGGAGTCGTCTTTATCGGTTTGGAAGCTAGTATCAGTGTAACATTTTACAACTAGCTCTTCCTCGGCTCCATATACCAAGAATGAATCCTTAGTCCTTTTTAAGTACTTAAGGATGTTCTTGACAGCAGTCCAGTGACTCTCACTGGGATCAGAATGGTACCTGCTCGTCATGCTCAAAGCATACGAGATGTCTAGTTGAGTACATAACATGATATACATGATAGATCCAATTGCAGATGCATATGGAATCTTGCTCATGCAATCCCTCTCGTCCTGAGTGGAAGGGGATTGAGCCTTAGATAGGCTTATACCAAGTGACATAGGTAAGAGTCCTTTCTTGGATTCATGCATATTAAATCGTCTTCACACTTTGTCAATGTATGTACTTTGACTTAGGCCACACAATCTCTGTGATCTATCTCTATAGATCCTGATACCTAATACATAGGTGGCTTCGCCCAAGTTCTTCATAGAAAAGCAGTTCCCTAACCAAGTCTTTACAGACTGTAGGGTAGAGATGTCATTTTCGATGAGTAGTATGTCATCTACATACAACACCAGAAAGACAATTGTGCTCCCACTAACCTTTTTGTAGACACGAGATTCTTCTTCATTCTTGATGAAACCAAATTATTTTATTGTATCATCAAAACGAAGATTCCAGCTTCTGGAAGTTTGCTTCAATCCATAAATAGATTGTTGCAATTTGCACACATTTCCAGTATCCTGTGGAGTGGCAAAACCCTCAGGTTGTGTTATATATACATCCTCGAGAAGATTTCTATTAAGAAAAGTAGTTTTGACATCCATTTGTCAGATTTCATAATTGTGGTATGCTGCAATAGCAAGCAAGATCCAAATGGATTTAAGCATCGTAACTGGGAAAAAAGTCTCATCATAGTCTACACCATGAATTTGCTTGAAACCTTTAGCCACCAATCGCGCCTTAAAGGTATGCACATTATTATCCAAGTCAGTTTTCTTCTTGAAAACCCACTTGCTCCTAATGGGTTTTACCCCTTCAGGTGGGTCAACCAAGGTTCATACCTGGTTGGCATACGTGGATTCCATTTCAGATCTCATGGCCTCAAGTCATTTATCAGATTCTGGGCCAATAATGGTTTCCTGGTAAGTCACAAGCTCATCTTGATCCATAAGCAATACGTCACCTTGTTGGGTCATGAGAAATCCATATCTCTCTAGTTGATGACATATCCTGTTAGACCTACGCAGGTTTTGTGCTACTAGAGTAGGTTGTTGTTCCACAACATTTGGTGGAGGCTGTTCTATTTCCACCATTGGTTCGTTGCTGCTCTGTGAAACTTGAACTTTTTTAAGTTCTACTTTCCTCACACTAATTCCTTTGGAGATAAACTCTTTTTCTAGAAATACAACAGTCCGTGCGACAAACACTTTGCCCTAGGTAGGATTATAAAAAAAGTATCACTTGGTTTCCTTAGGATACCCCACAAAGAAGCATTTATCTGATTTAGGGCCAAGCTTATCAGAAACTTGACCTTTCACATAAGCTTCGTAACCCTAAATCTTCATAAAAGATATATTGGGCCGTTTCCCAGTCCACATCTCATATGGTGTCTCTTGAACCGTCTTAGATGGAACACGGTTAAGTGTGAAAGCTGTTGTTAACAGAGCATGTTCCCAAAAGGAGCTTGGAATGTCTGCATGACTCATTATGAATCGGACCATGTCTAACAGGGTCTGGTTCCTTCTTTCAGAAATACCATTCCATTGTGGTGTTCCTAGAGGCGTGAATTGAGATATTATCCCACACTCTTTCAGATGATTATCAAATTCTTAGCTTAAGTATTCATCACCTCGATATGATCGAAGGACTTTAATACTCTTGCCAAGTTAGTTTTGTACTTCATTCTCGAATTCCTTGAACTTTTTAAAGGATTCTGATTTGTGTTTCATAAGATACACAAACTCATATCTACTGAAATCATCAGTAAATGTAATGAATTATTGAAAACCACCTCTAACCAGTGTGTTTAGTGACCCATATACATCACTATGTATAAGGTCTAAAAGATCACTAGCCCTTTCACCTTGTCCAGTGAACGGGGCCTTTGTCATCTTCCCCAATAAACAAGATTCACATATCTCATATGATTCGAAATCAAATGAGTTCAAGAGTCCATCTTTATGGAGTTTGGAGATGCGTTTCTCATTTATGTGCCCCAAACGATAATGCCAGAGAAAAGTTGGGTTCAGATCGTTTGATTTGAACATCTTTGTATTTATGTTATAGACGGACATTTCTAGATCAAGGACATAAAGTCCATTACTTAATTGTGCACTACCATAAAAAATATCATTCATATAAATGGAACAACATTTATCCTTTATAATAAAAGTAAAACCTAGCTTGTCCAAACAAGAAACAGAAATGATATTCTTGCTAATAGCAGGCACAAAATAGCAGTTCTCTAACTCTATTACATGCCCAGTGGGCAAAGATAACAAGTAAGTCCCTACGACTAATGCAGCAACTTTTGCTCCATTTCCCACTTGTAGGTCGATTTCGCCCTTAGTCAATGGTCTACTGCTCTTTAGATCTTGCACATTTACATAAATGTGAGATCCACATCCAATATCTAATACCTATGATGCAAAAGTAGATAAATTGACTTCTATAACAAAAATACCTGAAGTGGAAGTCTCACTTCCCTTCTTCTTCTTGAGCTCCTCCAAGTACTTGGCACAGTTCATCTTCCAATGTCCGGTCTGACCACAGTGGAAGCATGTACCTTCCTTAGCCACTACACCCACTGGTTTCAAGCCAGAAATGTTGAGCTTGGACTTATCCTTGCCCTTACGCTTCCACTTGTCCTTGGGCTTTTTCTGCTATTTCTTATCCTTATTCTTTTGGACCATCATTATGGCATTTCCTTTGCCTTTGTTTATATTCTACTCAGCAGTTTTCAACATGTTTAGCAGCTTTGGCAGTGATTTGTCAATTTCATTCATGTTGTAGTTCATGACGAATTGGCTAAAACTTTTCGGCAACGATTATAGGACTAAGTCAGTGGCCAACTCTTGGCTTAAGGGGAAACCAAGTCTTTCTAAGTTTTCAATGTACCCAATCATCTTGAGTACATGAGCACCAACAGGGCTTCCTTCTACCAGCTTGCATTGAAACAGTGCTTTTAAGACCCCATATCTCTCATGTCTGACCTGCTCTTGATAGAGCTTTTTAAGCATAGGCATCCATGTTCTCATGTTGCTTTTGAAGCTCAGAGTTCATGGTGGCTAGCATTAGACATATGACATCCAAGGCGTCATCTTAATGCTTCTTAGAAGCATCATTTTCAGCTCTAAGGGCATTAGTAGCAGGTGGCTCAGGAATAGACTGTTCTAGAACATATAGTTTTTTCTCTTGTTTGAGGACAATCCTCAAATTCTTGTACCAGTCTAAAAGATTAATTCCAGACAACTTGTCCTTCTCAAGGACGGATCGCAATGATAGGTTACTTGATGTGTTTGTTGCCATGGTAATCTATCACTAGAAATATGCAAAATATAAGTATCATGTCATAAACATATTTAATGATGTCTTTAATTAAATATGCCTCTTACTATTTTATTCAAATCAATGGCCCTCAACTTTGACTTGAAAAATCCTATCGCAAGATTTTCTAGTGGGTCAAGATCCATATTTCACCTAGCTTTGAGTCAGCTTTGATTGATCACTCAAAATTCGGTTATTTAGGTAGGAAACACTTTCCAATTACATCACATGTAACTCTTAGATAGTTGTGTGAATAATATTTATTCTAACCTATCTAATGGACTAAATCCTAACTTCATGCCTCTAAGCCTTCAATCCTATTGAAATGACCTAATTAAGTCAGAACCAATGGTTGACAATTGGATATTACCTTTATCCCATCGCGTCTTACTAATATAAATAAAGGCATCTTGCTTTGGCAGACCTACACTTAATCGATACTAGTCTTGACGAGTGTTGATGAGACCACGACAAGTGTACCAGATCGTCAAGTAATAAAAATGGTGAGAAAATCGGATATTATTCTCAAGGATCAATAACCAATTACTAATTCACGAACTTAACTACTATTCAAACAGAACTTTAGTTCAAAGGGAGCTCAATTGTAAATAACTAAGCATGTAAAAAATTAAATTAAAGAAAAAGATTTTTTTTGGTATTTTAGCTTTGACAAATTAACAAACACTTAGAACACAAAAGAGATAGGAATTCAAAGATAAGAAAGAGTTGAGATCAGGTTTCATTTGATTTCATTTGCTGCATATTAACCTGGAGTTAAAACAAATTTTTACTTCTATTTTGTTATCAGATTCTCCAAAATATCCAAGTCCTAATTCCTTAGGCACAAGAACCTTAAATCCTAGTTAAAATCCTTAATTCCTTAGGTGATTCTAAAAGGGAAAAAGCATTAAGATTAAGAATCCAACGAGATAACAAGTATTCATCGACTATTCCTAGCACAACGAATCACAAAGTTCACACATCAAATTTTCATCTAATGCATAAACTTAAAAAATCATTCTAAGGATGGTCAAATCCTAGAAAGCTTTAAGAATAGAGATTATAAATTCAAAACAGAAGTATCCATTAAGCATAATTAAAACCCAAGTTAAATACAAGCAAAATCCATCAAAATTCACTCAACCCCAACAAGGGAGAGTTTAGCTGGACATAGAAACAAATACAGAAACTAAAACAATAAAGAAGAAGATGAAAAACTCCATGAAAGATTGAAGAAAATCTAAACTCCCACTCTTCTTCTCTTCAAGTCCACCTCCAAGTTTTCCAAATTAGGTATTCTTTTTTTCGTCTCCCCTCCGTCTCCCAGCTTAAAATGCCCTACTGACGTGAATTGGGCCAAAATGTAAATAGGCCTGCGTGACACTCATCGCCCAACGGCCATTTGGCCGCTCGACGGCCTGATTTCTGTTTATTTAGTGATATTCTGATTTCCCACCGCCCAGCGGCCAGCTGGTCGCCAGGCGACCTGGCTTCTTCTGCAACTTCTTTTTCCTTTGCTTTTCTGAGCTACTGGGGTCCAAAATACATATATTGCAGTTTAATAACATTGCAAGCTCTTCCATTTAACCCCATTCTTCATAGTTCTGACCTTCATCCTTCTTTAACCTTCACTATAAATAAGATAACACAAATGAGATCCAAAACATTCCAAAATACAACCAAACTCCATGAGATTCATCAAAGTAATCATCTTATGCCATCATGGTCAAAATAAGATTTAAATGAGGCAAAACAAAGTTAAAAACTAGATGCAAATGGCTAAACCCAATAAAAAAACATAGGTAAAATAGATAATTTGCAGGATTATCAAGTGTCACACATTGGAAGGCATCACGTAATGACTTAATATTTGCTTTGAGGAAATTTTATAATTATTATTAGATCTCACCATTTATTGAACTGTTTAACATCATCCATACATCTCATACATATAAAGCATATAATAAATGTGACATGGTTATGACCCCTAACGCAAGTATCATTAACTAAGCATAAAGAGCGAACAACTTCACCAAGCACCTCTCACCAACATCCTCATTTGACATCACCTTCTTGCCTCCACATCAAGATAACATTACAAATTATAGAGAAACCTTGGTTTACATACGAGGGGAGTTATGTGAGAAGAGAATGTACAACTAGAATGTAGAGAGAAAGGCATGACACGCAGGCCGTATTTTTAAAAATATCCAAAAAACATAAAAGGATGACTAAGGCCATAACCATGCACTATATACCACAAAGAGCATATAAACTCTAATCAATAATACATTATTATTTTGTGAGTCATAAAACAGAATTGAATACCACACTTTCGAATAACACACACTACGTAACAGGGTTCGGGGCAGCGCCTCGACCACGAGGGTTCCGCTGCCCGGTCAGCAGGTGGGGGTGCCACTTCCCGGTAAGCAGTTGGGGGTCAAGGGGATGCCGCCCTTTGCGGGGTTCAAGGCAGCGCCCCGAAACCTCCATGAAAAATAAGAGCTGAAACCTCTTACGCCTCCTTGACGGCTAGGGCATTAACACTTGAACCCTCATAGCCGTCGTCACCTATCCAGAAACAAGGTTTCCGAAACACGTGAAGACATGAACACTTCATGTCACGAGAGGAACCCTTACATCAACATTTGATGCTGCCGCCAATTAGAAACAAGGTTTCCAAAACCCTTGCGCCACTGTCCAGAATGTTGTCCAGAACGAGGTCTGCTTGACATCAACACGATGTCGCCGCGGACCAAGAATAAGGATTCCAGAACCTTATGTTGCGCCGCTGTACATATCTCATATATACCAAAAAACTTCATAAAAACATACATATAAAACAGATTCATTGTTTCAAAAACATCATCATGGTTTCGCATACAACATATCAAACAGAATACATTTTTCATAAAGGATTCATACGGTTTCTTGAATAACATATTAAAGATTATATCTTTTACCAAAAACTAGAAAATATGTTATTTCATACAACACGAAGTATAGAAAAATCGAATCATGGTTTTGCAAGTCGCTCTAATACCATTGTTGGGAATCACGGATACATCACGCAGTGAAAAAATAAAATTCCCACCAAGGGTCCATATGAAAAAGTCATAATTCGAGTTTTTAAAATTGTTTACCTCTTGAAGCGTGATCAAAAGGAAGTGACGTGAATTACCAACACCGTAATAGTGATGATGTCTCTACGGTATCCACACGAACAGACTCACTAACGTCCAATGTCCACAAATAGAAGTCTCACGTCTCTCACACAATGCTAGCTACGAAGAGAAGAGAAGAACCTGTCACTTTCTCATTCACTGTTTCTGTTAAGTGCGGCTAGGGTTTGTAATTCATACATTAGCAGCCCCTTTAGCAGTACTATTTATAATAGTGACTGCCTTAAGTGAGTGTGAGCAGTAGCAGGGCAAGCTGTGTAACCCTAAACTCATTTGTTATGAGTCCGGCCCACATTTGAATCTGAGTCTAACTTGGATATATTGCTCCTATTTAGTCTGCTCTATGTGTGTAACCCTGCATGTTCTCATAACATTGGTAGTAATATTAAAATCTCATTTTAATATTACAAACAGTGAGTGGCATCTAGCAACATATCGCTGTTACCTAAGTAATGAGAACGTCAGTAATTTGACATAACCTTTCATGACCAATGTTTCCATGTCGTTTAGTCCCTTTGTCAAGATATCTAGATTGAACACAATGCATGAAATGTGTCACCCTTGTATTGTTCAATCCTTCATTTCCTGATACTCGAGTAGACTTTGTAATAACAAATAAGATCAAGATCTCATATTGACTTATTTAGGCATGGTCGTGCATTTCACAGTCTCACTCAATTAGGGGGGCCGAAGATATTGCTCCTGTTATGTAGGAGTAACAAATCTCATCTAAGTCACTCATATCCCTCTGCATGATTCGCAGTATGTCTAATAACCAACTTTATAATCACTTTGTTATAGACGACATTTGATGGCATTAAAACACGCAACTCCTCATGTAGGAATCGTAGTGATTTTAGGTCAAAGGACCATAGACACCATTGTCACTATGAGAATCGCTTATGACACTCACGTAATGATTCATGTAGCGTTCTCATAACGGGTTAGTCCAGTACATCATTACTCTAATATGTACCCGTGTGAAGACTTGATATCTCATATCCATGACCCGTGAGATATGGTCATCAGTCTACGCACATACTAGTCTCAATGCATTATTGTTGTCCTAATTAACAATAATACTTGATTAGGGACATTCAAGAATAGTGTTCTAATTTTATCCAATAGGATTTCACGATCAAGTCAACCACTTGATGTCCTATGACATCAAACTTACTATTATAAGGACTTTATTATATTTATCATAAATAACACAATAAAAGAAATGCTTCTTATATTAAAGAATAACATAATACACTATATATATAAGTATTGTCAAAATATATCAGCTTCTAGGGTATACACCAACAAGTCATTCCTTTGACTCCTTATTGTTTACAGCATCACGGTAGGTAGATGGTTCATCTCTTACTGCACCATCCACCATAGCCAAAGCAAAGGCTATAAGATCTGCATATGATGAGTCAAGTGCACAAGCAACAGAATTTAGATATCTCCGTGGTTTCTAAATTTGTCGTCTTTCTTTGCCAGTAGCAATACTATATGGCTTTGCTTCCCTAGTTTCTTCACTAGCACCTTTGTCTCTAGGTTCATCTTATTGTTCTTCTTCAAGTTGAGCAACACCTGAAGTACTTGGTTGACTTGTGTCCTCTTCCTGCTCCATCTTCCCAGTGTCAATCTCTAGCTCCACTTATTTCTCAGCACCACGATCTGTCTCTGCCCGATCTACTTCAGATTCTCACTTTTGATTTACCATTGCTGCCTCGTCAAATGTGGCATCTCTGCTAACAATGATCTTGGGTGAGTTTGCCTTTGCTGTATACCACAGTTTGTAGCCCTTCACCCCTCGTGCATGCCCTAGAAATATACACTTTCTTGCCCTCGCCTCAAGTTTACCATCACTCACATGAGTATACACAAGACAACCAAATATCTTCAAATTAGAATAGTTTATAGGTCGACCAGACCATACCTCATGTGGAATATTCAAATCGATTGTAGTTAATGAAGATCTGTTTACCAAGTATACAACTATATTGACCGCCTCAGCCTAGCCAAAATAATTTGAGAAGTTTAGCATTAATCTGCATGCATCGTGCATACTCCAGAAGTGTTCTATTCATTCATTCTGTAACTCTATTTTGTTATGGTGTTCTGGGTACAGTATGGTGCCTCACTATACCTGTATTCCTGTAGAACTCCTCAAATTCTTTGTTGTAGAATTCCCCGCCATTGTCAGTTCTCAATTACTTGACTGACTGCCTGGTTTGCTTTTCGACCATGGCCTTCCACTGCTTGAATTTTTCAAACACCTCATCCTTTTGTTTCAGGAAATAAACTCAGACCTTCCTGAAATAGTCATATATTAGAGTAAGAAAATAACGAGTACCACCTAATGAGTTAACAGGAGCTGACCCTAAACATCCGAGTGGACATACTCCAGAATGTCATTGCTGGTGTGTTTTGCAGAACTGAACTTCACTCATTTCTGCTTTCTAAATACACAATTTAAATAGAAATCGAGTTTACAATTCTTTATACCTTTCAGTAGTCCTCTACCAGCAAGTATTGTCATTCCTTTCTCACTCATATGACCAAGCTGTATGTGCCATATTCGTATAACTTCATCATCAGATCTCACTACTAGAAATTTCAGATTTAGAGAGGGAAAAATTCCATCTCTAAATATTTAGAGACGAAAATTGATCTGTCTCTAAAACTGGTGTCTCTGATTGATAGAGATGGAAAATTGAATTCTGTCTCTAAATTAGAGACAAAAAAAGTCCGTCTCTAAATAAAAAAATTCCGTCTCTAATTAAAGATGGATATTGTCAATTTTTTTAAAATATAATAATGATTAAATTAGAGACGACACTGTTCCATCTCTAATTTCATCTCTAAAATTAGATACGACACTATTCTATCTCTAAATAATTCAAAATCAGGTTATCAAAAAGTTTTTTAAAAAAGTAGAGACAAACTTATTCCGTCTCTAATTCCATCTCTAAAATTAGAGACAACACTATTCCATCGCTAAATCCAAAATAATTTTAAAAAAAAAGAGACGAACATGTTAGTCTCTAAAATTAAAATTTTCAAAATTATCTATTTAATATACTTATAATTTTATAACTAACTCATACAATTAACCATCACAATAAGTCATATAGCATAAGAAATCACAATTTCTTAACATCATTACAAATATTTGTACCAAAATGTAAAGTAATAATTAATTATCATTACAATATTTAAATAGTAACTAAAAATATTTAAATTGTCAATGAAATATAAAAATAAAAATAATAACAAATTTGGGTTATCATTAACATCGTCACTCATCTCCTCATCACGATGGTCATCCTTTTCTCTAGTTGCGGGATGGGCATCTGATTTGCCTGAAAAGACAAACAACAAGTATTAGTAATAGCCTAAAAAATTTATATTAATATTTATATTATACTAATATTTCTGGAAAGTAAGGTCAACCTGATTGGACTTATGACTTAATAATATATTCTTAGTGTATGTTTGAATTATCTTAGAATTTTCATATCATTTGGTTTTGTTATGTTAACTTGTAACAATATATAGATACACAAATAAGCTATTTGTATTCAGTTATCAGATAAGTTTTTACTCCGATTGACTTTTACTTCAACTTTCTATTTTACAATTTGGTCCTTGTTCATTGTGTTATCTGACTCACTAGAAAAAATGAGAACAAGTCACATGATCATATACATACATATGAATCAATTTATTAAGTAATCAGTATTTTACTACTAAAATATTATACAAAAAATATTATTCAATAGTAATATTCCTGTTATGCAAGGTGAGATCTGATATGTATGCACCTTTAAAGACAAGGGTACCAAAGGAAATCTAAAAAAAAAACATTTGAACAGCAAAAACTATTCCCTCCAAGTCTTACCATCCAAGAAAAGAGATGCAAGTGTGTATTGGGTCAAAACCCCTCAGCTTGAGACACAAGCATGCTTGGCGAAGGTGTGTGTGTCTAGAATAACAAATGTTGGGAACACCAAGACAATGCATTAAGTAATATTTTATTTTTTATTTTTAATCTTATTTAAGGTAGAAAATGTTGCATACCTGCCAAAATTTAATTTGATAGAAAACTCACAGATATGACTTATGAAATGCATATATATATATAATCATTTACCAGTGACCTTAGAATTGCAAACTTCACCAACTACCCACAATTCAACTAAATTGGTTATCCAGAAAAGGCTACATTAAATTTAGAGAAATTGTTTATCTGTGAGCACTTGTCACACATAGAAACTTACTCAATCTTCCTATACAAAAAGCATATTAATCTTAATAAGAATCAATAATATCTAAACCGCACACACAAGAAATGGAAAGTTGTGACTCATTAATGCTGGCAAGAAAACAAGGCAATTAGGACATGATCTATAACATAAATTAAATAGAAGATTACAAAGAGGGATCAGAAGCAAAAATGCAAAGCATCATTAGAACATACCTCCTTTCCATGTCCTTCCCTTTTTGCATAGCTCTATCAATTCTGTCCAAGTTTTTCTTCTTCTTCCCATTCTATTAGTCAATCAAAATAAGGGACAATGATGTAAGAATGGACAAAATTCAAGGCCAATAAGATAAATTTAATGCAATTCATCATGGAATCATGCTCTAACATTAGCTTAAATAAATCTATCAAGGAAATTTTTTGCAGTGCAAACTTGTTCGTACGCTCTTTCTTAAGTTTCACAATATCTTGATTTATAGCTTTATCTTCCTCAGCTAAATCAGGCTGTACCAAGCGAAAAAAGTTTAAGGATCACAATCATGAATTTGGTAAGCTTCAAGTAACTAACATTAATAATTCCATATATGAAATAAAAACCTACCAATATTTCTGGATATATACCAATGCTCTGCAACTCAAGCAGCAGCCTGTCATCCAGAGACATCAGCTTGTCAATCCTTTAGGTTTAGTTGTATCCCAATTGTTTGGGGATGAACTATACATAAATGTTTTTGTAACAAAGCATCTACGACTCATCTTGATTGTGCTGAAAGATGTGATGCTCAATGCACTTTCAGCCTTTCTGTTAATATATACACAGAAAAATATAGATTTCCTATGAATATAATATTCTATCTCAAAGTTAACAAAACCAAAATTATAATTGGGAAAGTTTGTCACAGCAAATTCCAAAACTTGCCCAATACTTGTTCAATGTAGCAGCTTTGCCAAACTCTTAAAATGAATATATATATATATATATATATATATATATATATATATATATATATAATCATTTCATTTAAAAAGTAAAAATTTGCATAGCTTTTTAGAATAGAACCCAATTTGGCATCAAAGTATAGAGACACAGAAAAAAAAGATCTAAGAGACCTGAAGTTGAAGAAGTGCAACACAAAGGAGTGACTTTAAATGCCATTGTTGGTGCCATGTGACCTACCCAATTATAATATTTTTGGAAACATTCTGAACTGTTTCAATATGTACAGAATTCAACTGGGACAAAAACTTCATATAGGGAACTGCCTTAATGGCACCAATCACCCATTTAGAAATAACAAGAATTCTAGAACATGATGATAACAGAGATAACGTACATTCAGTACTATTTCAATATGAACACTACCGAATTCAATAAGGGCAAAATTTCATACAAGGAACAAATGAAGTTAAAATTAAGTAACTAATAGGAGAGCAAGATCTACATGGATTTTACAATAGAAATTCATCACATGAACAATGTAATTACAATATAGTTATGCAATTTTCATATTAAAGTACAATTTTTCCCCAACTGGAACAAACATGTCAGGAGGCCTCAGATAATTTATACACATCATAATCTAAAACTAGATAATCAGCCAATGTAAGTAAAATTTTAATTCATCACTGACCTCACCCACATCGATTTAGGATAATGATTTCAACAAAAAATGTCCCAGAATATAATAAATAGAACTCATCGTAACAAATAAAATTGGTTAATCAAATTAGCAGCCACAAGATGCAATTTATAAGGGAGAAAGAGATCACTCAGTGGTAGCAATAAGGTTTATGGTTCGATTCTGCCAACAGACTTCCTCAACTTGAAATTTCATTTGAGCTGAAAACTAAAGGAGGACTATACAAGTCCTGGCTAGCAGCCACTAATGTGGGTGAGATAAATCCCAGTGCTTACCCGTGGACTTGGAGCAGATGACGTGGAGCAGAGGCGCGACAGTGGAGTTGTGACGGTGGAGCTTACCCAGCCTTCTGCAGCTTAGGCTTGTGTTGGCCCGATCCGAGTGGAGGCGCGACGGCTGGGCAGATCTGGACCTGCGACAACGAGAATGGTGGTGACTTACTCAAATCTAAGAAAAATGATGGCCAGCGGCAATGGTGGTGAGAACAGTGGTGCACGGCCAGGTGAGCACGGTGAGGGCACGGCAAGGTGAGAACAGTGAGGGCGCAGTAGGGTGAGAACGGTGAGGTCGTGGGGCAGAAGGAGAGGTTCTGAAATTGGGTTGTGATTTGGGATTAAAGGTTTCTGAAAGTAATTTTTAATTTGAAGAGATTAGAGACGGAAACATTCTGTCTCTATATTATAAAAAAATTACTAATTAAATTACATAAATTAGTTAGAGATGAAAAGTAGAGGTAATTAGAGATGAAAAATTTAGAGATGGATAAAATCTATCTCTAAATTTCGTCTCTAAACATATTTGACTTTTTAATATATCACATTCATCAAATAGAGATGGAATTAGAGATGGAAAAATTTGAGATGGGTAAAATCTGTCTCTAAATTCTATCTCTAAGTATATTTGACTTTAAATTGACCAAATAGAGATAGAATTAGAGACAGAAAATTCTGAGACAAAAATTTTTCGTCTCTAAATTCTGTCTCTAAATTTTAAATTTTATTTTCCCTCTTTAATTCATCAATTCTATCTCTGTTTCCATCTCTAATAGAGACAAAAAAAATTTTATCTCTAAATTTAGTCTCTAAATCGAAAATTTCTTATAGTGTATTTCAGTGGATAGAACAGCAGTAGTGCCATTAACTGTGCTCCCCAGTAATAGATAGATCCTACCTTGCAACTTTCCTCTCATCACCACCATCAAGCCTTTGGTCACCTTTAAAAAATCACCCTCTCTGGAGAACTTGTACCCCTGATTGTCTAGGGCACTCAAAGAGATCAAGTTCTTGCCCAACTCTAGTATATGTCATGCTTGAAATGTCCTTGCAGTATCATCATCTAATCTGATTCGTACCTCTCTTCCACCTACAACAACAATTACCATGTTATCTCTCAATCGGACCTTTCCTTCCCGCTTTTGATACGAAGAGAAAAAGTTTCCATCAGGTGTCATGTGAAAAGATGCACCAGAATCCAGGAACCACTCATTGCCCGAGTCACTAGTGGAAACTGTTAAGACAGATTCAACATCACTATCATCAAAACTTGCAACTGTTATGTTGGCAGTATTTCCTGGTTTCTTTTTTCTCTCAGGGCAATTTTTTCAGATATGCCCTGGTTGGCAACAATGAGAACACTTTAAGGACTTGTGGTTTTTGAATTTTAATCTTCCCTTACTTTTGCTTCCCGATCCTTTTTCTTGAGTACGCCATCTCGTCATGAACAATCCATCTGCAGGATTATTAGCACTGGATCCTGATGCCTATTTCTGATGCTCCTTTGTCATCAATGCCTCCTTGACGGTTTTGACGGAGATGATGGACCTACCATACATTATGGTATCACATAAATTATCATAAGACGGAGGTAATGAAGTCAATAAGATCATAGCTTAATCAATATCTTCGACTGTAATTTCAGCCGCTTGTACATAAGTGATCATCTGATTGAAGTCGTCAATATGATCTCGAATTGATTTTTCTCCTGAGATTTTGAATGTGTACAATCTCTTCCTTTGGTAAAGTTGGTTTGACAAAGTCTTTACAGAGTACTTTTCTTCCAAAGCTTTCCAGAGTCCATCTATAGTCTTCTCGTTCATAACATCTCGCAGCACATTATCTGTCAGACTCAATTGTATTGTGCTACGTGCTTTGACCATTATTTCCTCCTTTTTATCATAAGACAATGTTTTTGGTAACTTACTCTCGCTTTCCAATGCCTTTGACAGGCCTTGTTGGTCTAGCAATGCTTGCAACTTCAGCTTCCATATACTGAAGTCGTTAGATCCATCGAACTTCTTCACATCAAATTTTAGCACTGACATCTTTGATCTGAAATTTGATCAAGTGACTCTAATGCCACTTGTTAGGAAATCAGAGTTAGATACACCACAAGTGTCTTGAACACTTTATGGATGTGAGAGGAAGTGCATTTAGATCTGTAAAAAAGAACCAATTATAATATAGTAAAGCACGAATAGTACTTTTGCAGTGGGACCCACTAGTTAGTATTATTTGTACCAACAAAATAGATCAAGAACTGCACACCAAATTTAAACGTGGAAAACTCTCTTGTACATTGAGGGAAAAAATCACTGGACAAACTCTGAAAAATATTTAACTATATCAAGGATAATTACAATATCCTATCTACAATATCTTATATAAAAGTTACAAAATATAGTGTTTCTCAGCGAGACTATCTCCTATTACAATTTGTAATATTACAGAGACTAGATAATAAGCCCAAAAATTCTCAATGTATGCTCACACACTACACTCTTAGAATTTTCTCACTTTCTCTATTTCTTACTCTCACTACAGTTTGATCCTATCCTCATTGGCCATGATTTTGTATTTACATAATTAATTTTGGAGAAAAGACATGTTAATCCATTTATATTCAATATCATAGTTTAAAAAAGTATATTATTGTTAAGAATGTTTAGTTTGACATAGTATGTTTTCATTTATTTTTTTCAATATCAATGATATTATCAACTAGATCTTTCATAAATTTTTAAGATATGAGTATAGCAAGTTAACTCGATATTCTTCAAATAACATTAAGAAATTACTAATGAGATCATACACAACAAGGATTTGCCCGTTTTCTCTCATAAGATCTATCACATATATTTCGATAAGATTTCAACTTAAAACGCTTTGAAGTTAAAATACCATGTGTTAAATTTTCAGTGTCTCCTTCCCAAAAAAAGAAAAAAAGAAACTGTCCTTATACCTGGGTCATATGCTGTAATTTACCATTCATTATACAGACACGGCACCAAATTATTTGTAATTAATTTATAAGAATACTAACAACATGCAAAGATGCCTTGTTTAGATCTATAAAAAACTTGACTCTTGGGGAGTCAAAATGTCCAAGTGCAATTGATACATGCTGACTCCTAGCCTTGTTATTAAATGGCTGTAGTATAATTCTTTTATATTTATTTTTGTTTTCCCCTTGTTTTGATATATTAGTTGTCACGGTGCAGATATGATAAATAAATACTTAGTGTTCAAAATAATCAATAATCAATTATGTGCTAAGTTCGTATGTTTCAACATTAATTAGTAGTTTTTGTTTTATATTCTGAAAAAAAAAATATTTGTTAAAATCTGTTGAATTGTGCATGAGCTCATTAATGTCATTTTCATATGGATTTGTTTATAATGATCCACGAGTGATGAAGGCGCAAGTGGCCATGCCATGCTGGTGTTATTTGTCTTTGTACGTCATGCGCAAAAACATGGAAGGCTTATTCAATATAAAAATGAAAGTTATTAATCTAATATGTATGTACTGTTTAGATTCGCTTTTGATAGTTAATTAATTTTGAAATTACAGAATAATTTTTAAGCAGGCATGAAAAATGTCGCTTATAATAGTATTTGAATTAGATTTCATATTTATCCTTACCATCCTGACAATATTAACTGTTACAATTGTTTTGGGTCTCAACTAAAAAACAATAGCATTTTCATTACCCAGAAAAAAATTATCAATTTATTCTTTATTTTATTAGGTTTTCTCTTATTTTCTTATGTTGTCATATCCCATTTTATTCTATGCATCAAACCATTTCATGAGACTAAAAAAAGTAATCATTGATTACATAGGTAAATCCATTATATTTTACTAATTGGATTACCTCTAATGCCACCTGCCAATATCTCACTTTAATTTAAGAAAAATCTTTCCCTTCAATTTTTTGATTTCCGCTCATCTACAACAGTAGAAAAAAATTTCTTGAAGTGAGTAATATTTCTAATCTCTTCTTAGAAATAGAAAGCTGGACGTTTGAGAAGTGGTGGGCTTCGTAATTTTTTTCCAGTAATAGCGGGTTTCGTAACTTTTGTTTTGTTTTGTTTTTTGTTTTTTTTAACTGGATTTTGTAACTTTGGTTGGCTGCTGATCGGTTGGGTTCTTTGTTTAAAGACTAAAATGTTAACTATTTACATTTTTTTTAATAATTCATTAACTAATTTTTTTATTTCTAATTACTTTTGTTAACAATATAAATGAAATATATCTTATTGAATAACTTTTTCCAAAATATAATTTTAATTAGATTTCACGGGTGCTTAATTAAAAATTAAAGTTAGAATCCCTGCTAGAAATTTAGAATTGTTGATAATTTATAAAAACATGTTTATTAGTAATTTTTGGTTTAAAATATGCCTTTATATTCAAAAGATTTGTTCATAATTTATAACTGTCTGACAATTTGAGTAATAGTTTAAATTATTTTTTATAATCAGTTGAAAATGTATATTTGGACATTTTTACGTATTACGTTTAATAAATATTATAATAAAATTTATTTATAGACCTGTGTAATTAATTTTTTTAAATTTTTTACTTATTACTTTAAATAATAATTGGGTGCTAGAAATAGAATTATCCTAAAACATAAATTATATAAATATACATACATTTCCAAGTTAAAATTATATTAATAAAAATATAGAAAAGTATTAAGTTTAAATGAAACAAAATACAAACAAATTTTCGTGAATTTCACGGAGCCATATACTAGTAATATTAAGAAAAGCTTATAATCTTCCACGTACTTTTTTTTCCTACCTTTTTCTCATTCTGACGCAAAACCATTGAAACTTCATTAGTGTGACAGGAAGTAATTAAGATATCTGTAAGTATCCCACCATACACCAAATTCAACATCGATAAGACAAACAAATTGATAGCTGTCATCATGGCATGCATGACAATGAACTAAGAAAGATTAACCGTATCTAATGCAACTAAGTTGCATATACCACTGGGGGGGAAAAGCCGCATATGCTGTATCTTATTTTCCCAATTATCCACTTCCAATAATTAATCTATTATTTAACGAAATGGAAGATAGATCATGCACATATATATAACTTGATAAGTGCGGTTTTAGAAGTGGTCGGCACTCAGCATTGACTCCTTATTACTTCATTTTTTTCTCACTTGTGTTTGTTGATTAGTCATAAAAGTAGTGGCATGCATAAGCAGCTACAGATATTTGATAGAGAAATTATTATATATATATTTATGAAATAATAATAAAAAATACATGTTCCATAATAATGTTTATTATTGATTTAAAGTTAATAACTTAAAATTTAAATAAACATATTTAAAATTAATAGTAAAGATCTTCATTTATTGCTACTTTATAAACATGTAATAATTTCTCTAAAAAATAAGAAGTTTTCATTAGTGTGTAAAAAGATAACAAGAGATTTGGCTTAGTTGGTGAATTGAGTTTTACGTGGACAGACTTTATTGCATTGTAGACTTCAAAACCCATATAAAATATTTTGTGACTGGAGCCAAATTCACACACAACGATGATGAATCCAATATTTAAAGAGTACGAAAATAACTCGTGATTTTTTTTTTAAATAATGTGTAAAAAGAAGGAGCCCCCACTGCTGGACTAGACAAGGCCATAAGAAATCAATTCTATAATTGTTTATTGTTTGGCCCTCCTTTCCTTTTCTGGATTACTAACTTGGCTCCAGCTATCATTTTGTATCTTTCGTGTGTAAAGTAAAATAGAAAAGAGATAGAGGTTAGAAACATCCCACTTGACTTCCCACCAGATAGTACTCCACTTAATTGTGACACTCGATGAAAATGGACATTCACCTCAAGGATAACGATGACGTAATTAACCCCAATCCCCTAAAAGCTTTGTTGGATTTGGCTCAAAATGATACCCATCCATTCCATGATAATAATAACAATATATTTGTACCATGAAAGTGCTTTCGCTCGGAGTGCAAGATTCTCTTTCCCTTTTTATAGAACAGTGTTGCATGTAGAACAGACCCACCAGAATTAATAATATTCAGGTCCCATATTGTTTTGTAGTAAAATTGACATCCTTCCCTTATTGATATTTTGTTTACCAAAACTAACTGCTTCTGTTACCGCCAGCTCGGCAGTAGGAAGTAATGCAAATACGTACATATAAATAACGGTTTCCACGGACACAATATTGAAAAAGACTATTTGTGAACGCTAGAGAATAATATAGAAGTGGAGTTTGTAATAGTAATCTAGCTAGCTAGTATCAATACTACACCACTAGCTATTATTAAAACAATCATTGACCAGATGCAATGCAAAATCAACTAAATTTGACTGAAAAATATTGATTCACTAGTGCTTAACTCAATCTATAATTGGTCCAATATTTTAGTGTGTGTTATCTTTGGCTTTATTATATATACTGTAAAGACGACTATTATAATTTATAAGAATCGTCGAGTTTAGTCATTATCTCTCATTAATGCTATTGTCGAATTGTCGATGTCGTCGTATGCCTAAAACTACTGAGCTGTAACCAACACCAAATCTGTGATCATTTCCTATGGGCCAAAACAAAACCAGAACTAATGAATTTGATGAGATTGTGGAAGGAAAAACCACTCAAGGGATTAAAACCAGGGGTCAAGCCAGTTTATTGCAATTTGTATGTATTGTTGTGAAGTTTGGAATAAGATAAGTTCAAACCCTCCTCTTTTGAAATTTTATTTTTCCTCAATGTAAGAGCCAAAGAGGACTCATTTTTGGCATCTTAGATCCTCAATTTCCTCCGCTTACTAAAATGGACTCTATTGCCAAACATATAATATATGCATGCCCTACATTTGGCATTTCAATAATAGAATATAGTCAATGTTGCCTCCTTTCTCTTGTCATTATATAATCATTATAATATATTCTTTACGAATGAATTAGACATTAAGGGATGGGATTGGAAGGAAGAAAACAATAACAAACCAAATTCTTTTCTCTGACCCCACACTGTTATAATAACTACACTGATTTGCAACTTTCTGGGGTGTAAACCACTCTTTAAATCAAAACCCACCTTTTAGAAAGAGGGGGGCGGGGGGAGCCAGAAAGAAAGAGAGAGCAGCCAATTCTATTGTTTATGAATTTTCCTGTCAAACTTTGATATTTATAAAACCTTATGGTTTAAACCATCGTTCTAAAATTTCATGATGCGGACGTGATATTGTGGTTGCAGCAGTGATCACAATTACATCTCTCACAATTGTAGCATGATATCAAATCACATGAAAGAACTGTATCCGAATTATAATGTGACGACAACACTCACCTTTAACTTTTACCAAAAAAAAATTACACTAAAAATTATTACAATCCACATTGCAGTAATCACTATCTCAAACGTAATCACAATTTAGAATTATGGTTTAAACTTAATTGATTAATAGGAACTTATTTAAAAATTTTCAAAAGTATAGAGATTTAGTTAAAAATTTATAAACTAAAGATCTATTTGAAATTTCAGTAAAATTATACATACCTATAGTGCAATTTTACCAACCAAATATTATAGTTAAAACTTTTATGTTAATATATAGACACAAAAGAGAAAGAAAGAGAGAGCAGCCAATTCTATTGTTTATAAATTTTCCTGTCAAACTTTGATAATTATAAAACCTTATGGTTTAAACCATGGTTCTAAAATGTCATGATGCGGGTGTAATATTGTGGTTGTGGCAGTGATCACAACCACATCTCCTGCAACTGTAGCATGATATCAAATCACATGAAAGAATCGTATGAGAATTATAATGCAATCGCAACACTAACCTTTAACTTCCACAAAAAAAATAAAAATCACACTGCAATAATTACAATCCGCATTGCAGCAATTGCTATCTCTACTCTAACCACAATTTAGAATTATGGTTTAAACTTAATGGATTAGTAGGGACTTATTTAAATTTTTTCAAAAGTATAGAGATTTAGTTAAAAATTTATAAACTAAAGATCCATTTGAAAATTCAGTAAAATTATACGGACGTATAATGTAATTTTACCAACCAAATATTACAGTTAAAACTTTTATGTTAATATATAGACACAAAAGAGAATATTCCACCACAAATAACATATAAAGAGGAGAATTTAAATTTATACCTTTTCTTTCTTGATTGAATTTATATTCTTAATTATGCGTACTGCGAATTGCAAAAGGAGGAGAATAAAGAAGAAAGAAGCAATGTTTGTTGGTTTTCAAGATCATTATTTACTCTCAGCTGTTATGTCTACAAGATACATTTTTTCTAAAAAAATGTAAGGAATTAAACTTTGGATCATTTATACTATTATTATGTAATTATATATTTCTTAATCAATTAAAAAAATATGAATTGAAAAATACGTGGTGCTTATGAAAAAAGTTAGTGACATCTCCTTAGAGACGTCACTACGATGAGAGTATAACCGTATCTCTTTGTGTCCAAAGGGATTACTATCACACCTAAAGAGTGTGTGTGATACCCTAAAAAAAATAAAAGAGGTAATTATGATGTTGTAGCTACTTATGTTGATTAATTTTAGTGCGTTCATTAAGACTTTATCTGCTTTGAAAAATATCTCATTTTATATAGAGAGAGCTATTAAAGTGAGTTGTGATGTATATGTTGACATAAATCTACACATTTACATTAGAAATGTGTAGATTAGCCTAAGAGGATGTTTATATATATATATATATATATATATATATATATATATATATATATATATATATATTCTGAATTTTATTGAATTTAGGTTAAATGATAATAATATCATGGAAAAATTAAATTTGTGACCAAATGAATGAATCTCTTTTATTATTATTATTATTATTACTATTATAATATATATATATATATATATATATATATATATATATATATATATTACTTAACAACATTTTAATTTATATAAAATAATTAAAAAATTACTATTTGTAACTTGTTAAATTTTGGTAAGCTAGGGATGGATTGGGTTTAGAGGAAACACATTTGACAGCCCGTGTAATATATGGGTTAGTCTGATTCTATGAAGCACGATACAAACACGGATATAAGGCACGACATAAACACGGACATGAGAACACGCTAAATTTAAAAATCTGTAGGACATATCATATATATATATATATATATATATATATATAAATTAATATTAAAGTAAATTAAAGAACTTAATTTATGTATATATATATAATTGTAAAATTTAAGAAAAAATATTCATAATTCATTAATATTATTTCTATAAGTTTGAAAATTTATAATATTTTAATATATGTCATATGTGCTAATATTTGCTAACTAGTAAGCTCTTTCCAAAAATATGAAGCATAATTTTTATTAATATTTTCTAAAAAATCTCTTAAATTAACTTCTCTAAAAGAACTAATCATGTATCAGTACATATGCATCTAAAAAAATTTAGAAGGAATAGTGGTATGAGACAAGCTTCGATGACGACGAAAGGACGAAGTGGACGACTTGGTACTAGTAGAGGTAGAAGGAGTAGATGAAAATAGTGGTGTGTGAAAAGATAAAACTTAAAAGTCTAATAGTGACACATGAAAAGATAAAACTTAAAATACTGGTATGAGAAAATAGTATCTTAGGATGTCATTCATGTGATTAGGTTTGAGTGAGTTACGATCTTACTAATTGGATATTAGTCATAGAAATAAATTTTTTGTAAAAAAAAAAATATTAATGGGTCGTGTCTAAACTGTGTCCTAGACGTGTCCAAGTGTGTCTGAGACATGTTCAAGACGTGTTCAAGTCGAAAAAATAATCTTTTTAATCGGACATACGGGACACGTGTGTCGTACGTGCGCCTTCGCATGTCTGACATAAACACGTGTCCGACACACAGACACGCTTCAAAAACAGCGTTTCTACACTTTATTGGTCTGGCCAATTCAAGGAACCTCAACCTAGCTAAGTTATACATGTTAATAAGTAAAGGTGTATATGACCTGGCCTGATTTGAAATTTTGGTCGTAGCTCAAGGTGTTTGGGTAGGGACTATACCATTTCACTCACCCAATATTACATTAGTAGTGAGATAAATATTTATTGTGAGAGGTGAGAAGAGTAAATAGTAACCATTAAATTTTACATAAATTGTTAAGATTATAAAATAAATACATGTGACCATTAACTAACTTTTAATATTGATTATCTTTGTATTATATTTAATAGTCAAATTTTGATTTTTTTCACCCTCTCACAATAAATATTCTTATCACTAAATATGTCTATTATATATATATATATATATATATATATATATATATATATATATATATATTTATAGTGTATTTAGTGATAAGGGTATTTATTGTAAAATGTGAGATGAGTGAATCTTGACTATTGGATCTTATATGAATAGTCAATATATATTATAACATAAATACATGTGACTTTTTTAAGTGGTCACATGACCTTTAAGTAACTTTTAATTTTGATCATTCATGTATGGTTATATGGTCAAGATTTACTCATCTCATTTTCTTATAACAAAAACTTCTCTCACTAAACATACTTACTATAATATATACATATATTTGTGTCTTAAGATTATTTCTTATCAATTGTAAATAACTGAGTTAATACCGTGTTGACTCGATAATAAAATGAATTGTACAAATATAAATATTTGTATAATTAAGTCATAAGATTTTATAAGTAAGAAACTAAAAGTATGTAGTGTTTTAGAATACATATTTGAAATAATTTATATCAACATAAATATATTATAATGTTATGTAAAATATATTAATTTAAGTTAGAAAATTTTATTATTTATATTAATTATAAAAAAATTATAAATTTTAAAATATTCTTTAACAATATGTGAAGTTGGAACAACTCAAAATATAACCCTTACTTGATTTAAAAATACACTAGGTCTAATTCATATAGCTTAAATTCGTCTAAATTAACTTAAGGTCAAAATGGGTCAGGACAGACCTGATTTTGAACACTCCAGTGAATTTTCTGATTCTCCATACCCTTACTTATTATGCAATTGTCCATTTCATTGGGAAGTAATAGGTACAAGCATATTTATACGAACAACAATAAAATAATAAAAAAACACATTACATAAGAAAATATTTATGATTCTAAATTAGGAACTAGGACCAAGTTTAACCCAATCAAAACTTTTGGCCGAAATTAGACTAGCTTTAACCTGATTTAACTCACTTTATAATCACTCATAGTTATGGGGTAAGCTAACTCATTTTTCTTGATATTGTCATACACTTTAATATAAATGTTTTAAATTACAAAATATCGAGATAAGATATTTTAATATGATTTATTTTCTTTTAAAATAAATTAAATAATTGAATTACGACATAAGAATTGGTGTAATCCATACAAATTACATAATAGATATTATCTTGATAATTTAAAAAACTTTATTTTGATAAATAAAAATTCCTCTTTGAAATAATAAATATTAAAAATATATTTCATAGTTATAATTATTTTTACTAGAATTTCATCACTTTAACTATTCAACAATCTTGATAAATTTTAACTGAAATTTTGTCAAGTTTTTTTTCTGAGAATGCAAGTAACTAGAGGCACGTGCTTCCATTTTATTTGACGTACACGTTCAAGTACATAATTTGCACACAAAGTACATAACATGAATTGTTACATTATACTACTGAATTGGGAAAAGCATCCTTGTTTTAGGGTATGCCAATTTTTTATTCAAATAATGGCACTGAGTCAAAGCGGCACAAAGTCAGTTGTATTTAATGCTTTGAGTCATTGACAGAATTATGCTAACAATTACTCCTAGTTGCTAAGCATACATCAACTAATTAAGAGGCTCAATCAATCAGTGTTTAATTGTTTTGATTAATCGTGCATGCACACTAATTATTCCATTTAATAATGAAAAATAATAGTAATATATATTTTTGGTCATTTTTTAAATTTATTTTATTATTAATTCACTTTATATATTTAAAAATTATTAAAAAAATATTAACAATACTTATTTTTAAACTAATAATAAAGTAAATATTAAAAAAATATTTAAAAGAATATATTACTAAAATTTTTCTTTAATAATATATATCATAATAGTTAATTAAGTGTTTGTTACGAGTTGTCGACCACTCAAACACATTCAACTCACGGATTAGTTGCTGACTAGGCCAGGGGTTTTAGAATAAACCACTTGCTCAACAAACAAACAAAGCTCATTAACAAGTATAAACCTATGTATGTGCATAGATTCTCCCGTTTTGCTTGCAAAGCACATCTATGCTACTCAGTAGTTCTAGAGTATAACCCTAGGATCATGCGCATTTTGAATCTTTAATTAGTATAGGGAGAATTCTATGATATTCATTTTTTTAATTCTTATATTCTTACATCAAAAAGTGTATACACTCATTTTCACACCTCATATAATACCATTCATTATACATATTTTTTCTATTATTTTTCTCACTCAATCACATCTATAAAAAATAGTGTGAATAATAATACACCCTAAAAAGAAGTATAAGACTATCTTTTTCTTTTTTTAGATATAATATTTAGAATGAATTATTAAACATTTAATTAGTTATTAATTTTGTAAATATTTATTATGAAATCAGCATATAAATTTAATGAATGATTAACAACTCATCTTAAATACCATATTCATCATAGTATTAGAAAAATTCTCTTAGTGTAATTTTTTGTATTGTGTAGTATTTTATTGTTTTGAGTTTTGAATTTATGAAAAGGCTGTGAGAAAAAAATTTAATGGCCAAAAAAAGGAAAATTTTTCAATAAAATGACTAGATTCTGTGTTGAAAAAAGAATTTCAAACAAAAAAAAGAATAGACAAAACACAAAAATCATTTGTGCAATACTTTAAAAAGTAAATAGTCACTTTAATATTTAAATATTTCAAACAATAATATTTTAGTCTTTATAAAAAAAAGATAATAATTTAGTCTTTCACATTTAAAAAAATACTTTAGTCTCTAAAAAAATCAATGTGATAAGATTTTAAAACTTTCAAAGATTAAAGTATGTATCTTTTTTTTTTTGAGAAACTAAAGTATTATTATTCAAAATAATCAAAGATTAAAGTGATTATTTACTCTATAAAAATTATTAAGTACTAATTATCCACTACTGAACATCTCATCTATATAGATTGATGACATTTTTTTTTTATTATATAGAAACTTATTAGAGAGATTAAAAGAGATAATTATTAAATTATATAGATTTGTGCAAAAAAAATATATATATATATATATATATATATATATATATATATGACACTGCATAAATTTTTAAAAAGTATATAATATAAAACATTTTGTTTATATAAGATATTCTTTTTATGCATGTGCAAGCAACTTGCTTGAATTTGACTTACCTATTAAATATACATATTTAGTCGGCTGAAATGACATCAACTTTAGATTTTGAGGATAGGGATGGTAAAAATACTTATGTTCATGGAGATTCGTGGACATTACCAGTTATGAGATGAAAGATCAACCTGTTTAAAAAATGTGAGTGCGGGTGGAGACAAAGGTGAAAGTGTAAATTATAGTAGTGGTCTTGTTGCCAACTCGTAAAATATATTTTTATTTAATATACTATATATATTATGTTCTTTTTTATTATTTTAAGATGATATAAAAATATATATTTTTTGTTACTTTAAAATGAATTTTTTAATAAATGAACATATAATGATAAAAAAATTTGAAATATATATTATTCATATAATAATTATTTATATAAATTAATTATTATAAAATATAATTAAATTTAGTATATTATTTATGATATTCTTTTAATTTTATAAAAATCTTAAATTGTTAAACAAAATTATAATATGTAATATTAAAATTTATTTTATTTTTTTGTGATTTTTAAATTTTTTGAATTATTAAATACTTACAAATATTTCTAAAATATTAATTTACCCATAAATATCATAAATGGATACATGCGATTATCGCATCAGTGACTGACATTCCTAATTGAGGAGTAACAAATTTCATCAGTATTTTATACAGTTTTTTTTTTTAAATTTACACAACATATTTTACAAAACTCTTAGTTGTTTGAACAATACAACATTTTTTGCATCAGTGATACAAAAATATCATTATCGCATCAGTGACTGACATTTTTTGCTCTCTCTTTTCTTGTTCATTTTGATAAATTCTTAGTTGTACCTGAAGCAATACATTTTTGTTGCTCTATGTCA
This sequence comes from Ormosia semicastrata, assembly GCA_029884595.1. Classification (NCBI taxonomy): domain Eukaryota; kingdom Viridiplantae; phylum Streptophyta; class Magnoliopsida; order Fabales; family Fabaceae; genus Ormosia; species Ormosia semicastrata. The sequence continues at coordinate 7,897,484 of JAQQTO010000037.1, forward strand.
CTTATTCTTTGTCACACAAGATGTGTGAGCCATTTTTGTTTTCTTAAATTAAATTCTTTTTAATTTTTTTAAAATATTAACTATAATTAACCAAAAATAAAAAAAATCATGCTGTAACTCATTCCAAATCATTCAACCACATCTCTTTCACTCCCTCTTCCCCCTTCCAAGAGGGCCACGCATTGGATTAAATACATGTTTTAACTTCTAAGAGAAAGAATTGTTATTCTTTTATCTGCTTTCTTGCCTTATTATTATAAGTATACGGTTCTTTTAACCAAACTGCCAGGATATGTTCCTAACTCAACCTAGGTTACCTCTATTAATTTCCATTGATGTAAAGATACATTCTAATTTTGCAATCCTTACCTTTTGGGGTGTGAAACACAGTGCATTTGGACGATTCGGAGGTGTAGTTGATATGCGAGATTGATTCAACTGCGTGGGCCTCGTGGGAGGGAAGAAGAGGAATGAGTTGAGAGATTTGGACAGCAGATTTTTGGTTAATTATGGTTGATATTTTAAGAAAAAAATTTAATTTAAAGTGACAAAAATGATATACGCATCTTATTCGACAAAGAATAAGTGACATAGAGTGAGGGAAATGTTTTACTTCGAGTATGTTTAAGAATTTCTTTTTCTTTTTCTCCTTCCTATCAATGGCCCACCTCCCACTTTGTGAACTTTTGTGAGATAGTTTTTTTTTATATAGCACTAATATTTTAAAATGATCGTCAATATGATATCTGATATGCATTATATTAAATATTTTGATACTTTTAAATATTTTTTATCTATATATAATTTAATTATTTTTTAAATTTTTGTCGTATCATTGCATTCGTGTCGTGTCGTATTGATGTCCCGTATCTATAAATATATATATGCTTCCTAGGTTTTTTTATGCAAGAATAATTTCTCTTTATATTTATATAAATACAACAACTCCCCAGTAGATGATAAATTCCTTATTTTCAGGGAGTATTTGAATTTCAAGACTCAAAGTGTCCCTGGTTGAATTTGGCCTTTGATTTGAATTGAAAAACTGGCTGCTGGGAAACCCAAATGAGAGGAAACTTCGAATTAGTATCGGAATTATTGTATTTATAGCATTGGTCCATGCATCAAGTCTAGCCATTTGGATTTTTCTCTCTTTTGGGTCTACTTGCTAGTTGGCTTTTGAATTGAGTGGTCAGGAATGCGACACCTAACATGTACAAAACATTTTGAAAATCTGAAAGATTTACATAGAATAAAAAAATCTATACAAGTAAATTTGGTATATACATGAAAGTGAGCATTTTTGTTATACATCTAAAGAGTTAAGAGAAGGAAAGGCAATAAAGCACTTGTGGAGAAAATCGAATATGAGGGCCATACTGTTGAGAGTATTGCTATTGCACTGTTATGAGCCCAACAGATCTTGGGTTTCCTTGATTGAGTCAGAATTTCTAATGTTGGGAATGTGAAACGCAAATGTACAAATTGGAGGCCTATTAAAAGGAAATAGAAATGGGTTTAAGATAAGACATGTGTTGGACTTTACTTTTCTCCAAGAAAAAACCCATTAGCCCAACTCAATTTGGATGTGATATCCCTAGTAGAACTTCATCCAAGAACACCTTCATGTCATGCTCCCATATCTCTTCTCCATCAATCTCTTAAAAGCTCCCAATCTTCCATCTCCAAGGTACACATAAGAAGTGGCTCCAACTCCTATCTTAATCCAGAAGTCCTCTATGGTCATCCTCAACTCTTCCGGTGCATATTTCCTCAGCCTCAAAGTCTTCTATTGTGTGACCTGTCTATTTTTTTTTTTTCAAAAAAACACTCAACTATAGTTAACAAGAAATGGAAAGAGCATACAGGAGGAAATGTGTTTTTATTTCTGCATTTCTGATAAAATTCATAGGAAGCTGATAAACATTCGTGTAATAATTAGCTGTTCACTATTCAGAGGCACTGAATGATAGTGAAAGCCAGAAAGGATGATTTTTCAATGGGACTTCCTTCGTTTAGGCCCATGACCTTGTTTGTATGACTTGGGTATAGATGACCCATTAAATTGGATAAGGATAGCCCATGAGTTGGCAGGCTTAAGAATTTTTCAATTGTAAATTGGAATCAATATCAGATCAAAAAAAAAAATGGAATCAATAAACTAGAGTAGAAAACGTACAGTCATACACACACTTCTATGGTTTTGGGGGAAAGTCTAAATGGACCTAAAATTTTTTGGTTTATGGATAAATCATTGATTTTGGATCATTAGTTTATTATTAAAATAAATCAATAGCTTAGATTAAAAGTTAAATTTTTACAGATTTTAAATAGTAACACTTATATTTGTACAAAAATTTAATTAAATCATTTTTTTACGAATAACTATAAATATAAAAAATTTACAAATTTTAATTGATAATTTTTACATACACTCATATCTATATATAAATACTATTAAATAAAATCGATTGATGAACCCAAATTTGTTGGGTCCATATTAACATCCTCATGGTTTTGGAATTGCATTGATTCTTCAAGAGTTGTTAAGGTCTTTTTAGGAAAAGCTTGGTGTGTACACCAATAGGTGCACCCGGATAATTCTAATATGGACCTCTTAAAAAGAGGTCTATAGATGGACCATGACTTTTGAGCCATTAATTTATTGTTGAAATAAATAACTCAGATTAAAAGGTAAATTTTAACTAATAATATTCAGATTCACACAAAAATTTAGTCAGATCATTTTTTACAACTGTATATACAAATATTTTACAGATTTCAACTAATAATTTTTTTATACATCCAGATTTATATATAAATACTTTCAAATTAAAAAGGAAGGTGGTACATCTCCATATTAGTATCCTCCGATGCACATCCTTGGTTGGTCCTCATTATGAAGAAAGGAAATCAGGAGGCTTTTGTCAAGCACCTTGTGTTGTTTGGGTGGACCGATACACTTCAAATTTACTTGATATTATAAGTTTTAAGGTACTTTAACTGGTTAACACTTATTTAATTAGAAATTCTTTTGTTATTTACGTTATAATATATTAAATGGTGTTTTTTATGTTATAGTCCTTTAGACAAAAAACTCATTCCAATGCTCAATCTCTTTAGTTTGATGAAAGGATTATGAACATCACATATCTCCACATCAGTATGATATTGTCCACTTTAGGCCAAGTCCTCATGGATTTATTCTTGGGCTTTTACCCCAAAAGGCTTCATACCAATGGAGATATATGTCCATACTTATATACCCATGATCCTCCCCACTTCTAGCCAATGTGGGACTTTGGTCGCACACCCAACAATCTTCCCCTCGAACAAATGACCATTGAGCCTCCCCTCAAACAATCATCCATCCGTCCACTCTCTACCAACCAGGATTCTCCACTCCACTGTGATTCCGCACACGCCTTAACATGGAGCACCACCTGTCTCAATATAGCTCATTCACGGATCCCATCGTGAGCTAACCGAGGCCCACCACCTTCATTCGACATTCTGAGGATTCATCTACCATGGCTAACTCCGGGGCATGACTCTGATACCAATTGAAAGGACTATGAACATCATATATCTCCATATTAGTATGATATTGTCTACTTTGGGCAAACCCTCATAGACTTGCTCTTGGGCTTTTACCCCAAAAGGCCTCATACCAATGGAGATATATGTCCATACTTATATACCTATGATCCTCCCCACTTCTAGCCAATGTGGGACTTTGGTCGCACACCCAATACTGTAGGGTACCAGAGTTATGGAAACAGTAACATACAACTAAAATAGAGTTGAGAAAATTAGAATTGATACAAAATATTTAGCGTGAAAAACTCTCTAATGGTGATGAGGAAAAAACCACGGGCAATAATAGAATGTTTTCACTATGTAGAAGAAAAACTACAACTTCTCTCTAATTATAAGGAGAGAATAATAACATTCTCTCTTGATATAAGATAGGAGAATACATCTCTCTATATATAAAATAAGAAAGACTATCAGAAGACACTATGTGATATTTTTATATGGAAATGAGATGCTAAAATCATTGGAAAATGTCTTTATTTATAGGCGAGAACCTCCCCCATCAAACTGCTCCACCGAAAGAAACGAAGAAAAATTGGAGGAGGTCTGCTAGCTATCCAACTACCACATGCCTTCATTGAAAATCAAGTCATTTTCTTTGACAAGCCACTAAAATAAGCCACTGTTCTTGACTTTGAAAGCCAAAGAAATGACTTTACGTTCACAATCTCCCACTTAAAGTCACTTTTGGTGAGCTTTCAAAACCTTTCACATCTTACTTGTTTCATGTTGCTTATGTTTTTGATAGGCCATAAGACGATTTACACCATTTAAACTTGTCAGAGCTTATTGGTTTTATCATAACGTCTGCTAGGTTATCTTTGGTGTGAATCTTTTGCATATCCACACTCCCTTCTTTTACTACTTCTCGAACAAAGTGATATTGAACTCCTATGTGCTTTGTTCTAGAATGAAAGGCTGGATTCTTTGTAATGTGCAAGACACTCTAACTGTCACAATACAAATGAATCTTTTGTTGCTTGTGTCCGAGTTCCTCCATTAACCTTTTAATCTAAATTGCTTCCTTACATGCTTGCGTAGCTATATATTCAGATTTTGTAGTAAACAAAGCTACAACAATTTGTAACTTTGATAACCAGCTCACAGCTCCTCCTGCAAGTGTAAACACATAGCCTGTAGTAGATTTCCTTTTATCTAGATCACTTGCAAAATCTGAATCAACATATCCCCTGATAATAAATTCTGATCCTCAAAAACATAATGCAGCACCTGATGTCCCTTTAATGTACCTTAGGATCTTCGTAACAGTATTTCAATGCTCTTTACCAAGATCTGTCATAAAATGACTGACCGTACCAATTGCTTGAGCAATATCTGGTCTAGTACAAATCATAGTATACATAAGACTTCCCACTGCTGATGTACACGGTACTCGAGACATTTTCATCCTCTCCGCTTCATTGCTAGGACACATACTTGAGGATAGTTTATAATTAATAGGAAATGGGATAGAGACTGACTTACAATCTTGCATGTTGAAGCACCGCAAGATTTACTTCATGTAGTTCTTTTGAGAAAGCCAAATCTTCCTATCTTTTCTGTCTCGGTAAATTTGCATCCCTAATATCTTGTTTGCTAGTCCCAGGTCCTTTATATCAAACTCCCTAGCCAACTGTACCTTCAATTCTTGGACTCGATCTTTATTGGGGCCTACCACCAACATGTCATCCACGTATAATAGTAAGATGATAAAATCATCGTCACTAAACCTCTTGTAATATGTACAATGGTCTGAACTCAGTCTGTTGTATTTGAGGCTAATAATGAAGAAATCAAATCTCTTGTATCAACACCTTGGCATTTGCTTTAGACTGTACAGATATTTAGTTAACCTGCAAACTAAGTTTTCCTTGGCTTTTTCTTTAAAGCCTTTTGGTTGGAGCATATATATCTTTTCTTCTAGCTCTCCATGAAGAAAAGTAGTTTTCACATCTAGTTGTTCAAGATGTAAATCAAATGCAGCACACATAGCCAAGACTACTCTGATAATGGTAAGTCTGACAACTGAAGAAAATATCTCATTAAAATCAATTCTTTCTTTCTGAGTATACCCTTTGACCACCAGCCTTGTACGATATCGTTCCACTTGATCGTTGTCATCTCGTTTGATCTTATAGACCCATTTGTTACTAATGACTTTTCGTCCTTTTGGAAGTTCAACAAGTTCTCATGTCTTGTTTTAATATAGGGCTTCCATTTCTTCTTGCATTACTGCCATCCACAAAGAAGTTTCTGAGCTACTCACAGCCTCCTGAAAGGTTGATGACTCTCCTTCTTCTGTTAGAAGACAATATGCATTATGGCTTGCCATAACATAATTTGAGTGCCATGATGGTTGCCTTATCTGACGAGTTGACCGCTGATGTGTGTGAAACATCATCATATTTTGTTCTTGTTTTGCATGCATTCTTAGGCATTTTAGGTATTTTAATTTTTTTTAAATTTATTTTTCCTTTAGTTCGGATAACTGCGGTGTTTTTTGTGTTGTTGTGCAGGATTGGTGCTAAATTGGCCTTGAAATGGGTGGAAAGCTGGCATGATTGAAGTTGGGGCTTTATGGATAGCAAACAGGGGCGAAAAGCTCACTCCAGAGAGATCCACGGTCTGCTTATGGAATTTCCCATGGCCATGGATCGAGCAGCAACTTGAAAAACCATAAGAGAAACTCCAGAGAGTTCCACGGCCAGGCCGTGGAATTTTCCACGGTCGTGGAATTCAAGCTTATGCAGAATTATCCTATGGCAGAGAGATCCACGGCCAGCCCGTGGAATTTTCCACTGCCGTGGATCGCAGTATGAGACAGTTTTTAAGTTTTATTTTTTATTTCTTTTGGGGGTTTTAGCCAGTTAAAACCCTAAGGGTATAAATAGATGTTTTGAATACAGTTTTAGGGACGAATTTCTATTTGAATGAGGCACGTTTGGAGGCTCTCAATCTTCATTTTTCTCTTCTCTTCTCTCTTTGCTACGGGTTTGGATGTTCTTTATGTTATTTTCTTGTTTCTTCTTCTTCATGTCTGAGTAGTTCTCTTTGTTTTTAGGATTGGGCAATGCCCTTTGGTACTTTGATAATGATTAATTGACTTTGTTTACCCCTTTTATTAATCTTAAATGTTATTTGATTCAATCATTATTGCGCTTATTCATATAAATTTACTGGCCACATATTTGTATCTCATAGATATCTAGGGACGTACTGAGAGGTGAACCTAGGTGTTGAAACCATAAGAATTAAACTTAAGGTCTAAATCACGAGAGTAGATTTAGCCTTTCGAGGATTCAATGAATTACCATAAAGCATAATGAGTTCAATTTAAATTCAATTACCACGAGAGTAGGAATTGGTTTAATTGGGCACAATTCTTGTCTCTTGAGGAAGAACATTAACTAATTTAGGGTAATTCACCTTCAATTGAATTTTAATTTTAATAAAAGATTTATCAATTAGGATTTATCTTGTATCATTGTGGTTACCCCCAATCTTGGAAGCTTTCTTGCATTTGAAAACCTCTCTTAATAACTTGCTATTTTTTTCCTTAATTTTGCACTTTAGTATTTATTTATTTAATTACTTTGTTACTACGTTCTTGTCCATCAACAATTATATTTCCTTTGTTTAATTTAATTTAATTAATTAATTAATTGGTATTCATAAATACAGTCCCTATGGATTCGATCTTTTTATTACTTGACGATGAAACCGTACACTTGTGGATTTCACGCATCAACCGCCGAAATTCTGTATCATTGGCCACATATGGTTCTTGTTCCTTGTGCTCTGGTTCTTGTTCTGCTTCAGAGGAATTTTTTTCTCCAACTTTTCCATCTATCTGTACCGTAGTAGTCTCTTTCCAAGTGTTGACATCTTCTTGTTCACTTTGCAGTTCATTTTCTATAAATATCACATCTCTACTAACAATAACCTTGCTGGTAGTGGGATCCCACAGGCGATACCCCTTAACACCTTCAGCATAACCCAAGAATATGCATTTCCTAGATTTTAAATCCAGCTTTATTCTTTCTTGGGAATTGAACATCACATATGCAAATATTCGAACACATGAAGAGAAGAATAATCTACTGACTTACCATTCCACATCTCCATTGGTGTCTTTAAACCAGTTGCTGTTGATAGCGACCGATTTAACACGTAGTAGGCAGTTTTAACTGCTTCTACCCTAAAAAGATTTGGCTAGACCTGCAGTTCGCAACATAACTCTTGTTCTTTCTAGGGGAGTTATATTCATCTGCTCTGCTACATCATTCTGTTGAGGTGTGTGTGCAATTGTAAACTGCCTTTGAATACCCTCTTGCTTGCAAAATGTGAGAAAATTGCTATCTGTATATTCTCTTCCATTGTCTGTCCTCAAGCACTTAATCCTTTTTCCGGATTCAAGTTCTACTCTTGCTTTGAAGTCCTTGAAGATTGGAAACAAATTTGACTTCTTCTTGATTGGGTACATTCATAATCTCCTGGAGTAATCATCAATCAATGATGCAAAGTATTTTGCTCTTCCTAAGGATATTTCTAGTGACTCCCACACATCAAAATGAATTAAGTCTAGTATGTGCTTGCTTCTGGCAGTTGATCTATCAAACTTTAATCTATGCTGCTTGCTTGTAACACAATGCTCACAAAGAGGTAAGTTTACTAATTTGAGCCTGAGAATGAGATCACGTTCCACGAGAATCTTTAAATCATGTTCCGACATGTGGCCTAATTTACAATGCCACATTATCGTTGATTTTTCTTGGCCGGCTGATACAACTGATGCGTCTACCTTTTGCAACGTTTCTCCTTAAAGCATGTATAAATTTGTCGCGATCTTTTCTGCTTTCATCACCACAATAGCACCTTTAACCACCTTCAAGATCCCATCTTTAATATACGTCTTGCATTCGAGGTTATCCAATTGCCTAATAGATAATAAATTATTCTTTAAACTTTTCACATGTCGTACCCCTTGAATTGTGCAAACTGTATCATCGTGTAATTTTATTTTGACAGTACCAACTCCAGCAATCTGCAAGACATGATCATTTCCCATGAACACAAATCCTTCTGAGATAGGTTCATAAGAACTAAACCAGTCTTGTTGTGAAGTCATGTGCCATGTTGCTCCTGAATCCATTATCCAAACATCAGTGAGCTGTTTTCCGCCTTTGGAACCAACTGCTACTTCGCTATAAAAGATTTCTCTATCATCAAAGGTACTTGCAACACATCCTTGAAAGGTTATTGCTTCAGGAGCTTTTTCTGTATTTTTTTAGTTTGCCAACAATCTTTCTTCAAATGCCTTCTCATGCCACAATGGTAGTATTTGAAGTTCTTCCTTCTTCGTAACTTTGATCTACTCTGATCTCTGCTCCTACTAGAGTCACATTCCGTTGATCTTTCCCTCGTCATAGATAAAGCCTCTGTTTGTTTTGAGCTTTCAAAATTGTCCTCCTTGTTCTTCCGCTTAAGTTATTCTTCAAGAATAGCAGCAGCAACATCAACAAATTAAAGACTATCAACAATATTATTATTTGTTATATTGATGATGAGTTGATCATAAGAGTCATGTAGACTTTGAAGTAGAAGCTCTGCACGTTCATTTTCCACCATGTTATAATCTAATGCGGTTAGCTGGGAAAATAGTGTATTCAGATTATTGATGTGATCTGTTACTGTCATAAATTCACTCATTCGAAGAGTATAAAGCCTCATTTTTAAGAATATTCAGTTGTGAAGTGACTTGACCTCGTACAATTTGGTGAGTGCATCCCAAATCTCCTTCGCCGTCTTCTTTTCTGCAACACTTGACAAAACTGAATATGCCTAAGCTAGATGCAAGTTGCCAGTAGCAGTGTCATCTATCTCATTCCACTTGTCATTAGGTATCCCAATGGATCTGCCTTCAATTGCTGCTAAGCAATTGTCCTTCATCAAGATTGCCTTTATCTTCAGTTTTCATAAGGAGAAATTATTCTCATTGAACCTCTTAATCTCATATTTTGTTGTCATGATATTAACAATAATCTGTTTCTCAACTGGATCGACTTACTCTATTTCACCATGAATAGTATCGTATACGTGAACAGTATTGTATATATATATCGTATCGGGACAAACCTCTTATACGTTAACAATACTGTAAAAGTATACAACCACACGTGTAAATAGTAACTATGAACAATACTCATAGCGTGAATGGTACCAGTATGAATAGTAACTATAAACAGGACCCGTGACTCTGATACCATTGTAGGATATCAAAGTCATGGAAACAATAACACACAATTAAAATAGTATTGAGAAAATTGAAATTGATACAAAATATTTAATGTGAAAAATATTCTAATGGTGATAAAAGAAAAGCCACAAGCAAGATTAGAAAGTTTTCACTATATGACAGAAAAATTATAATTTCTCTCTAATTACAAGGAGAGAACAATAACACTCTCTTGAGATAAGAGAATATACATTTCTTTATATAAAATAAAAAAGACTCTCAAAAAATATTATATGATATTTCTATGTAAAAATGAGATACTAAAATAATTGAAAGAGATCTCTATTTATAGGCGAGAACCTCCTCCCATCAAACTACTCCACCGAAAAAGACAAAAAAAAAAATTAGAAGAGGTTTGCAAGGTATCCAACTATCACATGCCTTCGTTGAAAATCAAGTCATTTTCTTTAACAAGTCACCAAAAACAAGCCACCTTCTGCCAAAGAAATAACTTTACGTTCACGTTAGAAAACAAAACGAGATCAATTGAAAGTAGAAGAAAAAAATGGGTGGATTCTCTTGTTTGAACAACGACGTAAATAGTCAAAGGGAAACGCTGTAAAATTACAACTCCACAAATAGTTTTCTCCTCCACCAAGAATGATGGCTAATAGTTACAGTTACACACAATCACTTTAGTCCTAGAAGGAAAACAGGGCAAATAAATCAAACAAGGGTGGGAGAGAAAAATAAGGAGGGAAAGGGAGAGGGGAACGATAATTTTTATTTATTTTTTCCTGTTGAACGGCTGTGAACAATTCCAATTAACAAAGACAAAGAGAGTACACTGTGCGGTTGAATCAACATCATATTATCATATAGGCTTCAAGGGGATGGGGAAAGGACTATTGGGGACAGGGAGAGCAAAGGATAGGAAAGGGCAAATCACAAATGGGAAGGGGAGGGGAGGAGACGGGAGATGCAGAGTGAGAAGTGAGAACAGGGTCGAGAAAGGAATGAAATTAAATAATTTTTATAAATTAAAATGTTTTTAATTAATTTTATATAAAAATATTATAAAATTTATCTATATCTATGTTTCTATATAATTATACACTAAAGTGGGAAATATTTTTTAAGTTATATTAAAATGGGAAAATGGATTCCCACTTGTTTATGAGGAGTTAAAAAGTCCTTACATAATTATATACATACAATAAAAGTTAGCTTTTGAAACTATGTACTAATACCTCATTTAAATTGTTTATGATCGAAAAATATTAAATAGCTTTGCTTCTTCTCATTTGTATTTATTGAGGACTGATGTGGCATACTAAAAACAAATAACTTTTTATATTCTCTTCAATTTCTATAATGAATAATAAAAACACTATAATTAGATAAAAAAAAAAAAAAAAACACTAATTAATTATATGTGATGCATCATTAATATTAGATTAAATTAAAATTTTGGTTCATATAATTTATACTCAATTTTAATTTAAGTTTTTATAATTTTTTTAAATTAATTTTTATATTTATAAATATTTTAAAATAGTCATTATTGTTAATTTTTATTTTAATATCATTAATTTAATTCTTATTAAGCATCTTACGAAAAAAAAACATCTGAAAGAATATTTATTAGACAAAAAACTATTTGCTAAGAAGAAATAAATATATACTAAAATGAATAAACACCTTATTTAATATTTTATAAAAAATAAGTATTTAAAAGAGTTCTAATTGAGTAAAGAAATATTTACTTTATTAGTTAAGCGACGATATTATAACAATGTTATAATAGAAATTAATGACATGTATTATCTCAAAAACTTTTGTAAATGTGAGAATTAATTTAAAATAAAAAAATTATAAAAACCAAATTAAAAATAAGTGTAAACTATAAAGATCAAAACTTTAATTTAAACTTAATATTAATTAAATAACTCAACCAAAACATTAAATACATAACACTTTATTTATATGTATATAAATCAACATATTGGATATTTATCACATTAGAGAATTTCCATTTAATATTATCTCTTCAATACTAACTACAAACATTAATATACAAATAATATAGGTTGAATAATAATTTCGATAAAAAAATGCAAATTACTCAAAATAATATCAACACTATATAAATAAATATTTGAGTAAATTACACCCACCTCCTTCTAAGTTTGATAATATTACACTCACCTCATTCTTTTTTAAAATTGACACTCACTCTCATTAATTGATCAAGTTACATAATTGTGTAAATATTATCAGTTAAAATTTATAAGATTTTCAGCATTTACAATTATTTATGAAAAAAAAATATTTTTAAAAAAAATATTATTATGTATAAATATTACCAGTTAAAATCTGGTAATATTTTTTTATCGATTAAAATTTGATTTAAAAATGTATATATTTTTTCAAAAAACTCCTTACACACACCCACAGAGAAAATTATAAAAGTTTTTTTATAAAAAAATATTATTATATATAAATATTACTAATTAAAATCTGTAAGGTTTTCAGTATACAAAATTATTTTTAGTATATGCAGTTTTTTTATAAATAACTGTGAATGCTGAAAACTCTATAGATTTTAACTGATAATATTTACACAATTATGCAACTTGATCAATTAATTGAGGGGTGAGTGTCATTTTTAAAAAAAAATGAGGCTGATATTTTTTTTAAAAAAATATTTTTTTATAAATAACTGTGAATGTTGAAAACCTTATAGATTTTAACTGATAATATTTATACAATTATGTAACTTGATCAATTAATGGAGATGAGTATCATTTTTAAAAATAAATAGGACTGAGTGTAATATCATCAAACCTGGAGGGGGTAAGTGTAATTTACTCTAAATGTTTATAAAACAATATATAACTGCATCATTGTATGGCCGTTTGGTTTATGTGTTGGGGAGACTTCTATCATGGACTCAACATGTTTAAGTTTATGAATAAATAACTTTTTTTTTTAATTTGATAGTATTTATATGTAAAATTAAGATATATAAAAAAATTATCAATTAAAATTTTTAATTTTTTTATATATATAATTATTTATATAAAAAAATAATTTAATTAAATTTTTATAGGAATCTAAAATATTATTAATTAAAATCTATATTTTAACCTGAGTCATTAATTTATTTTAATAATAAATTAATTACTCAAAGTCATAATTCATCAATAAATCTCTTTAGATTCATATTAAAATTTTCCATGGACATTATACACTGTTCCGCTGGGGTGAAAGCGTGGAACATTTTCATCGTTTGAAAGTTTTTTTTTTTTGACACAGCAATTGACCTTCCCAATTCTAACAGTAATGGATCGGTCTTCTACCTCAAGTGAGTCAACCGTCGGACGTGACGGGTCCAATGCCAATGACGGATCAGAAATTTTAGTCAATGGGGGTAAAGTTGGAATTTTATCGGTGAGAAGAAAGTCATATTTTTATATTTTAAAAATATTAAATAATATTTTTATTATCAATATTATCAAATATTTTTCTCTCTATATATATAATCAAACAATTATTTAATAATATTATATGAATTTTACATTTTATTATTATAAATTTACTAATTTATCTATATATAAAAATAAAAATTACACATATAAAAATATAAAAAAACATATATCTATATAAGATAAAAAAAAATTATAAAATAGAGTGAAGCGTGTGTACTCCTTTGGGACGTGGATCCGTCCCTGGGTCCAGCCATGGCTGGCCAAATGGAGCTACTCAAGCTCGCGGTTTTCAGCGATTTCTCATGCGATTCATGCAAAAAAACAAAAACCCATAAAGAATATTCGTAAATATCTATCAACCCATAAATATCATACATGGGTACATGCGATAGGATCAGAGTGAGTACATTCCTAATTGAGGAGTAACAGATTTCATCAGTATTTTATACAGTTTTTTTAAATAAAAAAAATTTACACAACAAATTTTACAAAACTCTCATAAATATCATTTTTTACTCTCTCTTTTCTTGTTCATTTTGATAAATTCTTAGTTGTACCTCAAGCAATACATTTTTGTTGCTCTATGTCACTTATTCTTTGTCACAAGAGATGTGTAAGCCATTTTTGTTTTCTTAAATTAAATTCTTTTAATTTTTTTAAAATATTAACATAATTAACCAAAAATAAAAAAATCATGCTGTAACTCATTCCAAATCGTTCAACCACATCTCTTTCACTCCCTCTTCCACCTTCCAAAGAGGGCCACGCATTGGATTAAATACATGTTTTAACTTTTAAGAGAAAGAATTGTTATTCTTTTATCTGCTTTCTTGCTTATTATTATAAGTATACGGTTCTTTTAGCCAAACTGCCAGGATATGTTCCTAACTCAACCTAGGTTACCTCTATTAATTTCCATTGATGTAAAGATGCATTCTAATTTTGCAGTCCTTACCTTTTGGGGTGTGAAACACAGTGCATTTGGACGATTCGGAGGTGTAGTAGGTATGCGAGATTGATTCAACTGCGTGGGCCTCGTGGGAGGGAGGAAGAGGAGTGAGTTGAGAGATTTGGACAGCAGATTTTTGGTTAATTATGGTTGATATTTTAAGAAAAAAATTAATTTAAAAGGACAAAAATGATACACGCATCTTATATGACAAAGAATAAATGACATAGAGTAAGGGAAATGTTTTGCTTCGAGTATGTTTAAGAATTACTTTTTTTTTTCTTCCTATCAATGCCCACTTCTCACTTTATGAACTTTTGTGAGATAGTTTTTTTTAATGTAACACCAATACTTTAAAATGATCATTAATATAATATTTAATATGTATTATATCAGATATTTTGATACTTTTAAATATTTTTTATTTATATATAGTTTAATTTTTTTAAATTTTTGTTGTATCATTGCATTCGTGTCATGTCGTATCGGTGTCCCGTATCTATAAATATATATGCTTCTTAGGTTTTTAATTGAAGAATAATTTCTCTTTATATTTATATAAATACAACAACTCCCCAGTAGATGATAAATTCCTTGTTTTCAGGGAGTATTTGAATTTCAAGACTCAAAGTGCCCCTGGTTGAATTTGGCCTTTGATTTGAATTGAAAAACTGGCTGCTGGGAAACCCAAATGAGAGGAAACTTCGAATTAGTATCGGAATTATTGTATTTATAGCATTGGTCCATGCATCAAGTCTAGCCATTTGGATTTTTCTCTCTTTTGGGTCTACTTGCTAGTTGGCTTTTGAATTGAGTGATCAGGAATGCGACACCTAACATATACAAAACATTTTGAAAATCTGAAAGATTTACATAGAATAAAAAAATCTATACAAGTAAATTTGGTATATACATGAAAGTGAGCATTTTTGTTATACATCTAAAGAGTTAAGAGAAGGAAAGGCAATAAAGCACTTGTGGAGAAAATCGAATATGAGGGCCATATTGTTGAGAGTATTGCTATTGTACTGTTATGAGCCCAACAGATCTTGGGTTTCCTTGATTGAGTCAGAATTTCTAATGTTGGGAATGTGAAACCCAAATGTACAAATTGGAGGCCTATTAAAAGGAAATAGAAATGGGTTTAAGATAAGACATGTGTTGGACTTTACTTTTCTCCAAGAAAAAACCCATTAGCCCAACTCAATTTGGATGTGATATCCCCAGTAGAACTTCATCCAAGAACACCTTCATGTCATGCTCCCATATCTCTTCTCCATCAATCTCTTAAAAGCTCCCAATCTTCCATCTCCAAGGTACACATAAGAAGTGGCTCCAACTCCTATCTTAATCCAGAAGTCCTCTATGGTCATCCTCAACTCTTCCGGTGCATATTTCCTCGGCCTCAAAGTCTTCTATTGTGTGACCTGCCTATTTTTTTTTTTTTTAAAAACACTCAACTATAGTTAACAAGAAATGGAAAGAGCATACAGGAGGAAATGTGTTTTTATTTCTGCATTTCTGATAAAATTCATAGGAAGCTGATAAACATTCGTGTAATAATTAGCTGTTCACTATTCAGAGGCACTGAATGATAGTGAAAGCCTGAAAGGATGATTTTTCAATGGGACTTCCTTCGTTTAGGCCCATGACCTTGTTTGTATGACTTGGGTATAGATGATCCATTAAATTGGGTAAGGATAGCCCATGAGTTGGCAGGCTTAAGAATTTTTCAATTGTAAATTGGAATCAATATCAGACTAAAAAATAAAATAAAATAAAATAAAATAAAATAGAATCAATAAACAAGAGTAGGAAACGTACAGTGATACACACACTTCTATTGTTTTGGGAGAAAGTCTAAAATAGATCTAAAATTTGTGTTTATAGATAAATTATTAATTTTCAATCATTAATTTATTATTAAAATAAATCAATGACTTAAATTAAAAAATAAATTTTTATAAATCTTAACTAATATTACTCATATTCACACAAAAATTTAATCAAATTATTTTTTTACGAATAATTATAAATATAAAAAACTTACAAATTTTAACTAATAATTTTTACATACATTTAAATTTATATATAAATACTATTAAATAAATCGATTGATGGACTCAAACTTGTTGGGTCCATAATAACATTCTCATGGTTTTGGAAAGAAAATGATCATCCTACACCTCTTTTAGAAGTGTAAGAACTGTATACACTCTTTTTAAGGGTGTGTGATTAAGAGAGAGAAAGTGATAAGAAAAAGTAAGTATAATGAATGGTATTAGATGAGGTGTGAAAAAGAGTGTATGCACTATTTATGGTAAGAATATCAGAATTATTTGAAAAGAAAAAAGATAGTCTTACACCCCTTTTTAGGGGTGTATTATTATTTACACCATTTTTTATAGATGTGATTGAGTGAGAGAAAATGATAAGAAAAAATATGTATAATAAATAGTATTAGATGATATATGAAAAGAGGTGTATGCAGTATTTGATCTAAGAATATAAAAGTTGTTTTGGAAATGTATTGATTCTTCAAAAGTTGTTAAGATCTTTTTCGAAAAAGCTTGGTGCATACACCAATAGGTGCACTCAGAGAATTCTAATATTAGACCTTTTAAAAAGAGGTCTATGGATGAATCATACTTTTGAGTCATTAATTTATTGTTAAAATAAATTAATAACTTAAATTAAAAGATTAATTTTAATTAATAATATTCAAATTTATATAAAAATTTAGTTAAATTAATTTTTTTTTTAATAAGCGTATATATAAATAACTTATAAATTTTAACTAATAATTTTTATATATTTAAATTTATATATAAATACTGTCAAATTAAAAAAAAAATGGTCCATCTCCATATTATCATCCTCCGTGCACCCCTATGGTTGGTCCTCAATATGAAGAAAGGAAATCAAGAGGCTTTTGTCAAGCACCTTGCGTTGTTTGGGTGGACCGATACACTTCAAATTTACCTGATATTATAAGTTTTGAGGTACTTTAACCGGTTAACACTTATTTAATTAGAAATCCTTTTGTTATTTACGTTGTAATCTATTAAATGGTGTTTTTTTTATGTTATAGTCCTTCAGACAAAAAAACTCATTCCAACGCTCAATCTCTTTAGTTTGAGAACAAAACAAGATCAATTGAAAGTAGAAGAAAAAAATGGGTGGATTCTCTTGTTTGGACAGCGAATTAAATAGTCAAAGGTAAACGTTGTAAAATTACAACCCCACAAATAGTTTTCTCCTCCACCAAGAATGGTGGCTAACAGTTACAGTTACACACAATCACTACGGTCCTAGAAGGAAGACAAGGCAAAGAAATCAAACAAGGGTGGGAGAGAAAAATAAGGAGGGAAGGGGAGAGGGGAACAACAATTTTTATTTATTTATTCCTGTTGAACGGCTGTGAACAATTCCAATTAACAAAGACAAAGAGAGTAGACCGTGCGGTTGAATCAGCATCATATTATCATATAGGCTTCAAGGGGATGGGGAAAGGACTATTGGAGATGAATGAAATTAAGTAATTTTTATATATTAAAATGTTTTTAATTAATTTTATATAAAAGTATTATGGAATTTATCTATATCTATGTTTCTATATAATTATGCACTAAAGTGGGAAATATTTTTTAAGTTATACTACAATGAGAAAATGAATTCCCACTTGTTAATGAGGAGTTAAAAAGTCCTTACATAATTATATACATACAATAAAAGTTAGCTTTTGAAACTATGTACTAATACCTCATTTAAATTGTTTATGATCGAAAAATATTAAATAGCTTTACTTTTTCTCATTTGTATTTATTAAGGACTGATGTGGCATACTAAAAACAAATAAATTTTTATATTCTCTTCAATTTCTATAATGAATAATAAAAACACTATAATTAGATAAAAAAACAAAAAAACACTAATTAATTATATGTGATGCATCATTAATATTAGATTAAATTAAAATTTTGGTTTATATAATTTATATTCATTTTTAATTTTGTTTTTGTTTTTTCTTTTTAAATTAATTTTTACATTTATAAATATTTTTAAAATAATTCATGTCATTAATTTTTATTTTAATATCTTTAATTTAATTCCTATTATGCATCTTACAGAGAAAAAAAAATATATATAAAAGAATACTTATTAAATAAAAAGTATTTATTGAGAATAAATAAATACTTATTAAAATAAATAAACATTTTATTTAACATTTTATAAAGAAAATAAGCATTTAAATGAATTTTAATTAGATAAAAAAATATTTACTTTATTAGTTAATTGACGATATTATAATAATATTACAACGGAAATTAATGACAAGTACTATCTCAAAAACTTTTGTAAATATAAAAATTAATTTGAAATAAAAAATTATAAAGACAAAATTAAAAATGAGTGTAAATTATAAAGATTAAAACTTTAATTTAAACTTAATATTAATTAAATAACTCAACCAAAACATTAAATACATAACACTTTATTTATATGTATATAAATCAACATATTAGATATTTATCACATTAGAGAATTTCCCATTTAATATTATCTCTTCAATACTAACTACAAACATTAATATACAAATAATATAGGTTGAATAACAATTTCGATAAAAAATTACAAATTACTCAAAATAATAACACTATATAAATAAATGTTTATAAAACAATATATAACTGCCTCAATGTATGGCTGTTTGGTTTATTTGTTGGGGAGGCTTCTGTCTCGAAACCAATAACATGTTTAAGTTTATAAATAGATAACTTCTTTTTTTAATTTGATAATATTTATATGTAAAATTAAGATATATGAAAAAATTATTAATTAAAATTTATAATTTTTTGTATGTATTATTATTCATATAAAAAATAATTTAATTAAATTTTTATATAAATTTAAGTATTATTAATTAAAATTTACATTTTAATTTAAGTCATTGATTTATTTTAATAATAAATTAATTACTCAAAAATAATAATCCATCTATGAACTTCTTTTTAAGTAGTTCATATTAAAATTTTTCATGTGTAGGACATTATACACTATTACGCTGGGGTGAAAGTGTGGAACTTTTTCATCGTTTGAAAGGTTTTTTTTTTTTGACACAGCAATTGACCTTCCCAGTTCGAACAGCTCTGGATCGGTCTTTTACCTCAAGTGAGTCAACCCGTGACAGCAGACAGGTCCAACCATGGCTGGCCAAATGGAGCTACTCAAGCACGCGGTTTTCAGCGATTTCTCATGTGATTCATGCAAAAAACAAAAGCGCATAAAGAATCGACCCTAACCCATGATTAAACTCAGCGATTTAAGGTGTTTTGGATGAGAAAAAAATCATAAGAAACAACCCAAAACTAGTTCTGCCATGGCCACCCAACCGAGCTTCAGTAGCTCACAAATTCACGCTTTTTGTTGCACGATTCCAGTCAAAATTTAAAGTCCATTGGAGTTCTAATGAGATCATCAATTTAAACCTGATTCATGTGTTTTATCTTGGATGACATTAGATCATGAAAGAACCCACGTATAGCCGGAATTGGTCTGTCAAGTTGCCAAATTACTCTGTGTTCATCGAGTGCAATTAGCTACCTAAGGATTCTCTTGCAATTAGTAACTGACAATTTATTTTTTTGGGTTCAACTGTATATAAATAAATTAATACAATCTCACACTTTTACCTGTTCATCGTGTCCCTTATCTTTGTTTTATGGCTTTCATCAAATTCTACACAATATTCTCTAAAATCAACGGTTAATTTTTGAAATGTATCTAGGCACCCCAAGATATCAAGGTGCATGCATACAAGACAATACCAGAACCTTATATTATAAGAAATAGGGATGGCAAAATTATCTGTATCTGTGAAGATCCGTAGAGATTACCTGCGATGGAACGAGATGGGTATCAGTTTAATAAATGGAGGTGAGGGCGGGGATTATAGTGTCTGTTCTACGGATACCTGCAAACCTATTAAGTATACTTTTTCATTTAATATGTATCATAGATTATTTTTTTTCTTTTTTACTTTTGAGATAAGATAAAAATATATATCTTTTTATTATTTTGAAATAATTTTTTTATTGAATGAGTCTATAATGATAAAACTTATTAAAAATATATATATTATTTATGTAATAGATATTTATGTAAATTGATTATTACAAAATATAATTAAATTTAATTTATTATTTATAATATTTTTTTAATTTTATAAAAATCTTAGATTGTTGAATAAAATTATAGTATATGATGTTAAAATTTATTTTTTTATATTTTTTTATAATTTTTAAGATTTTATTTTAAATTATTAATTATTTACAAATACCCGCAAATACCTCTACTTACTTGTAGAGATCATAAATAAATACCATGATGAAATATGAATGTGGTGAGAGAAGTACTATCCACCCGCCCCATTGCCATCCCTAATAAGAAATCAGTTTTCTCAAGGTGCTCTATACTTCAATCATTAATGATTAAATGCGATTTCAATCACAAAATAAGTCCCTCCACAATAATAGGAGCTACAATTCACATAGGATTTACTAGCATGATCAATTATTTAATAGCACGTTTATCATTAACACTTTATTGATTCTACTTTTCGTATTCCATCCACGTTTTCTAAATACCACGGATATATCAAATTTTCTTACATCTTCGTTAACAGTGTATATATATATTTTTTCAATATAAAAAAATATAACCCAAATATAAATCCTAAAAATGCTTATATGTTGCCTAACCTAGCAAAACCTTGACAAATAAACAGAGCCAAATGGGATCTTCTATGATTATAATTTAAATGATTATATTGGCAAGGTGCAACTTTCAGTCTCGGCTGGATTCCAACACATATGTCAATATCTTTTCATATTATATGCATAACTGCACATATACATTACATATTTTGGAAAAATACATTGTATTATTATACAACCCAAAGCTGCCACGGTTTGGGTGTTAATAAAATAAGAAATAATATTGTATACATACTTACATATTATTTTATATTTATATTTATATAATTTTTATTATTTAATTACAATTATCTATTTTTATTTTTATATATTTATACTTTAATTCTATCATATTCTCTTAATATAAAAGAATATGAACACATAAAGGTGACAAATGGATGAATTTGTTTGATTTTGAATTAGATCATAATAGATGAATACAAAATAAATCATTAATTCATTTAAGATCCATTATAAAATATTTAATATTATTCAATTCATCTATAATCTAATTTAATAGATGAATATTTAATCTATTCATTAATCTATTTTAATGGATTGGATGAATGAATATATAACTCACTCATTTAAAAAAAAATTATTTCTAAAAATTTTTATTCTCTCTTTAAAAAATATTTCATTCTCTAAAAATTTTCTTTCTCTCTCTAAAAATTTTCATTCTCTCTCTAAAAAATTTCTCTCTCTAAATTTTTTTCTCTTTCTAAAAATTTTATTTTTTCTCTAAAAAATGTTTTCTCTCTAAAAAATTATTTCTCTCTCTAAAAAATTCTCTCTAAAAATTTTGAGACTCAAAATTTTGTGCTATGGATTTTTAAACTTTAGTGAAAGTGAAAGAACTAAAAAAAATATATAAAATATATTAGATATTCATTGAATTAATTTTTAATTGGATATCTATTAGATATTTATTGAATATTTTGGTTGAATTATTAATTATTCATAATTAAATTTAATCTATTAAATTTAATTTAATAAAATATATTATTTTAATTAAATGGTGAAGTGATTTTAATATGAATGAATTAAAAATTAATGAATTTTTTTGCTAATTCTATGTATAATAAACTTTTTATAAAAGAAGTGAATGTTTAGTGATCTTCACCGTGTTAAGTTAAACAAACCTACAGTTTATAGGGATAGGAACAATTTGGTAATATTTGTAAATATAATATTAGGATAAATTATTAAATTCATCCCTAATGAAAGGAGGTTTTTTAATACAAAATTGAAGAAAAAAAGGTTAATGAGCCGTGTTTGATTACAATTGATTTTTACAAGTTAATTGGGCCTTCAAGTTCAGACATTTCTTTGTTTTCTGGCTAACCTCAAGATAAAAATTTTAAGGTACACATTATCTTAAACTAAAGTAATATAATAGAGTGGAAGAGTGTTAAAAAAATCAAATAATAGAAATTATTAAGATATGAGGTTATGTGTGTAAGATTATTCTAATTTAACAACTTATATATCCTTATTTCAATTTTCTTTTATCATCCATTTTGTCTGAAAAAATCAGGAAAAAAAAAAGAAGATATAGTATTGATCAAATTATTGGGTTGTTAAGATTCGTTTTGACTTAGTTTCATTTTCATTTTGATTCACTTCATTCTTTAGTTCATGTTGAAAACTGAACATTGAACAAGCAAGAAGCATAGTGGTTGACTTTTCATAACAGCGTGGAGCAGAACAGAAGAGAAGAGAACAGAGCTGAAATTGGAAATGGGAATCTGAGGAGAGCAGTAGCAGTAGCCTGTTTCTGTTAGTTTGAATCTCTAGAGAATAGAGTGAGATGTCGTGGAGAAAAGGGTGTGAGGAAGTGGCTCATTCTCGGCCTCTGTTCCTGACGATCTACACCGTAGTCATCGTTGGCATCGTGGTTTCCTCACTCTACGTCTTCTCCGCCATATACTCCGACAACCCTTCTGCCTCTGCCTCTGCATGGCTCTCTTTCTCTTCCTCTTCCTCTTCCTCTCACGTTTCAAGTATGTCTCACTCTCACTCACTGCTACTCCAAAGCTCAACCCTTTTTACACTGTGTTACATAAATGTATTGCTTGAATTTCTTCTTCTTAACTGCATCAAAATCATGCCTTTTCTGGTTACTTGGTAGTGTTGGCTTAAATGTGAAATACCCTTTTGAATTTGAGGACTCACTGCAAATTGGATATGAGTTATGAAAGCTTGACATATTGCATTATTAGTTTTCCTTAGATGATATTGTTAAAGCATTTGGCATTGGTTCTCTCTCTTCAAGTTTGTGTCTTTGACTGAATTGTTATTCAGTGCACCTGCTTTACTAGTAGTGGCATATTTCAATTAGTCTTTGTGCATATTTGGTTTTGATTTTCTTTAAAGAAAAAATGGCATTTTTTTTTTCCAAAAGCTCTCTCCGAAACATTATAAGCTGTTTTAAATTCAAAATAAGTTTAATTCAAACACACACTTTGTGTGTTAGTTACCTTCCCCAGTTTTGTTAATGGTGCCCCATTTGTAAGAGTAAGACACTTTTCAATTTATTTGAACCTTGGTTTTTTTTTTCCTGTCATTTCATGTGTGGATGTGATTTCAAACCATAACTGAGCATGCTTTTTCAGATGAAAATCCTCGTCTCACAGATCAAACAGTCAACGTTTCTCAGTCAGCAACTTTCCATTCTGTGCCCTCTCCTCCCCCAGAGCTGCAAAACGTAGGGACGAAATCTATTTTCGATGTTCCTCCACCGAATAAAAAGATGCCTCCTATGAAGGCTTTCCGACTGACCAAAGAACTGGTTCAGCAAAGGGTGAAAGATAACATTATAATAGTGACCTTTGGTAACTATGCATTCATGGACTTTATTCTGACTTGGGTTAAACATTTGACTGAGCTGGGACTTTCTAATTATCTTGTTGGTGAGATCGCCATTTTAAGCCTTCTATCTTTCTTTTCTATCATGTATTTTGTTTAGTTTGCAATGACACCTTGCTAGAAAAGCATATCTGTTATTTTGTACAGTTGATTCGACTTTGTGAAATGAGTTTGAAATCTACCTTTTAGGTGCAATGGACACCAATTTATTGGAGGCACTGTATTGGAAAGGGGTACCAGTTTTTGACATGGGCAGCCATATGAGCACATTAGATGTTGGCTGGGGGTCTCCAACATTTCATAAAATGGGGAGAGAAAAAGTTATTCTGATAAACTTGATACTGCCTTTTGGTTACGAGCTGTTGATGTGTGATACTGACATGGTTTGGTTGAAGGTGCTTTTCTCCATTTCTCAGTATATGTTTCATTATAAAAGGGTGATTCATATGCTTGCTTAGTTCTGATGAATGATCCAAATTCCAAAAGGAGCAGCAAAATGCATATTGACTAGGAATCTAGGATAATTCCTATTTCCTTTCCTCTACCATGTATGTAATAAAGCTATCAAAGGTTTTGTGTAGTTTCTTTTCCAGCTTGTTATGGCATTTATTTTAATTCACTAATCCTATCTTGTATCATTTCTTTTTATCTTGTTCCTACTTTTTTTAGTGCCATTATTATGATTTTTTATCTTTTATATTCAATATGCATAATCATCTTTTATGTTCATATTTAAAGAAGTCTCCAAGTCTATTATGTGATTGTTTTAAGATACATATTTATTCCTAAAACATATATTCAATTATGTGATTGTGGTGCAGAACCCACTTCCATATCTTGCTCGTTATCCTGAAGCAGATGTTTTAACGTCCAGTGATCAAGTTATACCAACAGTTGTTGATGATAGTCTGGGAATTTGGAAAGAAGGTGAATAAATGAGCAGAACTTAACTTACTATTATGATTTTTACTGTGCCCATATTGGTTCTTGCAGTAGGCTTATTTTCTGCATGTGCCATAATTATGAGTTATATTGAACTTTTACCCTATCATTTGCAAGTCAAAATCAAATGACATCTATGGACATGAAAATGTTCCTTATATAAATGATAGAGTCACCTTTTATGTCAACTCATACAAACATAGTTTTCAGGCATCATTTTAGAGCTCCTTGTTACCCTTTTGGTATGGGCGTATGGCTTTAGATCAGAAGCTAGCAAAATACATTTTCAGTATGCAACCTTTGAATCAGAATCTTAAGTTTTATTATATTATAGGTCTTCTCTGTGTTTTGAAACAAAACAAAAAATCTTACTGAAGTTCACATCCTGTGGCTCATTCTTTGGCATAAAGCCAATTTAACAAATTAAATAACACAATTCATTGCTCCTTTTCACATTTTGCTTCTCTTCATCTCTCATTTTATTGTGTGTATTGTTGCACTTGTTTAGCTTTAATAGACCGTATACTATACTAATGATATTGTCTATCACCTTGAATAGTTGGTGCCGCCTACAATATTGGAATTTTTCATTGGAGACCTTCGGAGTCTGCAAAAAAATTGGCAAAGGAATGGAAAGAACTGCTTCTTGCTGATGAAAAGATATGGGATCAGAATGGGTTTAATGATATTGTACACAGACAGTTAGGACCATCTGTTGATGAGAACAGTGGACTTTTTTATGCTTATGATGGAAATCTAAAGCTGGGAATTTTGCCTGCAAGCATCTTCTGTAGTGGACATACATATTTTGTCCAGGTAGGACCTCGTTGACAATTCTCAACCGTTTGAATTCTTTCTTTTTCTGATTTTACATATGCTCTACCTTTTGTTTTTACACAATTAACTGTCTGAAGGAAACTTGCTTGGACTCTGTGATGTAGTGAAACAAATTGTGTGCCAGTTTTTCCTAAGAATATACTTGCATATTATCATTGTAGGCTATGCATCAGCAACTGAGGCTGGAGCCATATGCAGTGCACACAACATTTCAATATGCAGGCACTGAAGGAAAGCGCCACCGACTGCGAGAAGCCAAGCTCTTCTATGATCCACCAGAATACTATAATCCTCCTGGTAATTAGTTATTTCTCCCTCAATATCAGGGAGCTGATCATTCACTTAATTTTATTTTTCAATGCATATGTGTGAATACACTAGTTTCATTTGTTACTTAAATCATGCATTGACAGATTTCTACTCTATCTACCTTTGAAGCTAGCATCTTACATTCATATCATTATACTGAAAACTAAAAGTTGACACTTAATGTGTCAATGCATTAGTTGCAGTATCTGATTATGGTTGATATGTTGATTGTTGACTCCTTTTCATGAAAATACTGCAACGTATAACTTTTAGCTGAACTTTTGCAGGGGGTTTCTTGTCATTTAAGCCATCTATTCCTAAAAGCTTGTTGCTAAGCGGGAAGCATACCATTGGATCACATTTTACTCTCGTTAATTACCAAGTATGCATGTATTGACCTGATCCTTTTCACTTCTGCATTTTGAATGGAAATTATGATGTTCTCGTAACCTGTACATGAATTTGTCCAGATAAAACAGATTAGGACAGCACTTGCAATTGCTTCCCTTCTGAACAGAACGCTGGTGAGAACTATTTTCTGGGATCATAAATGCTTATTATATTACATGTTGAATTGCAAATGTCTTGTCATCAACAAGCTTATCTGTCATGGTTTTAAACTGTTAATTAACATTTCTTATGTGTCCTGTTAAGTTATCAGCCATTAGCAATTACATGAAAGATGCAGTGAACTTCTGTTCTTTTGGCCCAAGTCTGACAATCTTTTTTTTTTTGGGGGGGGGGGGGGAGAAACTTGATTATCTAGTAAAATCCTTAATATAGAATTCTGAACTACCTAGTTACTTTATTTAACTCTGCAATTGTGCATTGCTATTTCATTGTTTGCTTTAATATAAACCAAATGGATGTACATAGTACATTTATTTTATGTGACAGGAGAAATGATTGTTTGATTCCTCAATTGAATTTCTATTGTGTCACTTATTGAAATCGTATGATCATATCATATACAGTAACTTTCATTATTAGAATTTAGCACCAGTTTTTGCTTAAATAAAGTTTCCTATTTGTCCCTGAAATGCTGAAACAAATTTTATTTTGTCGTTATTCTTTTTTATTCAGAATCCTTATCAACTGAAGTTCATAATCTACTTTTATGATTTAGTTTTCATTCACATTCTTTTGACCATTATTGGTACAATTGTTATTAGAACTTCAACCACAGTTGTCATTGCTTCTGCTTCATGGTTCCTTGGTACTTTTCCCTCCTCTTTTTTATTGATGTTATTGCTTTCTTATTATTCAGTGCAGAGAAAATAACTGCTAGCATACTTTCACTGCTGGTTTCTTCATTCCCCTTTACCCCCCTTTCAATAAATAAGATTCCGTTAAAAACTGCCAAAATGTTATTGATGTAGACAAAGAATGCATGGAATTTACTTTCACATGATTAAAGTTGCAAGCAGTCCTACAATCCAAAATATATTAAAAAACAATCTTTATGGCCTGACATGTTGCCATTGTTGATATACCTGGTTGACTTTTACCCCTGGGGCAATTGATTTGGCTGGTTTTGTGGTTCTTAGTGATTAAGATTGATGGTTTCTCTTGTCTAGTGCATTTTCACTTCATAAATTATATATTTTGATTTTAAACTGAGTTCTTTATGTATATTTTTAGGTCATGCCTCCACTTTGGTGCAGGATTGATAGGCTATGGTTTTCCCATCCTGGTGTTTTGCGGGGGTCTATGACTAGACAACCTTTTCTCTGTCCTTTGGACCATGTATTTGAGGTATTTCCGGTTTGATTAAGTGATTCCTTATTGTTATTATTATTCATTTATACTTTAGATCATCTGGACTGTTGAATAGCAGTCTCATAAATTTTGGGTGTAAGTACTTAGTAGTCCCCCTGCAAAGCTTTCGACATACAAGTTTTACATATCACATTCACATGAACCAAGTTAGAAAGGTCTATGACATAGGTGATGATAGTGCTTGCTTTAGCTGTGAAAATTGTAAATGTGAGCAATATTTTTCTTACTATTGGGGCCTCAAACCTATTGGGGACAAAGGATTTCATAAGACTTCAAAGCCAAAAAAAAGTAAAATTTTCTTGACCTTTCGGATTGTTCTTTCAATCTGTGAGATGATAAGAGAAATAAATAAGTTCATATATATGTAAATAGAAGGTTTTTGTTATAATTGCAGTTATAGTAATGAAGGAAATATTTGATAAGCATGGGAAGATCTGAAAGTCAATGATAGAAGTTACAACACATGAACAAATAAATATTTTAATGGTATTATATAATTTTGAAGAAAAGTTAAATGTGATTTTTGGTGTTTGAAAAACATCTTTGAACATGCTTCTAACAGTGGCCCTCAAAAAGCCAAATTATTTTTGAGAAGTAGCTTTCGGAGAATGGTTGAACACTTAAATTTTACACTATAATAAGCACTTTTTTATTTTTTAGTTGTGAGTAAAAGGCTTAAAAGCTACATATAAAAAGCAATCTCAAACTCAGCTACTACATCCCCCCTTCCCTCCAAAGTTTGAGATTTCAAAATTTATTTTGATTTATTAGATATCAATATATATATTGGCCCCTTAATTTTGATTTTTTCTTTGGAACCTTCACTGTTCAACCATTTTTTATTTGGCCACTCCAATAATTTGTTAGTTCTACCCACGGAGAAACATAAACCCCAAGTTTGGTTGTGTGCCCAGTGATTTGGTCATAAATGTGGGTTACTGCTATGTGATTTTGAATCAAACTGGATGACCTCTGATGGGTGTGGTTGTGATCAAAGCCTTCCACTTTATAGACTTGATTTTATGCCCTTATAATTTCAAGGAGCACAAGGGAAAATTGAACTTGAATCAGCTCAAAGAGTGGCAATGAGTTTTCATTTACACACTATATTTCTCACTGCTTCTTGTCCATATGATTATTATTTTTAATAAAAGCCTATACTATTTATTTTAGCCTTTTAGGTGTTTGATTTAGGTGTAAACATGCTGTCCCCTCAATGATCCACGTAAAATCAAATAAGGAAATTCTATGTTATTTATTTATTTATTTTGATATGGTTTTAGAATTTTGTGTTTTCACCAAATTTGAACTTATCTATTTTCATAAATTAGATGTAGTCTATACAAACTAATTCATGAAAGTCATTTAAGTAGGGTGCTGAGGGAAGAGCCCCGTAGATTAGTACTTTCAGAATATTAACCCTCTTTTCATTCCCTTTGCATATCATTTTACAACATTTAATGTGACCTCTTCCCTATCTTCTCTTCCTCTCAGCCTCTCCCTTGTTTACATAATTAAAAAACATCTTCTCTGTCACTGCCTTATGCTGCTATGGAAATGTACTCTATTGCAGGTGAATGTCATGTTGAAAGAACTCCCAGAGGAAGAATTTGGCCCTAGAATAGATATTAGAGAGTACTCAATACTTGATAATCCCTCTCTACCCTCAGAGGTGAATATATGTCATTTCCATCTAAATTTTAAACCGTGAATTCTCCTTTCTTGATATATTTTACTTAGTGTAAACTTATGTCTGGGTTCTTGAGTTCAGGTGAAGAAGTCATGGCTTGATGTTCAACTCTGTAAAGAAGGAACCCAAGATTGTGATGCATCAAATAATACCACTATTAGGGGAGTACTTAAATTTCCAAAGCATAGCAATGAAGAAACGGTATTTGAAATTTTGATCCATTTAATGGTTATTTCAGTTCAAGTTCTTCTAAATTAACCCTATTTAGTACATTGATATGATTATTTTTGTATGCCAGATCTTTTTGGTTATACCAACTCAATTCATTAACTTGCATTAAGGAGCATGTTAGAAAGCTCACTTAGAAAAACGTGGTGGAAGAAATTTTTGGGTTACATGAAGTCTGGAATTTGAAAATTAATTCTGAATCTGAAAAAGTAATTTTGGAGGCCAAGTTGTCATGTTTGATTGCCAACCCCAAAATTAATTCTGGGTCCCAATTATGCCAAAAGTAAGATTTTCTTACTTCCAGCCAAAAGTAATTTTGGTAGCCAAAAGTGAAGCCAAAAGTAATTTTGGTATCTCGACCAATTACCCAAAATCACTTTTGGATGAACATTCCCAAACATATAACTCATTCTTTCAAAAGTAATTCCTCCAAAGTACAGTCCACCTTAGGCTAATTCTACACCAATCACCCAAAACATGACAATTGCTGGTCTCCGGAGCTGCTGCAGTTTGTTTATTTGTTTGTTTTTTTTTTTTTTTCCTTTCCTGGAAGATGAAGGACAATGTTCTAAGAATTGCAGAATGAGAGGTTCTTTTCATGTAGGAAGTAACCACCCTTACCATAGACCCATGCCATCAAAATGGAGGCTCCTTCAAATAATCATAATTTCATGGTTGTTTAAAGGCCTACAGTACTACTCCCTCACATAAATGTTTTATTTTGGACTGGGTGGGTGGGTGAGGGGTATACAAAGAGCTAGAAATTGACTCTGCACTATTTTCATTGTTCTTCTGTTTGAAATGTGTTGAACATGGTTGTTTCTACTTGAATTTGCAGTTCATGAAAGTATTCTCATCATTCATGGATGTAAAAGTCATCCAGTTCTCTTCAGTGCAAGATGCTTTCACGGGTTTCACTGACAAGGCAAGGCCATTTCAGTTTTTCCATTTTTAAGTTTTGCTTCTCAAGTTTGCATCAAAGATGTGAAGAAATTCATGTTCATTTATCATGTCCTAATGCCATGCATTTTGTTTTTTAATCAGGAAAGGGAAGATAGATTCAGAAAACGTGTTAAACGGTATGTGGGTATATGGTGCTGCGTGTTGGATCACACTCCTGGTCACATATATTATGATATGTACTGGGATGAGAAACCAGGATGGCAGCCAATTCCTCCTCAAACTTCTGCGGATGATCATCCTCCTTGGTGAGATCAACTTCAGGATTATGTCAGTTAAAACATTATGATGGACGGGGGATACACGAGATTTAAAGGTGATTTAGTTTCTAACTCATTGTCGAGACCAAGATTGTATACTTACGGAAGTAAAGAATCTGTATCCATGTTGAGGATGTAAGTTATTAAAGAGATGAGACAATGTGGTTCTTGTGTAACAATGGTAAGAAAATTTGTCTTGTATTAAGTTTCTAACATTGCGAACTAGAGAAATGGAGGCCTACAATTTCTTAGATGAGTGCAGGTTTTGGTCGTTGATGTCTTAGTTGATATTGAACTGCTTGTAATTAAAATACTGGAGACATCCAAATGTATCACTCTTCTCTTGTTTTTGTTTCAAACAGGAAAAGTGATGTTGGCTGTTCTGCTCTTTATTAAGATATGCTTTTAGTAATCTGATTAGCTGATGCAAATAAAACACCTAAAACTCCCTAATTAAAATTTTTTTAATTAAAAAAAAAACTCATAGATTGTGGTTGTATATCCGGGAGTTTCTGTATGGTTGAGTTAACGAAAATATTTAAAGCATACCCAAGTTTCAACAATCAGCGATCAGTAATTGATTTGAGCTTCAATATTTGACTAGTACAAGTTTTAACAACCTGAAATTCAAGAGGAATCCGGCTATCACTGTAAACTTAGTTTAATATTTGACTAGGATGCATAAGGGTCAGGTCCCCCTGGTGCCTTTTGCTGCTGCTATTACTTCAAATTCTTTAGAGAGAATAACTGGGTCCAAATCTGCAAGATGTTATTTAGAAATACCATTTTCACTTTGCCATTAATATTGTGACCATCTTTAAAAATTCCCAAACCTATAAATGGTCCAAATGTGGACACCTTATAGATAGAACCGATTCCATACTCTACAACAAGTTGCAAATTTGCCTATACTCAGAAAGTTATCATTATACATGTCACCCTGCTATTAAAAGTATAGAGAAGTCTTGTCAATCCAAAAAATTCCCACATGACATGAGCAACCATGTCATTATCAAGAAGGATACTGCTGGGCTTTAAAATCACAATATACCACAGCTGTTTTTTCTCAGACTCACTTAAAAGAGTTGTTATTAAACGTATTTGTTTATTGCTTTTGCATCAAGTTAACCAAATATTTAAACCATAGATATCACTAGTTGACTTCACTGCATTTTTATACTCTGAATAGAACGTAGCTGATAGAAGGTGATCTCTAGTCTCGACTAAGAACTTGCTGGCATCAGAACTAATGCAGAACATTTCAACGGAAGCATAGAAAACTTATCTATTGCTAACCCATATGGCTATATGTGGTTCTTTGTTATGAACTATATTAGCTGGTATGGTTTTGATAATGATAGTTTTCTTGCACTTACTTCACCCTTCTCCCATTTTCTATTGAATATTTTGAGATTTAGGTTATTATATTCAGTTCAAAATTATGTTCAATATTCTATTCTCCTTTTTCATGCATTTTAACTAGTGGGATGAATGGAAGAAGGAGGATACAAGCTCAAAGAAATAATCACATCACTTACAGCAATAATTCCAGCATATTTGGTTACTTTGGCAATAGAAAATGGGAATTATACATGGATGACATGATGCATATAATGCTGAATAACTGTATTGTCTTAAGTACACATAATAGGCATGCACAAAGGCTGGGCTTAAAGGAGCAGAGCTAAAAAAAAAGATAGAAAGTAAATCATAGATATAGACAGGTCCAAATTCATAGTAGTGGTGTTGTAGACTTGTACTAGCTTTCAGCTTGAATATTTGCCAAGTTTCAACAACCTGAAATTCAGGAATAAGTAGGTTTTCTCTGTACATTTAGATCAAAATGGAGATACATACCAAGATTTCAAAAACACTCAACAACAATTGTAACAAAAGCTTATAGTTGCTCTTGTTAGTCAAAAGAGGTGGCTCCACTACAAAAGATTGATATGTGCCCCACTACAAAGAAAAATTGCACCTCCACCGAAAGGTGCATCCTTAATTTGTCTAGCAAATTGCAAATTGCAAATATCCAACAATTTACACCGAAAGCTCCTTCAAATTTGTCGGAGCAGATTGAGGAGACGCGATTTCAGCTTCTATAAATAGAAGCCTCTACAGAAGAAGAAAATTCATCCCAAACAAAGAAAAATCACAGAGAGAGAAACTGAAAAAGCTAGAGAGAAAAACTTTAATTTCTGGGTGTAATTAGGTTGTGGGTTGTGAGAGGTTGTGAGTATTTTGTAAACACTTTATATATTTATTTTTTCAATAAAATATCTGCAGCAGTCCGGAGACGTAGGCACAATTGGCTGAACTCCGTTATCAATTTTGTGTGTGCTATTATTCCGCATTTATTCTGTTTTTCCACAAATCTGATGATAAGGAAATTTTGCGTAATTTTCTAACAACTGGCATCAGAGCTAGTTGGTTATTTTTGCTAATTTTGACGTTGATACTATTCACATAAATAGTAAATTCATGAGTAGTAAATTTTGTGAATAGTAAAAATTGATCGGCGTTACCAATTTGTCTATGGAGGTGTTCTAAAGCACAGTGGTTCGTAGAAATTGTCAGAAACGATCCTGAGGAAGTCAGATTCGAGTGGGAGCGATGGTTGCAGACGAAGTGAAGGCAAAAATTGAAAAGTTCGATGGTGCAGATTTCGGATTCTGAAAGATGCAGATAGAAGATTATCTGTACCAGAAAAAACTTTATCAATCTCTCTCAGAAAAGAAGCCAGAGGGTATGAAGGATGAAGACTGGGCTCTTCTAGACAGACAAGCCCTCGGAGTTATCCGATTGACGCTATCCCGCAATGTTGCTTTCAATATAGCAAAGGAAAAGACCACGGCGGGTCTTATGGCGGCTCTCTCCAGTATGTATGAGAAGTCGTCGGCCTCTAACAAAGTTCACTTGATGAGGCGGTTATTCAATTTGCGGATGACAGAAGGCGCATCGGTAGCTCAACATCTCAATGAACTCAATACAGTCACAACCCAGTTGAGTTCAGTTGGAATTGAATTTGATGAAGAAGTACGAGCATTAATACTTTTGTCTTCTCTACCAGAAAGTTGGAATGCTACTGTCACGGCTGTGAGTAGCTCATCGGGAAGCAATAAGTTAAAATTTGATGATGTTCGTGATTTGGTTCTCAGTAAAGAGATCCGACGAAGAGAGTCGGGTGAATCGTCATCCTCTTCAGTTTTGCATACAGAGTCAAGAGGAAGAAATTCAACTAGAGGGAATGGATGTGGCAGATCAAAGGATAGGAGGTCCAAATCCAGGAATCTCAATAATTCCTATAGCTCAAAGACCGTCGAGTGTTGGAATTGTGGGAAGAACAGACACTACAAAAATCAGTGCAAGAGTGCACCGAAGAATCAGGAGGCGAAGGACAAGGCAAATGTTACTTCCACCTCAGGAGGAAATGATGCGTTGATTTGCTCTTTGGAGAGCTAGGAAGAATCTTGGGTGTTAGACTCTGGAGCATCGTTCCATGCTACTTCGTAAAAAGAATTCTTCGAGAGGTATATCCTCGAAAACCTTGGAAATATATACCTTAGTGATGATCAACCTTGTGCTATTGTTGGTAAAGGTATAGTGAAGATTAAGTTGAACGAGTCTGTTTGGGAGCTGAAGGACATCAGACATATTCCCGACCTGAGAAAGAACTTAATCTCAGTAGGGCAGCTGGCTAGCGAAGGCTACATTACGATCTTTCAAGGTGATGATTAGAAGATTTCAAAGGGTGCAATGACGGTTACTCGGGGCAAAAAGAGTGGTACTCTTTACATGACAGCGGGGGCACGCTGCTCAATTGCAGTTGCAGTTGGAAACGAAAATCCCAATCTGTGGCACCAAAGACTTGGCCATATAAGTGAGAAAGGGATGAAGATCATGCACTCGAAGGGCAAATTACCAGGTCTTCAGTCAGTGGAAATTGACATGTGTGAAGACTGCATACTTGGAAAGCATAAAAAAGTCAGCTTTCAGACAAGTGAAAGAACCCTAAATTTAGAAGGAAAGACTCGATCTTGTTCACTCTGATGTTTGGGGTCCAACGACTGTCTCATCCATTGATGGGAAACACTACTTTGTGACTTTTATTGATGATCACTCTAGAAAGGTATGAGTATACTTTCTAAAACATAAGTTTGAAGTATTTGAGGTTTTCAAGGTATGGAAAGCCATGATTGAAAATGAGACAGGGTTGAAGATCAAAAAGCTTAGAACCGATAATGGTGGTGAATATGAAGACATCAGATTCAAGAAGTTTTGCTATGAGCACGGGATCAAAATGGAGAGGACCGTGCCGGGTACGCCTCAACACAATGGTGTAGCTGAGCTATGAATCGAACATTGACTGAAAGAGCCAGAAGCTTGCGTGTGCAGTCAGGTCTACCGAAGCAGTTCTAGGCAAAAGCAATCAATACAGCAGCTTATTTGATCAACTGAGGTCCATCGGTACCATTGGAGCACAGAATACCAGAAGAGGTATAGAGCGAATAAGAGGCAAAACTCGCACATCTTAGAGTTTTCAGCTGTGTAGCATATGTGCATATCAGTGATCAAGGTAGGAATAAACTTGATCCCAAATCGAAGAAGTGCACGTTCATCGGTTATGGTGAAGATGAGTTTGGTTACCGTCTTTGGGATGATGAAAACAAAAAAGATGATCCGCAGTAGAGATGTGATCTTTAATAAAAGAATGATGTACAAGGATAGGCATAAAACAAACACCAGTAACTCAGAATAGAGTGGGCCAGTGTATGCAGAGGTGGATGATGTCCCAGAAGGTCCTATAGTTGAGAGTCCTCAGTTAGAGGAATCAACTGAATAGAGCAGTGCACAGCAGTCCGACACACCACAGTCTTCTCTTCCTGCTCCTGTATTGAGAATGTCTTCTCGGCCTCATGTTCCTAACAAGAGATACATGAACTATCTATTGCTGACTAATGGAGGGAGCCTGAATGCTATGATGAAGCTTGTCAGACTGGAGATGCTAGCAAGTGGGAGCTTGCCATGAAAGACGAGATGAAATCTCTGATCTCCAACCAGACATGGGAACTAGCTGAGTTACCCGCGGGGAAGAAGGCACTTCACAACAAATGGGTGTATCGGGTGAAGGAGGAGCATGATGGGTTCAAGAGATACAAAGCCTAACTAGTTGTCAAAGGATTCCAACAAAAGGAAGGAGTCGACTACATCGAGATCTTTGCTCCAGTTGTGAAGCTTAATATTATCAGGTCTGTGTTAAGTATTATTGCTAGTGAAGAGCTCTACCTTGAGCAGTTGGACGTGAAGACCGCATTTCTTCACGGAGACTTAGATGAGGAGATATACATGCACTAGCCAGAAGGCTTCTCAGAAAAAGGGAAGGATAATATGGTGTGCAGATTAAAGAAGAGCTTATATGGCTTGAAACAAGCTCCAAGACAGTGGTACAAGAAGTTTGATGGCTTCATGCATAAGGAAAGTTTCCAGAAGTGCAATGCC
The DNA here is from genome assembly GCA_029884595.1 of Ormosia semicastrata. Taxonomy (NCBI): domain Eukaryota; kingdom Viridiplantae; phylum Streptophyta; class Magnoliopsida; order Fabales; family Fabaceae; genus Ormosia; species Ormosia semicastrata. Next base: position 7,933,883 of record JAQQTO010000037.1, read on the forward strand.
GACCATTGTTGCTTCTTCAAGAGATATAAGTCCAATTATATCATTTTGCTACTTTATGTCGATGATATGTTAGTAGTAGGTTCAGATATGGACGAGATCAGAAACTTGAAGATGCAATTATCAAATGAATTTGACATGAAAGACTTAGGTCCAGCAAGGAAGATCCTTGGGATGCAAATCACGAGAGACAAGCAAAGAGGGATTTTGCAGTTATATCAAGCAGAGTACATTAACCATGTTTTGCAAAGATTCAACATGGGCAACGTTAAACCAGTTAGCACACATTTGGTCAGTCATTTTCGCTTATCCAAGGATCAGTCCACTCAGACGGAGGAAGAAAGAGAATTCATGGCTAAAATCCCGTATGCTTCAGCCATTGGAAGTTTGATGTACGCAATGGTCTGTACGAGGCCAGACATTGGCTATGCAGTGGGAGTTGTAAGCAAGTTTATGTCAAATCTAGGTAAAGCTCATTGGGAAGCCGTTAAGTAGATTTTGAGGTATCTACGAGGCACTACAGAGAAGTGTTTGTACTTTGGTAAAGGAGAATTAAAAGTGCAAGGCTATGTAGATGCAGACTTTGGAGGTGAAGTCAATCACCGAAGAAGTACCACCAATTACATATTCATCATTCGAACAACAGCTATTAGTTGGATGTCGCAGATACAAAAGATTGTTGTTTTATCCACTACAGAAGCTGAGTATGTAGCTGTAACAGAAGCCAGCAAAGAATTGATATGGCTTCAAGGATTATTGATAGAGTTGGGATTCGTCCAGAAAAAGAGTGTTTTGTATAGTGATAGTCAGAGTGCAATACATCTAGCAAAGAATTCTGCATTTCATTCCAGAACAAAACACATTGATCTTTGTTATCACTTCATCAGGACTCTGCTTGAGGATAAGGTGCTAACATTGAAGAAAATCCAAGGAAGTAAGAACCCAGCAGTGTGAAAATAGGTTTGCCCCAATGGTTTAATATGTTAGGTTTTGATGATGACAAATACAAAACGAAAAAGTTATGACCAATTAAAGTTTGAGTTTTGAAAATCTGACCTTTGGTTATTATTTTGATCATAACTTTCCAAATACTTTGATTTTTGTTATAAAACTTATTTCATTTGAAAATAGACTCAAAGATCTTTTCAATGAGTGGTCATTTGCTTTAATCGGATAAGAAATGAAGAAGTTATGACCTTTTAAAGTCAGTTTTCAAAATCAAAAATAGTGTAATCGATTACACAAGTCATGTAATCGATTACAACATTGACAGAAGCCGTGTAATCAATTACAGGAAGTATGTAATCGATTACAAAGTGCCCAGAAAGCTTGTAATCGATTACATGAAGCTTGTAATCGATTACCAAGTGCTCAGGAACATTTCTAACGGCTATAAATTGGTAGTTTTCATAAAAAATCATTATAAAATACTACTAACGACTATTTTATCACTTGGGCTCTATATATAAGTGTTGTATGAAGCATATACACCTCTTGAACACTTGATTTGATCCTTGAATCACCAAAATCATATTTTGAGCTCTTTATTACAAAATCTTTCTATTCCTTTGTTCTTCAAAAGTGTTTTATCTTTTTAAGACTCTTGTTTAATGAAAAAAAGAGGAGATGTACTTTCAAATGTTCCTTTGAATTGGATTTGATCACTCTCAAGGAATTTGTTGTTTCAATATAAAACCTTTCTATCCTTCTAAAATGCTTTTGAAAATGTAATGTGTTATTACAAAATTCTTTTTGAAAGAGGGAGAAGTTTTTAAAATGATTTTTAATTAATGGATTAAGAATATGACCTTTAATGGTAATGTGCTTACATGGTCTTGACTTGTATATTTTCCTTTATCTATCTTGTGCTTCAATAAGGGGGAGCTTATCTTACTTATCTTACATATCTTTCTTTCATGTCCTTATTGACTAAAAATATATACATAACTATGTTAAACTATTATGTTTTATATTTTGATAATATGCATATTTTGAGGGAGAGTCTAGCTCATAAATTGTTGCTTATATCTCTTGGCTTACATCCATGTTTGACATATAGTGTTTTATTGTTAATGCTATCTAACATGTCAACAAAAATCATGTTTTATTCTCTTTCCCTCTATCAATGAAAGAAGGTAAACATTCTTAAACTTTATATCTTTTGATTCTTTCATTGAGAAAATCCTACTCCTTTTGATAACATGCGTTTTATTTATAAAGGAAAAAATATTATCTTTCCTTCGTAAGCCTTTTTGTTGATGTCAAATAGGGGAAATAAAAATTGGAAAGAAAAATATATTCTTATGTTTATTGTTTGATATGCTTACATGAATATATATTCTTATATATTGCTAAACATATTTTTCTTTGGTGATTTGTCATCATCAAAAAGGGAGAGATTGTGGAAATAAGTTTGCCCCAATGGTTTAATATGTTAGGTTTTGATGATAACAAATACAAAACGAAAAAGTTATGACCAATTAAAGTTTGAGTTTTGAAAATCTGACCTTTGGTTATTATTTTGATCATAACTTTCAAAATACTTTGATTTTTGTTATGAAGCTTATTTCATTTGAAAATAGACTCAAAGATCTTTCCAATGAGTGTCATTTGCTTTAATCGGATAAGAAATGAAGAAGTTATGACCTTTTAAAGTCAATTTTCAAAACCAAAAATGGTGTAATCGATTACACAAGTCATGTAATCGATTACAACGTTGACAGAAGCCGTGTAATCGATTACAGGAAGTGTGTAATCGATTACAAAGTGCCCAGAAAGCTTGTAATCAATTACATAAAGCTTGTAATCGATTACTAAGTACCCAGGAACGTTTCTAACGACTATAAACGGCTAGTTTTCATAGAAAATCATTATAAAACACTACTAACGACTCTTTTATCACTTGAGCTCTATATATAAGTGTTGTATGAAGCATATACATCTCTTGAACACTTGATTTGATCCTTGAATCACCAAAATCATATTTTGAGCTCTTTATTACAAAATCCTTCTATTCCTTTATTCTTCAATTTGTATTATCCACTCTTGAGAGAGTTTTCTATCATCTATATTTTGTTCTTCAAGTTGTATATCTACTCTTGTGAGAGTTTCTATTCTTTCTCTTCACTTTAAAATCATTGTAAGAGGGTGAAGTATCCCTTAAGAGAGAAAAGGATGAGGTATCCCTTGTAGTGAGACTCAAAAACAAAGGGTGAGGTATCCCAAAGGTGTTGTGAGTGCTCTTGATTGTAAAGGTCATCAAGCACCTGTGAAGCTTGAAGAATTGGAGGCTCTAGCACAAGGGTGAGGTATCCCAAGGTGTGAGGAGTGCTCTTGTATGTACAAAGGTTTTCCTAGCACCCGTGAAGTCTAGGAGATAGTGAAGAAAATCTCAAGTTAAACTTGGGGACTGGATGTAGGCCACAAGTGGTTGGTGGTTGAACTAGAATAAATTCTTGAGTTTGATTCTCTCTTCCCTACACTCTTTAAATTCAGTATTTGGTGAAATATATTTATCTATTGCATATCTTGATGTTTTGATTGTTATAACTTGATATCTAACTTATTCACTTAGTTCATCATATATCTGAAGTTGTATTTGAGTAATCCTTAATAGTTGTACATTTATTAGACTTATTCCGCTGCATTTATTAATTGAGTTATTCAAAATGCATAATTTGCCAAAGTTGTATTAAAATTTGTAATTACCCAATTCACCACCCTCTTGGGTAATGGTTGTCATGGCTAACAAGCAGATATGTTAACAAAAGTGGTGACTATCGACAAACCGAAGTTGTGCTCAACTTCAGTTAGTCTGCTAGAGTAACAGACCAAAGAAGGCTGCTGCATTGATCGAGGTGTGAAGACAGATTAAAATCAGTTTTCAAGTAGGAGATTGTTAGTCAAAAGAGGTGACCCCACTACAAAAGATTGATATGTGCCCCACTACAAAGAAAAATTGCACCTGCACCGAAAGGTGCATCCTTAATTTGTCTAGCAAATTGCAAATTGCAAATTGCAAATGTCCAATAATTTGCACCGAAAGCTCCTTCAAATTTGTCGGAAAAGATTGAGGAGACGCGGTTTCAGCTTCTATAAATAGAAGCCTCTGCAGAAGAAGAAAATTCATCCCAAACAAAGAGAGAAAAATCACAGAGAGAGAAACAGAAAAAACTTAGAGAGAAAAGCTTTAGTTTCTGAGTGTAATTGGGTTGTGGGTTATGAGAGGTTGTGAGTGTTTTGTAAACACTTTGTATATTTCCTTTTTCAGTAAAATATCTGCAGTAGTCCGGAGACGTAAGCATAATTGGTCGAACTCCGTTATCAATTTTGTATGTACTATTATTCAGCATTTATTTCGCTTTCCACAAATTTGATGATAAGAAAATTTTGCGTAATTTTTCAATAGCTCTTATAAACCAAAAAGAAATCTCATGATTTCTTTTTTGTTACTTAATTTTTTAAAATTGTAAAAAAGACTAATTTCTACATGGAAAAACATTTAGAAAGAAAAAGAAAATAGGAAGAGGGAAAGGATTTGAAACATCTACTGGCATTAATTGGTAGCAATAGTAATGTATGAGTAGCACCTCTACATTCTCTATTGTGGTTGCAATGCAGTCAGCTCCACTGATCCCACTAGAAGGAACGGAACTTTTGATCAGATTGAGCTCCCTAATGACATCAACTATACTCATTCTTTCTTTTGGTGATTCCACTAAACAAGCAAGTGCAATCCTAAAAAGTGAAAGTAGAAATTTCTTTACATTAGGATGCATAAGGGTCAAATTCTCATTGTCAACAGTCCATTCTAATTTCTTCCATTCTAATTCCTTGGGGAGAATAGTTGGGTCCACAATGTGCAAAAGATGATTTGGAATTGAAATTTTGACATAGTTATGAAGATTTTGACCATCTTTAAACATTTCATCCGTGGGCCTCCTTCCCGTTAACATTTCTAAAACAAGAATTCCAAAGCTATACATGTCACCTTCAATTGAAACCTCAGAACCCGTTCCACATTCTGAAATGTAATGCAAAATCGGTTAATGCCCTTAAAGTTATCATCAAAACATTAACCCAAAATGAAATAAAAGGTCCAAAAACAAAAGCTAGAACTTAAAAGATTTTACAACCTAACTAAACAATATCATGCTATACCTGGAGGAGCATAACCAATAGTCCCCTTTATTTCAATTGTGTTAGTTTCCTTCGGAGAGACTCCAATAGTTGAGAGCAATCTTTCTAAGCCAAAATCACTCACATGAGCTACCATGCAATCATCAAGAAGAATATTGCTCGGCTTTAAATCACAATGAATGACAGCTTGCTCACATTCATAGTGAAGATAATGAAATGCAGAAGCAACATCAGTAATAATATTTAATCTTTGATTAAGATCCAATGATCTGGGTTGATCTGCAATTCTGTTGCTGGATGCAACCATCTTTTTAAGCTTCCATTTGTCATGTACTCAAAAACTAGAGTTTTAAATGCTTGACCTTCGTAATTTGTACAAGAGCAACATGTTAAAATCTTAACTAAATTTCGATGTCTAATATTTTTGAGTGCATTACATTCTGCAATGAAACTCATGTGAGCTCCATTCTTTTGAAGGTTTAGGACTTTTATGGCAACAACTCTGTCTTCTGACTCAAGAGTTCCTTTGTATACAGAGCCAAAACTTCCAGATCCTATCAAGTTTCTAGCTGAGAACCCTTCAGTTCCATGGGGTAGGTTTTGTTATGAAACCTTAGCCAGCTGGTCAATTGTTGGTGAATCAGATGATGGTTTCTTGTTTCTTTTCCTCATCCAGTAGATAGTTAGAAAAAATGACACCATGTGAAGAAAAGCAACCACACAAACGATTCAAGTATTCTAAAAACAAAATATTCTGCAGATCTTCAGGAATTGATTCAGACAAGTGGTTTCGTGACAGGTCCAAATGTCGAAGACCTTTCAGTGATGCCAAAGAGGAAGGTATGATTCCATGGAAAGAGTTCCCTTGCAAATAAAGATACTCCAAGCTTATACATTCTCCAATGGTTCCAGGAATGTCACCAGACAGACGATTTTCAGAGACATCCAGCTTATCGATATTTTTTAGCTTGCCCACTTCATTAGGCAAACTGCCACTGAATGAGTTTTTTGACAAGTCCAGTAAGTTTGTTAAAGAGAAAAGACTAAAAACCTCTGAGGGTATGGTTCCTCTAAGGTTGTTTTGTGCAAGACTTAGATATTGTAACTTTTGGCAATTTCCTATACTTGGAGGAATATTTCCTTCTAACATATTTCGTGATAAACCCAAATGAAACAACTGACTGAGGTTGCCTATGAAGGTTGGTATATCTCCTGACAGTTTGTTTCCTTTCAAATCTAACACTCGCATCTTCTGAAATTTCCCAAAAGCAACTGGAATAATCCCTTCAATCTTGTTATATTCCATGGTCAAGAGAATTAAGCTAATTAGATTTCCTAATTCTACAGGAATTTTTCCATATATCTTATTAACCCAAAGATATAGTTCAGCGAGATAGGTGGATAATTTTGCCCAGTGAATTTGGTAAATGACCTTTAAAATTATTGTGGGACATGTCGAGCACAGACAACTAAGTACAGTTTGTCAATGACATTAAAACCTCCAAATCCTTAGTTGAATTGCCACCTAGATTGTTCCCAGACAAAACTAGGAACTGAATATCTTGTAGCTTTCCTAGACTTGGAACTTGTCCTACGAAATAGTTATCAGAGATTTCAAGGAATTGAGGGACGGATGCATTTATGATGGAAATGGGGATTGGACCTGAGATTTGATTCCCACCAATGGCAAGTGTTTGGAGATTAGGGAGGGTGCGGAACATGTTGGGCGGAAGAGAGCCATTAAATTGATTGTTTGTAACTGAGATGAATATGAAAGTTGACATATTGTAAAGATAGGAAGGAAGTGTACCAGATAGTTTGTTGACAGACACTCCAATGAATGCCAAGTTTTTCAAACGGCCTATTTCTTGTGGAAATTTCAACTCCAAACTTCCTTCAAGTTTGATCTAGTATAAGAATATAGGCCCACTATCTCTTTCATCACCTTCCAGGGAATGAATTTTCCACCTTTCTTTTTCTTCTTTTTTTGTTTTTTCTTTCTGTAGCATGATATATAGGTAGTCACTACTCAGTTAACTGATTCCGCTAGCACTAAATCCCTTCCTCCCTATCCTTAGTAACATTCAATATATTCATTTTTTCTTTGGGTGATTCCACTGAACAAACAAGTTCAATCTTAAGCAACTTGCAAAAGTGGCAAGAATATACGAAGAGTTCAAGATTTTGTAAGGGTCATTGGCTATTGATTCTGTCATTATACTTGAGCAATGCCAAATAATCAGTCTTGTTTCCTAATGCAGTTTGAAACTGCAGTTTCAGAGTAACAAGAAGAATCAGGTGAAAGCATATGGGCACTAATGAACGTGGGTAACCTGATTGGCTAATTTTGCAAGTAAGTAGTTCCAAAAACTTTCCAACCTTGTTAAGATATGCTGTTAGTTATTTGATTGGCTGTTGGAAATAAAACACCTAAAACTTCCTAATTCAATTTTTTTTATTAAAAACAAAACTCAATTAGCATTTTTTTTATTAATAATAACACAGGCATGTCAAAAACAAAACTCAATTAGCATTTTATTCCCAAAATGTGTTGGGTAACCTGACCATTGAAAACAAAAGGATTCGAGGCACCTAATTAAAATTTGCTGATCATGCTGCTGTTAGCATTGAGTAATGCTACTTACAAATATGTGGCTACTTTGGATCAAGTTGCTCCACTCCAATTTGTATCTGTCAATCTCAGTCCTCAGATGCAGTCACATCATTAAAATAAATTATATGCACAGATGGTGAAGTAATGCTGTGTAAGTAGCATAACTAATTAGCATTTGAATAGGGTATCAATGTATTTGGTACACTTATGGATCTCAGACGTTAGGAACCACTGTTTCATCCCTAGTGTCATGTTGGAGAAATTCTACGGTACTGAGTAATACTTTTCACTGTTGAGATTTGATTTAAAATTTATTAAACTATATTTTAAATTTAATCTCATAGCTCCACATGTTATGTTAGTATTCTTAGATTACATAAAAATTCCTGATCATGTTGAGATCAACTACACAAAGTCATTGATATAAACATCGTAAGAGTTCAGCAATGTTAAAACACTGCTCAAATCTTTTCTACGAAGAAGAGGGAGTTATTATGCACGACCCATTCTACTGATTTGCATAACCATCCAAATTGCAATTTCTCAAAGTGCACGTTCTTCAGTGCAAGACAGGATTGTTCATAGCTACAATCAAGAATGAAGTGAAAATGAGAGCATGGGCAGTTTTTCAATTGCCCCTAAAATCAACATCAACCCATTATTCCCTTGAACACATAACAAGATGGGCCTTTCAAAATTTAAACTTGCTTCGACCAAGAACACCGCCATCATCATCCCATTCATTTTCTTCACAGAACTACCAAAATGGGAAGTTCAGCATTGTTCAGAGACACAGGGTTCCCATTCTACCACATGCGACTCCCCTGTTATCATGTTGTTGTCAACATTTTTGCATTGTCATTCAACCGTTTGTGGAAATGCCACAAAGGACTATACATATAAAAGATATCCATTTTGAGCTTGTTGTTGACTACATTAAATTGTCCCTCAAGAAACCCAGAATTGTGACTGCCACTGTTGCCCATTGTGCAGCCTTGAAGATAGGTGCTCTACCTCACCTCCCCACGTCAACATCTCTACTCACTTTTTATTCTAAGGCTGGAGACTTCAACTCTTCAAGGGATTTGTTTGATGAGATTCACAATAGGGATGTGATTGCTTGGAATGCTATTGTTGCAGCATCTCTTGAAAATAACTGCTACAGGACAGCAATGGACTTCTTTGAGAAAATGATCAAATCCCAAACTGGGTTTGATTCCACCACTCTATTGCTGATGGTATCAGCTTCATTGCACATGAAAAACTTTGATCAAGGACGGGCAATTCATTGTTTGAGTATAAAATCTGGAATGCTTGTGGATGTTAGTTTAGGCAATGCTCTTACTGACATGTATGCTAAGTGTGGTGATTTGTGCTCTTCTGAGTGTCTATTTGAAGAGATGGAATATAAAGATGTTGTTTCATGGAATTCAATAATGAGAGGAAATCTTTACAATGGTGATCCAGAGAAGTCATTGTATTACTTCAAAAGAATGATTTTCTCTGAAGAAACAGCAGACAAATTCAGTCTATCTTGTGCTATTTCGGCGTCATCAAGTTTGGGAGAGCTGGCTTTTGGCCAGTCCATTCACGGGCTTGGAATCAAACTTGGTTACAAGGACAGCTCGCATGTTTCAGTTGCCAACTCTCTCATTTCATTGTATTCACAATGTGGAGACATCGAGGCTGCTGAGACTGTATTCAGAGAAATAGCATACAAAGATATTGTCTCCTGGAATGCAATGATGGAAGGATTTGCTTCAAATGAAAAGATTAATGAAGTATTTGATCTTCTGCTTGAAATGCAAATAACAGGATCTTTCCAACCTGATATAGTAACATTAACTACCATACTTCCACTTTGTGCAGAGCTGATGCTCTCCAGAGAAGGAAGAACTATCCATGGATTTGCAATTCGAAGACAGATAGTATCTGATCATCTTCCTTTGCTGAACAGCCTGATAGACATGTACTCAAAGTGCAAGCTTGTGGAGAAAGCCCAGCTCTTGTTCAATTCTGCCGCAGTGAGAGACTTGGTGTCATGGAATGCAATGATATCTGGCTATTCTCAAAACAAGTATTCTGAAGAAGCTCAGAATTTGTTCAGAGAGCTGCTACGTTGGGGTCTAAATTGCAGCTTGTCAACTGTTTTTGCTATTCTTTCTTCCTGCAACTCCCTTAGTAGTCTCCCCTTTGGAAAATCAGTTCACTGCTGGCAGTTAAAATCTGGATTTTTGAACCACATTCTTTTAGTAAATTCTCTCATGCACGTGTATATCAATTGTGGAGACCTGACAGCCGGTTTTTCAATTTTGCATGAGAATTCTGCTTTAGCAGATATTGCTTCATGGAACACTGCAATTGTGGGCTGTGTACGAGTTGACCATTTTCAGGAGGCTCTAAAGACTTTCAGGTTAATGAGACAGGTACCTTCTTTCAACTATGACTCCATAACCCTTGTAAGTGTCTTGTCAGCCTGTGCAAACCTGGAGCTATTCAGCCAAGGAAAATCTCTCCATGGCCTTGCCCTTAAATCTCCTTTGGGATCAGATACTCGTGTTCAGAACTCGTTAATTACCATGTATGACAGATGCAAGGACATCAACAGTGCCAGATTAGTGTTTAAACTCTGCTCTATTCCCAATCTATGCTCATGGAATTGCATGTTCTCAGCTTTATCTCATAATAAAGAAAGTAGAGAAGCATTGGAACTATTTCGTCATCTTCTGTTTAGACCTAATGAGATCACCATCGTTAGTGTTCTTTCTGCTTGCACTCAAATTGGTATCCTAAGACATGGAAAACAAGTTCATGCCCACGTGTTCAGGTCTGGAATTCAGGATAATTCTTTCATATCAGCAGCTCTTGTAGATTTGTATAGCAACTGTGGAAGACTGGACATTGCTCTCCAAGTATTCAGACATTCAAAGGAGAAGTCTGAATCAGCTTGGAATTCAATGATTTCTGCATATGGTTATCATGGAAATGGTGAGAGAGCAATCAAACTCTTCCATGAAATGTGGGAGTCAGGAACCAGGGTGACCAAAAGCACTTTTGTTAGCCTTTTATCAGCATGCAGCCATTCAGGAATTATCAACCAAGGTCTTTGGTACTATGACTGTATGTTGGAGAAATATGGAGTACAACCTGAGACTGAGCATCAAGTTTACGTGGTTGACATGCTAGGTCGATCAGGTAGGCTGGATGAGGCTTATGAGTTCACTAAGGGTTTACAATCTAGTGCCAGCTCAGGTGTATGGGGAACTCTCCTAAGTGCATGCAACTATCATGGAGAACTCAAGTTGGGGAAGCAAATTGCTGAACATCTCTTTGAAGTGGAACCTCAAAATGTTGGATATTACATATCATTGTCAAATATGTATGTTGCTGCCGGAAGCTGGAAAGATGCTACTGATTTGAGACAATCTATCCAGGACCAAGGGTTAAGAAAACCCGCAGGTTATAGTCTTATTGATGTTGGCCTGGGATAAGGAGCGATATCTATAGAAAGTTTAGGGAGAAGGAGCACTATTCATTCAAAAACCAAGACATTGCCGCAAGCCGTGCTACTATGGAGGATTGCTGGCAATGAGAATTGAACTTGAACTTTACAAGCGAAGTGTTTTGATATTTGTAAGATGAACCAACTCCTTTACAATAAAAATCTTTATTTAACAAGATGCAAAATAAATTTTATCAGAATACATCACATGGATTTAAAAGAAAAATTCCCATTGACAATTACTAGATTTTTCCATTCTTTTGAAAATCCGATCAGACCAGCCGGTCGAACTGGCTCAATTGTCAACTAGACCATTAGCTGGTATTTTATCAGAATCCATTACATAGATTTAAAAAAAAAAAAAAATCCTATTGACAAGTACTAGATTTTTCATTTTATAACTCATACGCATTCTTGTATTTAGGTACCCAAAAAAAAAGTGTCATTAGTAGGCTATATTTTAGAAACCTGTTTGTTTTTAGCAAGTTTGGTTCACATTTCTGTGAACAGAAAATGGAAGATTGAGCTTCCCAATATACTTTCACATATAGCAAAATTTTTCATACTTCAGTCAAACATTCGTTTGACCTTTTTCAAATGTAAAACCAACAAAGCCTTTTACGGTTTCTTCACTGCAAACACACTTTGAATAGGAGAATTATTTTTAAGAGAAATTCCTGATTACACACTATTTACCTATTATGTCATCTTTTAGACACTACATTCAAGAATTGGTATATATGAATGTATTTTTTGAATATTGGTGTATTCAAAATGTGGGTCACACATTCTCACACTTATTTTTTTTACAAGAATCTCACATAATTTCACACCTATTTGATATTGAATAAAATGCCAATGATAAATATTCCTACTCAAGAATATTTCTGTTTTCTTTCATACAAATGGTATTATGAACCGTGCTGAAGACCTTAACAATAACCACGATATAAAACAAATGAACCAAAGATTAAGTAGGTCAAAAAATAAAAAATATGCAATTTTCTTAAAAGGAAAAAATTCAATATAATAGTTTATGCTTGTGATATTTATTCCTATTCATACACTCCCACCCCTATTCATCATGCCATCTACATTTTAGGTTGGGCTAAGAACATTGTAAGTTGATAAATTACTGGCCCAACCCGATCCTATGTGGGATGCAAGTTGGGCTATGTTTTTTTATTTTTTATTTTTGTTTTCAACACTTAAAAAATTTTATTTTTATGTTTCAACACTTTTTTTCTTTTGTGCAATTTAAATCTTATTAAACATCAAATAAAATTATTTTTGTGATAAAAATATTAATTTACATTAAAAAATAAGAACAAGATCTTTATATATCATATAAATTACATAATCATGCGCTAATTAAAAATCAAACATTAGACTTGCAAGCTAGCCCACGTCGACTCAAGCCAAAATCGAGGTGTCTCAATTAGGGTAAAACTCATTTTTACATCAAATTTTTTTGTCTAGTCTATGCATTTTATCAAGTTATTTGGATCGACTTATTTTGACACCTTACATCCCAAATTACATATTTAGAAATTAGAAGGTTTAAAATTACCAATATTATATGTATTAAGTTTATTAGTTTATCATTATTTAATAATTTATTTGCTTTTCCACATTTTATTGAGAACGTCTATTACCACTATTAGTTATTTATTACCAATTTATCACTCTTCATCAACTATTTTTTTTCTTAAATATCCTTTATTAACCTCTTAAAAGATTTAGTTTATAATAAAAGATTTAGCTTATGATAGAATCAGATTGTTCTTGCAACCAACCTCATCTAGAAGAAAAAGGTTTTAATAATTGTTACTTATATATCCTTTACTAAATAAACAGTTGAATTTCACACATACACTAATTAATAAAGCACATTTCGAGAAAAAAAAAATTTAATTAGTTGCAATACACACTCTAATTTATTTTATCTTTTATCTGGTCGAACTAGTTGAATCACTTTTTTAAGAGTAAACAGCCATTTTGTAAAATTATTATTTAATGACACAGGGAATATAATAATGCTTCAAGTAGAGTCATATAAACAGCCTCCCGCAATTTCATCTAAAAGTGTAATGAAAACCATTAAATAATCAACCCTATCAGTGGCAATATATTCCAAAAAAGAGCCATCTATCAAAATCAAGTATGGGAGTGAACGTATACGTCGTTACATATAAATATTCAACTAATAAACTGTAAGCCAAAATAGCGATATACTCAATCTGACATCATAGTTGTTCCTCTAAATTTGGGACTTGAAATGAAAAACCAAGACAAATACAAACTCATGTAATCTTCAGATTCACCCACCTAAGTCATACCAAAACTGGTGATGAGCAACTGCACTAGATAATAGGGAAACATATACAAATGCACCAACCAACAGGCTCTTCTATCCATTGAGAAAGATGCCATCAAAGGGCAAAAGGACAATCTTATATGTCAAGGCATCAAATGAACTAAAGCTGAGATCCCATGAAAAGCACAAACCGATGCAATGTTGCGTTGGTGGAAGAGCAACTGCAACAAGAGAAAATAGTCAGCTTCCAGTTGCCATGAAAAGCATTCTAATATAAGAGGAATAGCAAATGCAAAAGGACAAACCTGGCCGTAAGTATAAACTCAATCATCAAGGTAATAATAAGATCCAGCAGCCTTTTGTTCTCTGTCCTTGGTTGAATCAAGTTTGTTGATCCTTGGGCGAAAATTAGTTGGATCTCTTCTAAATGTGATATCAAGATGCTGCAACAGTGATGAAATGAAATACATTATATCTACCATGCAAGCCACAGAGCACAACATAATTTTTAACATGCACAATACTTTAAATCAAAAGGAAAAAAATAATCGAACCATTGAAAAGTAATGAAACTTACTGATAAGAAAAGGTTCATCCCACTCAACAATGATTGCGGAGAATTTGCAGTACAATCAATTGATGGATTACCCTCATAAACAATAACTCTGTCAGCAAGATAAGTTGCCATGATGAAATCATGCTCAACCACAAAAGCCGTTTTCTTTGCATGAAGAATAAACCTCTTGATGACTTTGGCAGCATGAATTCGCTGTTCAGAATCAAGATATGCACTTGGCTCATCTATCAGATAGATGTCTGCAGGCTGTTATGGTAGAAATAGCATCGGATCAGAAAACTTCAAATGCTATTTAGTTTGAAACACAGGCATAAATCTAAAGAGACAGGAAATCACAACAAAACCAAGTGAAATAGTTTGAAAAATCTTGCCACGGCATTTAACACAGATAGACGTCTGCAGGCTGCTATTGTAGAACATGTTAATTGTTATTTAGTGTGAAATAAAGGCATACACTTAAGGGGCAGAGAAAGCAGCCGACAAAACCAAGTAAAGTAGTTCAAAAAAACTTGACACAGGATTAGCACTAAACTCATTTTCATGATATGGAAAGAAGGGCATCACATCTGACACGTATAGGAAACTACTAAGGTATTCAAGAATGTAAAGGGAGGAAAAATGAGGCAGGGACACTACAATTAAGGTCCATAAACAATCTCAAGCAGTTCTCAAGGATGAAGTTTATAATACCTTTCCAAGACAGAGACATAATGCAACTCTTTGCAACTCTCCACCAGAAAGATTCACAACTTCTTGGTCCATTAATTGTTCAATAAGAAGTGGCTTCATCACATCTGATACAAACTGGGGATGAGTATATGCATCACGTATTTTTTGATGCAGCAAGTGTCTAACAGTTGATTGGAACCTCGGGCTAATCTTCTGAGGCTTGTAAGAAACATTAAACTCAGGCATCTCCGCATCAGATCCACCTTCTATGGTGTCAGGTTTCAATAAACCAGCCTGAATAATACCAAGGAGTAAGCTGAATAGATATGTGGAAGAATTACAGTTCCATAAAGAAACAAATATAACAATATAAAACAATACCAGCATACGAATAAATGTTGTCTTTCCTGTCCCATTCTCACCCAGCATCACAACAATCTGAGAATCAGTAAATTCTCCTTCAACTACACGGAGCTTGAAATTGCCTTGAGTTTTGGTCATGGTTGGGTATTTGTATCGAGCATATGTCTGAGCCTCCTCAGCAGTTTCCTGTGGAGTCTCAGCAACCTAGACAGGACAAGAGTAAGGTGCACTTGATAAATTTGAAAATATTAACATTGAAAATTCAGTACCGAAATTTGAGTAACAAAAAATTAAGCACTGATTTATAATGTTTGAAAATATTTTCATATTAAGTGCTGAAAGTATGAACATTTAATAATATAGATGAGGCAACACTAAACGAAATAATTGTCATGTAAAAATTTTGATAAGGAAAGAGTTGTTGCTGAATATATTCAATGACCTTCCATGTGCTGAATATTTCCAACACTTCTTCACTGAATTTTATTTTTGGCAAGTTTAAACAAACACAGCTATTTCAGTGCTGAATCTTCTCATTTTCATCACCCAAATTGGGTTTATATGCAGCATATTGGAGGTAGGAGATGCATAAAAGGATTATATTTACCTTGAAGGTAAGGGAGTCATCCCGGAACCTAAGATTTTCTGTTGGAACAAATCCAGCCAAGAAGATGTTAATTCCTTCTCTGACTGAGAAAGGAAGTGTTACAACTCCATATGCACCAGGTTTGCCATACAAACAGCAAATAAAGTCTGATAAGTAGTCCAAGACACTAAGATCATGCTCTACGACAATTACATAGCTGGAAAAAGAAAATTACAAACAAATTCAATATTTATCATGAAAAGTACACATTGCGATATAGACAAGACTTAAAGCAGATACTACTGAGAGAAAAGGACAAAACCTATTAGGCCTGAGCAATGATCGAACAACTTGGGCAGCTTTCAGCCTCTGCTTCACATCAAGGTAACTAGAAGGTTCATCAAACATGTATATCTCAGCATTCTGGATGGCAACAACTGCAATGGCAAACCTTTGGAGCTCTCCACCTGAAAGATCACCAACATTACGATCTATAACCTGGTTAAGCTCAAGATCAGCACAAAGCTCCGCCTTCATATCTCTCTCATCTTTCTGGTCGAGAACTTGCCCCACATTCCCTTGCACAGCTTTTGGAATGTGGTCAACATACTGAGGCTTGATGATAGCCTATGTTATAAGCAAATATATTAAAATAAGCACAATTACTAGCACGAAGAGAAACTACTTTGGAAAAAAAAGAAAAAAAACCACTATACTATCTTATCAATACAAAATTTAAGCAACAGCATTTATGTTGTGAATGATTATTTAACACAAACTAACTTGGGCAGTAATTTATGCATATCAATGATGAAACAGACTACAGTAGCAACAAACATTATCAATCAAAGCTGCTTGGAAATTAACTTGGACCTTTCCCAGCGTTTTAAACATTATCTATATTATAACTGCTCACTAGTGACCCCTCCTAGTGGTAAAAAACTTTTGGTTGTTGGTTGTTGTTGGTATAAGTAACTGCTCACTAGTAGCTTTTTCTACCAAGCATTACCAAACTGGCTCACAACACAACACATTTTCCCCTACGTTAAGTTAATGTCAATTTGATATGCTATAAATCAGTCATCTGAAGGGCAAAATAGAATAATAACCTTCCCTGACTCAATTTGCAGCTTTATTGTATACCTTCTCAGTTTAAGCAATTTTAATAGACTAGTTCATGGACTCTAACATGACATAATTGGCCAATGGCCATTGGTCCAGTAAGAAGATTAGAAAGAAAACACAAAAACAATAAAGGAAAAACACACAGGTATGAAAGAGGACATAATCATTTGCTCAGTTTTACACAGTCACAAAGTCAAAATCAATAAAACATCAGTGCATACATACATATTGAACAGGGACACAGACATCACCTTCAAATCATCCTCTAGAATACGAGTAAAATAATTCTGCAATTCAGATCCTCGAAAATAGGTCAAAATTTCCTGCCAATCAGGGGGGTTCTGCAAAGCAAAAGGAAAATCAAATGAATGAAATAAAACCTTAAACAAGTTGGCAGTAGAAAAAAGAGCTAATTTTGTTTATTACAGTGAAACGACCCAAGTTCGGTTTCAATTTTCCAGCCAAGACTTTAAGGGCAGTGGACTTCCCAATTCCATTCGTCCCAACCAACCCAAGCACCTGCCCTGGCCTCGGCACTGGCAACCTGTGATTACAATTCTGTTCATCACAAACTAAAGAAAACAGATGGCCACCAATTTTCAGGAGTAAATTAGCAACTTTGTCCATGGAGTTATTCTCTACTTGTAGTTTAGTCCCTAAATTTAATTATGAGCATCATATGAGTTAGTCTTGAATTTACAAAACTCATATCAAGTTAGTCCTCTTTAGGGACTAAAGTAAGAAACAAAAAGGACAGAGTTGCTAGGAGTTTTATGAATTGACTAACTCATACATATAATAAAATTTAGAGACTAAACTGCAAGTAAATAATAATTTCAGAGTCTAAGTTGTTAATTTAATCAATTTTTCAGAGAAATGCAGCTAACCGACTCACCTATGTAGCTTAAAAGTATTGGGACCATATCTGTGAGTTGTGTCTTTGTCCAAGTCCTTTGGCAAGTTAATAATCTGGATGGCTTCAAAAGGACATTTCTACACCAAAGGACAACAATCTCATCACACAAACCCATCAACTAGAAGCAAAGACATCAACACAAAAACGACATCTTCAATACCTTGACACAAATACCGCATCCAATGCACAATTCCTCAGATATGAAAGCAATCTTGGATGCAGGAGTAACCTCAATACACAATCTACCTGCAGTCAGAAATACATAACTAACTATTCACTATAAACCTCATTAAGAATTAAGACACATAAATTACATTAACATAAAATTCCTAAAAAAAACAAAAACGACCCAAATCTATGCTTCGGGTAAAGTTTGAAAATTTGAAGGATTAATGAAGAAATAAGTTGATCCTAGAATGAGCCCCAAAAGGCGAAAATAAGATCTTACCGGTTCTGACGACAGGGCAACTCTTCTTGCACTCCTGGCGGCACTTCTTGGGCTTGCACCTGTCGTTGCTTACGATGGCAATACGCGTCAATCGATCCGCCATGTTGAAGTTGCAGTGAGGGAGAAGGTTATGGCGGCGATTGAACGAAAATGCTGAATTGGGATTCTTCTTCGAAAGAATAAATCGACGAGGGTGTTGGGATGTGATTGGAGACCGAGAGAAAGAGAGAGACGTGTGCTGGGAACGTTCAAGCAGCGTTCTGAAGACAAAAAAGCGTTCAGAAGACAAAAAGCATATAGCTAGGGCTACTTGCTTCAGCGTGCAACTGGAATCGGGTCTGTGGGTCGGTTTTAATCCGAATTAGAACAAATCAAAACTTTACACGGATCCGAAGGCTGGCCTTTTTGCCTTAAGTAAATAAATAAATATCATTGCATGTAGTGATTTAGTGTAACAATATTTATTTATTTTATTGCCGTAGTGTTTTGATTAGTTTGCACGTATTTTAATTTATTTATTTTTTTAATTTAATTAAAAGTAAATTATTCATATTAAAATTAAAAAATTTATAAAATATTTTTTATTACTTAATCATAAAAAATTAACATAATTAAAATTGAATATGTAATCATACGACTATTAATATATCACATATTGGTTTACTAATAATTAATCCTTTGGTTGAATAGTATTTTTTTTTTTTAGTAATTATTCACGCAATTTAAAACTAGAATTCGAATCTTAAAAAGTTCGGCCTAAAGTCGTATTATCCATTTATAATCCGACCAACCACTTTGGGTTAGTGTAACAATTATTGTTCATTTATTATGTAAATTTTTTTACAAAAAAAACTGTAACCTAATAAATGACTTTACCAAATAAAATTTATAAAAATAATAAATTATTATGTTATGCTACAATTGATCAGCTTTTTGAAAAACAGATTTAATAGTAAATTTTATTAAAATAATACTATTGTTTTTAAAAAAAAATCATAAAGAATTCTGATTTTTCTTTATTTGGCCATTATGAATTCCAGTTGAGAACACTTTTAATTATAATTTTAGTATTTGAATTTATAATTTTATCCTTATTAATTTACTCATTGTACATATTTTGAATAAGGACAATAAAATAAGTTACTTAAATAAAATGAATTTCAATTGTTTAAAGATATTTAAAATATTTGATTTAAGAATTAATTCAAAATTATGTTTTTTTATAATGAGTTTTAAATATAAAACTTATTTTCTAAAAAAAAATGCTAAAGAGTTAGACTTTTTGTATGATTTTTTTTAAGAATGATGTAGCGTGTTTATTGACTCTTATATGGGTGAGTGGTCCCTACCACTTTATTTTATCCAATAACTACATTGTATTTTATCAAATATTCTAACTTTTTTTTTACTGTATAACATTACTCTTTTCTAAATCGATTCAAATTAAAATCAATTTTACTTTTTTTAATCATTCAAAACAAAACATATCAAAGTTTTATATGATTAACTATATTTTATAATATACATAACATATGTGGGTGGGGTTATTGGCATTCTTAATTGCCAATTCACACTTCCTCTTAATTGCTTTCAACTTTAATTGCTTAAAATGAACTTTATTATTTTATATATTTAATAACTCAAAGTTTTTACTATTTATACTTTATTATTTATGCATTTAAATTGAATATTTTATTAAATTTATTAATTTAAATTTTATTATTAAACAAATTCTTAATTCAAACTTCTTACAACTTATATATATTTTTAGTTATATATTTATCCTTTACATATTTAAAATATTTTTTACTTTATTTTTAATTATTATTCATTAGGATAAAACTTTGGTAATACTTTAAAACATTACTTGAATTGAAAAAAGTAAACATGCATTTTGATCCTTGAAAGATGAGGTTGTCATCAATTTAGTCCCTAAATGTTAAGTGACATTAATTTGGTCCCTAAAAAGTAAAAAGTAACATCACGTTAGTCCCTCCATTCGCCCAACTCCATATGTCGTTCATGAGCATCCTACATGGGTTGTTATTTGCTTAAGTGGATTGTTAACTCCATCTTAGACTCCAGGTAAGCATCCAGCTGCTGTCCTCGGTGGAGCTGACCTGGTTAAGAGACGTTGGAAGGTTCAACAAAAGGGTCATCCCCCTAATTTCAAAATCATAAACTAATCCATGATCCTTACCCCCGATTTCAAAAGATCCTCATCCAGTAACCCTAATTCGTGAACCCTACCCTCAATTTTACAAAGGATAAATCGAATTGCATCAATATTTTGTCCCTAGAATTGCGAAAATGTGTTGTCAAATTCTTGCTTGTTGTTCATCTCACCACCAATGTTCAAGCTCAAGCTTACCTGCACCGCGAAACCCAGGGATGATTCAACTAGTCACTTATGTTATTTATGGAAGAAGGGCTATTATACGCACCTCCAAAATTGAGGATAACACAAGTAGAAGATTTTGGACATGTGTTAGAAAAGAATGTGATTTCTTCTTGTGGTTGGATGATCCAAGCACTGGGACTGAGAAGAAGCAGATGAAGAAATTGAAGAAAACGATTGCTATGTATGAACAGTAAGTCTTGAAGCTTACTGTAGGTTGTTGGTTATTGAGTGTGATATGTATAGCATTTTATGGACTTTGGGTTAGGCAATTGATGTAGATTGTGGCTCTTTGATGATGTGTAGTAGGAATTTGTTTTGATTAGGGGTTGTGGTAAATGCTTTTGTGTTTTTTGTGTTTTGGTCAATCAATGGAATAGAGACTGATGTAGTAGGGTTTATATTTTGATGTCTATGCAAATATATGTATCTTGGATTGAATTAGATTGAAATGAAATGATTTTTTATGTGAATTGTAAGATCTCTGCCTTCATTGAAAGTTAGTGCAAATTTATGATGTCAATGCATATTTATGCAAATTTATAGATTGGAGCTTATGTGTTTTGATTGCAAGATCCATTTAGCAAACCAAACCAAACAAAATCATGAATCTAAACAATGTAGAATACAATATATCTAATAGAAGTAAAAAAGACAGCAATTAGGATATCAAAATTCAACTGAAGAACCAAGCTTGTCATTGATAATGGTCAAATTCATAAATTTTTATTTTTACAAAAAGAAACTATCATGAACTATTATATTCCCAAAAGAATGACCCAAACACATGATCAAACACATCCAAAGTTATAAACCAAAGCCAAAAAGACAGCTGACATAAACATCATTCTTCAATTGTTATATACCAAAAAATGACCTATACATGGTCAAATTACATCAGCTTAAAAAAACAAAAATAAAAAAAGATCCTAGTTTAGTCCCTACTGTCCATTTTGTCGTGGTTTGTCTTCATAGATTGATTCCATCATTCTTCTGTATCTCTCCCTAGTCACTCGAGTGGTAGCCATCAAAGTGTGGTGCAATGGTTGCCTTACTTGTTGTGTTCCTTAGTTCCCTTGCCTTCCTTGTATAGATACTGCTGCAGGTGGCCTAAATGGCTTATTTAGTAGTGGCACATGTGGTCTCACTGGATGTGTTGCAGCAAGAAGAGGTGACCTTATTGGAGGTGCCACTTGTTGTGGTGGTGTTGGTGCAAGGATAGGTCCCTTGATTTGTGCTGGTGCAAGCATTGGTGATGGTGTTGTTGCAAGTCTTATTCTTACTCCTAACACTGATGTTGATACTAGTCCTGGTGATGGTGTTGGTGTTGTGATGGATCCCCTAATTGGTGATGGCTACCGCAAGTGTACGGATCGCTCAAGTAATATAGATACAGAGTAAAAGTTCGTTTTCACGAGGATATTTGTTTATAAAATTAAGTACCAACCAATAGCTAAATCAATTCTATTCAAGGATATAAAAATAAGAAAATAATAAACTAAACTAATTCTAATCTACAAAAGCAATAAAGATAAACGGTTAGGTTTCAGGAAATCCTTCTTCACCCCCTACATCTACCAACAATATGCAATCCTGCTCATAAACATAAATGCACTGATTAGGTTAGCTTGAGAATCTTCATTAGCCAAAAGCCTATGTCTAGGTCAATCAGCCCTGATTTCAATTGCCCAACTCACTAAGTTTCCTTGAAAGCTAGCACAACATCCACTCATGAATGATCTATTCTCAATCACACACTATACATGGCCAATAGATATATTTTTATCCTATTAACAAATTAACTCATCCAAGCTAATTGACCTCGTCAAACATGTATCAACCATACCATATCCATATTAACAAATCTCTATGTCTAGTTCATTTGCAAATATTAGGATCATGCAATTGATGGCCAACCAACAGCAAGCATTAAACATAGATAATGATTGAACAATAACCAAACATCTATACAAACTCAGAGAAGAACACATCAATAATATATATAGAAAAGGATCCAAAATATTCCTAAACACAGCTTAACTATACAATAGATAAGGAAGAGAATATAGAAAAGGAAAAAGAGAAAGAAAGCTCATTGATTTTGTCTCTTTGAAGCTTGAATCCTCCTTCATTCTTGATCATTGCCTCCAATCCACCATCAAAGGAGATCTAGCCAAAGCTTTCTAACCTGAAACTAACTAAACCTAAACTAAAAGAGAGAAAACTAAAAATGGAAATGGCTAAGGCATCCAGAACTGAGAGAAAAACGTGAATAATCTATTTATAGGCTCAGCTTGCCGCCATCGTGTCGCGGCCCCCACATACGCACACCGCAGCCCCCACAAGGTCGGTCTACTTACGCCACGGCGCCCACTTCTTCTAGGCCACGACCCTCTCGCCTTGGATTGAAGTAAGGCATGACTGAAATGCCTCTCTACACCGCGGCGCGCACTACCTTGCACCGCGGCGGTGACTTGCTAAAGGCAGATTTGGCTTCCTCTTCCTCTGTTAGCTCAAATGCTCCACATTTAACATTGTTTGGAGCCTTTCCTATCATAGAGAAAATACCAAATCAATAATAATTATAAATCTACTTAATCATATATCATATAAGCACAGTTTGTTATAAAACATATAAGAAATGCTTAGAATCAGAATATGAGTAATATAAGCACAAAACCCTCCAAATATGCATTATAAACAAGGACTAAGCGTTCATTCTAGCACAGAGATAGGGCACAAATAACTGTATTTTATGGAGTTATCACACCCCCAAACCTACATTTTACTAGTCCTCGAGCAAAACAAAACAACACTAAGTAAACCACTTAAACATTAAAATCAATCATTCATTCAGCAAATAACAAATTTCAATCTTCTTTCTCATTCTTTAAAGCACAGCTAGTGTGTAATAACTGCATCAATCCTCAAAAAGTGTAAATGCCCCATAAACAGCTCCACACAAATACAATCCTTCACATGCTATCAATCCACACAACTCTTCATGCAATTCACATTTTTCACAAACATGCAAGATAAACTTCTCCTAATCAAGTCATACATATCTAGATAAGGTTATAAGCATACATGCATATGATTCACAAAATTCACAAGATTGTAAATTAACTCTCTCTCCACTAATGCAAATCACACAAGATTGAGGATCAAAAAGGACTTTATAGCTTATAATGTTAGGCCAATGGTATGGGTGAAAGAAATGAAGAAAATGATACAATACAAACATTGAGAAACACAACATGATATTTCAAGATATGAGCCACCAACTTGATATTAGCAGGGTATCCAACAATGAATCATAAAACTTGCCAGAATCATTTTCGATGCTTTTCAAACTTTACTTTGCTTAAGCTTTGCTTTTCTTTTTCACTTCTTTTTCTTTTTTTTTCTTTATTTTGCACAACATTGCTTTTTTTCTTTTCTTTTCTTTGCATCTGGTTCCTTCAGGCTCATTTTGAATTGAATATTCATACCCCTAATCATCAGACTCATCTCAAGAAATAACATATATCATGTACTCAACAAACAAAGAAGGTAGGAAGAAAATGCAATGTTTTCACATGCATTAGAATGGTTAACAGGTTAACGAACACAATGGTTATGAAAAACAAATAAGGCCAAATAGTATAAGGCTTCAAAAATGGGACCTAGGGATATCATCATATCATGATAAGCTTTTTAAGGCTCAAACGATCCAAACAATGCCTTAATCATCTCCTCAATCATGCATAACCTAGGATTTCGCCTCAAAAGAGTTCAAAAATAATTTCTAGGATAATCAAAACTCTACATGTACATCCATAAACATTCTCAAAACATGCACTCTTGTCATTTTCAAAATTACACTAGCATCTAAGTGAGATGTAAATCATGCATCAAAAGCGACTAAACTGGTTCACATGCTTCAATATCACATAAGGTTTCACTGAAAAATGGGCAAATAGCAACCTTTCACGTCATGAACAACCATAATAACACCAACATTCTTGCAACATGTCATGCATTCAAATAGATTCAACTTTCTCAATTCAAGCATGCATAATATCTTTTGCATAATGTGAAAATTGAAAATCTCATCATCAGCACATCAATAATAGTCAAAATAAGATATAATTATGAAAATATGATGACTAAAACCACTGCATACTCAAAATACCAATACATGTTAACATTAAGCATAAAAGTAATAAAACATGTAAAGATACTCCCCCAAACCAAAATGAAATGTATCTATAATGAACATGGTCTATAGGGTACCAGAGCCTCTTAAAATAGCAGCCTAACTACTACTGAGCATTACTAAATACATAAAAATAGAGAAAATAAAAAAAAAAAAAGTCTTTGTCTTTTGTATGGCTCACAAAAAGCTTCATAATTCTCAGTAGAAATCAACACACAAGCTTGGCATGGCCAAGCACTACCTGCTAATGGCCGTGGCGTGACAACCTAAACTGCTAAATTTAACAGCAAACACAGTTTTGTTACTGGATCTGGCTCATATGGTTCTCTAACTGCAACAAAACTTATTCAAAAAGCTAGATTACAAAATGTACAACATAAACATAATAAAACAAAAAAATAACATAATAACCTATTTAATACCTAAAACACACTTAAAACCTAAAAACAAACAAAAACATTAAACTAACCTAATCAACATATATATATACTAACATACTAACAAAAACATATTAACAAAACTAACAAAACATGAACATATATATACAAACATACAAAACACAAGATACTAACTATTTATGCACAAAGTAAAAGCATTAATTAAACATAAACATGAGGTTCCCTCCCACGAAGGGCCTGAGTTATAGTCCTAGCAGGACTTCGTTACCAAAATTGAATTACTGCGGATGAGCAGTCCTCAAGAACTTTGATCCAAGGGTTATCCTTTCCAGGAGTCGCGAATTCCCTCAAGTGCCTTATATGGTTGTAATCACCCGACTTCTTCATTGAAACTAAAACAATAAAATAAAGAGACTGAAATTAACATAGATTATATACAACTTGAATTAGGACTAACCAAACTCATTGTCAATATTAGCAATATAGAAACCTTTATCCCTGGCAACGGCGCCAAAAACTTGATTGCTACCGCAAGTGCACAGATCGCTCAAGTAATACAGATACAGAGTAAAAATTCATTCCCACAAGGATATTTGTTCATAAAGCTAAGTACCAACCAATAGCTAAATCAATTCTATTCAAGGACATAAAAATAAGAAAATAATAAATTAAACTAATTCTAATCTACAAAAGCAATAAAGATAAACGGTTAGGTTTCAGGAAATCCTTTTTCACCCCCTACATCTACTAACAACATGCAATCCTCCTCATAAACATAAATGCACTAATTAGGTTAGCTTGAGAATCTTCATTAGCCAAAAACCTATGTTTAGGTCAATCAACTCTGGTTTCAATTGCCAGACTCACTAAGTTTCCTTGAAAGCTAGCGCAACATCCACTCATGAACGATTTATTCTTAATCACATACTATACATGGTCAATAGGTATATTTCTATCCTATTAACGAATCAACTCATCCAAGTCAATTGAACTTGTCGAACATGTATCAACTATACCATATCTATATTAACAAATCCTTATGTCTAGTTCATTTACAAATATTAGGATCATGTAATTGATGGCCAACCAACAGTAAGCATTAAGCATAGATAATGATTGAACAATAACCAAACATCCACATAAACTTAAAGAAGAACACATCATTAATATATATAGAAAATGATCTAAAATATTCCTAAACACAGCTCAGTTATACAATAGATAAGGAAGAGAAGAAAGAAAGGGAAAAAGAGAAAGGAAGCTCATTGATTTTGTCTCTTTGAAGCTTGAATCCTCCTTCATTCTTGATCTTTGCCTCCAATCCACTATCAATGGAGATCTAGCCAAAGTTTTCTAACCTAAAACTAACTAAACCTAAACTAAAAGAGAGAAAACTAAAAATAGAAATGGCTAAGGCAGCCAGAACTGAGAGAAAAACGTGAAAAATCTATTTATAGGCTCAGCTTGCCGCATCGCACTGCGACCCCCATATACGCGCACCGCGGCTCCCACACGGCCGATCTACTTACGCCGCGGCGCCCACTTCTTCTGGGCCACAGCCTTCTCGCCTCAGATTGAAGTAAAGCATGGTTGAAATGCCTCTGTGCCATGACGCCACTACCGGCGGTGACTTGCTGAAAGCATATTTGACTTCCTCTTCCTCTGTTAGCTCAAATACTCCACATTTGACCTTGTTTGGAACCCTTCCTATCATAGAAAAAAATACCAAATCAGTGACAATTATAAATCTACTTAATCATATATCATTTAAGCACAATTTGTTATAAAATATACAAGAAAGGCTTAGAATCAGAATATGACTAATATAAGCACAAAACCCTCCAAATATGCATTATAAACAAGGACTAAGCGTTCATTCTAACACAGAGATAGGGCACAAATAACTGCATTTTATGGAGTTATCAGTGGCCTTGCAGGTGGTGGTGCAAAATGGATGTCCTCATTAACAATTCCTGGAACTGTTCTCTGTAGCCCTGTGGTTGGTGTAACACCCAACCCGTATAGCTATGATCTAGTCTTAGGCCTCTGTCACAATTGTGAAACAACTAAGTTAATAAATGAATAATACAAATAAGTGAATAGTTATAAATTAAAACTAACTCACCTGTATTGGTTGATTGCTGCCAATGCCAATAGAAGATTTAGTAGTTGCACTATGTGATTGTGTGATTCTTGCTTCTTATAAATATTAAATCAGTTAGTATCTAATTAAAACCCAAACATGTAACTTAACACAATGTATTTTACCTGATTAGTAGTCCCATTCATTGACTCTTGACTTACTAGTGGAGGAGTTGGTTCTATTATCTTTTCAGCTAAATCACTTCCCAAAGTAGTTGTTATCTCCCCATTTGTGGGAGTTGAGTTAACTGCTGTCTTGTTCTTGCACTTTGATTTCTTTTTAAAGTTTAGGTTTGAAGCCCCCTTACATGATAGGTTATTATGACTAGTTTGGCCACATTTACCACATTCAATGGCATTGTACTTTTTCTTCAGTCTATATGGGTTCTGCACCATTTCCTTTTCTTATTTTCTTCTTAGCTTCTTTGGTCTACCAGATGGTCTCTTAAGCTTGGGAGGTTAGATAGGGTCTGAGTCAGTTTCTTCCCAATACTCATCACTTAGAACAACTTGTATGAATGGCTCATATATTGCATCATGGTTAGACTTTGAAAGATATGGATGAACAAATTCCTCTGACATCAAATTATTATATCCAATTGCTACACATGCATGTTGACAGGGCACCCCAGTCAAATCTTAGTCCCTACAACTGCATTTGTGTTGTTCCAAGTCCACAGATACCTTCTTAGGTCTGTAAGTCACTTCAAATTTGGTTCCCTTAGGATTTCCAAGCCACTCAAGGGTCCACTCCAAAACTATCCTTTTTAACTTTCTCCAATCTTCTCTATGCATTTGGACATATTGGTCCAATGTAACCCATCATCAGTTGTCTCTCCTTGTTTATCTTCCTCATCACATAACACCTTATCTCCTCTGCATAGTTATTATGGGCTTAGACCTGTACTTCACAATTTTACCATTAAACTGCTCACACATATTGTTTAGCAGTGTGGGGCTTTTGGTGGATGTGCTGAAAGTAGACCTTGACCACTGCTCTTGTCTATATCTTAACAGCCACTATCATGCATTCTCATCTAAGTCATTCATTTTATGCATATTCCTTATGAACTCACCCATAGTGGTAGACTTTGCAATTGCCCAGAATGTGTCCCTAAACTCAATTCCCTTCCATTGCTTTGTAAAATTCGACCACATATGCTTACTACAAAACTTGTGGGATACACCGGGCATCAACTCCTTCATGGTTGGCAATAAGCCCTACACCAAAATTAGAGATTAATGTATTAAAAAAGTCAGACATATATTATGATAACCCTTGCACTAATACTAATTATTCTAACTATACATTTTGCTGATTTGTTATATACATACTTATTTGGATCTCAAATGTCTTCAATAAGTCATGTTAGAAACCATCTTCATGTGTCTAACACATACAAATTATAGGTTAGCAAACTAACCACAATGTAACATAACATAATACGCAAAAAACATTAATTCATACCTTTACTCTCAACATCCACAATAGCATTGACTATGACATAGAAAGCATTGTTTCCATCCTAAAAAACAACAGACAATAGTTGTCCTCCATAGTACCCTTTAAGGTGGTAGCCATCCAGTCCAACTAAGGGCCTACAGCCAGCTTTGAACCCTCTTTTGCAAGCATCAAAACATATATAAAACTTCTCAAATGTAGGTAACATATCAATTGAGGACCTCTCTGTACCAAGTAGAATTGTTGATCCTAGGTTTTTCCTAAGTAACTGTGCAATATAATCCCACAGCTTTACATACTGTTCAACCTCAGAACCTTCAACTTCTTTCCTAGCTTTCTTAATTGCCATAAAGACCTTGGCATCAACAACAATCACATTATAGCTTTCTTTCATGTGAACATATGCATCTGACCCATTCAAGGTAAGTTGAGACCTTATAGTGGTTGCTAGTTTTCCTACCACCCATTTGCAATTAGCTAGCTTATTTTTGAATGTCCTGCTGCAAGTGTGGTTATCTACAAATGTCTTAATTTGCTAATTGTTACTCTTTTTGTTCAGAGAGCAATAAATCTCCCCAAGGGCAGTCATTCTGACATCTTTCCCTTACCCTATCCTTATCATTTTTTACCCACTTGATTTCCCTACCCAAGTGTATGTTATAGTCGCTCACAGCTTCTTTGAAAATAATGAGTTTGGAAATTCCATTCCTAACTCCAACACCACATTACCATAGGTGGAATTGGTGTTAAAGTAGGGAAAAACCTCCCTCTTCCCACCATGTTCATCCTTATCAGATAAGCTATATATTGATTCTAATTCCTCTATATGATATCTTAGTTTTGTGTTATCAGCATGATCTTCATTTTATTCAGTTGTTTCTGAATCAAAGCCATTGTCAGGTTAAGGTTCATGTTCAAAACCACTATCCTCCCTCATTTGCTCTCTAACCCTATTTGCAAGCCTACAGGTACTACTCCTATTGTATGTTTTCTTTTTATGTCTTTTATCAATGCATGCAAATGTATGAGATCCAACATTTGGTTCTTCTGTCATTGTCAGATGTAGGATATCATATTGGGGGCCATTGGGTTCAGGTTGATTTGGTTAAGGTGCTAATGGTTCGGGTGGTTGACTAGGTTCAGGTGCCTTAGGTGGTTTGGTTGAGGAGGCTAGGGTTAGTTTGCTTGAGGTTTACTTGTTCATGTTTTTTATGACTCATTGTTCTCCTTTAAATTTCTTTTATCTAGAAAATATAGGTGTAGTTCTTTTGAGTTACCTAAGTTATTAAGCATATTCACAAACCCATCATCCCCAAGTATGACCCCTAATCCTACATTCATTGGCCATCCAGCTTCAACATAAAAGCACTTTAGAAATGATTATTGATTGTGTGTCCTAATTAAACTTCCTATGTTTATTAGGGACAACTCATCAGAATTCATACATTTCCAAGCATCCTGCTCCCCACCCACATATGATAATTTCAAATCATTCCTTTGAAAGACCTTCCATGGTGTAACACAACCTATTCAAGTCGTGACATTCTACAGCACAAAAACATAAAGAAAAAAAATCAGGTTCAAGCAAACAATCAATAAATGCCAAGCACCAAACTATTGGGACCACAACAGAATAACTATACATCACAAAGGAACCACCATTACAAGCATATTCTAAGCAATAACACACTCAATTAGACCACATTACAGTAATAGGACAAAAGCACCATACATTAATGGCATCATCTAACACCATATAGCACCAAAACACAACAACCTCACTAATAGGACCACACATAACACAACCACATGCACACATGATAGTAATGGGACCAACATTACTTTCAGGGGGCATTTGGAACCACAACAAAATCTAGGTTTTCAATATGCACGCTTTGAATCTTACACATTAGGGCAGAGAAATCAAAGAATCTTTGAGTACAATGGGTAGAGCGTCTTCCCTCTTTTCTCTGAGATTTTTCCACTTTTCTCCATCTTTTTCCCCATTTTCCTTCTTTATATGAGCCCCAATATAGTCAGATATTCAATCAACAACCCTAACCTACATACATACCTTCATGAACGACACATGGAGTCTAAGCTGGAGTTAATGGTCCACTTAGGCAGATAACAACCCATGTAAGACACTCATGGATGGTGTCTGGAGTTGGACGGATGGAGGAATTAATGTGATGTCACTTTTTGCTTTTCAATGACTAAATTAATGTCACTTAACATTAAGGGACTAAATTGATGGCAACATCATCTTTCAAGGACCAAAATGCATGTTTACTCAGCTGAAAATGTATTAAAGTTACATTTAATAGTTTTATATTTGAATGGATAGATAAAAACAAATAATTTTTATATAACTTCTTTTTAATTTTATTTTCAAAATCATTATATTCAACGCTTTTATATATAAAAATAATTTTTTTGTTGCTACTTGCTTAAGAAAAAAAGAGAGAGACAATTAAAACTTAAAGTAATTTTTTTTTGGCCATGTACTAAACACAATATACTATACTAGCAGCAATGACCCAACTTAGAGGATGACAGTCCAAAAGTAATATTTAATCATTTTATAGAGCATCTTACAATACGAAAAATAATTTTAGTTTAACTATTATTAATATACATGATTCAAATATTAAAAAAGGTACCATTCAAGGATTTAAATAACAGTTATAAAAGTATTAATATAATTCAAAACCTTAAAACAAATTGTTATTAAACTTAAAAATTTACTAATATTGTTTTTTTCAAGTAGATAGACATATTTAAATAATTTTTCATTTCTCTGATTGATAATTTGATATATTTAATTTACTACTTTTATAATAATTTTTTTAATGTTATATTTATCTTAAATAATTTTTTTAGAAGTTCTTGTTACCTTTTATAAGAAATATATTCTAATTAATATTAACATAAAAAACTAAAATAGTCAAATATGTATAAAGTATAAATATAAAGTAAAAATATAAATAGTAAAATAGTAAGATTTTTGAATTAAAATATTTTTGTATAAAAAAATTAACTAATAAATTAAATATATTTTAGATTTAAATTGCAAATAGTTTATTAAATAAATAAATTTATGAATGTCATTTTTGATAATCAATCTTTTAATGCAATTAAGAACATACTTAGTTTGGATTTTTTCCATCACCCAATAGTTTTTTTTAAATGAAGCTTTTTTCATTATTTATTAATGTTTGAGTACTTCTCTAAAAGTTTTTATACGAAATTCAATGTATTATACCAATTTTTTTCATAAGCTTGAAGCTTGAAGCTTTTGATTCTTAATTATAGATAATTCTAAAAGTTTTGCAATGTAAATATTATTTTGTCTTCAATCAAATAATTTTTAAATTATTTTATACCTCTTTTGATAATTTAATATATAAAAATAATTTTTTTCATACAATCTAAACAAAATAGATTATTTTAAAATCACTTTTTAATTAATATATCCAAATATAAAATTGATTCTATTATAATTGATTATAACAATAATCAATTATATAATAATTAATTATTAAAATAATCAAATTTTTACAATTAATTTAAACACATACTAAGAAAAAGTGTGAATAAACAAAAATGAGTGCCAATAACACCACCACACATATGTCATAACATTGTTTTGACACCAGTTTCTCATTGGAATTCATGCTTTAAATCAAAGAAAGAAGCTGCACTAATTTTACAACTACATGTCGTTCATTCAAACTTGTCATGCCATTGCATGATGATTGCAATTATTCAATGATATGCTAAGGAGGAATGAGAGAAAACAAATGTTAAGATCCCATGAAAAGCCCAAGCAGCTGCGCTGTTGAGTTTGCCAATCACAAGTATTAGGGTCCATATCATGAGACATACATGGGTAGACACTATATGGGTCCATCATGAGACAAGTACAGCAAAACTGAGTTCCAGATAAATAAAATTTAATTTAATTGATAAAAAAAGATAAATAAAATTTAATTTATCATTCTACAATTGGGAACATTGTACATGAGCAATTTGCATGTGCCAAGTATCCAGAGTTAATGACTTAAGTGCCACCATGTTCAAAATGTTAAAACCAGCCAGAATATTTACCTCATCATCTAGCATATTTATAAGCGAGAGTGAAGAGTTATGTGAGACTAACTGACAAGAAAAGGTTCATCCCCGTCAACAAAGACAGCGGAAATTTTTTATGTACAATCAAGTGATGGAGTCCCCTCATAATCAATGATAGTATCAGCAAGATAAGTTGCCATTATAAAATCGTAATCAACCACATGCGGTTTTCTTTTCATGGAGGATAAATATCAGTGACTATAGCAGCATGATCGTTTTTCAGTTCATCTATCAGATAGAGATATCGATTTTTTTACCAAATTGTCTGTGATGGTAAATTTTTTATTATCAAAATATTATTTTTTTAAAATTATTTATCAAAATATTATTTTTTTTAAATTATATACTAAATTATCACTATTTTAATTAGCGTGGCATTTTTTATTATTTTCTATTCCACATAAAAAATATCAACAAAATTGACATTTTCTATATAGATGCGTCACTCTATTTAGCGCATTCCACATAGAAATGTCATCCTACATGGCGTTTTGTACTAGGATAAGCCATGTTAGATGACATTTTTTCCTTAAAATACGCCAACAAGTTTGGCGTTTTGAGCACGCATCTTCTCATCTATTTAACATAAACCTGTTTAACATATTTTCATCTTCTCATCTTTTTATTTCAGATTTCATATTTTCATAAACATGTTTAACATAGTTCAACTAAAGCTCAATCATGAAAATTCTATGAAAATTTTGACAAAGTTTCCCATGAATATTGGACTTCCCCAAAAGCACATAAACCTATTTAATTCAACCATGAAACCAAGATCATCAATAGAAAAGCTGCAAATATGTTTAATCCAACAAACGTACCAAAATCACAATAAAAAATCAATAGTAATATAACAAAAATCATTAAATATAACATTCTCATATACACTAATTACATATAATTGCACGCCAATGAGATAGGTCAGCATCAGAATGTGGTAGCCTGTGAGAGTGATCAGAAGAAGGACCTAACTGTGATGGGTATGGTGGGTAACCTGATGGCTGGTAAGGATATGAAGGGTAATCCAGTGGCGGGTAAGGATACAGTGAGTAAGGGTATGGTGGATATGGTGGGTAATATGTAAGTGGAAACTGAGTGGCCAAGTATATAGCAGATACAGTCGAAGCAGTAGCAGTGGTAAGAGGCCGAGTCGTGTGTTGACTTGTAGAAACGGAGTCCTCAGGATGTCGAAATCATGTCCAAGTACTCGCTAACCCTGTCCTCCTTCTACGTCGCGTCCCTTGTTCACTGGACTTCTCGGGTGGCCTTGGAATGTCATCTGCTACTGGAGCTGGACGAAGTTGTTCCATTGTAATCCGATCATACTCCTACAATGAATGTAAGATCTGCTCAACAGATTCTCGAACGGTAGCGTCAGTAGTCCAACAAACAAATGCTCTGTAATGTCTGCCTAAGAAATAGATATAACATATATCATTATAATCAATACAAAATACATATAATAACTAGTAAATTGGCAAAGACCTTACCACATTCCCAAGAGATGCACCGATGTGAGAAATCCAACATCTAGTAACTCTTTTATATCAACACATGTACTCAGAATGTGAAGTGAGGGGTACTTGCAATGGGTTTCCCCTAGCAAGCTTCTCCCTTCGACTATGTCATATGGCTATGTAAACAACATGTGTAGCTGGCCAATTCTCATTATTCCTACCTGCTAGTGTAATTGAATGCAAACTGTCAAGTTGGCGCGGTCTGACATGGATTAAGGGGCAACTGACAATAAAGAGCCTTCTTCTTGTAAATTTTCTTCATCATCAAAGTTTTCTACCTCTATGTCAGTGTCTGAATCATCAGCCTTAGGTATTTATTCTTCATCTTCATTTGTGTCCCATAATGCATATCTTACAACTAGGTTATCAGTTTTAACCATTGCAGAACCAATAACAATCATATTGCATGACTCAACTGGATTAGAAAGACCAGCTTGAGATTCTGTTTCACCAGGAGTTTCAACATGCTCATCATGCCCACTTGTTTCTGCCTTAACATATAACTCCATCGAGGCTATGTTCGGAGTTTGACAATAGTAATCTACCATGTATTTTACATCAACATCATCTTCTAATGGAAGACCTATCCATCTCCATGGATTGTTGCATTGTGGAAATTGATAGACAACATTTGACACATATACATTTGCTTGGAGTCTCAACTTTGAATGAATCTTATTTTTCAGGGCCTCCAAAGTCATATTGGTTGTGATCACAATAGGCCTAAGATGAGGACCTTAATACATTAGACTTTCTTCACCATCATACATTATCCCATTGAAGTAAATGAGCACATTAAGGGGTTTTGTCATGTCAATTCCACTTCTAAATAATAACAATTCAACACATATACAATCAATTTACACGTGTCAATTACAACAAAATTGCACATCTAACAATGAATTTATACTATTATTTTACGTACAAATAATTTTTTAAGCCCTACTAATTTGAATAAAACTACATTTAGTTAATTAAAACATGTCAAGTAAATACTTACATATAAGGAATAATAAAAAACATTATAATAAATACTTATATATAAGGAATAATATCTGAATATGATCAAACAGGAGATCCAGACACCACTTCTAGCAACAACTGTCAAATGACTTAGGTGTGAGAGAGTTTAGAGAGAGAAAATTTGTAGAGAGAGAGAGTGAAAATTAAGAAAATGAAGAGGATGACTCAGTTGGAATCCGGATGGAACTATATATACCTTAAAAACGTCAAGTGAATTTACAATTTTACCCTCAATACACTTGGTTTGTTGGCATTTTTCTTGTAAAAACATCATGTAAGATGACGTTTCCACGTGGAATGCACCAAAGAGGGTTGGCGCATCCACGTAGAAAACGTCAAGCTTATTGACGTTTTTCACATGAATGTGTCACCCTCTTTAGAGTTTTTCATGTGAAATAAATAATAATAATAAATGTCATACTGGACAAAAAGATGATAATTTGGTATATAATTTCAAAATAATAATATTTTGATAAATAGTTAAAAAAATGATATTTTAGTATATAATTTTAACATTAAGGGCAATTTGATAAAAAAGCCTAGAGGTATCTGCAGCCGTTATGATAGAATAGAATTGTATCAAGAAACTTCAATTACAAATATTTAGAAATAGAAGCATACATCTAAGAGACAAAGAAAAGCACACAACTAAACAAAATAAAAAATAGTTCCAAAAAATTCAATCGTCAGGATTTGGCACTACACTAACGTGTTCATGGCATGGACAGATAGAAACTCACATCTGATATCACTAGAGGAAACTACGAAGGTATTTCAGGATGTAAGAGAACAGAAAAAAACGGAGTGGGGATACAAAGGGAATTAATGTTGAAAATGCAAGACATTAATTCAAAGTTAACCAAAAGATACCAAAAGTAATCATTAGGCCATCGTTTAGTGAAATATCTACTAAAGTAACTTACATGCCATCTTCTAAATATGTCAATCCCTTTATGTTAACTTCTTTTAATGGCCATGTTTAGTTTTTGCCTGTAGTCTTTGAAGGGATGAATAAAAGCAGCGGGGAAAAGTCAATTGATTTGGTAAATCAACGAGACAACGATATGGTTTATAGTTATGCTACATAAAAATAATGATTGATCCACTTGCGGTCCAATAAAATAAAGAATAAACCCCAAATTCGTCTCCAAGAATATATGCCTCAGACACATTAATTTATAAAAATGG
The DNA here is from genome assembly GCA_029884595.1 of Ormosia semicastrata. Classification (NCBI taxonomy): domain Eukaryota; kingdom Viridiplantae; phylum Streptophyta; class Magnoliopsida; order Fabales; family Fabaceae; genus Ormosia; species Ormosia semicastrata. The sequence continues at coordinate 7,970,596 of JAQQTO010000037.1, forward strand.
TGAAACATTAATTTATAAAAATGGTGGAACTCTATCAAAGTTCCTAAGTGATCATGAAATATACATAGACACCGTACACATTAATAGTTGAGCACTAGACTAATGGGCATCCTTATGGAGCACATTTATGTGTATTTCGTAATTCCTTACGGACCACAGTTGAGTTCCACCTTTCTCAGGCACTATAGTGTCTATACTCATGAGGATGAATTTTGGGATTTATTCTAAAATGAATAAATCAACTGAGACTAAAACGAAAATGATATTATAAAGCAAAACAAAATAGGCATGAACTTGCCAATGTTTTCTTCTGCAGCAACTGCAAGCTTACACATAATATCCGGTGCATCTTTGGGTTTTGCTGTTCGATTTCTAGAATCTAAACTGAATCATTTATGTCTTAGCCAAAGTCCAAAAAATACAGGAGTTCGACCAAGTATTGATTGACATAATACAAGGTATGGTTTACTTATAAACGCAAAAAGCAGTAGCATTTAGAGTCAGAGTTGCATATACATAGGATCACTTCCACTTCTTGAACACACCAAGCTTGCCAAACTTTCCATGCTTAAATTTCCCATGCTTGCCGAACTTTCCATGCTTGAACTTGCCATGCTTGAACTTCCCGTGGGGCATGTGGAGACCATTTCCATAGTGGCCATGGGAAACATGGTGAGCACCATATGCAGCAGCTGCAGCAGCAGCACCACCAGCAAGCAATGCCCCCATACCGCCATGCCCATGCCCATGAGGCCCTGATGACAAAGCAGAGAAGTTAGCTTCCTTCAAAGATTTTAGTGTAAATATAGACAGCAGAAAAACTTTCAAATAGCCCATGCATCAATCGACTGGGTTTAAAATAAAACAATAACAACAACAAACATAGCATGTTTCAAATACAGTAGAGAACAGCCAAAATAAACATAAACGAAAACATTACTGTTGAGAATGTTGACGATTGAGGACAAAAATGTCATGATGGGGATGATACATTCACAAATCTAATTACCAGTTACCACAGGTCAAAGTTAGAAAGTCTCACTATTGAATTGTGTTTTTAGCCAAACAATCCGTATGTTGTATGGAATTTGCAATATAAATCATACATGGTGGACTGTATATATTGTTTTAATAAGAGACACCAATATCTCAATTAAGATAAGTCAAATAATGAACCTAAAGCAGCTTCACAAATTTTATAACAATAATGGAATATTATCTGTCTAGTCATTGTAATAATCAGTTAATCAAAGATTTAAAAATGAAAAATAAGAATCAAAGAATCATACCAGGGACATGTGGAGCAGAAGGACCAGGATAACCAGCTGGTGGGTAACCAACTGGAGGATAACCAGCAGGAGGATAACCAGCCGCGGGATAACCTTGTGGAGGCGGGTACCCGTGCCCAGGTGGGTGGTACCCTTGATAAGGAGGGTATGCCCCTGGTGGTGGAGGGTAGGCCCCAGGTGGGTACCCATGAGCAGCTTGAGCTACCCCATGAGCAATGTGTGAGAAAATTCCTTTGTCATCATCATGATGCTTGTCCTTTCCACCTCCCATCTTTCAGGTTCAGCTGATGATTCAGGATCAGAAACGGTTAAAAGAGTAACATATTGGTCATATAAGCATAAAGACAAAAATCATACACAACTCTCCAATAGAGAGAGGGAAGAAGAAATGCAAAGAAACACAAAATGGGCATTCTTCATCCTCCAAACCAAGCCATTCCCCATGCTAAAGTTGCTAACTTGCTAAAGTTATGTCAATGAAGATCAGTGTTGCATGCAAAAAAAGAAAAAAAAAATATTTTGGACTAAATAATTATGAACAGAAAAACATTAAGCACTATTTTATTTCAGGATTGATTAAAATCTAGTAATTGAAGAAATAAATAAAACAGAAGAACCGTTATGTCTCGGGAGAAACCATCATAACATTTAAGCATCTCCAAACTAACCCATCAATTTTTCATATGCAAATCAGAAAGGTACAAAATTTATTGCAATGAACAACTAAGAAGGATTAAAATTCACAGAGGAATGATAGAGAGAAAAGAGCTCACCGATTTTGAATTTTGCAGAAGGCTATGAAAAAATTGAGGAATTGGAATGAGGAAGGAGAGAGGGAAATAGCAAATAGGTATTTATAAATAGATAGAGCCTTTTTTTATTTGTTGATTGATTGATTGCGCCAAAGAAGAAACGCGTTAGTGCTACGCGTCAACATGCTACTCTCCCTGACAGAGTGACACGCGGGAATTCCAAATTTTGCTAACCATATTTTTTTGATCAGGATATATTTAGTTATTTACGCTACACTAATTAAGAATCAATATCAAAGAATCAATTCAATATATAATATAATATCATATATAAAAAGAGAATTGAATTTGTGAAATTATGATGCATATTACTTTTAGATTGTATTATTAATATAATTTAAATTTTATTAATATCTTAAAAATGTAAAAAAATTCTATTATTATTAATGTAATTTAAATTTGAATTTCATTATTATATTAAAAAAATATTAAAGTAAATATAAATTATTTTAAATATATTTACTATTATTTCATTATTGTATTATGATAGTGCATAATGATATCTTTTAATCTATGTAACCGATTGTATTTAATAAAAAAAAGATTTAATTATTATTGTTGTTATAATTTATTTTAAAATTCTTTCTCTATTGTGGGGTATTTGAAAAAGTGGACGGTTAATATAAGTAGCATATTTTTTATACTAAGAAAAAAGTGTTATTGTGATTTGAATTTATAATTATTTATAAAATTTATTGAGAATAGATATTCTCATATTAAATATTTTGTCATGTAAAGAGAGAGATGAAAAATTTAAATAATGGAGCTTTCTTAAAATATGTAAAATTTTATCTTAATTTTTTATGTTTATCTTTTTTACATAATAAGATCATGTGAAAATATTATATAAAAAGATTTATTCCCAACTTTATCTATTTTAACTACTCGAGTAATAATAATGTTATTATAAACTCAATTTCACGATGAACCCTATAAGTGGCATCATATATATAATTTTGAATTGTGTTTTGAATAATGAAGATACTGTTTAGTATAAGATTCACCATGAATTTAAATTTATGCCAATATTACTCGAGTAATTAGATAGTGGAAGGAGGCTTTTAATATACTCAAATAATTATTTTAAATTTTTAAAGTCATTAAAGAAACGTATTTAAATATACCAAACAATTATTTGAATTTTACTATTTAAATATACCAAACGTATTTAAAGTCGTTTGAATGTTAAGAAATATATAATCCAGATTTCCTTAAAATGGAATTTCATGAGCATGAAATTCTTAATCACAAATTGAAGTGTTAAAGTGGGTGAAGGACAATACAATGCTCTAAAATTGCAAGCATACAAAGTTCTGCTAACTTTGCAAGGTAGGACTTTATTCTTTCTTATACGCCAAGCTGGTTGATCCCTACCTCGAATAGTTGGATCAACAGATGAGCACCTCAAGCTGGCCAAGAGGTGTTGAGGGGCTATGTCACTGGAAAGGGTCGGGGGAGGGGTATGATGCTTAGTTACCTTGCTAATACGTTCCACAATTTTTATTTTTATTTTTTTGCACTGGGGAGATTATATTATATTGAATTCTAAGAAAATAGTAATTATTAGTTAATTGAATTAATATCTAGAAAAATTAAAAGAATATAAATTCAAGGCAAAGCAATCTAGCATGGAGTCACTTTTTCTCAACTTTGTTTGATGCGGGGAATCTGATTCTAGATTGGAAAGAAAAGAACAAATATAGTAAATTGCTTTTAAAAATGAGGACTCGCGAAAATCTCAATTGTTAAATGTTTATGTGGGTTGAATGGTGGGCTACTACGCTGTACATATATAAGCTGTATAATAATAATAATAATAATAATAATAATAATAATAATAATAATAATACAAACTAGTATATATGCTCTATAAAAAGTAAAACACATTGTCATTCAACCTGATTAATATTATTTTGGCAAATCTCGTTACTTAAATTTCTGTTTTTAAAATTTTCTTAAAGATAAAAGAAAGGCATTGCGCCATGGGCCCACAAATCTGAGCAGCATTTTAGAATCTGAAAAATACATCTATAATTTTGAACGATTATAATTATAATGTTATTTAGTTTAAAATCATAATCATTTGAAAAAACAGAACTGTGTAAAGCTAACATAACATAATAAGTAAACAATATTTTAACATCATAATCAAAATTTCTTATCTTGATAATCAAATTCTAGTTTAGTTATAAATTTGATTTTCTGATTTTCAATGTGATTCTCCCAAAAACATTTTGTTGCAGACTTGCGATACAGCCAAAGCCCTTTTAAACACTGTCGGAATTAGGTATAGGAATAAACAAACTACACTCTTAATTGAAGACAAAGATTTGAGTCTAAGTAATACCACTTATAAAAAAAGGTCTAACTATATCGATTTGTACCTTAATATTAATCTCATACCCAAGGTGTATAATGATACTCTGAGCGAGAAAAACAAAAAAAAAATGATTTTTTTATTATATTTTTTCTCACATCATTTTTTATATTACTCCTTATACTATTAATTATATCATTTTTTTAATATTACTTTTTCTCACTTAATCATAACCTTTCAAAAAGATATTTCTCACTTAATCATAACCTTTCAAAAAAATATAAAAAGTAGTGTTTGCTCAAAAATGATGTAAGAATATCATTTTTGCCAAAAAAAAAAAAAAACTCTTGGCATCATAATATTAGCCGTGACATAATTAACATTTTAAATAATGATAACTTCTTGGAGTGCTCAATGTGTGAATAGTTTAGCCGTATTTTAAAAGATTAAATGTAAAATAAAATCTTTTAATATCTTCAAAATTTAAAAAATATTTGATACTTTTTTCGTAGAATTTATTTGTTAAATAATATTATTAATAAGATATAAACTGCTTCTTAAATAGTGTTAAGAACACCCATAAAAAAAATTTAAAAAAATAAACAACTCCAACTTCAATCACGGAAAACAGTAATTTGATTTATTTCTTCGATTCGATACGCTCATCTATCTGCGCAACGATCCGCCTAATGATCACATAATTAGGGTATTTGACGGGTTGAAGGAAATAATACGTCTTTGACAAAATCTATTTGGTGAATACTAATCTAAAAATGTCAAACTAATATTCAACTTTAATTTAAATAAAATTTTAGTATCTACAAGTTTTTCTTATTTAAGTTTTGGTCTTTATAGTTTTTTCCTTTGAGTATTAGTCCCTATGTTTTCACTCTATCTTTAAGGTATCGGTCCTTATATTTTTAACTTATTTGAGTTTTAGTCTCCATAATTTTTATTTATTAAAGTATTGATCCTTATTTTCTATTTTTAACTTATTTGAGTTTTAATCTCCATAATTTTTATTCATTAAGGTATTGATCCTTATTTTGTATGAAAGATTAATCCCTATTATCCCACATGTTAAGGTATTGGTCCCTTAGGGACCAAACCCCAAATGACTAAAACTATAGGGATCAATATCCACATAAAAATTATAGGGACCAAAAGTTATATATGTGAAAACTATAAGGACTAAAATCTTATTTAAACCTTGAAAAACAAGTGTGCAGTTTTATAATCTAAGGACTAAGCAAATATTCTTATGCTAAGAGAATCTGAAAAAGGAAAAGTAAATTTGTTTAATGTTAAATAGGTAAATAACGAGACATTAGATCATCCACTCCAAAACAGATCAATGTGGGGATCAGCAAAACCTCAAAGTAGCTTCAAGCTCCTTTTCATCAGCACAATTATATCCCAGCAAATAAGCTCGTGCTGTAGAAATTAAAGACACGCACCATAATGAGATGCATATGGCAAGAACTGATTTAAACAACAACAAAAACAATGAAGAAGAAGAAAGAAAGTCAAAGAGATGTGTTTACCAAAACGGCCAGATCCCATAAATGGTTCTGCCTCATCTGTCACACCACCTTGCTGCTGCTCCTGAAATTTCAAAAGAATAAGAAACCAATAGGAAAAAAAAGCTATATAGAAGGAAACAAAAGCTATATAGAAGGAGTCATTGAACTTTATTACACTAATAAGTGGTCAACTTATGAATGTGCATGGATATATATTACAATAAAATGTATAAAAAGTTATAAGTTAAAGGACATTTAGACTTACAGCATCAGGCTCCATTTCAGCAGGTGATAGTAATCTATCAAAACAATGCCCCGATATTGTACAGACCAAAAGCTCATTGGTGGGATCCATAATTACTTCTCTACATGTATCATCACAAACTAGAAAAGAAAACAAACACAAATTATAAGCTCTAGTCCAGACCAGAGGATTTAAAATATAAAGTTAAAAAAAATGTTGAATACTTAAAACACAGAAGCATTGCCATAGATCATGTTTCCTACCATGAACTTGCCCAGTCTTCTCACAAATAAATACATCTCCAATTTGGTAGTAAGAGCATGTTTCCCCAGAACAAGTATGATCAGTCACCACTGTATCACTGAGGCCCCTGCTGCTTTTCCAGGATGACACTTGATCAGCTAATGTTTTGTCAAGAAGTATCCTATCATCATTCAACTTCACATGTAGAAAATAGGGGAAAAACCAAAAATGGTTAAGAGGCGTCTATTTTATAGAGGTATGAAGTATTTAGATGATAAGACATCATAATATTAAAGATGCAAAATTACTTTGCAGCACAGCATTTTCATAATGTTACGAAATCCTAAATCCCTATTAGAGTAGATAACACTAGGAGCAAAAGCAAATTAGCATTACTATATAAACTTCAGCTCTCTCCCTTTCTCTTCCCCCCTTCAGGCAAAGGCTGGGGCAACTGTGGAGCATGAAGAGTTGTATAAGGACCAGAATTATTTATCTCTCTCTCTCTCTTTTTCAGATCACTGAAAGAATCTCAATATTTCAGTATAAAGTTCCAGACTACAAAAGAAACTCCCATTACCTGTGAAGGATGAGGTGTTTGACTTCGTTTAGCTGCTTGCATTTGAATGTAATACTCCTTAAACTCATTTTGGCAGTTTCTGACAAGTTCAACCATGTCCTCTCCATCACGCTACATAATGATAGGGAAAATGACAAGATCCACACAAAAATTAAAAAACAAAGATCTGAATAACTCAAATTCAGCTTCCAAGAGAACAAAGATGAATTATGGTTAACATCCTGAGTTAAGTATGTATTTCAATTTCAATTAATGCCATCAAATTGCTCAACCACAAATCATCAATTGATGAATGCATGTGCTAAAGAATAATGAAAGACTATTAAAAAAAAAAAAAAATGCAAAATGTGCAAATACCTGAATGTATAACTTTTTCCATGGGCATTCCCTCAACTTCCTTGTAGGGGGAAGAAGACCCCATCGCATACAGTACCTGAACAAATTTTACGATGGCAAATGGCAGTAAGCATAAACATGGGTTCATGCATTTTGAATAGTACAAATCTCACAAAACAAGGAAACATAATCAACATGAACTATTGAAGTAGAGGATAGCCCACTCCTAAAAGCTAAGCTGATAAGAAAGGAGAGCCTCCACTTCAAATGGTAGTTCAGTGTCTCATATCACACTCCTGCATCAACTAGAATATCAATATACTAGCCAATTAACAGAGATACAAGATTGAGAGAATATATAAACCAAATTAGTTGATTCAAGCCATCAGATGCTAAATTTCTACCAACTATCAACAACACTTGAAAAGGTGCAAACTTTGATGACATGATATCTACTTACAAGCGACGCCATAATGATTCATCAGATGCTGCATAATTTAGAAACCTACAGACCAAGGAACAAGAAATAAGGTCCTGCACCCATAAAAAAACTACAGTCAGTCACAATTAAAGGGTTTTCTATCTTCTTCTTCTTTTTTATTTGTTAAACTTTGCACAAAAGTTAGTGTAGGTAACCTCGGAGGACAGAAATTTAAGGATGTGATGGAAAAGCTCAGGAGGAATTTTACTGAAGAAACCAGTCTCAATCCTCCCCGGCACCGCGTCATTATTGAAACTATAGTTCTTAGGCTCAGATGATGAACTGGAACTCTGTTTAGCACCCTCCTTAGTACTCTCGGCCTCCTCTACCCTCTTTCTCTTTGCTTTGGACTCCTCCACATTTTCCTCTTCCTGCAACAATAGCCACTCAAATTATACCCAACACACCCTTAATTCCAAATAAATCTACTGAAAAAACAACTTTTTTTCTGAATCCCAATTCAAAACCTAAATCTTCATCTAACAGCAACATATTAAAAATAATAAAATATTTATTAAAATATTAAAAAAATAATAATCGGAGTATGTGGTCAGTTAAAAAACAACGGTACTTCATAATGTATGTTCTTCCTGTGTTGGATATGTACCCAATACCATATCAGATAATCGGATATTAGATAAATATTTGTCTAATTTTTTAACAAAAGTCGTATCTGCGTATCGTACTGTATCGTATCCGATACCCATATCCGTGTCCGTACATCATAGCTGGTCAGAGACCATGAAGAGAACTTCCGATTCCAGAAATAAATATACTAAAAAAACAATCTTTTTTTCTGAATCCCAATTCAAAACCCTAATCTATCGTCTACCAGAACCTTTATCATACAATGAATTACGAAAAATTATTTTAAAAAAATGATAAATAATCGGAATACCTGGTCGGAGACCTCAGAGAGAACTTCTGATTCGAGAAAATAAGCTAGATTTTCGTCCTCGTCGTCCGAAAGAGGCATGGTGTCGCAGAAACCCTAGGAAGAGGGTGCGATTGCAGAAAGGGGATTCGATGAGAGATCGAACGGGAACAAGAGAGAAGATGTGATGCAGATGGGTCGGCCGGTCGGAAAACAGGGAGATAGGGTTCCGGTGGCCGGAATCTGAAGGACGGTTGTGGTCTCGGAACGAAACGGCAGGAGATGAAGACGGGGAGGATTAGATGATGATGCAGATAGATGCTAAGGAGAATAGGCGGTTGGATGTTTTTCGGGTCCTTCCGACCCGTTGTCTGGGCATATGGGTTTTGTCCTATTATCCAGCATATTAAAACCTGTTTAATATGTTATATTAGACTATAAATTAATAAAATATATTATAATTTTATTAATTATTTAATATAAATATTATATTATATAAATTTATTTATAAATTTTTTATATATATAAAATAATAGATAACTTAATTTAAATATTAAGAAGTATTATTAAATTTGATTAAATTTTAATGTATAAATTTCTACCAAAATTTTTTATTATAATTTTAAATATTATGATATCTCTAAACCTTATATATTAGGTCTTATCTTATTTTATTCTTCCTACCAACAGTCCTTCGTGTTAACTTTGTAAATGCATAAATTAAAAAATAATAAATAAATAAAGAAAAATATATTTCATTTAGAAATATAATATTTTTATTAGTTTAATAAATTTTATTGTTATAATTAGTATAATTTATAGAGACTCAATTAAAATTATATTTTTATTTTTATTAATTGATTCTTAACTTACTATAATAATTAAGTTATGTAATTTTTTTAATAAATATTTTTTTATTTATCCTTTTAATAAATAATTAGGTTATATAATTTTAGATTATTTTAATTTTTTATTATAGTTTTTTCTTTTAATATTAATTTTTATGTTTTTATTCTTTTTGATATTCTATCAACTTATTATTAAGAGTATACCAAATTGATCCTTAATGTGAAATTATACTAACAAAATAATTTTAGATAGATAAATATTACAATGACAAATAAAAATAAAATCTACTAAAAATTAAAATAGTTAATAATAATATAATTAAATGATACTCAATGCATTCAAATACTTTAATATTTTATAACTCATATATTTAGTTTACACAATTTAAGTAGACTAAATAAAATAACATATTAGTTAAATCAATTAATTAACATATTGCTTCTTATATTCTTTAATTTTATTCTCTTTTACTAATTCAATCTATTTTAATATGATATAGAAATATAACTTGTTCATTACATATGTTTCATCAATATTTTAGTTGAGGATAATTTATTCTATTATTTGTCCATAAAAACTATCTCAACCCTTATAAATAATTTTACTTAAAACATAAATGAAACATTAATGTTATATGATACTTGATTTTTAATTACATTTAACCGATTTTATTAAACAAACTTTATTATAAATCTAAACTTTTTAATTAATTTTATCATGTCTTATTGTAAAGTTTTTATTTCATATATGTAAATATTAATATATTTTTATTTGAAGTTTTCAATAATGAGAAATATAAATATAAAAATATTTAAATATTATATATTATATATTATATATATGAACGAAAAAACTTAAAAAATACTTAATAATTTATTAGTTTCCTCATAATAAATTACATTTAATAAGTTTTATTATATTTTTATGTAAATTTTTCACTCCCGTGTAATGTATATATTAAAGTTTTTTAAATAATATAGAATAAATATATATAAATAAATATAGTAATTAGAAAATATAATTAATTAATTTAAAGTAAAAATACATATATAATCAAGATGACATCAAATACCTATGAAAATTTGATGATTTTAATATCAATTATTAATAAAAATAATTAATAAAGTGATCAACTAAAAATAAGTAAGAATTTTTGTCACATGATATATTTTTAACCATATTTTTTTATGTATGAATGATACATGTCAAAATATGAAAGCATATACATTCTTTTTATATTATTATTATTATTATTATTATTCATTGTTTTTTTCAAACAAGAGGAAAATATCTTAACCCATGCAACGGACAAGATAACAACTCCTACCAAATTGTTTTCTCTACTTACAATAATTTAATTTAATCTTATTATATAAATTTATTTATTTTCATATACACTTATTACTTTACTCAAAATAAGAACTTCAATTAAGAATCTAAATTATTAAAAAAAAAAAACAGATAAAGTGTGTTAGTTTAAGCTTTAAAAAAACCATTTTTTCTTAAAAGAAAATCATTTCTAAAATATTTTAGAGTGTGTTTAGGTAAACTTTTAAAATAATAAGAATAAAAAAATCAAAATTTAAATTATTTTGAAAAGCTACAATGAGTAACTTTTAAAAAATAGAGAATATATAAAAGAGAGAAAACTTATTTAAAGAGGGGGAGAAGTTTTCTTTTAATAAAAATATCCTTACATTATTATTTCAAAATGGCAAAGGTTATAATTCATATATTTCAAAAATTAATTTTTGTAATCGTATTCAAATGATAAAATATGACTTTTCATAAACATCTCAACAACAAAAAATACATTTTTATGATATCTTAAATTCACTTTTATTCAAAACTTATCCAAATAAACATTTAATCTAATGGATCAATATCTAATAATATTGAAAATTCAAAGAGTATAAATACTAAATGAAAACTAATAAAGTATAAAATTTAAAGAAACGAATGTAAAAATGTACTTAACAATTATAATATATGCACTCAAAATCTCTTTCCCATGCATTGCAATGTTTGTTTTAAGTTTCATAACAACAACTATAAACTATTTATTCAAATAAAAAATAAATAGGACTTATGTCCAATACTCAACATTTCCTTTTATTCAATTTTATTGGCATCATTTATATATATTTTTTGTATTTGGTGAGAAATAGGACTCTCTATCTTTTCATCATCTTCATAAGTAAATGTCAACAATTCTTATTTTCCTATTCCAATCGTTATTCTGATTGCAAAAATTATATTCATATTATTTTTTTTCTATAAAAGAAATTGCCAACGATATCAACTTCAGATATAATAATATAATTTGGGCCTTAATAATTTACCATTTAAATCTTCACCTAATCTGCCACCAAAAATAAAAGTGACCAAATTGGTCACCTTGCCCCATCATAACCTGCTGTTATACGGGTCAGGTTAAATTTACTTATTTAAAAATTATATATGTATACTCATAAATAAGAAATGTATACTATCACAAAAATAAATATTATCTTTTAAATTTTCACCTTTTTTCAAAGACTATATCAAATTTATCGCTAATGTTAAAATTTTATCATCAATTATAATCATTTATAGTCACATTTTTTTATTTTGTTTAAAATACACCATCAACAATATTAACTTGAGGTATAATAATATAGTTTAAGTATTAATAATTTATCACTTAACAAACTTTTAGAAGCATTAACTAAACTACTAGTTCATTTGATAATAAAATAATTATTTAACAACAAAAATTGCAAGTTTGAAATTAACTATCCATATAATAGCCTTCTCTAAAACTGTTCTTTACATTCACATGTAACACATATATGAGAGTGAAAAAATTGCTCGTGAATCTGACACGTGGAATGATTAGTGTAAACTTATCTTATTTTGTTCTATTAATAGATTTATTTTGGAAATGCAACAAAAACAACACAACAATCACCGATTGTATTAAGGTGCTTATAATAATATAAAAATAATAACAAAATGGTACCTACCAAAAGAGAAAATATATATATTAAAATATAAATATTACAATATTAAAATATAAATTTTTTATGTATATATTAATGTATTTGATTATTAATTTTTTATTATAAAATATTTTTATTTAATTATTAAATATTAAATATGTATTTAATTATTAATTTTTTTATTAAATAATAAATATTAAATATTAAATATCTTAATTGTTGTAACTTTTTATCAAACATTAAAATACTTACAAGAATACAAGTCATACATTAGTATAAATTGAGCAAGTACAAGTCAATCTCACATAAATTTATCGTTAAATTTTAAGTATTAAAGTGCTTTTTTTTCTAATGTAGTCAAAAAAATTATGAAATAAAAAAATATAAAGATAAAATAAAATGAATAATTAAAACAAGTAGCAAATTAAATAAAAATAAATAAATAAATTAGGTTTCAACCAAATACAAAATGACTAAGATTCAAATTCATAAACTTATCGTTAAATTTTAATTCACTAAGAGTCCATTTAGATAATAGAATTTGAATTAAAAATATAGAATTTTAATTTCAATTTCAATTATTTTAGAATTTGAATTATAAATTAGTCAAAAATCTTAAATTCTATGTTTAAGGTTGTTAAAGAATTAAGATAAAAAATTATAATTTTAAATTCAATTATAATTTTATTGTTTAAAGGTATGATCTAAAATATTAAAAATTTATTTACAAAATTAAAATTAATAAAAATATTCATACAATAATATTTTTATAATATAATAGTTAGTTTTTTTCATAAATAAATTTTTCATGAATTTTTAAAAAATAAATAAATAGCTATTATAATAATTTTATATAAATAAAAAATAATTTTTTATATAAACGTAGAATCTCAATAAATATGATTGTTCATAAATAAATGTAGAGAGAAAGTTTAATTTTTAAGTTATAGAACTGATAATTCTTAAAGTAGATAAGAATTGAGAAAGATTTAACTTAGTTGCTTTTTCAAATCTATAGAATTGGTTTATAAATTACAATTCTAATTTTAAATAGCATTCTAAAGATAAAAATTAGAATTAATATGTCCAATTCTAATTCTATGCTCTAATTTCATGCTCAATTACAATAGTAAATGGACACTAAAATTAATTTTAACATTAATTATATAAATTATTATACTCATATAATTTATTTCATGAATATTTAGTGGTAAAATATGTGCTCACAAAAGATCTATCAATAAAATATTAAAAATAATAATAAAATATATGGTCCTATTTCTCTAATTAAGAGCAAATTATTAAAACATCAATCGTATTTTCTTGACAAAAAATCATAATTAATATCCAATAATTACTACCAACACTCAAATAACATAAATAAATTACAAAACATGAAAAAATATATGACTAAACTTATCTAAAAAATCCTCCATATATTCTGATAAATTTATAAACAATAAATCTTAAAATTAAATAATAACAACCAAATAATGAGTTCAAAACAATCAAAGTTTTATCATACATTTAGCGCTAAAGATTTAGCATGACATAATAAAGATAAAAATCACAAAAATAAGGTGACTGATTTCCATAACATACAACTCCTTATTTCTCACTTTTTGCATCGCCACGAAGTATAGACATAGACACGGATACAGGAATATAACAAATTCAAAAAATTATAAGATACAGACACGATATATATATATATATATATATATTTGTAAAATTTAAGAAAAAAATTCATAATTCATTAATATCATTTCTTTAAGCTTGAAGATTTACAATACCTTAATATATGTCATATGTGTTAATATTTATTATTTAGTAAGTCACTCCTAAAAAATATAGAGCATAATTTCTATTGACATTTTGTTAAAAATCTCCTAAATCAACTTCTCCTAATAGAATTAATCATGTACAAGTACATGTGTATAAATTTTTTTAACTAAAATGAATATTGATGTTAGACAAGTTTCGGTGACAATAAAGTGAAAGGCTTGATATGAGTAGATGTAGCTGAAGCATATGAAAATAGTAGTGTGTGAAAGATAAAACTTAAAAGTCTAATAATGATGCATGAAAAGATAAAACTTAAAATATTGATATGTGAAAATAATGGCTTGAGACATCGGTTATATGATTGAGCTTGAATGAGTTAAGATGTTAATTATATGATTGGGTTTAAATGAGTTACGAGCTTACTAATTAAATGATAGTCACTGAAGCTAAATTTTTTTAAAAAATTATTAATAGATCGTGTCCTAGACGTGTTCAAGCGTGTCCGAGACGTGTCTAAATTATAAAAAATAATCTTTTTAATTAAATGAATTTAGACATATAAGATACGTGTATCATACAAATATTCCAATATATCCGACACAAATACATATTTGATACACATATACGCTTCAAAAAAGACATGTCAGTACTTATTACGTCGTCACTATGTCACGCTCAGTCTGAAGTCTCTTGCGTGTACGTTCGTTTCATAAAACTTCATTTTATATTGTTAGGCGGGTGCTATTGTGCACCCTGACAAGTTTGGGTGTACCATACACCCTGTATTTTACCTGCAACAACAATTTTTTTTTCAGGTTGCCTCTCTTTTTTTTACAATTTTTTTTAGGCCACCATTACCAACCACTGTCGTCCATAGTCGGCCACTGCCACCGTCTGCAGTCGGCGACCGTCGCTATTCGTCACCGTTGCTGGCCACCTCCTGCTGGCTACTATTCATTTTTTTTAAATTACACAACTGTGTAAATAATACTAATTAAAATTATATTAGTCTTTATATTTTTTCATAAATAATTGTGCATGTTGAAATTTTTTTCCTAAAACTATAACTGTGTTTGTTAAAAAAATTTATAAATTTTAACTAATAATATTTATACAATTATGCAACCTAAAAAAAATTGGAGGTGACCAGTTTTCCTAAAACTATGTGTTTGTTGAAAAATCTCATAAATGTTAATTGATAATATTTACATAATTATACAACTTAAAAAAATTAGAGGTGGTCGGTGGTGACCGATAAACAGTGTACAATGGCTCTGTCAACCGATGACAAGTAGTAGTGATAGCATGTAAAAAAATATAAACCTAAAAAAAAGCTAAAGAAAGAAAAAAAAAACACGAGAAAAAAAAAAGAAATTTACTTAACAAGTTTCTTGTAATTGATCTAAGTTATTAATTTATTTTATTAATAAAATAATTATTTAAATTTAATAATGTACCATACACCCTCTTTTGGAGGATATATATTAGGCAACACCTATATTGTTATGGCATTGTGCTTCAAAATGATTAGGATTACTTTTCACTTTTGCAAATTTGCTAATGGGCTACCGTCTCCATTTCTTCATTCCAATTTCAAAGCCTATTGAATTATGGGCGGAGCTTGTTTTTATATTTATAGTCTTTTACTTCAAAGACCACACTAGCTTCAAAGGTTACGGATCCTAGGGGCACACAACTCGACCCGCTGACCCGACCCGACCCGATCCCATATATGCGGGTTAGTTCGGGTAATCGGATCGGACCGGGTTAAATTTCGTGAACCCGTTAAATATCAGTTCAGGTAACGGGTTTGGTGAACCAACCCGATAATCCGACCCGACGACCTAATAAAATGACGTCATTTTGCTTATATTTAATTTTTTTTTTATTTTTTCTTACAACCCGATCTGGTGACCCGACCAACTTGAGACCAACTTGATTATCCCGATTATCTAACCTGAGCTAACTCGATTCAGTTCGAGTTACTCAAATTTTTTTCACTCGACTCGACTCGACCCGACCTAACCCGAACTCACATGATTGATTTAGATTTTTTCTTCCCTAAACCCGACCCGGCCCGACCCGTGTGCACCCCCAACGGGTCCACACAATTTGTAATATGCTGCAATTAAACCATGAGTCTAGCCTCCCGTTCATTATGCAATATTGTTAATAAGAAAGTCACATGTTTAATGCATTTAGTCTTAAAATTTATTATAATAATTAAATTAATGATTCTTTTAAATAAATAAATTAATAATATCATAAAGTTATTAAAATTAAATATAATAAAATATAATAATATCTATTCGTATAAAAAATACAATTAAAATTAAATTATTATCATTAATATTAAATTATTTTATGTAAATAATAATGTATTTTAATTATAAATATTTTTTAAAATTATTTCTTTACCTACACATGCTACACATATAGAAAGTAAAATATTTGATGAGAACTTGATATATAGAAGATGACATATGTCCCTTTCGAAGAGAAAAAGACATATAATTTTGTCTTATAATAAGACTTTTGAAATGTATAAATAATAAAAGCAAAAGTAATTAAAACATGTTATGAGGAAAAAAAATGAGAGATATAAAACTACAAGAAAATCAAGCTATTAATTCAAATACATATAAAAGTATTTTAAATGATTTCATCCATTTTTTAAATTATAAATGTGATTAGCTATTCTTTTTATTCTCACTTTATCTTGACTCATTTTGGGGACAAACTTAAGTTTGAAGAGTTGGAGGATAAACAAAAAGAAAATAAATGAACATAATTACAATGTTTTATTTAGAAAAAAATATAAGGATTAAAAAACTACTGTATTCTAAAATTCTAAAGTAATACAAGACCTAGGCAAATAGGCTGTAGTATGTGAGTCAATCCGTTTAATTTAAAATATGCATAGATTAGGACCAAATATTTTATAGGCATATTTAAACACTGCTCTACGAGCCAGTTTTGTTTAATACAAATCCTTATTTCTCAAGGCAAATTTTCTATATATTATATTATTACATTATTAATATTATTTTTATTAACATTCAAACTCTGTCTTCTTTAATTTCACTTCATATTATCTTGAAATAGAAAAAATTAAGAGTTTTTCTATACATTTTCATGAATTTTTTAACAATTATTTACAAAAATACATAGAAGATTTATTTCCATTACATACTTAAAATTCATTCAAACTTCATGAGACATTTTAGGTGCATGCTGCTTGCATGTGACAACATCTTATTGTCATGCTTGAACTAAAGGTGGCAAAGTAGGATGACTCGCCCTGGGTTGGCCAAAAACGGGACGAGTAGATTGACCCATTATTTTAGTATAAGTTGAAAATGTTAACCCACCATGTTTTGTTGTGGCTTAGCATGTTAACCCATCTAAATTAAAAAGGTGACGGATTTACGAGTTAGACGTGTAAAAAAATGAACTAAATATAGGTCAAAATGACCCAACAGGTCGTCAACCCGCCCCGCCTACCTCAACTCAAGGGTTTGTTAAAATAAATTGTTTTAAAAAATGTGTTGTAAAATATAACTCAACATGTCATTTTTTGCGGGTCAAATGGGTTGATTTTTTGGATCTGACTCATTTTGTTATCTCTATCTTTAAGGCATTTCTCAAAACAATTTTATTACATAAAATCTCTATTGCTTGGTTAATTTTTATTCTTATCAACACTTACATCTTAATATTAGTTCCTTTTAATTTTATTATTCGATTATTTCCATTTTAAAATCAACATAATAATCTTGTGTTATTGGATTTCACCATTTTATTCTTTTCTTTTAAAAATTAACATGCATTTAATGATATTGATTAAAATAAAACCCCCACTTCCAATTATAGTAAAAACTAATATATCTATCAAAAGAAGAATATAAATATAATCTTAACAAAAAATGAACCTACAATATGTAATTTTGTTCATGATTTGTTGACTATTGATGATAATGTATGTTTTATAATAGACTAGAGACCGATACATAATGTGTTGTTATCTGAAGAAACTAATATATCATGTTTCTTATTTTAGTACATCTGAAAGTTTTACTGCTCTATGAGACCAAGTATGCAACAAATCTAAAATAATCAAAGTTAAAAAAATTATAAATATATTTGGAAGACATAGTCCACCTCTATATAATAAAATAGAGTATACCATATATTGAGAGTAAAATAATATTTTGACATACTCTTTTCCTTTGTTAGACATGTATACTTCTTCATTAGCTACTAATTGCCCTCTCTAATGTTGGATTTGAACTATTTCTTCGATTTAAACTTTGAATTTATTTTATCTCTTTTCAACAAAGAGTCACTAATTTCATTTAGATTTGAATTAATTATGCATATGTATTTTATAATTTAAAATATTTTTTATTTTAATTTATATATATTTAAATTAAATTTAAATAAATAAATTATATATTTTTATTATTTAAAAATAATTTTTAATCCATTAAAAAAAATACATTCGCATCTCGTGAAATTTGCGATAACTATGCATGACGCCCTTTTTGTTTGGTGCAGACTGCAGAACGTCGACCGCCCTTACTTGAAACAGTGTTAGTTATCATTTAACTGATGAATGAAATGTCGATTTTGTCCTAACAATTAAAAAAATGACTAAATTCCTAAATCTTTCTTCCTTGCCTTCGTAAAAAGAATTTGGGATCACCCAACAAAAAAAAAAACTAGTCTCCCTTATTTCTAATTCACACTCTTATTGACCTATGAAGCATAGATACAAACATGAAACATGACATAAACACAAATATAAATTCACACTTGTTGATATCTAATTTTGCCCATTTTCTTTTATTTATTTTATTTTATTTTATTTCTTTAATAAAAAAAGAGTAAAAAATAATAAAAGAAATAAAAAATAAAAAAAACTTTGTACGGGTCAACCCATGACCCAATCTCCATCTCAACCCACAACCCAACTTCCTTCTTCCTCCTGTTGCTGCAACCCTAGCCTCCACAATCAGCTTGCATTGATTTGGATTAAAAGCTTTAGACAGTTTTCTTTTTCCAATCATCAAGTTCTGCTTCTTTATTTGCATTCATTCAGAAATTCAAGGGGGAGATCGTTTTAATCTTTTGGCATTCCTATCATTAGCAATGGAAGAGATTTGCTTTGGCATGTTTTTTTATTTTCCTTATAAGAATCACACACAAATCACAGAAGGAGAGAATCATGGGGAAGGATAATACAATCACAGAAAAATTTTCCCTGCATCACTAAAACGCCTCTGCCACCATTTCCTCTCACCCAAAACCACCACCAACCATCCGTACAACAACATTTCATCTTCATCTTCAACTTTCAATTCTAGCACCTTCATCTTCAAACCTCCACTTAACCATCATTATCCCACTATTCATCTTCATCTTCAGCTTTCACTTACAGCAACCCACACCACCATTCAACCTTCACCATAACCATCAACTCACCTCAACCGAGTTGACTTAGCAGCCTCCACACTTCGGCTGCCCCAAACCCAAAAACAAAAACACCACCAACCTCACCACATTACCGAAAAACCGTGACCAGCCTCCCCAACCACCAAGTTACCCACCGCCGTCGAACCCGCACCAGCCGTGTCCACCAAAAGCCGCCTCCCTACCCGCCCTCCGCGACGCCGACACCCAGTCCGAGTTCCGTCGTGGTCCACCCAGACCACTGCGACTCGCCACTTCCGACGTGCCGCACCTGATCCGACGTCGAGCCATGTCGCCTAGCCGAAGAAGCCCACCGGAGATCGCCATCGATCCTGCTCCCCTTGCGAACCAGAGCCGCGCGCCGCGAAGCCATCGCTCCACCCACCGGACTTGCAACCTTTGCCCCAATCGTGCGCCGGCGCACCTCGTGACCACCACCCTCGTTCCTGGCTGAGACTGCTGTCGTTGCTGATGAAGGGAGGTGAGTTACTCCTTTTCTCATTTTTGTTCACATTTCATTTGGTATCTCTTTTAATTTGCTATTAGTTTCAGCTTTCTTTCTTCTTTTTTTTTTGGACCCTTTTTATCTTTTTTATGTTTAATTTTCAATTGGGCTAAGGTAAAAATAAAATCCGGGCCCTTTCACGTTTTTTACTTGTTTGGGCTTGAAACTTTGTTTTTTTATTTTAATTTTTTTATATTGATTGTATTTACTAATTTGGGGTTTACATTATTTTTTTATTTTATTAAGTATTTTGTTATTATGAGGTTGATATGTGACTTTAATTTAATTATTGTAAATTTGATAATTTAAAACTAGCCTATGACAAAAAAATTGGGAGAGGATCGGAGCGCCGATCAGATACACTCTTCCCGATAATCTTGAGGCTTTATATTGGATTTTGCCTAGAGCTGGCGAGGTCTAATTCTCACACTAAATTAAATAATTTTGTAAATTAAATTACACTTTTTAAAAAAAAAACACAAAATAAAAATCATTTTGTAAAATAAAAATCCTCAAATAAAAGTGAACAATTTCATACAGTTCAACATCATGATTGTGGTGAATTAAAGTTCTATTTTTTATGAAGACTTTTTTTTTTGAAATTACTACAAAAATCTCATTGTGCCAAAAAATATTTTTCTTGATTATAAATGAGATTTTATTTGGCCATTTACTTAAAGAAACAT
Source organism: Ormosia semicastrata (assembly GCA_029884595.1). Lineage (NCBI taxonomy): Eukaryota > Viridiplantae > Streptophyta > Magnoliopsida > Fabales > Fabaceae > Ormosia > Ormosia semicastrata. The sequence continues at coordinate 7,991,573 of JAQQTO010000037.1, forward strand.
TTTCCTACCTTAAATAAATTTCTTTGAATTAAAATTATTCATTGAAATATTTTTTTATTTGACCATTTATTTTGAAAATTACTTCTCTTCAAAAAGATAAAATTTTAATTCACCACTTTTATATAATATGTTGTAGACTTAGAATTTGTTCAAAAATAATGGCTATTTAGTCACCCATTCCATGTCTTAGTCATTTATCATCTTTGATAACATGCTTGACAAAATGGGACATGTCAAAATTAAAAATAAAAATTTCTTTTCTTTTAATTAATAAAGGACCAATTTAATTAATCTTGTAAATAACATTAGATTAAATAGGTAACCGTTCTTAGAACGGACGATGTAGGGTGCTAACACCTTCCCGACCCGTAATCAACCCCCGAACCATGAACTCTGAAATGTAGACCATCTTTTAGGTGTCTAATTGCACCATTCCATTTAATGGATAAAGCGATTGGTGGCGACTCTCAACACCCCGAGGTCTTTTCCTCTCCTTGTTCTTTTTATTTTCATGGCGCCCTTCGGGACGGTTGCGACAGCTGGCGACTCCACTGGGGACATGAAGAGGGTTAAACCTTATTTTAATCTTTTGTGATTTGCTCTTTAATTATGTTGGTCCATTTTTGTTTTATTTGTTTATTGGTTATTTGTTTCATATTATTGTATATTTTGTTTGCATTATATGTATTATATTTCTGCTTTGTAAATAAGTTCTCTCATGTACACCTGCACACACAAGCTCTATACCCGAGCTCAGTTCCTTGTAGGCTTAGACAGAGGGTGAAGTAGTGTTGCTTTGTGGGACCGTTGGTCTCCGTTTAGGCACATGAAAACCCCTCGCTCAAATTGAACTCTTTCCGCTTGTAACCTATCATGGGTGAGGATGGAGGACTCTTGCTAGCCAAAGTGTTGGTGACAGCAAGGGACAATTTGGGGAACTTTTGTCCGATAGGGGTCTAGAACCAAAGCTCTCACTTGTAGATATAATCTTAGAGCTACCATCGTCCATAGAACTTATCCTGCTGAATGGGTACCAAGATTAGGTACCCCTTTTCCTCTAACATATGAGGAATTTCTGTTTGTCTTTTATTTTGTAGTTGTTAACTTTTCTTTTATCTTGCATTTGCATATGTGGTCCAATCCTGTGAAGATATCGATAAACCTCAAGCATGAATAAGGGAAAGATGACTCTAATGTCCGAGGTGGCGAGAGAGAGTATCGAAATTTGTCGGTGAAGAGTCTGCAAGAATTCAAGCCAAGGAAGGAAATAGTTTGCATCGCGAGGATGTTCCTTTACCTCTCTTAAAGGGGAGCCATGACTTTGAGCAAAATGACTTAAGGAGGCTTCGTAATGTGTGGTGTAGCATGAGAAGACAAGAAGAGTTCAATGACAAGTATGGAGATATTGCAGCTCTCATGTTCATCATCCCTGACCTCCAAATGTTGAAAGCTATGCTCTATTTTTGGGACCCCTCATATCGGTGTTATACTTTCCGATAATTTGACTTGGTGCCAACAATTGAGGAGTATGCTAGGCTTCTTAATAGAGACGACATGCCAAAGGACAAAGTGTACTCACATGACCCTAAGAAGACGCCCAGAAGGATGCTGTCCAAATTGATAGGGATTCATGCCAATGAATTGGACAAGTACATGGTGGATGAAGGACGAAGTCTAGATTCGGAGTTCTTGCTTAGGCTGGTTGAAGCTCAAATTGATCAAAGTTTTGGTTTGGTAGCACTAGCCCTCGCTATTTATGGGTTAGTAATTTTTTCGAGATGGAAAAATCAAATAGATGGACATGTGATCAATTTGTTCGAGCAGATCAAGCATGGGGTACACCCAGCCCCACCAATTTTAGCCGAGACAATCCGATCCCTGAATTATTACCGAGTCCATCAGAAAGGAAGATTTTGGGGATGTGCACCATTACTTGCAGTATGGATGCTTAGTCATATGCCAACCTTGAAGTGCTTTAACCATCTAGAAATTGATCTAAAACAGTATGTCATACCTAAGCACCCGCTCTCTCTATATGGTCGTGACAATTGGCCTCCTTGAACTCCGACGATGAGGCAATGGATCAGTTTTTTCATGGAAATAAAAGAAGTGGTCTGGAGGGCCAAGTGGTTTCCTCACACTTATACCATATATAGATGTGGAAACAAACCTTGGGTTCCACTTATTGGCCCATGGGGAGTAGTGGGCTATGCTCTAGCTATGGTCCGAAGATAAATGGCATCTCTGCAATTCATTCCGATGACTCATGGACTATCCAAATTTGAATTCTTGTACGGCGATGAAGGAACCAGTCATAAAATAAAAGAAGTCATTGAAGATTGGAAGGACACAAGAAGTGTGAAGCCCGGTCTCCCATCGTCTGAAATGACACCGGAATACTTAATTTGGCAGGCTAGTAGGAGGAAGGGGTTTATTGCTCCCAAGGTACAGGGTCCAGAGTTACCAATGCACCAATTTAATGAACCCAATGACTACTACTATCTTTGAAAGGAGAGGGGCGGTACGAAATCATTTATCGGCAATGGACCACTGAGAGAAGGTCATTGGAAGATCAACTTAGCACTGCAAGAAGAAAAATCCAAAGTCAAGAACAAATGGCCTCTAAGGATATTGAAATAGAGAGGTTAAGGAAAACATGTCAAGTCCTCGAAACAATCATTCAGGGAAAAGATGGTCAACTTCAAGAATTCAAGAATGAAGTTAAAATCTTAAATCAACATTTAGAAAAGCATGTTGAATGGTCTACTTTCTTGGAAAGTAAGAAGAATTGATTGGAGGATGATGTTCTTTTCTTGACTAATGAAAAGAATTTCTATCGTAATGCAAGCCAAGAAATGGAGCGGAAAGCCGAAATGGTTCTTGATAATATGAGGGAAATCTCCAACCATTCAAGAAAAAGGGCAAGAGAAATCATCAAAGTGGAAGCCAAGCTAGCACCAGGAGAAAACCAAGATATTCTGACTCGGGTTAGAAAGGACCTTGACTTCCTAGGAAAATTTTACTGAAATTAGTTTCTTGTTCTAGGAATGCTGATATAATTTAGAGTTAGCATGACTCTTTCCATCTTGTTTTGTAAAGCTAACTCCTCCATCTGACTTGAGGAGTAGCAAGAATCAACATGTGTAAAACTCTCTATGACCATAGAGCTTTTCCCTTTAAATGAATGAGGTTTATCGATATCGTTTGCTACTTTGGATCATGTCTCTACATGCATAGTTTTATTTTTGTTTATATTTTCTTTTTCATATTTTCTAATAAAAAATAATGAATACAGAAAAGAAAACTGTCTCTACGACACCCATATAGGACTCGCTCTCAATCAAGAGTCATGGATGAACTGGGTCAGTCACAAGAAGAGTTAAGAAGTGAAGTAAGTCAGCTAAAGGAACAAATGACCAAGATCTTAAAAATTCTGGAAAAAACAAGGAACACAGAGGAGACTCCTTCAAAGGCAAATGATGATCCCTTTACCACGCCAGCTCACCCGCCCGGCTTTACGCCAGTTCCTTGGCAATATCCTAGTATCACCTCTCAAGGGGCCATGATGCCGCTTACTATCTACTCAAATAATCCTGAAACACAGGCATCTTCATTCCCACCATATGGCCTTCCACCTGGTTATGTGCCACCATTATCCACCAATATTCTTGAGGGCAGTGCACCGACAATCCCAACGACTTCAAACCCTTCCTAAGGATCTCAACCAAATACCAGTGAGATTCCTCAGTACTCGGTTTCTATTCCACCTTATGGCATTTCCCCTGATTTTATGTCATCCCATATTACCAACCCTCTTGAGAGCGGCTTATCATTGGTAATACCTACTTCAGGGCCACAAGGCTCGACTCAGGCCCAACCTCCTTTCTACATGCCACAGTTTTTTCCCCATAAAGTCGCTAGAACTTCTCATTGAATCCTTCAACGAAGGCATTCAATCCAAGGAAAAATTAGAAGTTCTTGAAGAAAGACTGCGAGCCATAGAAGGAGCAAGTAGCTATGGTCTTCTAGATGCCGCAGAGTTCTGTCTTGTCCCGAATGTGGTGATTCCTCTAAAGTTTAAGGTCCCGGATTTTGAAAAATATAAGGGAACCACTTGCCCAAAGAACCATCTGACCATGTACATCCGCAAGATGGCATCACACGCTCATGATGACAAGCTATTGATTCATTTCTTCCAGGATAGCTTAGCTGGGGCAGCTTCTAATTGGTACACACACCTGGAACGTACCCATATACGATGTTTCAAGGACTTGGCTGATGCTTTCTTGAAGCAATATAAGTACAACATCGATATGGCACCAGATAGGCTACAATTGCAAAATATGGCTAAGAAAGAAGCTGAAACCTTTAAAGAATATGCTCAGCGGTGGAGAGAGATAGCTGCTCAAGTTGAACCCCCATTGACAGAAAGAGAAATGGTGGCCACATTCATTGACACTCTCTAGTCACCCTTCTATAACAAGATGATAGGAAGTGTGTCGTCGAATTTCTCAGACATTGTTATCATCGGGGAAAGAATTGAAGGAGGAATGAGAAGTGGAAAGATTACTGAAAGTACAATGGGGACATTTAGTACCAAAAAGCCCCCAGCAGGGAAGAAAAGAGAAGGGGAAGCCCATGCTGTAACTTTCGATCAAAGGAGTTTTGCCCAAGGGAGACATAACCAAGCGCCTGTTAACCCTCAACCATCCTTCTAACCTCCCTACATGCCTTACTATCCATACATTGCTAATGCCTCTCAAGCTCCATACCCTCAACCTTATCATCCAATGATCCTTTATCGTGCACCATCTCCTATCCCAAACCAAACACTTCCTACCATACCATATCAACCAACCCAACCATGGACCCAAAACCCAAATACCAACCAAAGAAGGCCGCCAGCTAACCAAGAAAAGAAACCTGTCCAATTTGACCTAATTCCCATGACTTATACTGAACTGCTACCACAACTCTTCCGAAACTCCTTATTGGTTCCTTGCCCAATAAAGCCATTGGAACCCCCCTGCCCAAGAGGATTTGACCAGAATGCTAAATGTGAGTACCATACTGGGGCTGTAGGTCACTCAACAGAAAATTGCAGAGCCTTGAAGTTCAAAGTGCAAGACTTGATTAATGCCAAATGGTTAAACTTTAAAGAAAAAACCCCTAATGTAGGCCGCAATCCCTTGCCTGATCATGGAGGTCCTGTAGTTAATGTCATAGAGAAGTCTTCTGGACGATGCCTCATAAGTCGGGTAGCTGATGTGAAAACTCCCATGAGAGTAATTTTTCAAGAGCTTTGCAAATTTGGGTTGATACGAAACCAAGCTGAGATAAAAAAGGTCAATGAAGATGAAACTGTGTGCAAGATCCATGGGGAAGTCGGGCATTCTATTGAGGAATGTGATGAGTTCAAGCAGATCCTCCAAAGTTTAATGGACAGTCACCTAGTGCAAATAAGCAATCAGTACGATAATGGTGATGTCTATATGGTCAAGGAAGTTACACCTCCACCAGTTCAAGAGGCTGCCAATACCTATGCAACACATCCAATCATAGAGCAAGCTCCAGGTATACCAAGGCCATTGACAATTCATTATAGTAAAGAGATGTCTCCACAAGTCTCTCTTGGTCGGAATCCTATCACCATCCAAGTGCCGACTCCTTTTCCCTATAAGGACACCAGAGCCGTGCCTTGGAAATATGATGTGCAAGTCGTTGTAAATGATCTCCAGGACAATCAAATGAAAATCCCATCGGCTATCTCTAGCATATCTGGGATCGGTGGAATGACTCGAAGTGGTCGTATTTATACACCTGAGGATCTGCGTAAAGACCAAGTGGAGGAAGTGGAAAGAATTCGGAAATGGAAAGGCAAGATGAGGGAAACTTCTACTGAAAAAGTCTTAAAAGAGAAGGAAGAACCAAAGACAACACGACAAGAGGTCTATAAGAAAGAAGTGACCGAGGAAGAAGCTTGTGAGTTCTTAAAATTCATAAAGCAAAGTGAATACAAGGTGGTGGATCAACTGAACCGCACCCCTGCAAGAATATCACTTTTATCTTTATTAATGAACTCTGAGCCACATAGGAAGGTGCTAATGAAAGTGCTTAATTAAGCCCATATTTCTCATGACATCACGGTTGACAAATTGGATGGCGTTATCAGCAACATCACAGCAGATAATTACATCACTTTCACCGATAATGAAATACCCAATGAGGGAAGAGGACATAATAAAGCATTTCATATCTCAGTAAAATGTTAAGACTATATCATGGCTAGAGTACTGATGGACAATGGCTCTTCCTTGAATGTGATGCCAAAGTCGACACTCTCCAAATTACCTTTTGATGGGTCACACATGAAATCAAGTGCGATGATAGTAAGGGCATTTGATGGCACAAGGAGAGAAGTCATAAGGGAAATCGAAATACCAATTCAAATTGGTCCTTACACTTTCAACATACTCTTCCAAGTGATGGACATTGCACCATCATACAGTTGTCTCCTAGGACGACCATGGATTCATTCTATTCTTTGAGTCGTGTGCCTTCCACCTTGCACCAAAAAGTCTAATTCATAGTTGATAACAAGATGATTACTGTCTTTGGTGAAGAGGACCTACTGGTGAGCAAGCCGCTAGACACTTCTTATATTGAAGTTACAGAAGAGGCTTTGGAGACTGCCTTTCAAGCACTCGAGGTTGTCAATACCATTTATATAAAAGAAGGAGCTCCAATTCCTAAACCATGACCCTCTGTTGCATCTGTAATGATGGCTAAAGTTATGCTAGAAGGGGGTTATCAGCATGGAGAAGGGCTGGGCAAGAAACGATAAGGTGTCATAGGACTTTTTCAACCCTTTGAAAACAAAGATAGATTTGGGCTGGGGTACAAACCCACCAAGGCCGATAAGAGGAGGATAATGGAAGAGAAAAAAGAGAAAAGGCTGGCTCGCTTGGAAAATCGAGAACCTAAAGTGAAGGAAGTCCCCATCTGTGACATACGACAAAGCTTCCGGAGCGCGGGAGTTGTGTTCGTAGACCAAGTGACCGCAGTTGAAGATGATTTTGTCAGTCATATGGACCTAGTGTATGCATGTTCTTCAGATACAAGACTCGACAATTGGGAGATCTCTGAGCTTCCCATAACCTTAGAGTCTCTTTCAAAGTAATTCTGTAGTGCTTTTCCTTTAGCTCTGCCCAAGGCTTTAGGATTTTCATTTGTAAATGGGCTCACATGTTTCCTTTCCAATAACTGTTATTAATAAAATGCATTTTTGAGTTCTTTCATTTTTTATTCCATTAGCTTTCATCCCTCCATTATCATGGCCTTCTATTCATTTCATTTTTCTTGTGTCAACATCACTTATTGCGAGATCTGAAAATGACTCTCTTGAAAGTGACAGTGTCAATATCTCATCATATAATTTTGAACACCCTGTTAATCATACTGATGAGGATAATGAGGATGATTGGGAAACTTCACCTGAGTTAATGAGATTACTTGAACAAGAAGCTAAAGAAATCCAACCCCATGAGGAACCAATTGAAGTAATTAATTTGGGGACTGAAAATGATAAGAAAGAAATCAAAATTGGTACCTCGATGAAAGAGGATGAGCGTAACATGTTGATTAAACTCTTGTTTGATTATAGTGATGTATTTGCATGGTTATACTAAGATATGCCTGGGCTAGACACTGACATAGTTGAGCACAAATTGCCACTAAAACCTGGGTACCCTTCGGTTAAGCAAAAGTTGAGACGAATGAAACCTGAGATGTCCCTAAAAATCAGAGATGAAGTAAAAAGACAGTTTGATGCTAGATTTCTTGCAGTTGCAAAATACCCACAATGGGTTGCTAACATTGTTCCTGTCCCAAAGAAAGACGGGAAAGTCCGAATGTGTGTAGACTATTGAGACTTAAATAGGGCTAGCCCTAAAGACGACTTCCTGTTACTTCACATTGATGTTTTGGTGGACAACACTGCTCAACATTCATTTTTTTCCTTTATGGATGGTTTCTCAGGATACAATCAGATCAAGGTGGCACCGGAAGACATGGAGAAGACCACATTCATCACTTTATGGGGAACCTTCTGCTACAAAGTGATACCTTTTGGTTTAAAAAATGCTGGGGCAACGTATCAGAGAGCTATGGTGACATTATTCCATGACATGATGCACAAAGAAATAGAAGTTTATGTGGATGATATGATTGCGAAGTCAAAAACAGAAGAAGATCATATAATCAATCTGCAAAAGCTTTTTGAGCGATTGAGGAAGTTCAAACTCAGATTGAATCCTGTAAAATGCACTTTTGGTGTCAGATCGGGCAAACTATTGGGGGTTGTGGTGAGTCAGAAAGGAATAGAAGTTGATCCTGACAAGGTCCGAGCAATACTGGACATGCCAGTCCCTCGCACTGAAAAGGAAGTTCGGGGATTTTTGGGAAGGTTGAATTACATCGCTCAATTCATATTCCAGCTCACAGCAACATGCGAACCGCTCTTCAAGTTGTTACGCAAAGTGCTGATCAAGTGGAATGAAGATTGCCAAAGAGCCTTTGAAAAAATCAAGCAGTATTTATAAGAACCCCCAGTTTTGGTGCCTCTAGTGCCAGGGAGACCTCTCATTATGTATTTGACGGTGCTTAATGAGTCTATAGGTTGTATACTGGGGCAGCATGATGAATCCGGTAGGAAAGAACGTGCCATTTATTATTTAAGTAAAAAGTTCACCGATTATGAGGTAAAATACTCATTGTTAGAGCGAACTTGTTGCGCTTTGGCATGGGCCGCCCATCGATTGAGGCAATACATGTTGTGTTACACTACTTGGTTAGTATCCAAAATGGATCCTATTAAGTATATCTTTGAGAAACCCGCTCTCACTGGGAGAATCGCGCGATGGCAAGTTCTATTATCGGAGTATGAAATTGTTTATGTTACCCAAAAGGCAATTAAGGGAAGTGCCCTTGCAGATTATCTGGCTAACCAACCCATAGAGGATTATGGGTCGATGCAATGTGAGTTCCCTGATGAAGATATAATGGCTTTGTTTAAAAATGAAGAATACTCTGAAAAAGAAAAATGGACTATGTGGTTTGATGGAGCCTCTAATGCACTGGGACACGGCATTGGAGCCATCTTGATCTCCCCTGAAGATAAATTTATCCCAATCACAAACAAGGTTGTGTTTTGATGTACTAACAATATAGCGAGAATCTAAGCGTGTGCTTTGGGTATTCAAGCAGCAATAGAATCAAAAGCGAAGATCTTGGAAGTATATAGGGACTCTGCCTTGGTCATTCATCAACTAAAAGGAGAATGGGAGACCTGTGATGCTAAACTGATCCCATACCATGTTTACATCAAAGAATTGATCGAGCAATTTGATGAAGTCACTTTTCATCATGTTCCTCGAGAAGAAAATCAGTTAGCTGATGCTTTGGCCACACTATCATCAATGTTCCAAGTAAGTCATGAAAGGGACCTACCACTTATAAAAATGGAAAGTCGTGGCTATCCTGTATATTGTCAAGTGGTTGAAGATGAGCCTGATGGGAAGCCATGGTACCATGACATCAAATGTTTCATCAAGAATAGGGAGTACCCTCCAGGTGCTTCAGAAAATGACAAGAGGACCCTGAGGAGGCTCGCAATGGGTTATTTTCTGAATGGGGAAATACTTTACAAGAGAAACCATGATATGGTGCTTCTAAGATGTGTTGATGCAATGGAAGCAGAAAAGATTATTGAAGAAGTACATGAGGGCTCCTTTGGAACTCACTCCAATGGACATGCAATGGCAAGAAAAATCCTAAGATCTGGTTATTATTGGTTAACCATGGAAACTGACTGCTTCAATCATGTGAGGAAGTGTCACAAGTGCCAAACATATGCTGATAAGATTAATGCGCCGCCAGTCCCTTTGAATGTCCTAGCAGCACCCTTGCCATTTTTCATGTGGGGTATGGATGTCATAGGACCTATTGAGCCTAAGGCTTCAAATGGGCATCGCTTTATCCTTGTCGCGATAGACTACTTCACCAAATGGGTTGAAGCTGCTTCTTATGCCAATGTGACCAGGAATGTGGTGATCTAGTTCATCAAAAGAGAGTTGATATGTCGTTATGGTCTACCGCATAAGATCATCACTGACAATGCAACCAACTTGAATAACAAAATGATGAAGGAAATGTGCGAGAATTTCAAGATCCAATATCATAACTCCTCGCCATACCGCCCAAAGATGAATGGAAATTTCATTGAGGCAAACAAACAAAAACATCAAGAAAATCATCCAAAAAATGGTTGTGACATACAAAGATTGGCATGAGATGCTTCCCTTTGCTCTGCATAGTTATCGCACGTCTTTCCGTACCTCAACTGGGGCAACTCCTTTCTCTTTAGTTTACGGAATGGAAGCCGTACTCCCTATTGAGGTAGAGATCCCCTCATTAAAAATCTTGATGGAGACAAAATTGGAAGAGGCGAGTGGGTCCAAGCTCGACTAGATCGATTGAATCTTATTGAAGGTAAAAGATTAAGCGCCGTGTCATGGCCGATTATATCAAAGGAGGCTTATGAAAGCCTATGCAAAAAAAAGTGCGCCCTCGACAATTTCAAAAGGAGACTTAGTGCTAAAAAGATCCCGCAATGCAAAAAGATCACCGAGGAAAATGGACTCCAAATTATGAAGGACCTTATGTCGTGAAGAAGGCTTTCTCTGGAAGGTCCTTGATTCTCACAAGAATGGATGGTGAAGATCTACCACTTCTGTAAATTCGGATGCGGTCAAGAAATATTATGCGTAAAAGCACTACTTGTCAAAAAAAAAAAAAAAAAAAAAAAAAAAAGGAAAAGCATGGCTCGCTAGGTGGAAAGCGAAAAGGCTACCTAGGCAAAAGTTAGAGCGACACTGGTAGGTTGAAAACTCGAAAGAAGCGACCTAGGCAAAAGTTAAGGTCCAAAATAAAAGGACAATAGTGCTTGATATGACAAAGGAAGTGAGACTGAGCGGTTGAGTCTCCATGCTAGGGAGAAGCAAATCTCGCTTTAGAGCAAACTAAGTTTCCATATTGGGGCAAAGGCCAAATGATCCCAACTGGGCGATCAAAGTCTTCATAATTTGGTTAATGGGTGTTCAAAATCGGGTATGCGAGAGGATTGACGCTGATTACGATAAAGGGTTTCATTGGAAGAACTAAAGACCTTTGCCCTTATCATCATCTTGTAGATTTTATGTTGATGACCGTAATATTGCTTTCTTTTCACCATTCCCATTTCAATACAATATCGTCATGTTTTTACCTTTGCCTCTTCTTTGACTCAATATGCATTTTTCTAATAATCATATATTGGAATATGAAATGTGTGACATTGCTGTCCGAGCATTAAGAATTTCTAATGACTTGAAAGGTGTGGGAAACACAATGATTCCTGATAAGAGTGTTGATAAAAGAGAAAAGACAACCAGGTCACCTCAAGGGTCATCTAAAGGGTTTTTCCATTGCTCTTGTGTGTCACATCTAATGCACACCTCAAGGGTCATTCTGGTTGGACATTTCAACCATCGAATTTGAATAGACAAATGAAAGGATGTCATTAAATCCTATTCAGTTCATCTTTGAAAATGATTGCAATCATGTCTTGAGGGTCGTGGAGACAAAAAAAAAAAAAAAACCAAAAAAAGGAAAAAGACAGAAAAAGTTTTCATACTCTCATACATCTGAAGCATGCATTGCATAGTGCATTTTTCATTTTGCTAGCCTTGACCTACAAAGGTCCAACTTGCTATTTTCAGTCAAATCAGAGCCTTATGTCCATTTGTTTTTGGGTCCTTGTACCCATTGTTTTTAAGTTTCTGTTAAGCTTCAACGGATAGCCGACTCTGTAAGCTTCTTACCTTGTTTTTGTTAAGCTTCAGCGGATACCTGACTCCGCAAGTTTTTTACCTTTTTGGGTCCCCGTACCCATCGTTTTATGTTTTCGGGTCCTCGTACGCATTGCTTTTAAGTTTTTTACTAAGCTTTAGCGGATGCCTGACTCTGTAAGCTTTTTTGGGTCCCCGTACCCATCGTTTTATGTTTTCGGGTCCCTGTACCCATTGCTTTTTTGTTAAGCTTCAGCGGATACCTGACTCCGCAAGCTTTTGGGTCCTCGCATCCATTGTTTTATGTTATCGGGTCCCCGTACCCATTGCTTTTAAGTTTTCTGTTAAGTTTCAGTGGATACCTGATTCCGCAAGCCTTTTACCTTTTTTGGGTCCCTATACCCATTGCCTTTAAGTTTTCTGTTAAGCTTCAACGGATACCCAACTCCGTAAGCTTCTTACCTTGTTTTTGTTAAGCTTCAGCTGATACCTGACTCCGCAAGCTTTTTTGGGTCCCCGCACCCATTGCCTTTAAGTTTTTTGTTAAGCTTCAATGGATACCCGACTCCGTAAGCTTCTTACCCTGTTTTTGTTAAGCTTCAGCGGATACCTGATTCCGCAAGCTTTTGGGTCCCCATACCCATTGTTTTATGTTATTGGGTCCTCGTACCCATTGTTTTATGTTATTGGGTCCTCGTACCCATTGCTTTTAAGTTTTCTGTTAAGTTTCAGCGAACACCTGAATCCGCAAGTTTTCACCTTTTCATGGACAAAATTGAATCAATTCCTTTGTTTTTCATTTATTCTAAATGTAAAACAAAGGGGGGCAGCTGTTGATACCCAATTTTACCCATTTTCTTTTATCTTTTTATTTTATTTTATTTTATTTCTTTAATAAAAAAAGAGTAAAAAATAATAAAAGAAATAAAAAATAAAAAACTTTGTACGGGTTAACCCATAATCCAATCTCCATCTCAACCCACAACCCAACTTCCTTTTTCCTCCTGCTACTGCAACCCTAGCCTCCACAATCAGCTTGCATTGATTTGGATTAAAAGCTTTAGACAGTTTTCTTTTTCCAATCATCAAGTTCTGCTTCTTTATTTGCATTCATTCAGAAATTCAAGGGGGAGACCGTTTTAATCTTTTGGCATTCCTATCATCAGCAATAGAAGAGATTTATTTTGTCATGTTTTTTTATTTTCCTTATAAGAATCACACACAAATCACAGAAGGGGAGAATCATGGGGAAGGATAATACAATCACAGAAAAATTTTCCCTGCATCACTAAAACGCCTCTGCCACCATTTCCCTCACCCAAAACCACCACCAACCATCCGTACAACAACATTTCATCTTCATCTTCAACTTTCAATTCTAGCACCCTCATCTTCAAACCTCCACTTAACCATCATTATCCCACTATTCATCTTCATCTTTAGCTTTCACTTACAATGAACCCACTCCACCATTCAACTTTCACCATAACCATCAACTCACCTCAACCAAGTTGACTCAATGCCTCCACACTTCGGCGGCCCCCAAACCCAAAAACAAAACACCACCAACCTCACCACATTACCGAAAAACCGTGACCAGCCTCCCCGACCACCAAGTTACCCACCGCCGTCGAACCCGCACCGGCCGTGTCCACCAAAAGCCGCCTCCATACCCGCCTCCGCGACGCCGACACCCGGTCCCCGAGTTCGTCGTGGTCCACCTGACCATGCTGCGACTCGCCACTTCTGACGCGTCGCACCTGATCCGGCGTCGAGCCGTGTCGCCTAGCCGAAGAAGCCCATCGGAGATCGCCATCGATCCTGCTCCCCTTGCGAACCAAAGCCGCGTGCCACGAAGCCATCGCCCCACCCACCGGACTTGCAACCTTTGCCCCAATCGTGCGCCGGCACACCTCGTCACCACCACCCTCGTTCCTGGCTAAGGCTGGCATCGTTCTTTGGTGAAGGAGGTGAGTTACTCCTTTTCTCATTTTGTTCACATTTCATTTAGTATCTCTTTTAATTTGTTAGTTTCAAATTTTCTTTCTTTTTTTTTTTTTGGACCCTTTTTATCTTTTTTTATGTTTAATTTTCAATTGGGCTAAGGTAAAAATAAAACTGGGCCACTTTCACGTTTTTTACTTGTTTGGGCTTGAAACTTTATTTTTTATTTTAATAATTTTTATATTGATTTGTATTTACTAATTTGGGGTTTACATTATTTTTTTTATTTTATTAAGTATTTTGTTATTATGAGGTTGATATGTGACTTTAATTTAATTATTGTAAATTTGATAATTTAAAACTAGCCTTTATGAGAAAAAATTGGGAGAGGATCGGGCGCCGATCAGATACACTCTTCCAGATAATCTTGAGGCTTTATATTAGATTTTGCGTGAGAAGCCGTGGCGAGGTCTAATTCTCACACTAAATTAAATAATTTTGTAAATTAAATTACACTTTTTAAAAAAAAAAACACAAAATAAAAATCATTTTGTAAAATAAAAATCCTCAAATAAAAGTGAACAATTTCATACGATTCAACATCATGATTGTGGTGAATTAAAGTTCTATTTTTATGAAGACTTTTTTTTGGAAATTACTACAAAAATCTCATTGTGCCAAAAATATTTTTCTTAATTATAAATGAGATTTTATTTGGCCATTTACTTAAAGAAACATTTTCCTACCTTAAATAAATTTCTTTGAATTAAAATTATTCATTGAAATATTTTTTTTATTTGGCCATTTATTTTGAAAATTACTTCTCTTCAAAAAGATAAAATTTTAATTCACCACTTTTATATAATATGTTGTAGACTTAGAATTTGTTCAAAAATAATGGCTATTTAGTCACCCATTCCATGTCTTAGTCATTTATCATATTTGATAACATGCTTGACAAAATGGGACATGTCAAAATAAAAAATAAAAATTTCTTTTCTTTTAATTAATAAAGGACCAATTTAATTAATCTTGTAAATAATATTAGATTAAATAGGTAACTGTTCTTAGAACGGACGATGTAGGGTGCTAACACCTTCCCTACCCGTAATCAACCCCCGAACCATGAACTCTGAAATGTAGACCATCTTTTAAGTGTCCAATTGCACCATTCCATTTAATGGATAAAGCGATTAGTGGCGACTCCCAACACCCTTGAGGTCTTTTCTCTCCTTATTCTTTTTATTTTAGCGCTCTTCGGGGACGGTTGCGACAACACTCTTATTGACCTATGAACCTATGTATTATATAAAAAATTATAGAATACAAATACGACATATATATATATATAAATTAATATTAAAGTCAATTAAAAAATGGTTTATGTATATATGTATATAATTGTAAAATTTAAGAAAAAATATTTATAATTTATTAATATCATTACTATAATCTTGAAAATTTATAATATCTTAATATATGTCATATGTGCTAATATTTGCTACCTAGTAATCTCCTCCCAAAAAATATGAAGCATAATTTCTATTGATATTTTTTTAAAAATCTTTTAAACTAACTTCTCCTAATAGAACAAACCATGTATAAGTACATGTGCATCTAAAAAAATTAACTAGAAAGAATAGTGGTGTGAGACAAGCTTTGGTGATAACGAAGTGGCTGATTTGGTACGATTAGAGGTAGAAGGAGTAGATGAAAATAATGGTGTGTGAAAAAATAAAATTTAAAATACTGGTATGTAAAAATAGTAGCTTTAAACGTTAGTCATGTGATTGGACTTTGGTGAGTTACGGGCTTACTAATTAGATGTTAGTTAAAAAAATTATTATTATTTAAATATTAATGAGTTGTGTTCAAGTTATGTCTTAAACGTGATCAAGCGTGTCCAAGATGTGTCCAAACTTAAAAATATAATCTTTTTAATTGAACACATTAGAAATACACAAGACACGTGTGTCGTACATGTGTCCCCATGTGTCCAACAAGTGGACAACCTCAGAAATGGTGTGTCCGTACTTCATAGTTATTGACAGAAGGAGGGATTATTTGATGGCTTTGAAGAGTTGGGCTATGGCTAAAGAAAGGCTAGGCGGCGGTTGCATCGTGAATGCGTTTGGTGTGAATCACTTAATGCAGCTAGATGGTGGTGCATCTATTTTATTGGATGGGTGTCGCTACTTCTTAAGGAAACTTGTGTTGAACCTTTGATGCTTGGGTTGTTTTGTGTGAAGATTTCTGGGTATGGTAGAGTTGTGGATTCAAATCACAGGGGGTTGGTTATTGGGTTTTGCTGGTTGCATGGGTGTTTGGGTGCTAATGGTATTGTTTGGGTTTTGCTCAATGTTATGATTTCTCAATTGATGTGTGTTAGTGGCTCAAGTGAAGAAGAAATCGAGGGATATGTGAGGTGGTTTTTGGATCGGAAAGAACTTGGATATTTATGGAAGATGGTTTACTTTTTACACTATATTTAAATAATAAGTAATGAGGGGATGGGCAATGGAATGAGAGGAAGAGAAATAACTTCCATTGTTTGGGAGTTTTAAAATATATGGGAATAGAACAGAACACATGGGGAACCATGTCCCATCTCTACCCCTTAAATGCTTAACTTTTGTTCCCCTCAAAATTGAGGTGGAATGAGGGAAATACATGAGTAATGAAGTTCTGTTCCGTTCCGTTAATGAAACTTCCAAACAAAGAGAATGATAACTATGTTTTGTTCCTTCTATTTCCTTTCTGGTCCATCCCCATCTATTCCATTCCGTTCCATCCCCATCTATTCCATTCCGTTCCATTAATAAAAAAAACATCCAAACATAGCTTATTCCTTTTGGGGAAGGGAGTGGTGTGCCCCCAAGCCTATCCTCTGTTTTCTTCTACTACTCATTCTTCATTTTTCTTAATGAGCCAAACCCATTTTTTCCCCACTATATCTCTCCCTAGTGCTTTCTACTTCCTCTGTGTTCATGTATTGAAAAGTGCTCAAGTGTGTGTAACGACCTTAGTTGGGATTACACTAAGATAGCCAAATGAAATTGCTAAAAAGGTTGGTGTTATTGAAATTTTTGAAGATGATAATGCAATTTGATCCTTCCCTGATGCTCAATGAAATTTAGATGCCTCTCTCTTAGCAAGTATTCTAATAAATGATTAGTAGAAAGTGTGGATAAATATTGAGAGTGCTAATAGCTTTACTCATTGCTTTATTTTCCCATCATTTTTAATAATAATCGTGTCCTTTTTTTATATCCCTTACACTATATTTAGATGATAGATAATGAGGGGAATGAAAATAGAATAAGGGAAAGAGAAATAATTTTTCTTATTTGGGAGTTTTAAAATACATGGGAATGGAACGAAACACATGGGGAATCATTTCTCCCATCTTCCCCTCAAATGCCTAACTTTTGTTTCTCCAAAAATTGAGGTGGAATGAGAGAAACACATAGATAATAAAGTTTTGTTTCGTTTCGTTAATGAAACTTCTAAACAAAGAGAATGGTAACTATATTCCATTCATTCCCTTTCCTTTCCGGTCTATTCTCACCTATTCCATTTCGTTCCATTAATGAAAAAATATTCAAACACAAGGTTAGATTAAACACAATCTTTAATTTACAGTCATTAGATATTTTTTATCTATTATCTTTAATTTTTTTATACTTTTCTTTATTTTATTAAAATACATGTAACCTTTATTTCGTTATTATTTTTAAGTTTTTATTTCTCATATGCTTCTCTTTTTTATTTTTTTCACCTTTATTTCTTTTTCTAATTTGAAGTTTTTTTTTCAAATTGATTATTTTATTGACCCAATATTATTTACCTCAAAACAATAGCTCTTTTTTTTTTTCTAAATATAATTTTGGTTATTGAGTTTATAAAATATTGGCAATTTTTTATTTCAAAATTTTACCTTTATAATTTCTTTTATTGTAAACAAATAAGTTTATCTAAAGATGAATCCATAATATTCAAAAGTTATTGCAAACATGATACTAAGGAAATAACTTCAATGTCATGGAAGTTTATTTAAAATAAAGAGTTTATTTATGATGCATTGTCAATGTAAAATTTTTTATACTATCAATCAATTATATATGATTACATATGTAATTTTTGATGTAATTATTATAAGAATTAAATATTTTTATGATGTCATAATGCATAATTAAATAATAATATAAAAATTTTATACATTAATAATGTATTCAAATTATATCTTTTAAATGATATACCTCTTAGTAGTTTATCTTTGTTGAATTAATTGTTAGCTATTGTAAAACCCTAAGAAATCATGTTAGGCTTGTATATAGTTACAGAGGTAACTTAATACTTACTTAACATGGCTTTGTAATTTTGTGATTTTCTGAATATGTTTAGGTACTTTACTCTAACACTATGTGAGAAATATAGCTGTTATTTGCTCTGGAAGTAGCTTAAATTGATTAGTTAATGGAAATAAAAGTGGAGAGTTTGTTTCCAAGTCATAAATGTAGGAACTGTGTTACAGTTAAAGTTTAAGAATTTTCGGAGTTAGTTCGGTATTTTTAAGCATACTGGTTGTGTGTTTTAGTGTCGGTTTGACCCACAGCTGATATGAAAATATCAATTTTTGGTGAAACAGAAATTTTAATGAATCTTAGGATTTATTTCGAATCTGTTGGAAGTTACGAAACTAGATTCAGTGGAATCTGAGTGTTCTTAGCAGATCGGGGTTTTGGTACCCAAATAAGAGAAGTCTAAATAGACTTCCCTTCTTATTAAATATCCCATGGTGGGGATATTTGGGAGGCAAAAAACAGAAGAGAAAACGTGAGAAAGAAGAGAAGAGAAAAGAAAGAAAAGAGAGGAGAGAAAGAAAAGGAAAGGAGAAGGAAGAGAAGGATCAACCAGCCAAGGAGAGGATCCAAGTGAAGGCCTTGCTTCATCTTCATCATCTTGATCTTGAAGTAGGGGGAAATCTGTTTGTGATGTTTATTTTCATTCTTTTCTTTTGATTCAAGAAAAGCTTGAAGATGAAATGAAGTTTGATGAGTGGTTTTATGTTTTATAAGTTGAATCTTGATGTGGTTAGTGTGGTTGAGTTAGAAACTGAATTGTTGATGTGTTAGGATGAATTTTTCATCATTTGGAGCCTTAATTCCAATTCTAGGTCATTTTTGGGGGTTTTGGCCAAGTTGGAGATTTTGAATCATAAGTGTTGATTCAAGTGAAATTGATGTTGTTTGAGAGTTAATTTGTGTAGTTGGACCTTATTAGATGTTAGAAATCACTTGAAAACAGATTTTGAGTGATTGGAAGGGGTTTAGTTCCAATGGAACAGTAACCCGTAGCTGTAGAATTATGCAGATTTTGAGTTTTGCTGATGACGCCGCGACGTTGGACTTGTAACGCCGCAACGTTGGTAAGAATAGGGAACGTGCGCCGCGACGTTAGTGTGAACGCCGCAACGTTGGGAAGAACATGATGAATGACGTGGCGTTGCATGTGAATGCCACAACGTTGGCAGTTTTTCCTGCCAGTACTTGAACCCGAGGGTTGGGCGCTGCGACGTGGAACAGGGAACACCGCAAAGTTAGTGCCAGAAAATAACTATGAGTTGTGTTTGATGCCTTTGAGTCTTCCAATGGTGTAATTTCTTCATTTATGCTTCTTTTTGAGTATGAAGACTCTAATAGGAGTATTTAATAAAGTGGTTGTGTGGTGAAAGTAAATCAATTGGTATGTTAATTAACATCATTGTTTTTCATGTTGGTAGTAGGGTTGTAAATCAATTGACATGTTAGTTATTATAGTAATTGACATTATTATTTTCCCTTTCTATGTTGATGAGGGTGAGTCCTCATTATAGATGGTCTAATGTGATTTTAAATGAGTAGGTAATCAATCCTTCCAATCACAGAGATTATTGTTCTGATCAAATATGATTGTCACTGAAGGCCGTGTAGTTGATGAGTTTTCACTACTCGGAGAGGGTGATCATGCATGATTGTAAATGAAGAGGTAACATACCTTCCAGATCATAGTAATGAGTTGAGGATGGTCTTTTGATAATCTGCTAGATTATTTATTTTTCTAAAGCTTTTTGAGTAGATTTCACCGCTTAAGTCCAACTTTTGACGCTTGACCTTAAGACAACCTTATTTTATCTTTTTAGTTAATTTATTTTAGTTTGTTAGATTGGGTTCATTTTGATTAGAATTATTGGAGCTTTAACTCATTTGTTGTTGTTTTAATTGTAGGCACAAAGGGAAAAAGGATAAAGCTCGAAGCCAAATGGAAGAGCTCATTGAACTGCCAAACATGTATTTTGGACCCTAAGAGCTCGAAAATCAAGGAAAAATGAAGCTGTAAAAATAGCCCAGTGGCCAATGGGGCTAGACCGTCGGGCGGTGGAAGGATTCCAGCCGGGCGGCGGCTAACCGCCGCCGGGCGGTGGAAGGTCCACTAAACAAAAATAACCCAGGCCGCCGAGCGGCCAATTGGCCGCCGAGGGGTGGAAGGTCAGTATGCTCATTAAACAAAGAAGGTCAGGTCGCCGGGCGTCCAGATGGCCGCTAGGCGATGGGAAGTCAGAATGCCACGAAACAAGCAGGAGCCAAGCCGCTGGGCGATGAGTGTGATGCAGGCCCATTTACCTCTTGGCCCAATTCACGTCAGGAGGGCATTTTTAGTTGAGGGAAGAGGTCTTTGAAGCCAGAGAGACGAGGGAGAGGAAAAACTGACCTAATTTGGAAAGCTTTGAGGTGGACTTGAAGGGAAGAAGAGTGGGAGCTCAGATTTTCTTCAAGCTTCAATGAAGTTTTACTTCTTCTTCTCTATTGTTTTAATTTCTATTTTTGTTTCTATATCTGGCTAAACTCTCCCTTGTTGGGATTGAGTAGATTTTGATGGATTTTGTTTGTATTTGACTTGGGTTTCAGTTATGCTTAATAAATATTTCTATTTTGAGTTTATAATATCTTTTCTTAAAGCTTTCTAGGGTTTGATCATCCTTAGAATGATTTTTAGGTTTATGCATTGGATGGAAATTTGATGTGTGAACTATGCTTGAGATTGTGAACCTTGTGATTCGTTGTGCTAGGAATAGTCGATGAATGCTTGTTATCTCGTTGGATTCTTAATCTTAATGCTTTTTCCCTTTTAGAATCACCTAAGGAATTAGGATTTTTAACTAGGATTTAAGGTTCTTGTGCCTAAGGAATTAGGACTTGGATATATTGGAGAATCCAATAACAAAATAGAAGTGAAAATTTGTCTTAACTCCAGGTTAACATGCAGCAAATGAAATCAAATGAAACTTGATCCCAACTCTTTCTTATCTTTGAATTCCTATCCCTTTTGTGTTCTAAGTGTTTGTCAAATTGTCAAAGCCAAAATACCAAAAAGAATCTTTTACTTTAATTTAATTTCTTTCATGCTTAATTGTCTACAATTGAGCTCCCTTTGAACCAAAGTTCTGTTTGAATAGTAGCTAAGTTCGTGAATTGGTAATTGGTTATTGATCCCTGAGAACGATATCCGATTTTCTCACCGTTTTTATTACTTGACGATCCGGTACACTTACCGTGGTCCCATCAAGTTTTTGGCGTCGTTGCCGGGGATCGATTTTACTAATATCGGTAATATCGAAGGCAGCTACTAGTTTAAACATTTATCTTTTCTTTCATTTATTCATTGTTGTGCTTAATTTTCTTTATTTTACTTATTTTAGTATGTTTAGAATTTTATATCTCAATTCTTGCATTTTATTGAGTTTTCTTTATTCTGACTCATTGTCTTCGTTGTATGCGAGGTAAAGTTCATCCAGATTAACTTCCTTTTGACCCAGAAATAAGAAGGACTGAAAGGGCTTTGAGGAAGTAATTAAGAGAACAAAGAAGGAATTTGGATAGCACTCAAATATCTGTTGAAGACATGGCGGACAATGGGGAAAACAGATCCCCCAATGGAGAAAACAATGGAGAAAATGTAGATCCTCCACCACCACATCAACCTGCTAGGACTCTCATGGATTACTCTATTCCTAGCATGGATGGGTGTGGGGCGAGCATAGCAAGACCTCCAGTTCAAGCTAACAATTTCGAATTGAAGCCAGCTCTACTCCATTTGATTCAGAACAATCAGTTTGGGGGATTCGATACTGAGGACCCACATGCACATATACAAGGGTTCCTTCAAATTTGTGATACTGTGAAGTTGAATGGAGTGAGTGAGGATGCCATTCATCTAAGATTGTTCCCTTTCTCTGTGAGGGACAGGGCTAAGAGCTGGTTGGATTCATTGACAAGAGGAAGCATAACTACTTGGGCAATTTTGGTCCAGAAATTTTTGACAAGATACTTCCCTCCATCCAAGGCTGCAAAGTTGCGAAGTGAGATTACATCATTCAGGCAGTTTGATGGGGAGTCTCTCAGTGAGGCATAGGAGAGATATAATGAAATATTGAGGAAATGCCCACACCACTGTTTTGACTTTTGGATTCAAGTGCAAAGCTTCTATAATGACATGTTACCTCAAACTAGAGCCATGGTAGATGCTGCAGCAGGCGGGGCCTTGAACTATAAAACTCCGGAAGAAGCTTGAGACTTATTTGAAATGATGGCCAACAATGACTACCAAAGAAATGGGGAAAGAGCAGTGGGGAAGAAAGGATACTTGGAGGTGGATTCAATGAATGCACTTTTAGCCCAGAACAAAATCTTGACTCAACAACTTGTGAATCTCACAAAGAAGGTTGACACTCTTAAGGTGAATGCAGTAAGTAATGCTCCTTTGTCGTGTGATTTTTGTGGAGGAGAACATGGGAGTGTAGATTGTCCGGGTAACATGTTTGGATATCCATCTCAAGAACAAGTCAACTTCATGAATAACCCTCTAAGGCAACAACACAACCCCTACTCCAATACTTATAATCCGGGGTGGAGAAATCACCCAAACTTTTCATGGAGTAATCAAGGTAATCAAGGCAACCAAGCTCCACAAAGACAACAATTTTCATACCAAGGTCCTCCACAACACTCTTCGCATCAAGGTTCTTCATCTCAACCTCCACCTATTGAGAAGAAGGCTTCTTGGGAAATAGCTTTGGAGAAACTAGCTTCTCAAACATCCTCTTTTGTCCAAAAGACTACTGATTTCATGGATGAGACAAGAGGTGTGTTTAGAAATCAAGATGCGTCAATCCGTAATCTAGAAACTCAAGTGGGCTAGCTTGCAAAACAGATTTCAGAGAGACTTCCAGACTGTCTGCCCAGTGATACTGTGGTAAATCCAAGGGAGCAATGTCATGCAATCACTTTGAGAAGTGGTAAGACTTTAGAAGAATACAAGAATAAAGCATCTGGCTCTGCAGAAAATCAGAGTGAAAATATTGAGGTTCCGAGTGAAGAGGTTTTGTCTCAGAGTGATAATAAAGAGGTTGAAGTTAAGGAGGAACAACCAAGAGTGCAGAGAAGAAAGAAAGACTTACAGCTGAAGAAAATAGTTGATCCTTCACTCTATGCTAAACTTCCATATCCTCAAAGATTTAAGAAAGAGATTCAAGAAAGGCAATTCTCCAAGTTCTTAGATGTCTTTAAAAAGTTACAGATTAACATCCCTTTTGCTGAAGCACTTGAACAGATGCCCTCTTATGCAAAGTTCATGAAGGACTTGCTATCTAAGAAGAGGAAGTTGGAAGAAGATGAAACTGTAGCACTTACTGAGGAGTGCAGTGCTATTATCCAGAGGAAGCTACCACCCAAGTTAAGGGATCCTGGAAGTTTTAATATCCCTTGTACTATTGGGGAGTTGAGCATTGATAAGGCTTTATGTGACTTGGGAGCTAGCATTAATTTGATGCCATTGTCTATCTTGCGCAAGCTGGGAATTGATAAAGTTAAGCCTACAATGGTTTCTCTTCAACTAGCAGATCGATCAATTAGACATCCGTATGGTATTGTAGAAGATTTGCTGGTAAAAGTTGACAAATTTATTTTCTCGGTTGACTTTGTGGTTTTGGATATAGAAGAGGATGCTGATATCCCGCTTATTCTTAGGAGACCATTCCTAGCAACATCAGGAGCGTTGATCGATGTACCTAGAGGAGAGCTTGTTTTGAGGGTGGATGGAGATCAAGTGATTATAAATGTTTTTAATAAGTTTGCCCCAATATCAGATCTTTATGCCCCAGTTAATTGCATTCAAAATAAATCTCAAAAGGGGTTGGTTGGTAATAACTTTTCTTCGTCCAATATTATTGACTCTCCCACTCCCAAGATTGTTGATGAAAATGAGAAAGGTCCTCCTCTCTCTGAGACTGCTGGTACAGAGAAAAGTTCTCCCCTTATCCATGGTTCACTGAAAGCTAATCACTTATCTGTTAAAAAATTGAGACCTCCATGGCCTGATGAGATTCCGTATGCTAAGGTGTATTCAAAACAACCAGGTTCAAGTCAAGTTCCAAACGCCTTTGGAAGGGATTGCAAGGTCAATGACCAAGAATGGTGGCAAAGGTCTGAGAAAAGAAAAGTGTCATCCTACTTCTCATGTTTCAAGTCACCGTGATGAGTTGAAGAGGCAACGTCAGGCTCGAGACGTTAAACAAGCGATTCTTAGGAGGCAACCCATGCTAGGGAGTTTTACTAACCTTACTTGCAAAAAAAAAAAAATTCTATTATTTTACCTCATGTAGTACACACACTCTACACTTTTCACTCTTTGTTTCACTTTCACACACACAGAACAGAGCTCCGGAGTCAAGCCAATGTTGAACTGTTTGGATTTTGCTTTTGTGGGTCCTTATGTTTAATAGTATCATTATAATGTGAGCCAACCATGCATGCACTGCCTGTTATGAAAACTTGAAAGCTTTGTGGGCTTATTTATTATATTGTGGTACTTGAATGAGGATTATGATTTTCATGCATGAATCTTATAACTTATTGTTAATGTGCTTGGTGATTTTTGTGATTGGATTTCATAATTCATCCTTGGGAGTTGTTTTGAGCTTTCAACATTTCTGCTTTGAAGAGAGGTCACTTGTGAGTTTATATTCTCCTAGCTTTGCTTGAATCTCATTTGCATGCCATGACTTGCGCAATGCATCAACATGATAAAGGCATTTTTGTTGTTATGCCGGATAGCCATATAGCCAACCAAATGATGTTTGTGTCTATTGTGTTGTCCCTTTGAGCCTAATAAACTGAATTCTTTGTTTGACACATATAGCATGCCTTAGCCAAAATAATTAATGTGTTATCCACCCGAAAGGAGTAGGTGAGCATTGAATTTATTGATTCTGTGGGTTAACAATGTACTAAGTTTGGGGTTACCATTGTGAGTTGAAAAAAAATTGATGGTTATGAAGACAGATTGTTATATAAAAAAGAAGAAGAAGAAGAAGAAGAAGAAGAAGAAGAAGAAAAGAAGGAGAAAAATAAGAAAAAGAAATGAAAAAAAAATTTGTATGGGAAAAAGGGAAAGAGAATCAAGAGGAGCGTAAATTCATGAGGCGAAGTGTAATGAAAGTCTTAATGCTCACTTATTTTTTAGGGTTTTAGCCTGTCAAATCCTATTTCATCCACCCTTAACCTTGACCCCATTACAATCCTTAATAAGTCATTTTGATTGTTGCATCTGTGAGTTGCGTGCATGCATATTTGAGATGAAAAACAAATTCAAGGAAGGTGAGCTCAATAAATGATGACTGAGGGAAACACAAGCCCAAACATGAGTGACTGAGAGTCTCTATTCAACTATAGAGAGGTTAAGTGACCCAGTTATCAAGTGTACTTTGTAGCCTTGTTCATTAACTTTCAAGCTGTAATTGATCAGTGCATGGTTGTGATGGTCCTTATTTTTGACCCTCTGAGTTTCAGTTACATAGTTGAGAGTTCTACTTTCAGGAATTCATGTATGAATTGATTTGCTATCACTTTGATGTTTTTGAATTATGAGACACTTTTGGTTTATTCTATACAGTTCAGCGTTGGTGTTTGAGTTGTGGAGTTGTCTTTTTGTTTGGCTAGTTTGTTATTCTGTTTTGCTTGAGGACAAGCAAAGTTTTAAGTTTGGGGTGGTGATAATCTGCTAGATTATCTATTTTTCCAAAGCTTTTTGAGTAGATTTCACCGCTTAAGTCCAACTTTTGACACTTTTTTGACCTTAAGACAACCTTATTTTATCTTTTTAGTTAATCTATTTTAGTTTGTTAGATTGAGTTCATTTTGATTAGAATTATTGGAGCTTTAACTCATTTATTGTTGTTTTGATTGTAGGCACAAAGGGAAAAATTATAAAGCTCGAAGCCAAATGGAAGAGCTCATTGAACTGCCAGACATGTATTTTGGACCCCAAGAGCTCAGAAAATCAAGGAAAAATGAAGCTGTAAAAATAGCCCAGGTAGCCAGGCGGCCAACTGGCCACTGGGCGGTGGAAGGTCCACTAAACAAAAATAGCCCAGGCCACCGAGCGGCCAACTGGCCACCGGGCAGTGGAAGGTCAGTATGCTCATTAAACAAAAAAGGTCAGGTCGCTGGGCGGCCAGATGGCCGCTGGGAGGTGGGAAGTCAGAATGCCACGAAACAAGCAGGAGCCAGGCTGCCGGGCGGCCAAATGGCCGCTGGGCGATGAGTGTGACGCAGACCCATTTACCTCTTGGCCTAATTCACGTCAGGAGGGCATTTTTAGCTGAGGGAAGAGGTCTTTGAAGCCAGAGAGACGAGGGAGAGGAAAAACTGACCTAATTTGGAAAGCTTTGAGGTGGACTTGAAGGGAAGAAGAGTGGGAGTTCAAATTTTCTTCAAGCTTCAATGGAGTTTTACTTCTTCTTCTCTATTGTTTTAATTTCTATTTTTGTTTCTATGTCTGGCTAAACTCTCCCTTGTTGGGATTGAGTAGATTTTGATGGATTTTGCTTGTATTTGACTTGGGTTTCAGTTATGCTTAATGAATATTTCTATTTTGAGTTTATAATCTCTTTTCTTAAAGCTTTCTAGGGTTTGATCATCCTTAGAATGATTTTTAGGTTTATGCATTGGATGAAAATTTGATATGTGAACTATGCTTGAGATTGTGAACCTTGTGATTTGTTGTGCTAGGAATAGTCGATGAATGCTTGTTATCTCGTTGAATTCTTAATCTTAATGCTTTTTCCCTTTTAGAATCACTTAAGGAATTAGGGTTTTTAATTAGGATTTAAGGTTCTTGTGCCTAAGGAATTAGGACTTGGATATATTAGAGAATCCAATAACAAAATAGAAGTGGAAATTTGTCTTAACTCCAAGTTAACATGCAGCAAATGAAATCAAATGAAACTTGATCCCAACTCTTTCTTATCTTTGAATTCCTATCCCTTTTGTGTTCTAAGTGTTTGTCAAATTGTCAAAGCCAAAATACTAAAAAGAATCTTTTACTTTAATTTAATTTCTTTCATGCTTAATTGTTTACAATTGAGCTCCCTTTGAACCAAAGTTCTGTTTGAATAGTAGCTAAGTTCGTGAATTGGTAATTGGTTATTGATCCTTGAGAACGATATCCGATTTTCTCACCTTTTTTATTACTTGACGATCCGGTACACTTGCCGTGGTCCCATCATCTTTCCCTCACACCCCGTGGAATAGCTGGAGCTGGGTTTCCAGTGCTTGGTCAGAACTTATGGAACTAAGTTCCTATGTTTTGTTCAAGGTTCATGCATTTTATGACATTACCAGAGAACTGAGTTATTGTAAATGGTTTCATTCATTTTGCATTTCATGTTTAGGATAATTGCACAAGTATAGACATTAGTCATAAAATTGGCATAGCATGACAATTGTATGGGCGGTTGCTACCATGACATATTCATGCATTACAGTTGTATGGGCAATTGCGTGTCTCTGATATGAAAATGTTGTTGGTTTCCCTGACGGAAGTGTTTAAAGGATAATTGAGTATATTATCTGGGTACATATCTCTGAGATGGAGATATTGTTGTTGTGTCTCTGAGATGGAGATGTTGTTAGCTTCTGTGATTGAAGTGTTAGTTGATAATTGAGTATATTATCTGTTTGTATATGTTTATATACTGGTATTGGAATGCTTCTACTGAGATATGTTTTCTCACCCCGATTGTATTGTCATGTAAATCCAGATGCTAGTTCTTCAAAAGGGAAAGGGAAGATGAACGAAGATTAGTATAATTATATACTTTTTAATTAAAAAGCTTGTATAATATACTAGTTTCGTTGTTGTAAAAGATTATATATTACAATATGCCTTGGAGGTAGTGATGTATATATAACTTTTGTTATCGTGGCTCCGCATATTACTCATTATGTATGAATGATATAAGATAATTGTTGATATATATTAGAAGTAGCAGATCCAGTATTGAGTTATTTCTTTTATAAGATATAACCGGATGTTGATATATACTTATAAATTGTCTCTTAATTCATTTAAAAATTTCTTAATTTTATGCAATCCTTTTATTGTAAATTATTGATAATATCATATTATCAAATTAAATTATCTTTCCATCAATTATACAAAAATTACAATTTTTGTTATGAAAGAATTTTTTAAGTTAATGTTAAGTATAATAATAAGAGATATAAGAATTGACTATTCACATGATTACACTTTATAAAAGATGAATACGAAACATGTGCAATCCACGAATATCGTAGAAATGGTAAAATGGTCAATTCAATCCCATGCCGACCCACTTCTTACTCGCTAAAATGTGGGGTGGATGGGTTGGCCGTTTTAAAAATGGGTTAAAAATTTAACTTTAAACGGGTTATAATATCAATTATCGATAAAGATAAAATAAGAAAAAATCTTTCTAGAACATCTGCCTAAAAAATTATACAAAAATCAATAAATACTATAAAAAATAATAAATAATAATGGTAAAAAATTACAAACCACATATCTAAAATATAATTTTTAAAATAGTCTAATTAAATATTCAAACATAAATTATAATTTAAAGAGTTTTTTATTTAAGTTTTTTTTCAAAAAAAAAATAATAAGAGATATAAGAATTGACTATTCACATGATTACACTTTATAAAAGATGAATACGAAACATGTGCAATCCACGAATATACGGCTAGTTTAAATGAAAGATTCTTCAATCCATAAATCAAAAACTTGCATAGACTCTTCGATCCATAAATTGTATAGAATTGTTCATGATAAAACTTGTATGAATTCCTTCATTAATACATGCAATAATTTATAATTTGTCAACATCATATTTAATTTGTCTACACTCTAATTGAGATGTCGTGGCTCAATAAAAAATATATATATATATATGTAAAAAAGTGTAATAAAAAATGTATTGTTAACATTTTACATATATACAATATATTTACTTTTAATTTGTCTACATCATTTTTAAATTCTTAAATTTTGGGTTTGATGTTGGGTGTGAGAATAGAGTAGCCGGAACAACAGAACACATCGGAAATCAATCGAATCGAGAAGTAACGATGAATCAGGTTCAGATGGCGTTTCGTGTCTCTGCTTCCGCCGTCGGAGCAGGGCGGAGGAGCATGTCGACGGTGTCGAAAGCCGCAGCGGAACTCGTTGGTGGCGGCAAGAGCAAGAACCGCAAATCTTCTAGTGATCTCTGCAAGTTCCTGGGCATCCCTCACCACTCTCGTTCCGAAATCGCCTTGATCATCTCCAAGTTCATCAAACTCTACAATTCCCGGGTTTCTATTATGCTCCTGCCTATCTGTTTCATTCTTCGTAGCAACACACCAACTGTTTGATCAATGTTCTGACTCACACATATGCCAATTTATTCAACATGATTATTCTTCAATCTGTTTATATATCTAATGGGTCATTGACGGTGCAATTTCTTCTTCAATTTGGTTAACCAAGCTTTAATATTATGATTATCAGATTCTATATAATTTTTGCCTGATTCTTGGTTGGTTTTTGAACTATTGATGCTATGCTACTCTTAAACTGGTATTTTAGGGGGAAAACTTAATATTAGATTGAATTTGCATATTCTTGTAATTACTGTGGTAATTAAGAAAATAAGCAAGTAACCTGTAGAAAGATGTTATTTATTAATAAAACAAGCAAGTATCCTATTGAAACATTTGGGTGGAGTCAAGCATAACTGTACTATTGACTTGTTGAGAAATCTATTTAAGAATAGATTTGTTTTAATCATTTTAATCATTTTATTACAACTTTGTTGTAATCATGGAAATGATGGAATGGCTTATATTCCTTCCTATCATTTATATCTGCTTTACTCATTTATACTTGAGCATTGTTATTGCCACTCACTTGACAATGATATATGCATGCCCTGCAGAGTCCTGGAATAAAAAAAGACAAGATTTGGGAGCAGAATTTGCAAACGTTGTTACGTGGCAAGAATAGCATTGGTTTCCCTGAGATTGCTAAAATTCTGTCTCCAGAATTCAGCCAGGGTGCAATTAATGTCAAGGATAGTAACATGGGTTCTTTCGCGGACAACATAAAGGGGAAAACCTCTCAAAAGAAAGTCAAATCTTCAAAGAAGTAGGACTTGCATATGGTTTTCCTCTCTTCTAGGACCCAAGTTAGTTATTTGAAACTTTCTGTGTTTGCTTAATCTGCATGATAATATTGTGAGAGAATTCCAATTACGAAACTAGAGTTTGGCTATTGAAACTAGTTTAGCTGTTGTGTTGTTGTCCTTCAAAATAATATTATTCTTCTCTCTGCATCCCTTTTGGCACGTTTATTAGGCTTAAGCCAATGAAGAGATGGCTTATTTCTTCAATATTTGTTTGAGTCATGCATGGAAGATTATGGTATGATAGGCTTTACGAATATTCGATTATGACTTTGTAATTGTAAGATAGCTACTATTAACTATATGATATCTTATGCATATCAGTTTTTTTGGCATTCGTTCAAGTCTTTTCCTAAGTTCCTTTAGGCCTCTTGGTCTATCTCTTCTACAATTGTATGCTTAAAAACCTTTTACTATCACTCCCTGTATCATGGCTATCGCTTCATAGTTTTGTTGAAATTCCATTAGTCAGCTTCTAGCTTCCTCCTACCTCAAGCATTTTTGTTTGTTTGGGCAAGGAGCAGGGTTTGAAGAGTAAGAACCCAGTATATAAAGAGTTTTGCTATATCTTCTTAAATTTTTTTTTTAATAATATTCTTAATACTTAATAAAAAAAATATTAAATGAAAAAGTAAATGCATTAATTCATTGTTTAATATCATAAAAAATATTTAATATTTTCTTTATTTAATAGTTAGGAGGATTAGTTAAAAGGATCTAAAATTATTTGTTTACAAATGTTAATGTCTTATGTAATATTGATTCAATTGGCATGATTGAATACCGTCACTTGGAAAGTCTTGGGTTAGATTTATGCTAGTAGTTCTTTATTGATATGTTACTTGTAAGTACTAATGTAAACCTTCACTCGGTTTGTGGTATGCCTTACCTGGCCGTTTCTAAGATACACCCTCCAAAGGAGGGTGTATCATACACCTTATAATATAAGCCATTGATTTATTCATAAAATAAATCAATGGTTTGGATTAATTCCAAGAAACCTGCTTAGCAGGTTTCCTTTTTTTTTTCAATTTTTTTTAGTATTATATTTTTTTACATACTATCACCATCATTGTCATCGGTTACGTTGCTTCCTAACTATTACTTGTCACCTGTAATTTTTTTAAATTGTATATTTGTATAAATATTATCGGTTAAAATTTATAAAATTTTTCAAAAAATACGATTATGATTTTAGAAAATTCGATCACTTCTAATTTTTTTAAATTATAATTGTATAAACATCATCGATTAAAATTTATAAATTTTTTAAACGGTAATAATTTTAGAAAAAAATTTAGCAGATTATTTATGAAAAAATATAAAGAATGTCTGGTATTATTCTGAGTTGTATAATTTTAAAGTATATAAACGTATTTTTTTTGTGAGTGTTTTTTAAAGCGTCAGTATCTTTTCTGACATGAACAATGTTTTTTCTGGCATGAATAATATTTTTTCTGTGTGAACAGTGATTTTTCCAGTGTAAACAGTGATTTTTCCGGCGTGAACGTGTGTTTTCGGCGTGAACAGTACATTCTGCCAGCATGAACAGTGCACATGATTTTTGAAAAAAAAAAATTGCTAAAAAAAAACCCGTTGCAAGTCATGGTCAATGGTGTACTGTACACCCCAACTTAATGGGGTGTATATTAGCAACGGGGCCTGCCTTACCTTGGAGTATGGTAACTTTCCATTTCCTTAACTATTTTTCACCAAAAAAATGTATTGTCCTTTGTCAGAAACTCCTACTAAAGATCTCAAAAGAAAAACCAAGGAATAAAATAGCAAGGCCGTTTAATCTCTATGAAATTTAGATGAAAACTATCTGGGGCTGGTTTGGTGTTTCTTGCTTCAAATCTTTTGCCTCTTTTTCCTATCGATTTAATTAAATTATGACAACTCAGCAAAGAAAAAGAAATTAAGATAGAGTTTATTGCCAATTAAGAGATTTTTTCTTCTGAATTATCATGATTTGATTGGAGGGATAGAAAAATTGAAGTAAGAATAATAGTGCTTTATGTCACAAAGATTCAAGAAGTGCTATATGTGACAAAGTATAATGACAATGTTAGAGATATACAGTAAGTGACATACCACAGTCCACATAATATTTATAAACAGATAGCATTGAGGGCCACGCCTAGATATATCACAATTGAGATCATAATACAATTCTTTTTTCAATCCACCAGAACTTTATTTGGAATACAAGAGTTTGAAATTTATTGAAAGCATTTAGTAACTAAGATTAAATTGAGGCACAAAGTAAAATTAGTATCACACTTAAAAGGGTGTAAGGATACCTCATATATTTCTATAAAACAAAAACAAAATAAATTTTCGTTAGATAATCGGAAAACTCAATAATATCACGGGGGATTTATAAAAATAAGATAAGATGATTAGCAGTTAGGCTTGCAATAAAAATGTTAAGAACCAATAACAACATTTTTAAATTTTTAGAAATTATTTCGCACTAAACAGCACTTTTCTTATAAAAAAAAGTTTAAAAAATAGTTGAAAGCAATAATGAGAGTTGAAAAGAACAAAACAAGCGGGAAACCGAGGAGGGGAAAAAAGGTAATTGTAAATTCGAATTATATGTGGGGGTAATTGCAGGCGTTCGGTTCCGCATAAACTCGAACACATCAACGTTTACCAAAACCCGTACGATATAGTTCCAATAAAAAATCGCCACGTCGTCCATAATTGCAGGAACTAATAAGCATCGAAAAGTTTCAGGGGAACATCGAGATCGAGGAGGGAAGGGAAGGGAACCCAAAAGCCTCACTAGACTTGGGTTTGGGCTTTGCTTTGCTAGTAGCACTTCCTAGGGTTTCAGAATTTGAACGAAAAAGGGTTTTTGCGGAGTGATCATGACACCAGCTAGGGTTTTCGGGTCATGCGCCGGACGAGCGCTCATGGCAGCGGCGAAGGGCGGAGCCACCGCCACGGCGAAGAAGGCTGCTTCCGGCGCAGGCGCCACGACGGCGAAGAAGACGGTGTCGAACAGGGTTCGTCCGAGTCCGAACGCGGGAATACAGAAGATGGTGCCGGTCTCTTCTGAGCTGGGCAAGTTCCTCGGAGCTCCTCAAGCCTCTCGAACCGACGCCGTTAAAAGAGTGTGGGATTACATCAAGCTCCAGAACCTTCAGGTCTTGTTTCCGTTTTCACTCATTGCTGCTATTTCTTCTGTTTGCGATCTTCGTCTTTTCAGCTGCTTATTCGATTTCTCGCCCTAAAGAAATACATGTGTTCGTGGAATAGTAATCTATGCTTAGTGAATGCTTTGCTTACTTAATCGTATCATCATTTGTTGTAATCACAATTGTTAAACCATGTAGTTCGATGTATTGTTAGGTTTTACTACTGGTCAAAATGCTTTGAGCCTTTGACTTTTGAATAGATGGTTGTGCTTGTTAAGATGAAGATGCTAGTTGATGCAGAATAATAATCATTATTTTAAGAGTAATAGATATTATTCCTGGGCTGCAATTCGTCACTAGTATTACAAAAATGAGGCTGATTGTTTGGTCCCTGAGTTGTTTCATTCTTCTCCAACTGTGATGAAAGTTGTCTCTGTTTCATGTAATTTCAGGTAACACATGCAAAATACTCAGTATTTAAGTTCATCACAGTTATCTCTCTTTCATTGTTTTGTTGCTTATTGTTGTTTGCCCTTCAGTTCGTCTCAACTGCTATCCTACCCTATAAGTCATAATACTCTTAGCCATGATGTATTTTTGTATTAAGATAGTTATTATGTAATGATAATTTGATTTTGGAATTAAAGGCAGATAGTTTATGACTTTATTTTAAGCAGATTTCTGGAATGTCTATGTTTGATCCGTAGCTTTTAGATGTTTGCTTCTTTAGTTCAATTTTGAGATGCTAATAACATAGCAATCTTAATAATTGTTGGCTTTTATTCTCCTATTTATGCTGACATTTTCTCCCGTGTGTGTTTTCCATCTTTTTCTCTACTCTCTCCATAGATCTGCTTTTTGTAATTTATGTTTTTTCTGTCGTTAATTTTGGTGAAAGGGTTAGTGGAAAGCTTTCATGATCATGGTATTACTTATAGAACCAGAATTGTTTGTCTTCGATTATGGAAGCTTTTTCTCTTGTTGTATGCCATTTTTGTCTCTTTTCAGTGTTGGCTGTCTTTACAATGTCATGACAGAGCTATTCTTTTGCAGAATCCTACAAATAAGAAGGAAATCTTTTGTGATGAAAAGTTGAAGACCATTTTTGATGGGAAAGATAAAGTGGGATTCTTAGAGATTGCCAGATTGCTGTCTAACCATTTTGTGAAATCAGGCTGATATTCAGCTTTGGTGGACTCTTAAATGACGGTAACTTGATCTAGTACATTAAGTAGGTCTTTTTATTTTCTTGGTTTGTCCTTGCTTCAACTACATGGTTTGTGAATTGTGACCAAGCGCTAAAGGAACTTGGAAATTTGTAATATCAGACTTTTGGGTTTCAACGTGGTATTATTTTGTCTCACTTCTGCTTTCACATTATTAGGATTGTACATATATATGCTTTATATTTCCGAGCCATATGTGTTCAACACTTCATTTGATTCCTTGGTTTCTGACACGGGAAATTGACATTTTTTTTAAATGATAGTTGTTCATAAATGTGTATGTAAATGTATGTTTTGGATCAAGAGAAATATACACGGTTATATAACTTATATATATTTTTAAATATTAAAGTTAACTTCTTCAAACACACTTCAAGTTTCTTCTTATCCTTTTATTTAAATTTCATTTGAATAGAAATTAATGTAAGGATGCAGTAGAATTTGCAAATTTCGGTATTGAACTTAGCCTTACTTCCCTGGAAACCAAAAATATGAATACAACAAGAAACAAGGATTTTATAACAACAATAACAACAACTAAGTTTTTTTTCACTAATTAGAGTTTAGAATGGAATTGGATCTTAATTTAATTTTTATGTTTGGATACCATTTAGAATTGGAATGTAATTCCATAAACTAATTCCATGGAATTGAAAAATAACTAAGTTAAGTCTTTTCAATTTATACCATAAGAATTATCAATTTTATAGTTTAAAAATTAAACTCTCTCTCTCTCTTTCTCTCTCCACATTTATTTGTGAATAATCATATTTATTGAGATTTTATATTTATAAAAAAATTTATTTATATTTTTATATAAAAATTATTATAATAGCTATTTATTTTTTATAAAAAAATTCATGAAAATTTTCTTTATGAAAAAAATTATTTTTATATTATAAAAATATTACTGTATGAATATTTTTATTATTTTTATTTTTATAAATAATTTTTTAATATTTTAGATCATATCTTTAAACAATAAAATTATAATTGAATTTAAAATTACAATTTCTTATCTTTCTTTGACAACTCCAAACATAATTTAAGATTCTAGACTAATTTAATTCTAAAAGAATTGGAATTGAAATTAAAATTTCCTTCAATTCCAATTTAAATCAATTCTAAGTGGGATTAGTTATATGGATCAAACGATGTCATTGTGCTTTATTATAAATCAAGTCTTTAGAAATGTTATTTAAATCTAAATTTTTTTTAGTTGTTTTACTTATAGTCTTTCTTAATCTTTCTTTATCTTGAGTTATTTTTCACTTGATCTATTCTTCTTATAGGAGTTTCTAAGGATTTTTCCTTACATGTTCAAATCAATTAAGGTTAGATTTTTTCATTTTTTTCACAATAGGTGTTACTCTTACTTTTTTTTAATGCATTCATTTTTAATTCTATCTTGTCTGGTATGGCCACACATTCATTGTAGTATCCTCATCTCTGCAACATTGATCTATTGCTCTTGTTGGCTTTTTACCGTCCAACATTCAATATCATACAATATCGCGAGCTTTATAGCTGTGTGGTAAAATTTATCTTTAAGTTCGAGAGACACTTTTCTATTACAAATAACTCATGAAATACTTTTTCATTTCATCCATCCAACTTAAATCTTATGGTTTACATATCAATTTATCTCTTCGTTATTTTGTATGATAAATCTAAGATATTTAAATTGTGTGACTTGTGGTATGGTATGATTTCCAATTTTTACTGCCAAGTTAACATTAACACGTTTCTTACTAAATTTACATTCTATATATTCCGTCTTACTCCTGCTTAGGTGAAAGTTATGTTCTTTCAAAGCTCGTCTTCATAACTCTAACTTCTTATTTGTTTTCTCTCTCGACTCTCCAACTAAGATTATATCATCTGAAAAAAGCATACATTGTGGCATTAACTCTTGGATATGTACAATAAGTACATTCAAGACCAAGTTAAAAAGATATGAACTTAAAGTTGACTTTTGGTGCAGTCCTATAGTTATAGAGAAATCTTATGTGACCTCACTTTGTGTTCTCACACTAGTTTTAGTCTCATCATACATATCTTAGATTGCTCAAATATAGGTGATATGAACTCCTTTCTTCTCTAAAATATTTCACAATACCTCTCTTAGTACCTTATCGTAAGTTTTTTTCAAATTAATGAAAAATATGTGTACGTCTTTTTACTTTTTTCGATACCTTTCCATCAATCTTCATAGAAAATAGATTATTTTATGATTGACTTCTCAGACATAAAACTAAATTGATTCTCTAAAATATAAGCCCCTAAATAAAGATTTTATAAGTAAATGAAATTTGTGTAAATATATTTGGCTTGGCGTTTGCATTAGAAACTTGGGTTATTTAGAAACATGGATAACTCTATAGTTTGCATGATGCAATTTACTTGAATATATTTTTTTAAATGCTAGGATAACAGTATTTTGATAAATTATTTTTAAAACTACATTATTTCGATAGTTTTACAAAATTGTATAATTTAAGTAAGAAATCCTCATCCGTAGTATATTTACTCATTTCAGACACTTAAATAGTGGTAGTGTGTCGAAGTGAGTTCATTTTTGAAATGTTCTAACAATTTTTTTATTAAGTGGTTAAGAATTTAAACATTACATTATCCTATCTTAATTAAATTATAATTGACATAAAATTTGATCGTAACGGTACATGATCATAGTTTCATCGACACCCGTAAAGCATGCTTCTGCCGCCGGGAAATTTATGGTATGTGACTGGAGTTTTCAAATTGCATTAAACGCGTCATTCTCGCGTGCTATTGTTGACGATGCCTCCATAAATTCACTGTTGTTAGTGCAATCTTGAGGATTGTACATTCCATTAGGTGAGTGAGTGGACCTCCTTTTGTTGCATTAACGACACGAGCTATGATTTTAAGCAATCTACCAAATTTAAATGAAATTCGTATTAAACATATTCAACATTGTAGTTAATCAGACTCAAGGTAAGATTGACGGAAATATATTGGGGACACAAGAAACCAATATCAAATCTTTGTTACACGAACGTATACATAGACTCATGGCTCACTAAATTGTTGCTTCCTGTTCAATACTGCAAACTTAATACGAATCAGCCTGCTAAACACAGTGATGATAACGATGGCAAAGGTGCTTACTATTTTGGCATTCCTTGGGAAGACTTATCATGAATGCTTGTGACACTGTGGCTCTAACAATTTGTCATGCTTCTGAGATTTACAATGAGCTGCTCAATGCTTGTGGCTGCCCCTTCTCAACTTAGAATGTCTTTGAGGATGCTCAGATTTATCAGATTCAGATGAATAAGAACGCTCATATCTGCTCTTTTCACTTCTATGATATCCATTAGCGCCAGAATCCTTGGATGAATAACAATGCTTTTTTCTGCTCTGTTCACGCCCAGGATGTCCCTTAGGCGTATAGCAATGCTTTTGTTTAATCTTTCTACCTCGATAATTCTTGTCAACATCAGAATCTTCAGATGAATAAGAATCCTCAGCCCTGCTCTTCTGACTTCCGCGGTAGCGATCAAGACCATAGTTTCGGTTATGCTTTTGAGAATTGCTATGGGCTGTTGACGAGTGCTGATGGCTGCTCCTTTTAACCCGGGGTTGTCTTTGATGATTAGAATCATCCGATGAATAAGAATGCTCATCTCTGCTCTTGCGATTTCCACGATAACTGGCAGGACCAGAATCCTCGGATGAATAAGAATGTCTTTTTCTGCTATGTTTCCTCTTATGCTTTTGTATACTCTTTCTACTTGGATCATCCCTCTCATTGTCAGAATCTTCTGATGAATAAGGATGCTTATCGCTGTTCTTGTAACTTCCGTGGTACCCATCAGGACCAGAATCCTCGGACGAATAAGAATGTCTTTTTCTACTATGTTTCTTCTTATGCTTCTGTATATTCTTTCTACTTTGATCATCCCTGCCAATGTCAGAATCTTCTGATGAATAAGAACTCTTGTGTCTGCTCTTTCCTTGATCCTTTTCAAAGTCTGAAGTGTCTGATGAACTTGACTTTGCATGATCTTGCTTCTTTTTGTTTACCTTAACCTTTTTCTTCTTTGAGCTCCTCTCTCCATCATCAGAAGATGCTTCACTTTCTGAATGTACTAGTTGCTGCTTTTTGCGCTTGCTCATTTTGGACTTCTTCGGTTTCTTAGAAAAGTTGGTCAATAACTCAGGGATATTACCCATACTGAGAAAACCTGCAAAATAGAGAATGGTTATGGTTGACTTGGACAATATCCAAGACTTCAAGGCGTACAAATTACGTTCTAAAATAAGAGCTGCAAGCAGATACCTCCATACTCATCAAATATGTCCTCGGCAACTATCTGCTGATTGGGATCATCTGGTTTGAACCCTCCACGAGGAGGACTGATTCCTGGCTTCTGCTTGAGCTCCCATTTTAAAGGCTGCATCATTTGCAAACAACACAATAAAATAGATATCAATATTATCATCTTTTT
The DNA here is from genome assembly GCA_029884595.1 of Ormosia semicastrata. NCBI lineage: Eukaryota > Viridiplantae > Streptophyta > Magnoliopsida > Fabales > Fabaceae > Ormosia > Ormosia semicastrata. The sequence goes on from JAQQTO010000037.1 coordinate 8,030,852, forward strand.
AGGGGGGAAAAAAAGTGATATATGCCTTCATTGCATCTAGACAACAATTTGCATGACAACAACAAAAGGATGCAGTACCCAACAGCAAACTGTGCCACTACAAAGGAAATTGGTTGGAGGCAGGCTAAAATTTTGTTTAGACTTTAGATAATTTAAAGGAGAGCTAAAATTGTCCTAACAGAGGTTAAATTAGCAAAATCCTCCTGATTTCACATTCTCTCCCCTTCATCTATAAGGGGGACTTTTTCCTTTCCAAGTTCTTCACTAACTTTTTCATCCAAATCTGTGCATATTTGGTTTTGATTATTTTACACTCAAAAAGGCTTTCCAGGCAAAATCTCTCTCTCTAGAACGTTTTCATTTCCAGCTTTTACCAAAGCAAAATAAGATAATCCAAATATGCACTCTCATCAGGGATTGGGTATTGCTTGTACGATGATGGAGCAAAACTCTACTGACAAAGGTTTTAGAAATGCATGGAACAATGGATAGTAATGGTTAGGAAGCATTTTCCCTTGGATAGTATGAAAATAATATAGTCAGAAACAGATTGATACTAATCTTAATTGCTTGCTTAAATTATCTGAAATTCAACAATTGGTTGCAAGTGAATTTGTCCCAGAGATCTTAAACTAATTAGAGATTGGGACTGAGATAAAGGAAGATTGGCAGAAATGGCATTCTTGCAAACGCAATTCTCAGCACATGTGAACATCAGTTTGTGATCAGATGAAAGTTATCTCACTATGATATGAGTTATATTCTTTTTATAAGAAAGTAATGATATGTGTATTGCAATTTAGTGGCTTCAAGGTGTAATTGAGTTGAAGAACAGTGTATTAATTATTTAATAGAAGGGTGGAGAAATAAAAAAAATACCAAATAACATTTATATTCACACTAGCAAAATTGTCAACAAAAAAAAAATTATAAAAAAATAATTAAATCAAACTCTACCAATGCGTAAGTGTACCAATTCACAATGCCAAGACCAAATTGTAAAATTTCCCAAACAATAGTTCAATAAAACAGAGTAACTGACCTCACTAGGATCTGTGTGGGCAATAATAGCATTCAAGGGGTCATCTCTTTTCAATCTGCTCTCTTCACTAGGCATTATAGCATCCTTCAAGGGGCATTCACGATCACCACTTTGGTGACCATGGTTCCCACATCTTAAACATTTTACATTGCGGATTTCAACTCCAAAAGGTTTCACCCTGGCATGAACTCCTGTTTCCAACCTAAAAACCATTCAATTACTAAAAGTACAATCAAATAGGTTCACAGCAATCCATGGTGTCCTTAAAGCAGCAATTTAAACATGAAATATACACTGCCATGTCAAGAGGTATAGCATGAAGTCTGGTGTTCCCAAATTCAATAATAAGAGCTAAAAATTTGTGGCAATCAGTCAGAATTTTATCAATCTGACATTTAACAACAAAGTGATCTAGGATGCACTTGATACCACAGATTTCAGTCACTTTCAACACCTATATTGTGATTTAATACCTAGCTCCCATTTCGTGATTTAAAAATTACAGAGAATTTTTTTCTCCGCCCCCACAAGTGAGAGATGCTCTATGTGGGTTTGAAACTGCGATTTCAACATCGACTGTTGTTCTTAGAAGGAGGATTAAAGAATAGCTTCCTCTAGCGAATCTAGCACCTCCAATAAGTTTAAACCAAGATGTTCCTTTCATTAATGGGCGGCGTACACCAAATTACCAATTAAGAGAGGTTTGTGCAAGTTTTGAAATAGAAGAAAGGTTGTATAATTTATGACATAAGAGTAATTTACTCTTACTTTTATCATTAATTTTTTGGAAAAAGCTTTTGAAAAGTCTAAGTACTTTCACCATTGGACAGGACATAGATTCCATGTATGTCCAAGGTGGTACATTTTTCACCTACAATTCCATTTTATCCTTACTTCAACTTTAATTTGTTCTGAGCCACATTCAACATAATAGCCAGACAACTATCCAAGTGAGTGGGTCACAACAAAGATTTTCAGCTTCCCTCTTCAATCTGTTTCTTGTATTCAACACATAATAGAGACAACATCAACACTGGTAATCTCCCTGTGCTGTAAAAAATCTCTGAACATAGTATGGTCAAAATATGCCTTATGTAATAAATCACTACAGTCAATGTCCCCAGAGATGGAAAGATTGACAAACAACCTATCATTAGCTAGTTTTTGAATATCACATATTCATCTTGACACCAGAGGTTGCCAAACATGCCACGATAGAAAAACAATCCTTTGGAGAATATACAAATGAACAAAACACAGAAAATAACACAAATTGACATACCTTGGCGCATTTTTTAGAATTTCGAAATCTTCTTCAGTTGGTAAAGGACGCCCAAAAACATCTTTTGGTCTTGGTTTTTTCTTGTCTTCACTCAAATGGTCTTTGCCAGGCAAGGAATTTGGTGGCCTACGTGGTAAGCAAATGATTGATTCATGAACATATTCAATCATCAAAGAACTGAAAACAAGTTACAGTGTACTTTCATCATTGAAAACAAACAAAAGAAGAAAGCAAAGTGATAGAAGTACACTGAAGAGGAGGGTCCATCAGCAGCATTTGGGTGCTGAGGCCCCTTATTCATCTCGTCCTTTTTCCTCTCATCAGCCATCTCTGCAGCTTTGGCACTCTCAGCGTTGTAACCAGGAGGACGAACATACATAAAGCTAACAGCTTGCATCAACTCCACCTACACATAAACACACCCCATCAACAAAAACCTTAAAAAAATCGAAAACAAACTCCGACCCACTAAAGGAAAAGAAGAAATAAGAAAAGGGTTGGGTTCAAAAAGGAACCTTTTCCTTCTCCTTCTTGGAGATGAGAGCGGTCTGGCGATAGAACTCTTGCTCCTGAGAATACTGCAAATGCAAAGAGAAGGTTATGGAATTTGGAATTGGACGAAGGAGAGGAGAAGGGTGGTTGACTTGCCTCGCGAGCAACCTCGTCGGCGCGGCGTTCACGTTGGGCGTGGGTCTGTTCGGCGATCCACTTGCGGCGTTGGTTGGGGTAAGAGAGAGGGTGCCATGGCTTCTGGTTCAGATACGAATGGCTCCATGCGGTCCCCGATTTCGTCTTGTAGTCGACCTCGCCACCCTTGTCGTTCGAGAACCTCTTGCTCAGCCTTATTCCCCCTCCTTCCTCGCCCTCCATCTTCGTCTTCCCCTCTTTCTGCACAATAATGGATTTCGAGGAAACGGACTGTCGTTTTTTATTTTATTTTATTTTAATTATTCCTACCATATGGCAATAAATATATATTAAATAGTCACACGAAAATAAAGTCATATAAAAATTATATACTGTTGTTTTTCCCCCAAAGGCACTATTCCGGAGGAAAACCTGGCCCAGGCCTAGGCCCGAAGTGTTTGGACCGAGATTAAGTCCTTTTATTTATAGAGTGTTAGTCTGTAGCCCGAACAAGTGAAAATATGAGTAGGGTCCACAACAGTCAGGTGGGGTCCACAATAACTAACCACATATATATATATACACTTATTAGTTATTCAGGCTTTTATAAAAAAAGAAAGAAAAATACTTATTTAAGTCGAACTTAACAGTTTTTTCCTTATTTATATCCTATGTATGTTTCAAATTGAGATGGAATCACCCTTCGACCTACTCTAAGCTCGACTTGGTATCACATAATCCACCCCCCCCCCAGAACAAATTTTCGTGTATACGCTATCGTGACATTTCCTAAATCTTATATTTTGATTAAGTGTAGTGACTTTTCATAATTTTAGACTTTTAGCTATCATGTCATTCACTTATAATGCAATTGCCAGTTAGATTTCTTCTTGACACGAGCAAAAAGCATTAGGTGCAAAGAGACTTAATTTCGAAACTTTTACATTTGTATATGAATCAAGTTGGCTCAGTCTTGATCCTGCTCAACCTGGAGCTTAATATGTTCCAAGCAAAATTTCATGTCAAATTGGGTTAAGTTCAACTGGCTATGAACACTCCTAACTTCACCCATATAAAGTTCAGTTTGTTACCTGAGCCACACCATATAATTTGCAATATACTTATATACTTTTTTGCAAAAATTAAAATAAATTAAAATAAAATTATTGATTGATAAATGTTAAGAGTCTTGGTCGTAATGTGGGGTCCAGCCCAAAGAAAAACTTGCAGATTCGGTGCAAGATTTCAAAGCAAAGTTTGAAATCAATTGCATAATTGAAAACCACTTTCGGTGCACACGATTTTGCACAAATCACTTTCAGTACACACGATTTTACACTCATTGTGCTTCTATAAATAGAAACAATTAAGAGGAATAAAGTGCATGAGTTTAGATCCTCACAATCAAAAGAGGAAGAGGGTGAGAGAAAAATAGAGAGATAGTCTCTTAGAGAGTTTCTTAAGAAAGAAAAATAGTGAGCCAATTTGTGAGAATTATATCCACAAATTGAAGATACAATATCATTGTATTTTTATATTCCTATTATTTTATAGTGGAGATTTAAGTGGCCTACGGGTTCCGTGGTTTTTTCCTTACACACATTGAGAATGTTTTCCACGCTAAAAATTTCTGGTGTTATTATTTTACTTATTTTACGCTTCTGCATAGTACCTATTTTTTGAGTTCACAGAAGAGAAAAATTATGCAGGCATTTTCCAACAGTGGTATCAGAGCTCTCAGAGCTCTGGGATACTAGGTGCCAGATTGATAAGAAAAATTCTTAGTATGCTCTGTAATTGCAGTATTGTCTGATCTTCCACATCAGAAAAGAATTATTCTCGTTGCTGTGAATAACGTATAGCGGTGTGAAAGTGTGATCTAGGAAAAGTTCTGGCTAGGAAAGATTTGGTATTTAAGTGTGTCCATTAGTGACCCACCTCTCTTTCCTGGGAACTTATCTGGTGCACTATTTGCATACTACAGTTATTTCAGTATACGGTACTATTTTCTTGTACGACACTATTTACGTATACTGTATTAGCCTGTGTAACTCAAAGATGGAGGGAGCTGTCACTCATGATGGAGATATGTTCAAGCTAACTGCAGATAATTACTACTATTGGAAGCCGATGATGGAAGACCATTTATACTGCAAAGATTTGCATGAGCCAATCACTCAGAAAGATAAATCGGAGGGGAAGACTGACAAAGAATGGGAGCTCCAGAATCGAAAAATAGTAGCTATGATCCAAAAATATATTGACAGAAGTTTGTTCGAACATGCATCAACTTATACCAACGCATATGATTTGTGGACGAAACTTGAATCCTTGATTCAAAAGAAGACGCCCAGGAATAAAGCCCACCTTGTTAGACGACTGGTGAAGTTGGAGTACTCGGACGGTCAGAACATGATCGAACATTTGAATGCCTTCGAAGGTATTGTGAATCAACTAACGAAAACAGAAATGAAGATAGACGATGAGTTGCAAACTCTTCTACTCCTCAGTTCTCTACCTGAGAGTTGAGACACTCTAGTTGTCACTCTCAGCAATTCTGCTCCAGACGGCAAGCTTAGCATGGATTCTGTTACAGACAATTTGCTGAATGAAGAGTCAAGACGGAGAAAAAGGGGCGTGAACAACCAGTTTGAAGCCAATGTTGTTGACAACAGAGGAAGGAGCAAGAATCGTGAAAAATGAGGTCGTGAAAAATCACAAGGTAGATCCAAATCTCGCACTAGACTAAGTTGTTATTACTGTGATAAACCAGGTCGCATAAAGTCTGAGTACAGATTCTTGAAGAGAGACCAACAAGCTGGAACAGTCCACCCTGACCAGATTAACCCAAAGAAGAAGAAGGAAGATGGAACAACTGCTGCAATAGCCTCGACTGATGAGAATATATTTCTTATCGGAGAGGAAAATTATCTGAATGTTGCATCTGATGACTGCATTTGGATAATTGACTCAGGAGCATCCTTCCACGTCACACCTCATGAAGGTTTTTTCTCATCATACCAAAAAGGAGATTTTGGTACAGTGAAGATGGGCAACCACGTCACAAGCAAGATTGTTGGCATTGGTGAAGTAACGATGATTACTGAGAATGGAAACAAACTTATGCTGAAGGAGGTAAGACATGTTCCAGACATGCGTCTGAACCTTATCTCAGCAGGAAAGTTAGATGAAGCTGGGATGATAAATCAATTTAGTGTTGGCAGATGGAAACTCAGCCGAGAAAGCATGATTATTGCTCGCGGCAGAAAGGAAGGCTCTCTGTACATTATGCAGGGAAAGATATGCAAAGGGGAGATGAATGTTGCTCAAGATGCAAGCAAGGAATTGTGGCATAGACGACTAGGCCACATGAGCGAGAAAGGTTTGGAGATTCTCGCAAAAGATCATCTTCCAAACATAAAAGGGCAACCACTTGAATCCTGTGAAGACTGCCTAGTAGGCAAACAACACAGAGTATCTTTCAAAAGATCAGATGATGCAAGAAGAAAAAAGCAGATTCTGGATCTTGTTCGCTCAGATGTTTGCTCAACATCTGAAAGGTCCCTTGGCGGTGCCCAATACTTTGTTACCTTCATTGCTGATCACTATAGGAAGGTGTGGGTGTATCCATTGAAGATGAAAGATCAAGTTCTTCAAGCTTTCAAGGAATTCCATGCTTCTGTAGAACGAGTATCTGGAAGAAAGTTGAAATGCTTAAGAACTGACAATGGCGGAGAGTATAGAGGTCCATTTGAGGATTATTGCAAGACTCATGGGATAAGACATGAGAAAGTACCCCCCAAGACACCTCAGATGAATGGACTAGCTGAGAGAATGAACAGAACAATCGCAGAGAAAGTCAGAAGCATGCTTTCTCATGCAAAACTCCCCAAGGCATTCTGGGGTGAAGCAGTAAGAACTGTAGTTGATTTAATCAATTTGTCTCCTTCAAGACCTTTAAATGAAGAGATTCCAAAAGAAGTATGGTCTAGAAAGAAAGCCTCTTATGGTCATTTGAGAGTCTTTGGGTGCAAGCCATTTGTCCACATTCCTAAAAATGAAAGAGCAAAGCTTGATGCAAAGACGAAAGAGTGCATATACTTTGGTTCACCAAGTGACGAACTTGGCTTCAGATTATGGGATCCTGTAAACAAGAAGATTGTTCGAAGCAGAGACGTGGTATTCTATGAAGATCAGACAATCCAGGATATTCAGCAATCTAAGAAGCCAAAGACCATTGTGGTACACAATTCAGGGGGAGAAATTCCTCAAAGGAATGAGCAACCTGATCAGACAATACAACCTCATCAGATGGAGCAACCTGTTCAGACGGAACAACCTGACCAGACAGAACAAAGTCAGGCAATGCATGAAGAACAAATGGAGACTGATCAAGTAGAACAAGAACCTCAAGTGAGAAGATCAACAAGAGTCAGACAACCATCAAGAAGGTATTTCTCAGATGATTATGTCACTCTCACTGATAAAGGAGAACCTCAAAGTTTCATAGAAGCCATTGAGACGAATGATAAAGAGAAATGGATGCAAGCCATGCAAGAAGAAATACAGTCCCTGAAAGAGAATCAGACGTATGACTTGGTGAGATTACCAAATGGACCAAAGGTATTGAAAAATAAGTGGGTATTCAAATTCAAGACTGAAGAGAATAACCCAAACCCCAGGTACAAAGCAAGGATTGTTGTGAAGGGGTGCAACCAGAAGAAAGGCATAGATTTTGAAGAAATCTTCTCACCAGTGGTGAAGATGACATCCATTAGAGCGATCCTTGGTCTAGCTGCAAAACTAGACTTGGAAATAGAACAGCTTGATGTTAAAACAACATTCTTACATGGAGACTTAGAGGAAGAAATTTATATGGAGCAACCAGAAGGTTTCGAAGAACCAGGCAAAGAACACCTTGTGTGCCGTTTGAAGAAAAGCCTCTATGGTCTGAAGCAAGCTCCAAGACAATGGTACAAGAAGTTTGATCTTTTCATGGCCCAACATAATTTCAAAAAGACGTCCGCAGACCATTGTGTGTTTGTGAAGAACTATGAAAATAGTGAATCCATCATACTATTGTTGTATGTTGATGATATGCTGATTGTTGGGAAAGATAAGACAAAGATAGTTGTTCTCAAGAAGGCATTGAGCAAATCTTTTGCCATGAAAGATCTGGGTGCAATAAAAAAGATTCTTGGAATGAAGATCATCAGAGATCGATCTAGAAGGATGTTGTGGATGTCACAAGAAGACTATATCAAGAAAATTCTTGAAAGGTTTAACATGCATAATGTCAAACCCGTGCATGTTCCATTACCTGGTCATTTTAAATTAAGTAAGACCCAATGTCCAGAGAATGAAGAAGAAAAGGAAGAAATGAGCAAGGTGCCCTATTCTTCTGCTGTTGGTAGTCTTATGTATGCAATGGTCTGTACAAGACCAGATATTGCTTATGTTGTAAGAGTTGTGAGTAGGTTCCTATCAAATCCAGGAAAGGAGCATTGGAATACTGTGAAATGGATACTAAGGTATCTGAAAGGAACTGCCAAAAGGTGCTTGTGTTTTGGCAATGGAAATCTAATGCTCACTGGGTATTCAGATGCAGATATGGCAGGAGATGTGGATTCAAGAAAGTCTACATCAGGATATCTGATTACTTTTGCTGGGGGAGCTATCTCATGGCAGTCACGACTACAAAAGTGTATTGCTTTAAGCACCACAGAAGCTGAATTCATTACAATCATTGAAGGTTGCAAGGAGATCTTGTGGATGAAGAAATTTCTACAAGAGTTAGGCCAGAATCAAGAAAACTATGTTCTCTATTGCGACAGTCAGAGCGCAATTCATCTCAGCAAGAACTCGACATTTCATTCAAGGTCGAAACACATCGACGTAAGATATCATTGGATCCGTGATGTGTTGGAAAGTAAATTGCTGCAGATTGAGAAAATACATACCAATGATAACGGGGCAGATATGATGACAAAAGCTCTACCTAAAGAGAAGTTAGAAGTCTGTAAAGAAGTTGCAGGCTTAGCATCAACTCCAAATTAATCCAAAGATATTTTTCCTTTGACTGGAGGGGGAGAATTGTGGGGTCCAGCCCAAAGAAAAACTTGCAGATTCGGTGCAAGATTTCAAAGCAAAGTTTGAAATCAAGTGCATAATTGAAAACCACCTTTGGTGCACACGATTTTGCACAAATCACTTTCAGTGCACACGGTTTTGCACTCATTGTGCTTCTATAAATAGAAGCAATTGAGAGGAAGGAAGTGCATGAGTTTAGATCCTCACAATCAAAAGAGGAAGAGGGTGAGAGAAAAATAGAGAGAGAGTCTCTTAGAGAGTTTCTTAAGAAAAAAAAATAGTGAGTCAATTTGTGAGAATTATATCCACAAATTGAAGATACAATATCATTGTATTTTTTATATTCCCATTATTTTATAGTAGAGATTTAAGTGGCCTACGGGTTCTGTGATTTTTTTCTTACTCACATTGAGAAGATTTTTCACGCTAAAAATTTTTGGTATTATTATTTCACTTATTTTACGCTTCCGCATAATGCCTATTTTTTGAGTTCACAGAGGAGGGAAATTATGCAGACATTTTCCAACATGTAACTCGTAAGAGACTATAAATTCTATAAAGTAGCTACACTGATGATATGTCTCGGGTAGTTATCTTTTATCTGACTCATGAAAAACTAGAATTTGCATACAATTAATTTTTCTTGAGAGGTAAATACAATTTTAAGATGCCAAAAAATGAAAACATATTATAGGTTATTTGATAACCTTTTCGATAAAGAGATTATTTACTGTGAATACAACAATAATTCTTAACTAATTTTATTATTGCAAGTAACTAACACGACAATTCATATGTCAACCAAAAGACCACTTAGATTTCTCTGCATATAATTGATTTTTCTTGAGGGTGGTGAATACTGTTTTAAGGAGTGAAAAAAGATGAAGGAAAAGGAGAAAGAGAAGGAAGAGAGAAAAGAAAGAAGAGGAAAAACATTATAGATTGTTTGACAGGTCTTAATTTTGTTTTTCCAATGACTGTTGAAACCTTCCTCTGCCTATATTCTCCATTACAGGAAAATAAATATAAGTGTGTACTTTTGCCTATTACTAGATATACTTGTGCAAATTCACAATTTTATTTTTAGGCTGAGTTTTCCATACGTAATCTTGGTTAATGTCACACGTTTTTGGAGCTGAGTTGTCTTATGTCTCTGTTCAGTATGCCATAGAAATGTAATTCGGATTGAACAGTGTATCCATATTATTGTAACACCTATTAGATAGTTTTTATTGTATTTTTTCTATGGAAGAGATTCGAATTTAAAGCATACAGACCTTTGTCTCTATATTTGGTAAGAGCATGTATGTGCAGCCTAAATCTAAACTTTGTTCATGAATCATGATATATTTGATAATATACCTATACACCCCTTTACACAAATGTGAAATGTCAGTTTTTTTAACCTTTCGGTATTGGTTACCGCCACTTTGGATATGTGCAATATGCTGCAAACATTGCATCACTCACATTGACTTCTCAATCTCAGAATGAAGCCATTCTGAGGTCCCACTCACATGTAAAATGTTTGAATTGAATGGTTTACTGGATTTCAGCAATTTGGAAAGCCTTTGAACTATAAATTCCTGTCACATTATTGCTGAACTCTGGTGGTATCTGGTTCCTAAACCAAATTTCGAATATTTTTTGGTTACTTTTGACCAATTTCTTGTTTTAGTGTCAAGATTAACTGAATGATTGTTAACAACATCTCTTGAGGATATCATGATTCTTCCGTGGGTAAGTTACATTCCTCAATTTCGTTTTATAATGTTGAAAATGAAATAGCATATTTTACTACCATGACTGCTTTTCGTTAATTTTTGTATGCTGATGTCAGTGACATTGTACTGCACCTCTTGGACCTCATCTTCCAGCAAGTATAAAATTCTTTTGATTGCTTGGGTTTTGTACAAGAAACTATAAAGTCCCCTGTGGATTATGTTCAAAATAATGGAATGTTCCAAAAGCAAATGTCATTCCTTGTAATTAATAATTTTTTACTGAATTAATGGGATAGACATGCTGCACAAGGGCATGTTTGTATACAAAAAGAAGAAAAGCGTTAAGGCCAAATTAGAAGAGGGTGTTTTAGAAGTACATTGTTGGATTTATGAAAGTCCAGCAATCACCGTAGGACTTGCATGTGCATATGAGCTTATATCAAAGGTGCTTGACAGCCTAGCCTGCGATGTGTCACCTGTGCACTGTGAAGTCTCTCATGCCTGTTCCGCAACACGTTATAGACGCAGGATTATGCACTTCCACTATAAGAAAATAAAGTTGTGTTGGGAAAGGAAGGAGTGTATACATAGTAAAAGCAACAACACACAAATGGGCAATAAAACTTTTTCCACTTGAAAGAACCTATGAGGAGCAAAATATACAGCTAACTAAAATATCCACAAAAAATATATCCAAGAAAGCACAAAAATAAATAAGCAAAGAGAACACACACAATTTTAATGTGAAAAACCTCTTCAATGTGAGAAGTAAAAATCACAGGATCTAGTTTAGAGAAATCTCTACTATAAAAATCAATTAGTACAACAAAGTATCTCCCAACAAATAAAGATATCACAACGACCCCTACTCACTACCAATAATGTGGAAATCAACAAAGTAATAAAACTCAAAACACACAAAGGGGTACAAACAACCCAACAAGTAGAAATAGAGAAATAAAATTCTGACCATATGAGTAGAAATTCACGATGCAAGGAACAACACATTAAAAAATAATCCAAATCAGACCACAAATGACCACCCGATCTGAACACGCAAGATCAGCTCACAAATTATTTTTCTCTCCTCTCTATGCGGTGGCTCTGTTTCTCTGAAAGGAAGAAATAGGTTTTTAAACCTTTTAAAAGACAATCTTCTCTCCCTCACGTGCTTCATTAGAAAAAAACACATACATTTATTATTATTATTATTATTATTATTTATTTTTTACTTTATGGTATAAGCCTACTTGGGTTGGACCCATACAACAAACTCCCCCTCCAACTCAAGTGGAGGTAAATGTCAAACCAAGAACAACTCGAATAGAAGACATTTTAACAATCGGAGAGAAGATATCCTCAAAATCAATCCACTTTTTCTAACGATAGCATTTGACAACTAATCTAGCTTTATATTTCAGAGTGGAAGTATTCTTATCATTCTTCAACTTGTAAACCCACCGATTTTCCAAAGCTTTCCTGTCCTTAGGCATCTTGACCAGTTCAAAAGTATGGTTGTCAAGAAAAGATCTCATCTCATCATTCATTGCTGCAACCCATTTTGCATTCTGCTCACTATCCATAACCTCTTCGTAGCACTCAGCTTCTCCCCTGTCAGTGAGGAACACATATTCATCAGATGAGTAACGGGTAGAGAGAATAAGATGTCTGGAAGACCTCCTAAGTGAAACAACAGGTTCATCAACAACCTCACGAGCAGGAGCATCTACCTCATCAGCAACATTATCAATAACATCCTCAACCTGATCACCCTAAATATGATTATACATATCATTATGATTGCCAAAGTGAGCTACATCAAGCATATAAGGCTCAGGAACTGGATCAATATCAACCAAACCATTAGTACTCGGAGACTCTGACTTCTTTGCATTATCAATATCTTCAATGGTCTGATCCTCCATGAAAATAACAATATAGCTTCTAACAAGCTTCTTCTCAATTAGATCATACAACCTATAACCAATAAAAATGCACTGCCTAGTCTTGACATCCAACTTGGATCTCTCATCTTCAGGCACATGTATAAATGCTCTACACCCAAAGACACGTAAGTAGTGGTAGGAAACATCCTTTCCATACCACACCCTATTAGGAACATCAGCCTGCAAAGCAACAGTAAGAGATAAATTAATAACATGTGCAACAGTATACAAAGCCTCACCCCAAAAAAGATCCAGGTAACTTTGCTTCAAAAATTAAACATCTAACTCTCTCCATCAATGTCATGTTCATTCTTTCTGTCAAGCCATTAAGCTGAGGAGTCTTAGGGGGCATCTTCTAGTGTCTTATACCTTACTGTCGGCAATACTCATCAAATAGTCCACAATATTCGCCACCATTATCAGTGCGAACACATTTCAATTTCTTCTCTGTTTCTCTCTCAACAGAAGCCTGAAACTGCTTAAAGACACTAAACACCTAGTCCTTAGTCTTCAAGGCATAAACCCAAAGTTTCCTTGAATGATCATTAATGAAAGTCACAAAATAAAGTACATCACCAAATGTTCTAGTCTTCATTTGACCACAAAGATCTGAATGCACTAACTCAAGCACCTTTGATTTCCTAAAAGGAGGATAACTCTTTGAAGAGACTCTATTCTACTTCCCAACCAAACAATGAGCACACTTTTCCAAACTTGCACTCTTCAAACCTGAAAGTAGATTCCTTTTGGCCAAAGTATCAAGTCTATTCTCACTAATGTGGCTAAGTCTCTTGTGCCATAACTCTGACTGATTATCACACTCAGTTATATTAACAGCATCAACAGAAACTGAAGCTTTGGTCCAGTACAAACCTGAACACTTCTTTCCATATGCCACAACTAAAGAACCATTGAAGAGTTTCCACTGTCCACCACCAAAGGTACTAAAATAGCTATCATCATCGAGAACACTAGTAGAAATCAGATGCAAATGGATGTCTGGTGCGTGTCTGACATTCTTCAAAGTCAACTTTGTCCCATTACTGGTTACCAAACAAACATTGCCAATACCAATAACCTTTAACATACCATTATTACTCATCTTCAAAACCCCATAATCGCCAGGAGTATAAGATGTGAAGAAATCCTTCCTAGATGTTATATGAAAACAGGCACCATTGTCAACAACCTAACTAGTCTCATCACAAGCAACATTAATCAAATTCTCATTACATATAATCATAAGATCTCCTCTAGTAGTGACAGCAACACGATCATCATTGTCGTTATCTTTCTTCTGTTGCTTGCCCTTGTTACCATTGTTCTCCTTTTTTCATTGGTAACAAAACCTTTGGACATGCCCATTTTTTATCACAATAGTCACACTCAAGTTTTTTATATTTAGACCTTGATTTGCTTCTACTCTAACTTTTGCCTCTATTGCCTTGTCCTTGATCCCTCTCACTACTTCTCCTCCTGTTTTCAGTAACCAAAACCTCTTTACTATGAAGAGGATGCCTACTGAGTTCGTCGTCTGATTTCTTCATTCAAGACAGTAGTTTTTACATAATCCATTGTCACAACACCTCTAAGAGTAGAACTAGTCAAAATGACTCTGAGATTTTTTCGAGAATCAGGTAGAGTATTAAGCAACCAAAGTCCCAAAATTTCATCTTCAAATTTCACACTTATGCCGGACAACTGGTCAAAGCATCCCTAAAAATCACTCAAGTGATTAGAGATAGAACTACCATCCTTATAACTTAAGTTCATAGCCTGCTTTAACAAAAATAATTTATTATTCTCAGATTTAGGGGCATACAAGGTCTCAAGTTTATCCCACAAAGTTCTGGCATGTGAGTCATTAGCAATATGATTCAAAACATTATCATCTACCCATTGCCGAATAAAGCCACAAACCATCTCATGTTCAAAAGCTCATTTTCATTAGATTTAGCCTCAAACTTTTTAGTAGCAAACACCGGTAAATATAATTTTTTTCACAAATAATAAATTTTTCATCTTTCCTTTTCACTTGTGGTAATTTATGTCATTCAAACTAATAATTCTACTGTAATTAGACTACATCATTCAATCAAGCAAATAAACAAGTAAATAGCTCTGATACCAGCTGTTGTGAAAGGAAGGAGTGTGTACATAGCGGAAGCAACAACACACAAATGGGCAATAAAACATTTCCCACTTGAAAGAACTTGTGAGGAGCAAAATATACAGTTAACTAGAATATACACAAAAAATATATCTAAGGATGCACAAAAATAAATAGGTAAAGAGAACACACATAATTTTAACGTGAAAAACTCCCTCAATGTGAGAAGTAAAAACCACGGGACCTTATCCAGAAAAATCTTCACTATAAAAATCAACGAGCACAACAAAGTGTCTCCCAACAAATAAAGATATCACAACAGCCCCTACTCACTACTAATAATGTGAAAATCAACAAAGTAACAAAGCTCAAAACTCACAAAGGGTTACAAACAGCCCAATAAGTAGAGATAGAGAAATAAAATTCTGACTGTACAAGTAGAAGTTCATGATATAAGGAACAATATACTGAAAAATTATACAAATCGAACTACAAATGACTACTCAATCTGAACACACAAGATCAGCTCACAAATTATTTTTCTCTCCTCTCTACGCGGCGGCTCTGTTTCTCTGAAAGGAAGAAATATGTTTTTAAACCTTTTAAAAGACAATATTCTCTCCCTCACATGCTTTACTAGAAAAAAACACATACACTTATTATTTTTTTTATTTTTTTTACTTTATGATATGGGCCCACTTAGGTTGGACCCATACAAATTGTATCCTGACTAATAACTATAGTTTTTATTCTAGTGGTAAGTGTTTGTTGGGAAATGCTAGCATAATTTTCCTCTTCTGTGAATTCAAAAATAGGTATTATGCGGAAGCGTAAAACAAGTGTAATAACAACACCATAAATTTTTAGCGTGGAAAACCTTCCCAATGTGAGCAAGAAAAAACCACGGGACCCATAGGCCACTTAGACCTCCACTATAAAATAATGGGAATACAAAAATATAATAATATTGTTTCTTCAATTTGTGGATAAAACTCTCACAAATTGGCTCACTATTTTTCTCTCTTAAAAAACACTCTCTAAGGTTCTCTCTAATTTTCTCTCTCTCCTCTTTTTTTGATTATGAGGATCTCAATATATTTTCCTTCCTCTCAATTGCTTCTATTTATAGAAGCAAAATAAGTGCACTGCAAAAGGTGCAAACCGTGTGCACCGAAGCCTACGAAAACTCTGCACCGTCCTATGCTTGTTTTTGGAGGAAATTGTCAAGGTTGGAGGTTAAAAAAAAAATTTCAACCTTTTCGGCTGGACCTCCAACAATTTCTTCAACCTTTTCGGCTGGACCTCTAACAATTCTCCCCCTCCAGCTGAATGGGAAATATTATTTAATCAGCTTGGGATTTATGCTAGGCCTGCAACTTCTTTACAGACTTCTAACTTCTCTTTTGGTAGCGCTTTTGTCATCATATCTGCCTCGTTGTCTTTGGTATATATTTTCTCAATCTGCAGCAGTTTACTTTCTAACACATCAAGGATCCAATGATACCTTATGTCGATGTGTTTCGACCTTGAATGAAATAACGAGTTCTTGCTGAGATGTATTTAACTGTCGCAATAAAGAACATAGCTTTCTTGATTCTGGCCTAACTCTTGTAGAAACTTCTTCATCCACAGGATCTCATTGTAACCTTCAGTGATTGTGATGAATTCAGCTTCTGTGGTACTTAAAGTAATGCATTTTTGTAGTCGTGATTGCCATGAGATAGCTCCTCATGCAAAAGTAATCAGATATCCCAATGTAGACTTTCTTGAATCCACATCTCCTGCCATATCTGCATCTGAATACCCAGTGAGCATTAGATTTTCATTGCCAAAATACAAGCACCTTTTGGCAATTCCTCTCAGATACCTTAGTATCCATTTTACAGTATTCCAATGCTCGTTTTTTGGATTTGATAGGAATATACTCACAACTCCTACAACACAAGCAATGTATGGTCTTGTACAGACCATTGCATACATAAGACTACTAACAACAAAAGAATAGGGCACTTTGCTCATTTCTTCTTTTTCTTCGTCATTTCCTGGATATTGCGTCTTACTCAGTTTGAGATGACTAGGTAATGGAACATGCACAGTTTTGGCATGATGCATGTTGAACCTTTCAAGAACTTTCTTGATATAGTCTTCTTGTGACATCCACAGCATTCTTCTAGAACGATTTCTAATGATCTTCATTCCAAGAATCTTCTTTACTGCACCTAGATTTTTCATGGCAAATGATTTGTTCAATGCCTTCTTGAAAGCAGCTATCTTCGTCTTATCTTTCCCAATAATCAGCATATAATCAACATACAACAATAGTATGATGGATTCACCATTTCCATAGTTCTTCACAAACACACAATGGTCTGCGGAGGTCTTCTTAAAATTGTGTTGGGTAATGAAGAGATCAAACTTCTTTTACCATTGCCTTGGAGCTTGCTTCAGAACATAAAGGCTTTTCTTTAGACGACACACTAGGTGTTCTTTGCCTGGTTCTTCGAAACCTTCTGGTTGCTCCATATAAATTTCTTCCTCTAAGTCTCTATGTAAGAATATTGTTTTAACATCAAGCTGTTCTATTTCCAAGTCTAGTTTTGCAACTAGACCAAGGATCGCTCTAATGGATGTCATCTTCACCACTGGTGAGAAGATTTCTTCAAAATCTATGTCTTTCTTTTGGTTGCACCTTTTCACAATTAATCCTTGTTTTGTACCTAGGGTTTGGGTTATTCTCTTCAATCTTGAGTTTGAATACCCACTTATTTTTCAATGTCTTTCGTCTATCTAGTAATCTCACCAGGTCATACGTTTGATTCTCTTTCAGGGACTGTATTTCTTCTTGCATGACTTGCATCTATTTCTCTTTATCATTCGTCTGAATGGCTTCTATGAAACTTTGAGGTTCCCCTTCATCAGTGAGAGTGACATAATCATCTGAGAAATACCTTCTTAATGGTTGTCTAACTCTCGTTGATCTTCTCACTTGAGGTTCTTGTTCTACTTGATCAGTCTCTATCTGTTCTCCCTGCATTGCCTGACTTTGTTCTATCTAATCAGGTTGCTCTATCTGATAGGGTTGTATTGTCTGATCAGGTTGCTCATTCCTTTGAGGAATCTCTCCCCCTGAATTGTGTACCACAATGATCTTTGGTTTCTTAGATTGCTGAATATCCTGGATTGTCTGATCTTCATAGAATACCACGTCTCTGCTTTGAACAATCTTCTTGTTTACAGGATCCTATAATCTAATGCCAAGTTCATTACTTGGTGAACCAAGGTATATACACTCCTTCGTCTTTGCATTAAGTTTTGCTCTTTCATCTTTAGGAATGTGGACAAATGTCTTGCACCCAAAGACTCTCAAATGACTATAAGAAGTTTTCTTTCCAGACCATACTTCTTTTGGAATATCTCCATTTAAAGGTTTTAAAGGAGACAAATTAATCAAATCAACTGCAGTTTTTACTGCTTCACCCTAGAATGCCGTGGGGAGTTTTGCATGAGAAAGCATGCTCCTGACTTTCTCTGCAATCGTTATGTTCATTCTCTCAGCTAGTCCATTCATCTAAGGTGTCTTGGGGGGTACTTTCTCATGTCTTATCCCATGAGTCTTGCAATAATCCTCAAATGGACCTCTATACTCTCCGCCATTGTCAGTTTTCAAGCATTTCAGCTTTCTTCCAGATGCTTGTTCTACAGAAGCATGAAACTCCTTGAAAACTTGAAGAACTTAATTTTTCGTCTTCAATGAATACACTCACACTTTCCTGGAGTGATCATTAATGAAGGTAACAAAGTATTGAGCACCGCCAAGGGACCTTTTAGACGTTGAGCAAACATCTAAGTGAATAAGATCTAGAATCTACTTTCTTCTTCTTGCATCATCTGATCTTTTGAAAGATACTCTGTGTTGTTTGCCTACTAGACAGTCTTCACAGGATTTAAGTGACTGCCCTTTTATGTTTGGAAGATAGTGTTTTGCTAAGATTTCTAGACCCTTCTCGCTCATGTGGCCTAATCATTTGTGCCACAATTCCTTGCTTGCGTCTTGAGCAACATTCATCTCCTCCTTGCATATCTTTCCCTGCATAATGTATAGAGAGCCTTCCTCTCTGCCGTAAGCAATAATCATGCTTCCTCGACTGAGTTTCCATCTACCGGCACCAAATTAGTTTATCATCCCAGCTTTGTCTAGTTTGCCAGCTGAGATAAGGTTTAGATGCATCTCAGGTACATGTCTTACCTCCTTCAGCACAAGCTTGGTTCCATTCTCACTTATTAAAGTTACTTCACCAATACCGACGATTTTACTTATGATGTGGTTGCCCATCTTCATCGTACCAAAATCTCCTTTTTGGTATGATGAGAAAAAACCTTCATGAGGTGTGATGTGGAAGGATGCTCCGGAATCAATTATCTATATACAATCATCGAATGCAATGTTTAGATAATTTTCTTCTCTGACAAGAAATATATTCTCATCAGTCGAGGCTACTGCAGTAGTTGTTCCATCTTTCTTCTTCTTCTTTGGGTTAATCTGGTCAGGGTTGACTGTTCCAGCTTATTGGTCTCTCTTCAAGAATCTGCACTCAGACTTTATGTGGCTTTGTTTACCACAGTAATAACAACTTAGTCTAGTGCAAGATTTGGATCTACCTTATGATTTTCCACGACCTCCTTTTTCACGATTCTTACTCCTTCCTCTGTTGTCAACAACGTTAGCTTCAAACTGGTTGTTCAAGCCCCTTTCTCTCCATCTTGACTTTTCATTCAGCAAACTGTCTGTAATAGAATTCATGCTAAGCTTTCCTTCTGGAGCAAAATTGCTGAGAGTGACAACTAGAGTGTCCCAACTCTCAGGCAGAGAACTGAGGAGTAAAAGAGTTTGCAACTCATCGTCTATCTTCATTTCTGTCTTCATCAGTTAATTCACAATACCTTTGAAGGTATTCAAATGTTCAATCATGTTCTGACCGTCCGAGTACTCCAACTTCACCAGTCGTCTAACAAGGTGGGCTTTATTCCTGGGCGTTTTCTTTTGAATCAATGATTCAAGTTTCGTCCACAAATCATACGCGTTGGTATAAGTTGATACATGTTCAAACAACCTTCTGTCAATATATTTTCGGATCATAGCTACTGCTTTCCGATTCTGGAGCTCCCATTCTTTGTCGGTCTTCCCCTCCGATTTCTGGGTGATTGGGTCATACAAATCTTTGCAGTATAAGTGGTCTTCTATCATCGGCTTCCAATAGGAGTAATTATCTGCAGTTAGCTTAAACATATCTCCATCATGAGTGATAGCTCCCTCTATCTTGAGTAACACAGGCCAATACAGTATACGTGAATAGTGCCGTACAGATAAATAGTACTATATACTGAAACAATAACTATAGTATGCAAACAGTGCACCAAGTAAGTTCCTAGGAAAGAGAGGTGAGTCACTAATGGACACACTTAAATACCAAGTCTTTCCTAGCCAGAACTTTTCCTAGACAGCACTTTCACACCATCACACGTTATTTCCAGCAACGAGAATAATTCTTTTCTGATGTGGAAGATCAAACAATGCTGCAACCACAAAGCATACTAAGAATTTTCTTATGAATACGGCACCTAGTATCCGAGAGCTCTGATACCACTATTGGAAAATGTCAGCATAAAATTTCTCTTCTGTGAATTCAAAAATAGGCACTTTGCAAAAGCGTAAAACAAGTGTAATAACAACACCAGAAATTTTTAGCGTGCAAAATCTTCCCAATGTGAGTAAGGAAAAACCACGGGACCCGTAGGCCACTTAGACCTCCACTATAAAATAATGGGAATACAAAAATACAATAATATTATTTCTTCAATTTGTAGATAAAACTCTCACAAATTGGCTCACTATTTCTCTCTCTTAGAAAACACTCTCTAAGGTTCTCTCTATTTTTCTCTCACTCTCCTTCTCTTTTGATTATGAGGATCTCAATATGTTTTCCTTCCTCTCAATTGCTTCTATTTATAGAAGCAAAATGAGTGCACTGCAAAAAGTGCAAACTGTGTGCACTGAAGCTTACAAAAACTCTGCACCGTCCTATGCTTGTTTTTGGAGGAAATTGTCAAGGTTGGAGGTTGAAAAAAAAAATTTCAACCTTTTCAGCTGGACCTCCAACAATTTCTTCAACCTTTTCGGCTGGATCTCCAATAGAGTTTGATCCAACAAGTGGTATCAAAGTGAGGTTACGGTTCGAGTCTCCCAGATGTTACTAAGGGAAATTGTTGAATTTATAGAAGTCCAACAATCACTATAGTTTTTTGGTCCAGTAATAAGTGTTTTATCCGACGTACCTTAACACATGGATATACAATAATAGAGATGAAAAGGGAAATTTTGTGTAACATTCTAACTAAACAACGAAAATGAGTCGGATGTACCTTGGAATAAAACTTCCATTATATTTTCATTTGCCTTTTTGTTGGAGGTAGTTGGGAAGAAGGGAGAGTTCTTCCAGCTGTTAAATCACAGGTGCTTGACAATTGCACATAATGCCTGCATCAAGGGGTTTCATTGAACTGTAGTGATCAGCGCATAGCTGCATAATACCGAGTTGTGATGTGAACATTTCACCTCTGATGCTTGAGTTACGTGGAGGCCAAATTGGACCACAAAGTTATCAGATTTTACTGTTGTTTTGCTATTTCTACTGCGAGGTTTCTACCAATATTTTTCTTTTTTTTTTGGGTCGTGGATGGCAAGTAGTATGTATGAATCCTTTATGCTTCTGGAAGTAAGCATTGTGATAACATTTTTTATGCTTCAAAAGAATCACTTCCTTAATTTTTTTGAGTTATTAAACCATCATGGAAAGCCTTATCTTGTATTAATTTAGGCTTTATCATGAATGAAATAACTCTTCGTGTGCATTACCATTTTGTTGTTTATGACTTCATACCTAACACTTTTAGTGAAAATGAGCAACGTCAAGGGTGATATAATTATGTTCTACGTTTGATGGAGTCACTCTTAACTGACATTTGTTAAATAATCATCCTGTACTGCTTCTCAATTGCTCACACACAGATAAACCATAGATTTATTTTATTTTCCTTCTCCAAATTTAGCTAATTTCATGTGGCTTGTCTATGAACCTGTTTGAATGAAATCCTAAGTTGCCTCATAATAATTGATTGACAAGCCGATTGAGAGATCTTATACCATGCTGTCAACCTGTTTGAAATATAACTGTGTTTATGAATAATTATAGATAGTACTTTTCTATTTCCAACTTCAAAGTGATTTTTAGAGTGGATAATGCACTATGCTGAAGTAGAGTGTGACACGGATCTTTTAAGTGTCATTTCTTATTTACATGAAATATCAACCTGATTTCATTGGTCTTCTAGGTACTCAGAACACATTGCCATCCACCCACTTTCTATCACCAATTATTCTAGTCTCACTCTTCATCATGTGTATTTACTAAGCTTAATCTTAATTATTATTTGGTTTCCAAATCTGCCATCATTTAAACATTATTGAACGATGAATATCACTTGGTTGGCTCAATTTTAATGGTTATGCTAATGATTCTGAGCTTCCTAAAAGCACCATATTTTTGAGTTTTGAGCAAAAATTCAACAAAACTCTGTGTTAGTTTTCACTCAATTAGAAAAATTTACTTGTTATGTGCCACTATTGCCTTTTTGGAAAACTATTCTGATAAATGTTCTCTCTAGTTCCAAATTATGCAGGGAGATATGAAACAAAAAAATTGTGGTTTCAAAGGCCTCAAAATGATCCACATTGAGTTTCTCGGATAAAGGGTTCTGAGCCTTCAGCCTTAATGTCTGGTCGCTATCTTTTACCTTCTCTGCAGATTAGAATGCGTAATGTTATTTTCCTTGCTTCTTATCATGTGGCATATCCTTTGTGTTCAGACAGTTGAAATTTATTCTAAAGTAGAACTTGGAGTTAGTATTCTCTAAAACTATAAAAAAAGATTTATATTAAAAAAAGTCTTGTACATCCAACTCGGTCAGGGAGAGTTGATAAAAATTTCATTACATGAGTTCCATCAGAAGTCTAATATTCTATTATTATTCATCAGTTGAATTAGTACAAAAACACTCCAAGTTCTCGTGCTATGTGTATGGGAGCTCCGCCAGAATTTAGAATTTTACATCTACCTCAGTTTATGCAGTGCTAAATAAGCAACTAGTC
The DNA here is from genome assembly GCA_029884595.1 of Ormosia semicastrata. Lineage (NCBI taxonomy): Eukaryota > Viridiplantae > Streptophyta > Magnoliopsida > Fabales > Fabaceae > Ormosia > Ormosia semicastrata. The sequence goes on from JAQQTO010000037.1 coordinate 8,053,879, forward strand.
GATAACCCACCAACATCAGTGCCATAATGGACACATCAACCCACATATGATTCAAACCCAATGATTTGACAGGAGGAAAATCTGCAACCCTGCACAAGACCCCTTTTGAGCACTCATAATAATCATTTTCATTGTACTGGACACCAAGAAGAAGCTTGTAGCAGTAGTAGCTATAGCTTAAGTACTTGAGCCACACTATGAAGGGAGGAATCTGTTGTATATAGTATCCTCCAGCAATGAGAAATACAAGGGTCGTCACAGAAGCTAAAGTAGTGGCCTGTTTAACCTCCATCAAAATAGCACCAAATGCTAAGCCAAGACTTTGAGAGACAAGAACACTGTAAAGAACCACAAGAAGAGAAAGGATAAAAGCCACAGGATCAGGTTTGAGTCCTCCCATCCAATAGATTATGAAGACAAATGCAGTTGGAAGTGCAAGCTCCAGTGGCAAGTCTCCTATTGTTCTAGCTAGAAAGTAGGAAGAAAGGCGGTACATTCCTGATGACCGTTCCTTGATCAGCATTCTCCTCTCTTGAGGAAATGTGAAAACTGCATTGTAGAGAGGGTAGAATCCCCAGAAAACAGAGAAGAAAAATATCAAGGCGACCTGTATTACACATTCAACCCCATATTAGTCCCTCCCTCTTAAGGGCTTTAGGATACAAAATAAATGTGGCCAAGCAATATTAATCATAGTTTAGATTTCTTGGAGTTCAGGAAACAGTGGACAGTAACTTCAAAATGGTGTGATGTGATGTTGACTTGGATATTAAAAGGAAAACAAAAATTGTCAAATTAAAGGCCTAATTATATTATCATAACTTTTTGAGTTAGTTGATGTTATTATCAGTAATCATCAACTAAAAAAGATAAACTTGAAGCAATTCTTACCCGGTCTTCAATGTGTGATTCTGGTGTGTGCCACCACAAGAGTCCACCAAGAAAAGCGACACTTATAACTTGGAATATTCTCAGCCTGTTGAAGGCTTCATACCTTCGCTCCCTCACTCCCCTCTGTAATAGTACCTTGAACTGCTGCCACCAACTTGTGCACCATTGCTCTTGTTTTATGCGATTTCCTGCATCAATTTATCAATAAAGGTATTTCAGACATGTAAGACTAATAACAAAAGAATAACTTTTGCCTGCGATTGTTTTTCACTTAAAGATAGAAGACCTACTTGTGCAAGCATCTTTAGTGAAATTGTAGTTGTTCACCTCCACGGTGCAAAGCTCAGCTTTCAGCCTTGTAGCTATGTTCTTGTCATAAGCAGAGATGAGATCTTCTCTCACCTGCTTCCTATCTTGTTCCAGGCCCTCACTTTGTTCAGTTGCATGCTTGGAGTCCGGGGCAATCCCTGCAATTTTCCATTATTATCATGACATTGTTAGTATTGCTTCCTTCAAAATAAATACTGTGAGACTTTGACTGTGCATATATGTAATTAAAGAGATACATATATGGTTCTCTCCAATATCCGTCTTCCCTCTGGAGTTTACCATAGTAAATTTCAGGAAATTTTGAGACTGGGGTCTCATTATAATTCACTTTGAGTAAAGAAACATTTAGAGCACCACTTCCAGTAGACCAGATCATTCCTCCATCTCAAGTAAACAAAAATATATAATTAAAAAAAGAGAGCCATTTAAGCCATAATAAATGGAAAAAGTGTGTGCCCAGCTTCCACTTTTCAAGTCCATTGGTTTATAACTTTACCATCACTAGACTAAAATGAAAATTCAAAAAGAAATTTTTTTTCGAACAAATGATTACTGGCTATTACCATTGGCAAGATCAAGCAAGAGATCAGCTGGATTGACAGTCACACATGTGGAAAAACCAACTGATGAAAAGTACTCCAAGGCAGTTGAAGCAGGACCATAATAGATGGGGCACCCTTCAGAGAGCAAGACCACCTTATCAAACATATAATAGAGACGGCTAGAGGGTTGATGAATGGTGGTGACAACAGTTCTACCCCCACTAGCCAGGTGTTTGATTGTGTTCAGGATCCTTTGAGCTGTGGTGGAATCCAAACCTGAAGTGGGCTCATCTAGCAACAGGAGGCTTGGATTGATGAGCATTTCCTGGCCTATGCTCACCCTCTTTTTCTCCCCACCTGATATTCCTCTGAACAGTGGGCCTCCTATCATGCTGCTTCTGCACCTAGTCAGTCCTAGCTCAGTGATAACTCTCTCTACATGCTGAACTTTTTCATCTCTTGTTAAGCTGTTGGGAAGCCTTAGAAGTGCAGTGAACACTAGAGTTTCAGTGACAGTGAGATGAGGGTACAGCACATCATCCTGAGCCACAAAACCTGTTCTTCTTTTTATGACACCTGAGAAAGGCTGACCGTTGTATGTGATCTTTCCAGATAGTTTGCCATTGAGACGGCCTCCAAGAGCTGTAAGAAGTGTGGTTTTGCCACTACCTGATGGACCTAGCATAGCCAGTATTTCTCCTGGGCATACCATACCTGTAATCCCATTCAATATTGTCTTCTCTTTGCAAGTCCATGTGGTGCCCCAACACAGTCCCTTCTGCTCTAGTTTAACTTTGTACACCAATTCCTCAAACTGCAAACCAAAACAGAACAGATGCCAAAACATTACTAACAAAATATATCACATGAATGTACATGGTGCTGTCATAGAATCAATGTAAGTGTGGCATGTGCTATTAAAACTTTTGTTTTGTGAAAGGGAATTACCTTCAAAGTTATGGGGTACATAGTGAGTTTTGGTAAATATTTTTCGTTGATTCCTATGGGGTAGGCAAGGACACTTGAGTTATGGGGCTCAGTCATCTCTGGTGGTCCTTCCACAGAGTGACTACTGCAGTATTCTGGTTTTGGTGCTATGCAGTTTTGTGGCATGGCTTAAGAAGTGATAGAGTGGTGATGGGGGTGATGATTGGGGGATGAGAGAAGTTAAGAAATTTCTTTTAACTTTACTTCCCAATGGTTAGTGAGGAGCAGCACATGAATATATATAGCAGACTAGGATGTTCACTGTGTGACAATGCCGTATTTAGGCCTCCCTTGGATGGTGGAATCCCACCTTTTTATCTCAAATTATTCTAGCACGACCAAAGCTAACCAAAAAAACTTTAGAAATTCTGAACCATTGCTTAAAATCACTTGCTTTCTTTTTATTTTTCATTTTTTTAACACAATTTTTTTTCTCAATTTACCCTTGATAACATCACTGCTCTCTCTTAATCATCTGTACTTGCTGAGCAAGGGTGCTTAAAAATTTCTAAAGTTTATTTAAAATTAAGACAGGTCACCAAGAAATATTAAAATTGGCATGCTAGCCATGCTCCAATGATAGAAACAACACCATTTATAATAACAGTAGATAGGTGATCCAAGGTACAATCTTACATGCAGACGAAACAAGCAGTAATTTTATAGTTATCAGATTCTCTCGACCAACCTGTGAACCGCGTACCAATTCTCACGTACCAATTGATGGTAATTCTCAATGTAAAGAAAGTCTTGTAATTATATGGTAAGAAATGACGAAACGCATACCAGAGAGTACTGCAAAATTGGTAATTACGAGTAATTCAAAGTGGCAAAACCAACCTGCACTTCTATCATAAATTTAAAAATTTTCTTCCTCTTGGGATTTTCCATCAATATTTTAGAGGAGGTCCTGGAGTGGGTAGGTTCAAAATTCAAGCCACAATCACAGAAGCAAGAAAATAAACACAGAAATCAAGCCACATAACAAACAAGAAAGTGAATACAGCAGTGCTGCATCATGTCTTGGCTTTCTACTTTCTAGTGATATTGGATGGATTTCTGTTCTTGTATTTTACGCCAGAGAGATATGCCATTATGTATGTATGTATGTCTGTGCATGTAGATTTGATTTGCAAAACCAAAGAAAGAAAATGCTAGTACCGCCTGTCGTGACAATGATAGTATTTGTTAGCATTTCTGTCTATGTAGAAGCTCATGATTCATGAAGTGGGTATCTTTAATGCTTAGTGATATGGAGCTATCTATTATTGGATATGCTTTGTCTATTTTACATTTCCATTCTTTTCCTTTTAAAGATGCAGTTTTGATGAATGCACTGAGCATACTATGTTGTGGGCATGTGAAAACGGAAAGCATTTTACATTTGAATACTGCAGGCAGCAGAGTGACCATGATGGCTCTTCCACCATTTCGACAATGGGACAAAATTCACCCAAATAAAAACAATAGGACAAGGTAATATACATATCTGGCAGTTCTTGTTAACCTTCTAAGTTCAAACATTTATGGCAATTCCCTTCCCTTTGCTTTTGAAGTTTTGAAAGCTTGCATATCCCCTTGTCAACAAACTAATTTAGAAACTCAATACTAGAGCCACTTATTTAACATTGTTGTGAGGCATAATTGACCTGAAGTCTTAAGATTTATGTGAACTTTGAGTCCAAACAAATTTATAATGTAAGAACTAAGAACCAAACCTAATATCTAATGTCTCTCAAGGAAACAGTGTTTTGGTTAAGCCTCTTTATAGCTGTAACATGCAAAATCTTTCTTCGAATCTGATTACTGATATATCCTCTCAGGGTGAAAAGTGAAAACCATTACATGGGCAAGTAAGTATGCTGAAATTTCCTTTGATTTCCGTCATAAATGTCTTATCTAGGAAGACGAGAACCTACTACATTATGGTTAATGACATCTCTCATGCATGCATTTTCGTTTCTTGTTTAGGCATTTTCTTACCCTTTAAAAGATTTCTATGTAAGGACGAATTCAGGAGCAAAGAGGACAGTAAATTATTACACATTGAAATGTAGAGAGAAGAAATATCTTTCAGGATCCTGACATCTGTGGTTGGTTTGTCATTTTTCACAACAGGAATGCAATAGTGTATAAATAGTAAAGGAATTGAACATCATTTTAAATACATATGAACGGATGAGAAATTTGATTGTTTTCATTTTAAAAATTTTCACATGCCTTATTGTTGTTAATATTATTATTTTTTGGTACGTTTGAGGACAATGACATGATTTTGTCTCCCCCATGTGCTTTGGTGTTAGTTATGGTCAAGCAGTGAGTAAAAGAACCCTCCAAAATGAAATCAAAAGTGCATTATATTCTCTTCCTTTCTCTTTACTCTGCATGTGGTAGCCATCCATAAAAAAAAAAAAGAGAAAGAAGAAAATTAGACAATTTACATACTTTCAAGTCCTCATTCCCGCGACACCTCTCTTGGCCCTGCAAGTTTAGTTGAACAGTTGTCATGTTTCTGATGCAAGAGAAGTACACAAAGTTTATGCCTCACAGTGAAAACTTTACATTCCTCGAAGTATAAGCGGCAAGAATAAATTCAAAAGAATGAAGAACAGGAAAAGTGTACGTGGGGGCTTTACCAAAGAGAGATTGGTGATTAAACTTGTCGAAACTTTTTTATGTTAGTAAATGTAAAGGTGAAATTAATGGTGCTAAGTGATTCTTATATTCCCCCTAGGAACATGCTATTGATTATATAGCACTGTTGTTTTCAACATTCGTATCACCGAAATTCGATATGACTGTTTTTATTATATCATTCTCTGTTATCATATCACTCGTGTTAAATGGTACACTCAAGTTAAATACTTTAGACTAATTATATTATTATTAATTAATATTATATTTAATTAATAAATAATTATTTTAATTTATTATAATTAATAATATGATTAAGTTGAATAGCTCAATAACTAAAAATAAAAGAAGATAAAAAAAATTATAGATGAAACAATTAAAAAATATTTAAATTTAAATAACATTTCTGAAGATTTATTTATGATAGAACATAATGACGTTATTTAATTCATATAACCGATCCTATTTAATGAGAAAAGACTTGATTGTTGTTATTGTAATAATATGATTAAGTTAATGCATCCAACTTAAATGTGCCAAATAATATGAAATTATTTCATTGAAGTGAGATGCTAAGTAAGGTGTTACCATTCTTCACCTTCCTTTTTTAATCTAATAGTTTCTATTTAAGCTGAATAAGAGAGGAATGATTAAAGGAAGAACCCATCAATCAGATTCCAATTTCTGTCCATAAAAATAATTTATTTTTCCTTTTGGAAGAGCACTGAGATAAATGGTATTTATAATGGGTCCGGTGGGAGTGTAGCTTTTCAGTGTGGAAGACTTGGGAGCATTTGGCTTCTTGACACTAAGTGCGCATATGTGTTTTCTATCACCAACTTGTATATTAATTTATGTATATAGGTGCATAATTAGGGCCGTTTTCCCCCCCTTTTCTTCCACTAGGACCCCTTACTTTCTCACATATTCTCATTCATTCCCTCTCACTTTCATATTTATATCTTACAGCTACTTAGGCATGGATTCTCTTGTTTATTTTTGGGGTATATTTGCCCTTAATGTAAACCACACAAGCCATCAATTTGAACCTTCTTGAACCCAAGTTTTAAGAATCATATATAATGTGGAATATTGACGAATTTGCATGCGGAATGTCCTCCTTTTACATCAAGAGACTAGAGGGATTGCATTATTACAGATAAGATTCATAAGATAAGTGTCAATTATTTGCACCTTTGTCTGGAATGAGGAAGAGGATTACGTTTTATTAGCCATATATAAATCCTTTATAATGTAAGATATTCTATTATCTTGTTTCATAATGGATAAATTGGTTCACTCCTGTGTCATTTGACTATGCTTATTCCATGCCATGCCTTTGATTAAGACTACTGGTGTGGACTGATATCCATGGAAAATCGTAGTGATATATGTTTTTCAAAGATTTATGGGGAACAGATATCAAATTTCAGATAACCATCATAACATATTTGGCCATATGATTTTCTATTTCCCCACGTAAAAAATGCACAATATACAGTAAATTAAATGTGCAGCATGCCTCGCATTTCAAAGTCGGATAAGATTCTATGATACAGGACAAAAATTGAAAAATGTTTGTACAAAGAACTTTCTAATGTTTGAATTATATAATTGTTCATCATGAATGCCTCTTCTTAGATGATAAGGGCATGCAATTCAACATGATGATTCTGACTAACTCAAATGTCCATAATGTAGTGTGTGCAAAGTGAAATCTGTGGACAGCTAATTCATAATTAATCGCATAGGGTATGAAAAGTTTAGATTTTGATTAAAATACAGAAAGGTTTAATACACACACGACATATATCTTTTGAATGGGGTTATGATTTTTTGGCTTTCTTATCAATTGTCAAGTTTAAATATATTAATAACCCAAATACACCAATATAATATGTAAAACAGTAGTCCTAGCACGAACTGTCTTTTACGAAACATTTCAAGAATGACTAACATTCACGTGCCTTCCTATTTTATCAGCTAAAATAAAATGAAGTTAAAATTAAAAAAATGTAACCAATTGATAAAGCACACAGGCTGTTGCTTGATTTATGGCATTCATGTGCCGTTCTATGAATCTCCGTTCGTAGGATTCAGCAATATCATACGTAAAATGTGGGAAGTTTTAAGTTCGATTCCATTTCTTACCAATCCAGTAATTGTTGTATTTTTTTTTCATAAAAAAAATATGATGGACAATGAAGTAGAATAGGGAAATACTATATTAAAGTATTATTTTAGTCCTTAAAAAATACATTTGTTATTAATTTGATTCTTTATTGATTAATTTTATTGATTAGATCCCTTAAAGTTCATATTATCAATATTTTAGTTCTTTCATTCAAATAATAAAGGTGAATTATGTGTGGATTAGATTTGATGGTAAGACTAAAATATTAGAGATTTGAACTTTATGAGATCAAATTGATAAAATTAATTTGTAAAGGATTAAATTGATTAGGAATGTATCTTTCAAGAACTAAAAATGAATTTTACTTTAAATACTAAATAACTATTATAGGTTGGTTTTTATTTTTATTTTTTTGTTGCTATGCACATTTATATCGTTCAAAATTTATTTTTGTAAAAAATAATGATAAGGTAGACTTTGTCAATAAATTACACGGTTAAAAAAGCAACAAAAATATATAATTTATAACAAGAATAAAAATAAGTATAAAAATGCCTCAATCTTGATTTACATGCATTACTATATTGTATCCGCCTCAAAATCTATGTGACCCTCAATTCAATTTTGAAAACTCACTTAATAGGGGACATGCAGGGTGGATTAAAATTCCCATTCAATTTTTTATTTACACGATTCTTTTCTTTACATTAATTAATTATTCAATTATTTATATATTCTTTGTGGTATATTCTTGTATATTTATTTTATATACTTTTTTTAGTGATAAGAAGTTTTTATGTTTTGCTTTTTTTATACATTTTTTTAATGTCTCGCTTAATATTATTCTTGACAAACTAATTCAAGAGATTTTTTTCAGACCAAATAAATTGTAATTAATATATTCTGTAATTAATGTAAATTAAATACTATTTATAGCAAAAGATAATCTCTTTTATGCAAATTACGTGGACAATACAATAATAGGTGGAGTGGATAGTCAAAAGTGGGGAAATAATATGTTGATCTTGTAGGGGCCAAAAGTACTATATTTGTTGTTTCACAAGATATTTTACACTCTTAGTGTCACAATTATAGAGTCAAAAAAAATATAATCCTGTCTAAGTCATTAAATCACACTGAGATATTAATATGCATGAATAAATTATATTTTTTCGTGACTTTATCATTGTGATTTGTTATTGTACAAATTAATGATTAATGATTGTAAGATTGTCTTAGTTTACCGAGGTAGCTTGAGTTCAACCAAAGCCATTGCTTCTCCTCCCTCACACCAACCCACTCCCAAAGTTTGTAATAGTGAAGAAGAAAAACCAATTTTTAAAAGATATTGTCTTTTTTAAAATTAATATTGAAATGTAGTCCTACTATCACTATCATGGTTATATACAAATCAAATCAAAATATCTTTTAATGTTCTTGTACAATTTGAATGCAAGCCCTGTTCAATTCCAGTGCTATTTTACCTAGACTAGACCAAAAGTTACCACTTTTATATGGTGGTGTAGTGTGTTACCGTGTTATGTCACTTTCCATCTTTGGACAAAGGCAACAAGGTATCTTTATGTAATAAGGGTTGGGCTTTTTTATTTCTTTCTTTAAAGTAAAAAAAAAAAAAAGGGACGAAAAGCCATTTGATAAGCTAAGTAACTAAGAATTGGTATTTTATTTTTGTAACGTTATCAAAAAAATAAATAATTGTGATCCATATTACCAAAAAATTAATAATAATAATAATAATAATAATAATAATAATAATAATAATAAAGGTTTACTTGTTAAAAAAATCAAAATAAAAAATTTTATATGAAAATAAAATAAATAATAAAGTTTTTTTAATTTTTAATACATTCAATGTCTTGTTTTTATTTTAATTTTTTTTAACTTTTTTAACAAATGTATTTAAAGAGAATTTATTAACAAAATCCTTATTATTATTAGGATAATAAGGGTATTGTTAATAAGTACTATTATTATTCAGGAAATTAAAATAAAAAATTTAGATAAAAATAAGATAAATAATAATTTTTTTTTTAATATATTCAATCTCTTATTTTTATCTAAATATTTTTATTTTAACTTTCTTGATAAAATATTTGTTAGCAAAACCTTAATAATAATTGCTGTGATCCAAATTGAAGAGTGATAACGAAACGATGAATACAAAAATTGTAGGGGTCAGGGGTGCATCTCGGGGAAGGGTGTCGTTTAGCGAGTTAGCAAATGGAGTTAGGAAGCTGACACGTGGCACCCACTCCCACTTTGTAGTGGAGCAAAGCTTGTTGTCGTTTTCTCATCTCTTGCCGATTAGGTCTCGACACCCTCACGCGCATCTCCCTCGCAAATCATATGGTGGCGCGTGGGATCCACCCCTGTCCCTCCACTCACTTCATTATCTTCTATCTACCTAGTCCCACAAACTATAATATTATTATAAAATTTCCTTTTTTAACTATTTATTATTATTATTATAAATTTTCTTAATAAAACATGAATATATATATATATTCTAATTTTAATCATTCAAATAAAATTTACTAGTTTCAATTTTTAATCTCAGCTATAGCTCAATATATAAAATTCTAATGATAATATTATGTCTCAAAGTTAAGTGAAGCATGAGTATATATTAACAGGATGCTCGAGTTTCAAATAAGATGAGAGCTATTAGATAAATTTTTGTATAATTTTAGAACACTCAAGTTAGTGCATTAGTTATTTCTATTTATCTTTTGTTCTATGCCTTCTTTTTGTGAAAATGTTAGAATGGTGGGTTATTTTCCTTTTTTTAGTGGCAGTCCCATCATTTTATTTTCTTTTGTTTTTATGTATATTTTAATAATTTGCTCAAATTTAATATATTTTGAACTTGATAGTCTAAATATGATTTTTTTAATGATAGATTGTGTGATTTTGTTATCCTTTTTTTAGTATGTTTGTTATTTTTTTTATGGATGTATTCATTTTAAATTTTTAGGATATCTTTTGTTAGTCTTGTTGTAGTTAATCGAATCTTGATAATCTTGCAGGCAGAGAAGAGTTTTAAATCTACTTTGAGAAGAAATATAATATACTCTTCAAATTGCAATACTTATCATATTGATTTCTAATGTAAAAAATACCTAGACATCAATAATTTTTGGGCAATTAATAAATTTACATATTATTGATTAGTTCAAATGATAAATGATAGACTGTATTTATTTATTTATTTTTCTAGATCTAATGTATCTTTTCCAATTTACAAATGTCATTTGGCTTCAATCATAAAGAATTATTTATCATTAAAAAGTTAGTATATTAAGTTAATCACATAATTAATTAATATATAATTAGTTATTAAAATTTATTAATTAATAATATAATTAAATTAATCCACCTAATTTAGATACTTTAGATTTATGCAAAAATCTCTCAGAGTTATAATTTGTAAGAGAGAAGAAAGAGAACAAAAATAACTGAGGTGAATAAAGAAATAAATTTTAAAAATGGGTTCTTATGACACAAGACCTATAGGTATGGAAAACGATCGGATTAGATTTCCAAATTTTGTTGGGTATATCGTTAGGTCATCTTTGGTGTAATAGAGATAAAATATTAGTTAAGTATTAAATTAGTCCTCCAAGCATGTCATCACATTAATTATTTAAAGATTTTTTTTATCAAATTAGTTTGTCAAAAATATAAAACGTCTACAAAATTCATCTTTTAGAGACTTATTTGGCGAATAATATAATGATGAATTTAGTGATATTTTATATTTTTGAGAGACTAATTTGGTAAACAAAAATTAGAGGATTAATATGGTGACACGTTAATTTTTAGAAGACCAAATTGATAATTTAACTTAAAATATTTTCTTAGTAAATTTTAAAGATGCATTTTACACATTGATCTAATTGGCTTTTTATTTTTATTTTTTGAGATCAAGAAGTATTTTTATAAGTTTGGTCCATTTGAGCTGTAATAGAATTATATCCGTTCGATCGCAAGAATACGAAGATTATATAGTCTCCCCACAAAAGTTATTTTATGGGATTTGAATTCGAGTCCTCATCTCAATAAGTTATAGTTATTTATCACTTTGACTCATCTTTTGTATGTATTGGCTTTTAAAATTTAAGTTTATGCTCACTAAGATTTATATAATATAAATGATAAATTATATGCCATTAGGTCTTTAATTTAGTGTTCACTCAATTTATAATAAGTGATTGTTGCTTCTTTTCCAAAATAGTACATATAATATTAACAAATTATGTAGTATTAATTTTATTATGAGTAAAAAATATTTAATTACTATAATTATTTATTTTTATTGATAATATAGAATATTTTTAAAATTAAATGTAAATTCATAAAAAATAAAATAAATGAATCACCTCAGAAGTTCTGTCTTTTTCTTAGTGGCTTCTCCGGTGGAATAAAAAACATGGGTGTATCAGTCTACTCACACTCTCTCTTTTTTTCTTCTTCTGATTTTTGTTTTTGTAATAAGTTATTTATTCTTTCTAAATGGGAGCTTATTCTTTTTATTTTTTTATCTTTTTGTTCTTGATTTAATTTTTTTCGTTTTTATGTAATATCTTAATTTTTCTCTTAATTCTCTCAATATATTGATAGTATGCTGAATTTGTATTTCTTTTTGTTTTTTATTTTCATCCATTATTTTGTTTCAGTACTTAGTTCTGATACCAAATTGATGCCAGGTTTTATAAGTTTTAAATTAGTCATTTGTTCAAAATTTCTCATATTCTTTGTTTTAAATATTGTGTTAAATCATTTACTTGAACTGCTAATTTATTATTTTCATATTCTTCACTGGCTTTTTCTGGTTCATTAAACCTGACTGGCTTTGGAATTTGTTTTTATTTAAATTCTAATAATTTTGGTTTATTTGTAAAAAAAATTAATTCTGTTATTTCATTTTTCTTGGGATAGTAAATTTTTCCTATGTCTGTAAATAAGTATGGAATATCTATTTTATCATTATTTTTAAAAGTAATACTATGATATGAGTTTGTTAATGCATAACTAACACAATAAGTAACCGAAAAAAATTTATCTCTTGGTTTCATTAAGTCTTTTCTTAAAAATTTGTGTTCTAGTGTTAATGATTGTTCTAGTCTTTGAGTATTTAAACGTATTACAATATTTAGTCGTACTTCAAATTTTAATTTTTCATAGGCTAAATTTCTTTCTATTACTCCTAATATATTATCTTTTGGATGATTAATTCTATCGTCTTTTAGTATTAGTCTAACAGCAAAATTTATTTCTTCCTGAAAGATTGATTTAATTAATATTTGTACTGCTCCTATATGAATATATCCTATTTTTTTCTATCTTCCTCTTTCTTTATATTTCTTTTTAATTCCATAAGTTTTTTCCTATTTAGTAATTGTATGCACGTATTTCCTTAGGCATATGTTATATCCATTGGTGCTTCATTATTTAGTTTTCCATAATAAATGATATTTTTTCTTTGATTAAATCTTTTTAGTATTCATCCAAGTATCTATTTTCCTTTCATATTTGTATTTCTTGTTAAATCTAAGTCTTCTTTTTGTATTTTCTTAAAAGAGAACGATTTATTAGAATATTTCCTTTATAATTCCTTCTTCTTTGGTAATGTGCAAGTGTTCTATATCATCTACTTTTTCAATCTCCATTTATATTATTTTGTTTAGATAAGCTTTTATAGTGTGAATACTTAAATTAATTTTTGGAATTCTTATTTTTCTATCCATTAAGGATATAATTAATTCTTCAAATCTAATTTCATACGGTTTTACTGCTTCAATAAAATCTATTCCTAAAAGTAGTTTAATATTTATTTGTTCTTCAACAAATAATTCAGTTTGAATTTTTACTTCTGAGTTAAAATAAACTTCAATGCTTGTTTTTTCTTTAAAAAATTTTTCTTCTCGATTAAATTTTACTATTATTCTTGGTATTATTTCTTCTATTTTACTTATTAAATCTTTACTTACATAGTTAAGACATGCTCTAGTATCAATAAGTATAGGCATAATGATTTCATTTACTCTTCCTAGTACATGATATTGACAATATTATTCGGGAGGAGTTGAATGAACATATCTGGTCTGAAATTCCAAAGATTTCTTTCACAACTATTGCTTCCGTAACTATTACTTCAGTTTGTTATTTTGGAATTCTTTCTAGCCCACTACTACTTCCGTGGTTGAATTGATTGAGTTGTTTTGGTAATTTGAGTAGGGTAAAGAGATTAAGAGAATTGAGTAAAGATGAGGAATTTTATTGATAAGTGATTATAAGTACAAGGTACTGGACACAGTCTCAAGTGTCCGACTAAATTCCATAAAGAACTAGCAAAGTTTTCCTAAGAAAACTATCTCAATTGAGATTTTTCAAAGTTTGAAAAACTGAAAATCTACCTTGCCTCAGCATAAGAGGGCTTATTCATAAGCTAATGAAGGCTTAAAACTATTTACAGAAATGTCCTTACAACGTAAGTGCTTACATCAGATCATTAATAATTTACATAGTGATGTAAGGGATAACATCACTCTTCTATTATTGCCTCGTCTGATGATACTTCTTCTTTAATTGTGTCGACAATCTTCTTTCTTTTTATACAAAGTCCACATGCGTGGTTCCCACTAGTCTTTATCATTGCAAAAAGGCCTCTGATGACAGCTGTCCTATACTCCATTAGTGGTCCTTGTAGTGTGTAAAAAGGAAATTTAAAGCTTGTCAGGAGATTCATATCTTTCTCCTTTATTACTTTACCACTTGTTTTGCTGAGTAATAAAGTGGTGAGTCCTTTGTACAGAGTTTTGATAAATAATTCCTTTCCAATGCTTTGGCACTGCGAGTAAATACTTGCAAGTTGGTTAGACAGTATCTGAGTAATTTGATCTTCTTCGTAGACGTACTCCAGTTGGTTCGTCCTTAAGGGGGAAATTATTGTTGCTTACTCCCACAAAGACTAAGTGCTTGACTTATTGTTTAGTAACAAAATCTGGATAGGCTGAGTAGAATTTCATAAAAATACTTCGCTCCTTTACTATATTTTTCTTGAACATTTGGACTGCTTCCTTGAAATTGTGGGAGAATGGATTAATTTCTTCTAAATTCAGGCTTAAGTAAAGATAATCAATAAGTTCAAATTAGAACATATTGAATGCTAGTATTGAAGGTGCTCCGGGGAGAATAATTGCTTTGATTCTGAAGAGCTTTTGGTCAACCATGTAAAAACAGTTAACTTTTTCTTCATCACTCCAGTTGACTAATCTTTTGAAATTTTTTCAGAAATTTTCTTCCGAGAATTGTACCTGCAATTCATGTTCTTTTCTAGAAGTAATTTGAAAATTATCTAGAAAAGAAGGAATTTTTCCTAGAATTTTGAATGAAGATTGCTTTGCTGGTGGATTTTTTGTTGCTTATGAAAAAGTCCTCGGTCCAATATAGATCTTTTCTTTTGATTTTTCTGAATACTCCTTGAATGTTTTCTCTGCCTCTTCCTTTGTCGAGTATGATTTGTGTAGAACTCTTGAAATCTTCTGGCAATGTGGTGCTACTTTGAACTTGGAAATAGTCAATTGAAAATTACGTACAATTTATTAGTCTTTTCTCTTCCTGTTGTAATGCTTCCTCAAGAAATCCTTCTGCTTTGAGTTGCAGCTTTAGAACTTAAATATCTGTTTCAATAAGTTCTAACTCATTCAACTTCTATCCTTTTAGTGCTTCATTAAGCTCCAGTTGTTGCTTAATCATTCCTATAATGCTTCGTTCCATTCTCTCGATAAAATATCTGTCAGAACATTCTTTTCACCTTTAATATGCGAAACTGAGTAATTATATTCAGCAAGTTTCATTTGTCATCTGATTAATCTTCCCTGCTTATAAGTTCCTTTGTGATTAATATTTTTGAAACCTGCGACATAAGTAGAATAGGTTCAGACAATAATTTTTTTATCAAGCACATAAATCTTATGTTTTTCTAACATTCAAATTAATGCTAATGTTTCCTTTTCATGAGTAGGATAATTAATTTCACTATCTGAAAAAGTTTCAAACATGTATCGACATAATAATTCCCTTTTTTATATAGGGGTTTTTGCTTTCATTACAACTCCCCAGTGTTCATTAGATGCGTCAGTTTCAATAATAATTAAATCATCCTCCGATGGATGATAGAGCTTAGGAAGATCCTGACATAAGTTTTTTAATTTTGTAATAATTACTTTGTCTTCCTCAGTCTAAGATCAGAAGGCATCATTTTTTAGCTTTTGCTGAAACATTTTCCTTTCTGCAGCAAGATTCTTTATGAAACCTTCATTGGAAATATATGTCAGTAAACCAAGAAATCTTTGTAATTCTTTTTTATCTTTTAGTTTAGTTGGGAAATTTTGAAATTTTTCCAATACATTTTTTTGCATTATTATTTTTCATTTCTCAATTTCTAATCCAAAATAATTAATTCTATTTTGAACTAACACAACTTTTTTCTTGCTTAGAACTACTCCATGTTCAATACACCTTCTAAGCACTAATTCTACTTTCTTAAAATGATCATGTAAATCTTTATTAGTAAAGATTAGTATATCATCAATATAAACAAGATAAAAATCTTTAAAATCCTTAAGTATCGAGTCCATTATTCGTTGAAAAATACCTGGTGATTGTTTCATTCCCATCAGAAGTATATTTCACTCATGTTGTCATTGGGAACAACCAAATACTGTTAATGCCTTAGATTCTTCTGTAAGCCGCATTTGATAAAATCCTAACTTACAATCAAAAGTACTGAACCAATTCATATATCTTATTCTTTCAATAATTAAATCCTTTCTTGGAAGATAACATGCATCTCCTTCCATTCCATCATTCATTTGTTTATAGTTGATTACCATTCATTTTTTTCTCCTTTTTATTTCATTATGATTTTCAACATAAAAAGCTGGCGATGAATGTTTACTTTTTGATGATCTATTAATCCTTTTTCTTCCATTTCTTTAATATCATTTACAAATTCATCTCTGTCTTATTTTGTATAAATCATAGGTTTACATTTTATTTCTTTTGTCAGATCTTTTAGTTTTAATTTGATTGATTCCATATTTTTATTATTAATTTTTTAGTATAAAGGATTTTCACTACATGTTTTTTTGTAAAAGTTCCTCAATATAAGTTGGGATTTTTCTTCTTGGTTTTAAATTAATTAGTACATGGCGAATTTTTTGGCATACAGCCTCAATTATCTCACCACATTTCAACTTGCTAAACTCTGATTTTTTTTAGAATAAATACAGTTGAAAAAATGAATAATTAGGATTTCAATTAATTTTTCTTATCTGTTTTCCTCTGATATATGGTGTTTTGAGTGATATATACTCTAAATATTGACAGAAAGGTGAGTATAAACGTAAGAAATTGTTTCATATTATCATGTCTAGGCTAGTTTCTTGTTGATATATAGTTGGAACCATAAATAATTTATTTTAAATTTTAAAGTAATTCTTTTTGCTACTAAATATAAAGGATGTATGGAACCATCCACAATTTGAATTTTTAATTGTTTTTCTAATTTTTTTCATTTATCAAATAATACTTTTGTTATTATACAAATATTTGCACCTGTATCTATACAGGCTTCAGTTTCTTTATTACTTTTTTCAACAATAACTTTAATATAAGTACTATTCAGATTCTATTTCTTCTGAAGATAATTCATTTTCTGAATATTCATATATACTGTTTTCAGTATTACTTAATTCATCTTCTAACGATTCTAAATTATATATTTTATACACTCTTTTTATTAATTTTAATTTTTCTTTAAAATCTTTTTCTTTCTTTTGCAGACATTCATTTGCATAATGACCTTCTACATTACATATCTAACATACACATTTTTTTTCCTTTTGGACAATATTTTCTTGGTGTTTGTCTTTACTTTCTGAAATATTTTTTCTTAGTATTTTTATAGGCCTTTTTTCAAGGATAAATTTTTCTTAATCTAGGTTTTCTTTTAAAATTTTTCTTTTCTTTGTAGCTTGATTACATCTATAATTTTTTGGATTTTCTATTTCTGGTATATCACAGCAGATTGCATTTCTTCTTTTATTTAGTTATCTAATTGTTTCTCTTTGTATACATTGTTCTCTTAATTCGTAATAAAAAATTTGTATAATTCCTCTCAAAGTATTAGCTGTTTCTTTTGGTTGAGTTTGTCAAATAATTCTTATTTTTGTACTAAGTGGGTATGGTAATTTATCTATAAAGATATCCATATATATTAGCTTCGTATCAGTATTTAGTTGATAATAATATTTTTGATATTCACAGATGAAGCTTTCTATTTCACATATATTACATATTTGCATCTTGTTTAGATGTGCTTTTGCTTTTTCATGTAAAAATCTATTTATTTTGTAACACCCCAAAATTTTCTATCTTGTAAACAGTAATTTTGACAGTTAACAAAATTTTACTGTTTAGTAATTTTTGGATGCTGTAAAATTATTTTGATTATTCCATCAGCGTATTTGATTGTTTTGAGTGATTTATTTCGAGTTAGGAAAATAAAAATTTTTGGGCAGGGAAAAACTTTACGTAATTTAATTTTTACCATTAGATTTTAATTATTTTACGTAATCTGATTTGATATTTGTACGTTTTCTAATATTTGTGATTTTTGTGAATGATTATGAAATTTTTTACTGTTTGTGGGCCCAACGGGTGTATGTGGGCCCAGGTGACCATACGTGGGCCCAGGTGGGTCCTGCAAAGTGAAAAAATTTTCTAAGGATAGAAAAATTTGTACTGTTTAGACGGAAACAAGAGATCTTACTAAACCTGAATCTGAAAATAGTTTTTATAATTTTCTTTTACTGTATTTTGTACTATATTTATTTATCAAGTGATAAAAATACAGTAAAAATATTATTTGTAGGGTTATAGCATATAAAAATAATAAAAATTATACTACGTAGTCAACAAAGAGGGCTTGACTTGATTTGTACCCTTGAATGAGAATACTTAGTTTGAAGATTAACTATTGATTTAATCAACGGTTAAGAAATAAACTTAATAAAGAAGCATTATAAAGAAGCATTGGATAATCACCATTGATTTAATCAATGGTGTGAGAATAAACTTGGTTAGGAAGGCTTTGATATCAACCGTCAATTTAATCAACGATGTAGAATTGGTCTTGAAAAGTGACAGAGACTATTTATAACCATTGGATTTAGATTTAATCTACGGTGGAGATTTAGTCTTATAAAGTAACAAGGACCATTTATGACCATTGGATTTGGATTTAATCAATGGTGGAGATTTGGTCTTCTAAAAAGGTTATGACTAATTATAACCATTGGATTAAAAGTAAGAAGGAGTAGTCTTGACCCTTTATTTTGGAGACACATCTAATGGCTAGGATTTAAAGGAGAAAGATCCAATGGCCTAGATTGAGTCTTCTAATTAAAAGTCTACCTAAATCCTAACAATTGAATTAATCAATGGCTAAAAATGCTTCAAATAATGACTTGAAAAAGATGACAACTTTGAAGAAGCAAGAATGAAGGGGGGGACGGTTTTTGAGCTTCATTTTGGAGCTAAAGAAAAAAAAACTTTATGTCATTATTAGATGTATTGATCAATTATACATAATTATTGGTCATTTTCCTAAAGCAAAAATATTTTCTTCTTTCTCTCCATGCAAGCTACGACCATGCACTCTAAAGGGGGCCAATTCCTTTACTCATTTTACTTGGTCATTCTTCTAACAATAATTCAAGAAAGCTAAATAAAAGTAAGTCAAATTTGGTGGCTTCTCCAAGTGCTTCCTATGGCCATGCAAGGAAAAAGGGGGGCCAAAAAATCATTTCATTCATTTGCTATCTCACTTTATCACCTTTTCCCTCAATGACTTAGTACCAATTATTTGCTCAAATAATTCACTCATTTCTCACTCACTCTCCACAACAATGCATCCATTTGTGAAGCAAATTATTACAAATCAATTCCTATCATTTTCTATCACTTTGTCTTGGTCAACATGCATTATTATTGATTTGTTTACATCCTTAGGAGAGTGTTTGGAGGGGGGCACGATTTTTGGTGCCTTAAGAGGATGGCAAAGTGAAAGACCATCATTATTACTCATTCTTGGTATTTCTTTGTCAATTTCAAGAAGCTAAACTTAGAAAATTTTCTCTCCTTTCTCTTCTACTCTATGTTTCGGCCATGACCATCAAGAACACCTTCCATCACTTTTTAATTTCATCCAACCATAGATCTTGAATCTACATGATATTCTAAACAACTTTCATATTGGAGACTTTCTCTAAATCATTCATCTTCATAGACTTTCTTCAAGAGCTAAGTTATAGGGTATTTGTGGTGAAGTGTAAGGAAACTTCATTTCTTCTCTTTTTTTCCTGTTCTAAACCATGTTTGATCCATGGTTCCTCTTAATCAAGTTTAGTATACTAATTTCTATGTATTTTGTTTTGTATTTGAAAAGCCTTTGGTGGTGAAGGACTTGGAAAAAAGAAGCAAATCAAGAAGCTTTTGAGGATCTTCAAGAGGTAAGAGGGAGATCTATCTCACCAACCAAGCATGGTGGTGAGAGATGGTTTCATATTTGATGGATGGTAAATCCATGTGAGGATTCATATCCATGGTCATGTAATTATTTGTGGGTGTTTATGTGCTTTGATTATTTGCCTATGTTTGGTATGATTTGTATGATTTATTGCTTTGATTATGGCATGTTTGTGATATATATTTAAATATGTATATGTATGCCATGATTTGATGGTGGAAAGGAAATTGATTTTTGGCTCCAAAGGCCAAGGGGGAGGTTACGGTTAGGGATGGAAACAGGTCAGGTCAGACCAGGCCTGTGTTACAAATATTTGGCCTGAGCCTGACCTGTTACCTGTCAAAGGCCTTTTTTTGGGCCTGGCCTGACCTGTTTAAGAAGCCTGGCATGGCCTGAAGCCTGTTTAGAAGCCTGTTTAATATTAAGGCCTCTAAATAGGCAAACAGGTCAAGGCCTTCATATAGGCCTTAAATAGGCCTAAGTTTTAAACAGGCCTTGAAAGGCCATTAAAAAAATAGAATATAATTTTATAAATAAATATAAACAGCCTACTAATAGGCCTAATGAGGCTTTCTTGAGAGGAGGTCGGCTGGCCTACAAAATGAAACAGGCTTTTAAAAAGGCCTAAGCCTGGCTCATTTTGTAAACATGCCAGGCCAGGCTAGGCCTAAAACAGGCCCCTGACAGGCCGGCTGGCCTATTTCCATCCCTAGCTACGGTTTTGAGGTCCCAAAAATTAGAGTTCATGTTGAGATTTTTTAAAAATAAGGGAATTAATTTTTGGGTCCCTAGAACAATGAAAATTTTAGCCAAGACACCTCAAAATAGGTGTTCACAAATTAATATTTTCATGAAAAATGAAAATGGATGATTTGAAGAGTATGCAAAATAAACAGAGGGTTTGTTTTTCAAGAGAACAAGAATACGGTCTTTGAGAAATTTTTATTGATTTATTTTGTGTAAAAAGATCCTAAGTGTTTTTTCTAAATATGAGTTTTGAATGAAATGGGCAAACAATGATTTTAAGGATTTGCAAAAAAAGTGAACAAGGATTTGCAAAGAAAGTGAAAAAGGATTTGTAAAGAAAGTGAAAAAGGATTTGAACAAATGAGTTTGGTTTTTATAACCATCGGTATCTTGGTTTTGAAAATAAAATTTTAATGGTTTTGTTTGTGTAAAACCATATCAATTTAGAAGGAAAAATGTTTTGATAATTTTCAATAGTCATGTCCACGTTTTCGAAGGCTTGTAATGCATTGATTTTGATGAGACAAAGTGATTTTTCAAGTGGAAATATAATTAATTTAATACAAGAAATTTCGAAAAGGAATCAGAGTATTTTAGCACTTGAGAAATGAATTTTTATGTAAATGGAAAAGAGAGGTTGCAAGTGAGCCTCAATTTGTTTTAAAAAGAATTTATTTTTGTTAAAATTGATTTAAGAAAAAAAATGAAGAATACAATAGTGATTTGGTATTTTCTAACGTGTAACTCATCCGTTGGATTTTGGAAAGCGTTAGTAATTTTTAAAGTTAGAAACATTGATTTAATTCAATGGAATTGTGAATTTGTGGAATATCTTGTGAAAAAAATTTTCTTGAGTAAGAAGATATATATTAAATGAAGTAGAAAGTTATATTATTTTGAAGAATGTTGATTTAGAAATGATTTGGAAAAAATGAAGAATATAATGATATTTTAAAAATTTACTAACGTATAACTTATTTTCGAGTTTTGAAGTGCGTTAGAAAATGTTAAGTTTTGAAACGTTGATTTATATCAATGGAAAAGTGATTTTGTGAATTATATTTTGTAAAAGGATTTCTTGAGTAAAGAAATGTGGAAAAAAATTTTATTGAGTAAAGAAAATGTGTTAAATAAAGTATAAAGTCATATTATTTGAGAAAAGTGGAAATGAAATTTTTGAAGAATGAGAAATATTTTCTGTAATGGAATTGTGGTGAAAAAAATTATTTACGTATCTTAAAAACGTAATTTTTAAAGTATGTGATTTAAAATACAGTAAAATATTTCTAAGTGTTTGAAAATACAGTAAAATATTGTTACGCAATTTGAAATATGATAAAATATTACTACGCGATTGGAGATGCGTTGAAATATTTTAAGTGATTTGAATTACGTTTAAATATTTTACGTAATTTGAACTACTGTTGAAAAATCACTATATGATTTAAAAGTGATAGAATATTTTTACGTGATTGTGAAAATGACAGAAAATCATTATGTTATTTGGAAAGTGTTTTATAAATTATGAAAATGTGATAATATGATTTTCCTGTTGAAAATACAATATAAATACTATAGAACCAGTATATGGATGCTGTGTGAGAAAATGACATGTTTTGCCTGTAATTGGCATTTGGTGCATTATACATGCATTGGAAAGATATGTCTGTGATTGGATTTGGTACATTATACGTGCATTGGAAAAATATGCATTGAAGCATATGATTACATTGAACAAATGAAATTGAAAAGATTTGGCCCTTTGGGGTTGGACTTGCACTGATATATTCGTGCATTGTATAAAATATAGCTAATCGCTATTATGGCCCTTGTGGTTGAAAAGGGAATAAGAATTGATAGTGAGGTCTATAATGGATTTTGGGGGCGAGTAGCGCTGACGGTCGACAGATGGACGGTTAGTAGTACCGCGTGCCACTTGGCGATGTAGTCCGTTGCAACGCATTGATGATACCCGACAAGAACACGATTCTTTTCAACGACCGGGAGATTGTCTTTGGATTAAAGGTCGACAATTAACTGAGCATTCTTCTCGAAATTGTAAAAACTTCCATGGAGTTGTTTTTGATAAACTGAGTCTTTGTGCATATGTATAAATCTGAGCATTTATATCTGTATGATATATTAATTGAGGAATGTTGGCTATGACAATTGTTTTGAGTACTTGGATAATGATTGAACGATAAATGATTAGATGATGATAGTTGATTAATGCCGATAGCATGATTATGGTATGATCTATCCGTATGATATGCTATTTGTGTTATCTCTCATCGCCATGTTGGTAATGGCGTAGGTGATCTCACCTCTTTGTTATCTTTGTTTTTTTGTGTATCAGACTTGTTAAAATTAAATAATAGAAGGATCGAGTTGTCTTAGACATAACAGGCGATGGACACTCTGAGATTGGTGACAACAATAAGGAGTGGACATTCAGAACTCGAAGGTGTGCAGTGTTGACAAAGGAACAGATGTCTGATGCATCAAGATGGATAGAAAAAAGGAATAAGTATGTTAAAGTTTCTCGTTAGTGTTGTACCGTGCTATTAAGTATGACTCGTCATGGGGTTTGCTACTGTTAAAAAAATAAGTCTGTTAATTTTATATTTCTCTCTAAATTGTGATATTAATTGGTGTCAATATTGCATAATGAATAGTTAAAATATGATTTTCAATATTACCTAATATTTTCAGTAAATTTACGTTTCAGTAAAGAAGAAATTTTGAAACTCATCTTTTATAACTCAAACTTTGTGCGAACTTCTTTTCAGATTATGAGTCGGGAGTCAGAAATGTGATGTCCTAAGGAGGGTGTTACATATTTCCTTTCTATGTTCAAATGTATTGTATCCTATAAATTCTTGATAAATCAATCTCATAATTATTCTAGCAAATTCTTGATTATTTCTTACAGATCTTGCATATTGTTGTCATGTTTCATCATTAATACTCGTAAGGAATTTTTGTACATTTCCTTCTGTTTTATAGATTAATAAATTCTTAATATCCAATAAGTTTAATCTATTAAATCTTTCATCTGTTGCTATAAGTAAGGTTATTTCATTAGTCCATTGCAAAAGTATTTCTTCTTTATTTCTGGCACAGTTTATATTTAATTTATTTCCTGTCTTAATTGTTTCATAATGAGGTTTAAATTCTTCTTGAATCTTAGTCCATCTTCCATCTTTTCTTGCATATCATTGATTATACATAGTTTTTTGTTCATATCTATCCCATGATTTGTTTGAGTTACCCCAATATTCTTCCCATTTTCTTTTTGGTTTTGTACCACTTGATTCACTTTTTTCCATAAATATCTCATCATATTCTGAGTCTGAATCTGTAGTACTGTAATTTAATATTACTTCTTTATTTTAGTTATTTGTTTCTATTTGTTTTATATCTTGTATTTGATTATTTTATTCTTCAATTATTTTTAGCTATTCTAACAATTGTTGAATTTCTTCAATATCATTTGACCTTTTTAATAGATTTATATATTCATCTTTTATCCTGTCCATGAAATTACTGATTTTAAAAATTTTGAAGGTTCTTGTTCTATTAGTTCAATTAATTCTTTTGATTGCCCCTTTAATATATCTTTTAGTTCGTTTTTCGTTATATATTTATTATTTATTTCATCTTCTAGGAGATCTTCCATTTGTTGAAGAATTTCTTCAATTCTATTAATATTTTTATCTTCATTGATTTCTTTACCTTTATTTATACTATTAAGTGTCTCTTTAATATTATTTATTGCATTTTTGCTATTTTGTATTATATCACATATGCAATTTACAATTTTATTAGTGTTTTCTATTAATAATATTATATTTTTATTAATTTATTCTAATATTTTATTTAATTCTTTGTTCATTAGTTCAATTTCTTCTTAAATTCCCATTATGTTTTAAATTATTTTATTTATTTCTATTTGAGAGGGACGGTGCCCCTGGGACACCAGAGATTCCCCCCTTTTTCTTTTGCAATTTCAAATTGGATGGTTGTCCTTTTCTTTGTGGTGAAGTCTAAGAGCTTCACATATCTTTAATTACAATTGCTGCTTTATAGTGTTGACCCCTTTCAACCTATGGGACATATACAAACAACATTTTTTTTTAAAACGACGTAGGATCTTCACTGGGTTTAAGAAATTAATGATAATGCCAATATCTTGGATCATCTTTTAACTAAAATTACAAAGGACAAAGAGCTGATATATACAAAGTTGAAAATATAACTTGTTTAACCAAAGACAAGTGCTGACCTTCTATCTCAATCTCCTTTTTTATACCCACGTATCTTTGCTGTGTACTGATCTCTTTGATCGGCTCATTTGTATTTGCTTGTTTGTATAATACAATATCCTTTTCAATACCACATCAATTTCTGATGTGACACAACAAGTGATCCAACTTGTCAAGTCATTATATAGCTTATACGGCCAGTATCTTAATGACTGAGAATTTATTTTATCTAACGTTAGAGAATATATTTCAACTTTCTTTTAACATTAGTTTTATACTTCTTTGTTTTCAAACAAAATATGATATTTAATTGTGCCTTAAAAAACCTAAAGATGATATTATTTTTAAGGTAATTTTTATACTATTGTGATGAGTTTGATATATTAAATGAGTTATTAAGTATTCATTAAATATTAAATTTATAATAAATATTTAAAAATATTTAATAACTTGTCTTAAATATTAAATCTTAAAAAATAAAATGAGTATCATAAAAATCTCTATTTTTAATATTTATCTATCAAATCAATAAATCAGAAATAAAAAAAATGGAGATATAAATATGCAAAGGTGCTGGTGCACGAGTGATCAATCGCTGCTCTAGTTGAAATTCCTTAGAATACAAAATATGGAATAAGATTTGAATCTTCAAGTTCTTTAAAATAATAATAAGATTTTAATTTTGACTTATTTGGTAGAAAATGATAAGGTATATCTTCAATGGACCTTAAGATAATATAATCAATTTATAAAGTGTAAACAAGTTACACGATACTTTGCTCCTTTGAGCCGGTAGTAGTTTTTCTCTTTTCTTTCGTAGAGATTTCCCACCTTTTATGATACTTTGATTTTTTTATTGGTTTTTTTTTCTCATGAGGGTTACCACCAAAAAATATTAGCCACAACTCTCTATTATCTTTCTTATTTTTTCTTAATTTTTCATGTATAAATTTATTTAGAGTTATAAATTTGAAGAGTTTAGTTTTGAGTTTTGTAGAGATGTCTCTTATGATAGTAAATCTAAAATTTTTAAACTTGATTTCTCAAATCGGTGGGATGTTTTGACCTAGTAAGACATTCAGATTTAATTTGTTGCACAAAGTTACAATCATGGAAATGTAGTAGAATAAGTGAAACCTTGGTACAAAGAATAAATTTATTTAAAGTAAGATCAAGACACCCTTAATTCAATGAGAAAATGAATGTAACCTTCTATTTTGTCTTTTTATTCCCCTTAGGCTTTTTATTAGGATTTTATAGGTGTTATGATGTTTGTCATTGTATTGTTTCTTCCTTTTGATTCTATTAGCTTCCGACGAGTTGTTTTTGTTATCATTTCAAACATGTTCAAAGTGATATTGGGATTTGGGAAGCCTCCCTTTGTATGTTATTTAAAATTGTGTTTTTCTCTTCATTTTAAGTAATGAAACATATTTTATTTATGGTAAAAAAAAGTACATGATACTTTGTAATATTTTATAATTTTTTTAATGTTATTATCTGTTTAAACAAAAATAACTTTAATATCATTGTGAATTTTTAATCTTAATATAATAGTATGAATGTCCTATATTTGACTAGATTAAAAAGGTAAATTAATTAAAATATACACAAACTAGTCCAAACATCACTTAACCATAATATAAAAAAAACCTTAATATTAATGGGATTCAATTGAGGGTCTACAATACAATGTACACTTGTAAACTCTTCCCAATTTTTTTTTTTTGCTCAATCGATTAATTATTGATTCTGGAAGGATAAAACTAGTGTTCAAATAACTTACATAAAAATAAAAAGACTAATTTATAATATCCACTTATAATTTTTTTTGTTTCTAAGTATATCTTTGTACCTTTTAGATATAAGAGTAATATTTTCAATCATATAACAACATAATTATATTTAATAATATTTTAATGAAGTTAGTAATAAATCATATTTAAAAATTTAAAAAAATTTGTAAATTCTCATTAAATACAATCACTTATTGTGAAAAAAATGAATATTTTTTCTCAATCTTAAGTAGCAGGTTTGAGTTAGAGGTGCTTATGGACACCGATTTTAACGTTGACTGATCATGATCCGATATTATGATCGGATTAATATTTTGGACTTAATCATGATCTGAATATTGATCCAGTTAGTGAGATTAAGAAGATTATATAATTTTAGACATTATACATAACTAAATTATAAAATTTTACAAATAGGAGGGTAAAAGTAAGAGATGGTTCAAAATATATATATTTTCAAACGAAATCTTTTTTTTTATGGAACATGGAGTGCCAAAGTCTCGAACCTGTCACCTACTAATGGGAGGAGAGTGAGCAAATCATTAGACCAAGAGTAAGTTTGATATTTTCAAACAAATTATATCAATTATAAATATTATTATATTATGTATAATGTATTAATTTAAGTCAATAATTTTTTATATTTTTTTAAAAATACAAGTCTTAAAATATTATACAATATCAAGGCTAGACTCGAATCGGATCAATTTAAAATATATCAAGTAACAATTTTAGAATTCAAACCTAACTCAATTAATTCTAAGTCGAACGAAGTTATTTAGTTGGATTGAGTCTTGAATATCTTAATTTGAGTGTTCTTGTTGTATTGTGAAAAAAAGGAATATGAATAATATTCAAATAAAAAATATATTTTATTATTTTGTCAACAAAATATTGTATACATAAGTAGTTTATTTTTTTCTTGTGTTCCTTTGAAGTTAGTATTCTAATGATTCATTTGTTTTCCTAATAAACTATATACGTGAAAAAACAATTGACAAAAAAGAAAAACATTGCCAGATAATTTCTTCGAGATTAGAGTTTAGTATATATTTTTTTAATGCATGGATCCTGCTAACTTCCGAGACATGCTTACACTACAGATCGAAGATGCAAAGTGATATGATTTAAGTTTGTGTTTGAAAATGTAATCATGCTTTCTTTAATTCACCGAGGCAGAAATGATCTGGAATAATCCTTCTAGATATGGAAATAAACCTAAAAGCTTATATACATGACGTAGGATATATATTACAGGGGTTACCTATTTATTTTTTTGACGTGATCAGGTTACCTATTTATTTGTTTATTTCAACTCCAGCCAAACTAAAAAAATTTAACAACAACAACAATTAAGCATTTTCTGATTAAGTGGAATTGGCTACATAGATTAAACGGCGCTATTGTACCTTATCATAAATCAAGTTTTTAAAAATGTCATTCAAATCTAAATTTTTTTAATCGTTTCACCTATAGTTTTTCTTGGTCTTCCTCTACCTCTAGTTATTGAGCTATTCTCCACCTGATCTACTCTTCTTACAGAGGTTTCTAAGAGTCTTCTCTTTACATGTCCAAACCACTACCTTAGGCGAAATTCTTTCATCTTTTTCACAATAGGTGCTATCCCTACTTTATTTCTATAATGCATTTATTCTTACTCTTATCTTGTCTTGTATAGTCATACATCCAGCGTAACATCCTCATCTCCACGACACTGATCTTATACTCTTGTTAACTTTTTATCGCCTAACATTCAATATCATACAACATCGCGAGCCTTATAACTATGTAGTAAAATTTATCCTTAAACTTAAGACAAACTAAAAAAAAATTGTGTTCAAAGGAAATCAATGAAGAAAATAAAATTAAGGAAATAAAATATGAAAAAATAAGAAAAAAATGGGAAAATGCAAAATATTTATCTCATTTCTGTTCGGTAGATGTTATAAATTAAGGAAAATTAAAATAAAAAATGTAAATTTTTATTTAAAAATTATTGAAGTTAGTTAAACGTTTCAATATTTAGCTTATTTAATCATCCAGCTGACAAGTTGATTTGAACTATTCATAAATCTTATTCAAATTGTTAAACTTGCTTCATATTTAATTAATTAACGTTGAATAGGTTTTAATCGAATTTAGTCAAACTGAGTTGAGCTAATTTTATCGGATGTACCCGAAGGTACATTGCTTGCTTTGTTTGATCTTCTCAAATCATGTGAGGAATTGCCTAGTATGCAGGCTTTGGAAGACTGATAAAGAATATTTTTGGTGAATGAGCTCAAGGGTTCTTTGCCCTGATTAGGATCACAGAGATTTTGCATGCTGAGTTGCTTGCGATTCTCTGTGGCCTCCGGATAGCTTGGTTTTTGGGCATTACTGAGCTTATATGTGAATCTGATTCTAAAGAGGCTATTCGCCTTGTCATGATGGATTTTCTGGGCTCCTACCATTTTCATAAATTTGGTAGCATTATTGCTAATATTTAGAGTTTATTAATTAAAGAATTAGGCCTAGGAAGTGACTCTCCTTCATGTTCTAAGGGAAGGAAACTCTTGTGCTAATGCTCTTGCAAAGAAGGGAAGAGATGGTTCTACTGCTTTCATGTCTTGGTCTGCTTCTCCAAGTGACCTACATCTCCTTTTTGCGGATGCAGTTGAAGTCTCTTTCTCTCATCCTTAGTTTTTTCTTGTTTTTGGTTTCTTTTTCTCTACTGTACCAAAGAAAATTGAGTTGAGCTACAATTCAACTCGATTTTTTTGTTTCTTGTTAACCCTACTTATATCAAATGTTTTTAAAATTAAATCGATTAGTCAAGTGGTTCTCATTCATGATTCATTAGTCCGATCACGGTTTTACGATTAAGTTTTTGGTAGAATTTTCAATCTGAACTCATTTAAAAGTTGAGTTTGGTTCAAATTATATAATAAATGAGTTTATTTTTTCTCGACAGATAATTGGAGGGACTGAATTTGTCAGATTCAGGAATAGAAATCGAACCTCAAACCTCTACCGGACTAAAAAACACCATTTGAGTTTCAGCTCATTAATTATATAATAAATGAGTTGCGGTTGAATTTAGTCTAATTTTATATTATTTAATAATTTTATTACTTGGAAAGTAGCTTTGATTAAGAATAAAATAAAAATTATTTATATGTCTATATTAATCAATAAAGAGAATGAAAGTGGTATTTTTTTTTAAAATTTTGGATATTCTTTTAAACTTTTAATTTACATGCTTGATAAAAAATTAATAAAATTTAAATTTATGAATATATTTAAAAATTTAAAATAAAAGTATAATTATTTTAGATTAGTACACATTACATTTTCTCTTAATTTTCCTTATATTTTTTCCACCCTTTCTTCCACTATTTTCTCTTTATTATTGCTTGAATTGATATTTTTAATGTGCATGTGTTAGTAATTGCCTTATCTTCATTTAATGTAAAAGCATCCTAATTAGCCAATGAAGGTTGACTTAACTAGTATGATTGGATACTGTTGGAAAAGAAAAAACTCTTGGGCTTTATTCCTAATAGTGTCATTCATTAGTAAATCATTTATAAATATTATTATAAATTCTCACTAAAATTTGTGGTATACCTAATTTTGAAGGGCAGCTTCCCTTCTCATAAAATTTTTATTTATAAAAAAAATAAAGCTCATAAATAAACCCTAAATGCCTAATATCATTAATATTATCTTCGACTTTGATAGACAGCAGCTCTAGTTTCATATGCTCCTAATTGTGATTTTCAATTTCATGTGTTAAGAGAAAATTGGGAAAAGAAGGAAAAAATAGTGCTCTGCAATGTAAAATTACAAAAAAATGCGCATTCAAACAAATTTTTTGAAAGACCACATAAGTCTTTTAAAAGTTAATATTTTAAAATAAGTGATAATTCTTATGTACACTTTATTAATAAATTTTAAATAACTATATACATATTTTATGTGATTTTTGGGCAATATATTTAGAACATATAAATATTAATTTTTTTAATGTAGACAATCCCCATAAAATTTGACTTGTCACAATAGAAGGGGCCAGACAGAAATTAAAAAAAATATATAAACAAAATAAGATATCATGAAGTCATGTACCGAAAGTGTTTTTATTTTTATATCAAAAGTGTTTTCATTTTTATATCATTTTTATAGTGTAAACGTTACAAGATTTAATTTTACATAGAAGACCCAGCTACGATAGATTCTTTTATACTTAGCGATCAATTTTTATGCTAAAAATAATATAAAAAAGTGTAAACGAATAATTTTCCATTGAAGAGTATAATACATTTTAACCTTTATGACGATGCTTCTATAGATGTCAAGTCATTACAACTTCTTGGTCCCCTTTCTCTTTAATTTTCATGCTTTTTCGGTTCTTTCTTTCCTTATTCTACAAATGGAGATTATGCATGGGATATATTCCTTGTATTAGTGATACTTTACAACTCATTAGAAAAGAAAAAAAATTAAAAAACTATTTGACATCTATAGTGAGTAATTGATCCCAGTATCCTAGCAATCAAAATCGTGTATATATGATTAATGTTATTATACTAGTTAAGACCACTACTTTATAGATGATAAATTAGTTTAATTGCAAGGGAATAATTAGTGGGAGGGATATAATTCAAAAGGTATCCTTCACATGCCTGTAACAATTGGAGTCCTCCCATGCCTTTTTTCATGTGATTCCATAGAATCTACTAGCTAGTTCCATCATATAGTAAATCTATCTATAAAATTGATTAAATTCCTATATCACAAAAATTCAAAGCAATATATGCCATAACAATGATGAGTAGCTCTCACTGGGAAAAACATGACCAAGTTGGTGTTTCTTTTAAGGCCATGGTTAGATTTGAGACGCATGTCCAATTGTCCATGTTTCTTATAAAGCTCACACGCATGAAGAACAGGTTAAATTCAAATAAAAAAAATCTCTTTTATGGGGTTACATCCATATGATGGGTGTCGTGGAGATCTCGGTCACATATATATAGTGGTTAAAAGAACACCACTTTCTTTAATAGTGGAGATGAAGGGCCAACTGAAACTGATTGCGGCACCTGCACTACACTTTCTATTCTCTTTGTAACTGACATTTATTATATTATCTTTTATTCCAACTGCATTCCTATGTTGTCAAAAAAGATGATGGGAATTATTATTAAACAATGATGATCATCAGACTAACAACTTTGTGTGGAGTCACTAATTAAGTGAGTGTAATTAATGTTTTTGTAACATTGCATGTTATGTTCGAAGAGGGGCAAAAGCAGAACTTGCAAGTAGAAAGTTAATAAGGTGTTTCGAAAGCAGCATTACTGAAAAAGATGCATTTTGGTTGTTATGATGGATGTTTAGTTATGAGATGTACTTGAAAATTATTTTACAAGGTTTCCTAGTGTAATTATTAATAAATAGAAAAAGGACAAGGAAAAATAGTGGGGGTACAATGTTTAGTTTTGGGTTAAAAGGGTAAGAGATCATGCACTGAATTTAGGAGAATTGAAAGAAATGGATGGCTCAGGACTCGAGAAGTGATTTGTGAATGATACCCATGAGTTATTTCAGGTAATCTGTGTAGAAAGGAAATTATGATAAATGTTTTGAAAACTAAATTGAAAATTGAATTAGTGAAATTTTTAAATTATACTCTAATTAATTCAATTAATTAAATTTATAATTCAATCGTAGCTGATAAAAATAATGTTCAAATTAAAAATATAATTAGTTCTTGATATAACCATTGTAAGTAATGTTCAACTTTTAAAACATTAATTAAAATAGTACGGATTTGTAGGATGAATTAGTTATATGAATAAAGATTTTTTTTTTTCTCTTTTTATGTCTCTTATTTAAATTTTGTTAAATGTTTTAAATTTAATTACATATTTTTTATTTTTTTCTTTTAACTTATTTTTCACATGATAAAATTTAAATAAAAAAAAAAGAACATATGATATTCATCCTAATCATACATGGTGGCAGTCTGGTAGAGCACTATAGCTTGGTACCCTCCGGCCATTTGCTCCCTTGTATTGTTGGAGCAGTAATCATATGCCTGATTAATTTACTTTGTCCTCTTCTTAATGTGATTGTGTTCTGTACTAGACATTCACATGTTTAGCACGCATTGCATTGGCCCATGTGGTAGATTCCAAATCAGGCCTGTGCCACTGATAAATCCACCTACAGACACACAGAGGGCCATGCATCAAAGTGGGGATGATGTGGAATAAGGTATTGACAGAAAGGGCAACCGGCAAATCCCAGGTGCCACTGCAAGATTTTCAGACAGCAGAACCCACAGGAAACACGCGTGTGGCTGCCTCTCTTGCTTCTTCCTTTTTTTATCATTCCTTCTCATTTTCTTTCCCTTTTCCATTTTTTCCTGCTGAGTTGTAGGGGTTAGGTGATTTTAATCCTATGCCCCCACCCACATGAAACTCAGTTAGGTGGTAGAGAAGTTTTTGCCATAATTGTTGAAATGATATATAATATTCACGGATCTAGAGATATTGATGGCCAGCTGATCAACTTGATGGGAGATATATAGCATATAGGTGTGTGTCATTGCGTGAGAGAGTTTTTAGAGAAAAAAAGAGATCAAAAGTTTAAATTGAATGTACATCTTAGATTTGTTGTAAGTGGACAAGCATATGATAATTGGAATGATTGTGTGGCTTGAATATATATGTAAATAGATCCACTATATATATGCTAGTTGATACGGTTAGAAAGCATGCGCGCATAGATGGCACAGTGTTAATGAATATACAATATATAGCATAATCCCCTACTCATTCAGTCATTCTCACGTAAGCATTGAACTGCATTCACACATATAACCTCCAACTTTTTTCCAATTTGCTCTCCTAGACTACCAGTTGAAATAGGTCTCTAGCTATGGGGATCACAAGGTTCAACTTGTGCTTTGCTACTAGGCTACCGCATACATTTATTTATCTGTGCTTTGCAGTTCAAATTCTTTTGTTTTTCTCTTTTTGATCATTTTCCTAGTTTATCTTTTATATATATATGGCTGGAAAAAAAACAATAAAAAGGAGAAGAAGAAAAGAATTAACGGTAATTTACTTTTCCGTATTTAGAGTTTAGCAGAGAATGAGAAAATAAGAGAAGAATGAAATCAAGCTTCCAAACCTTTTTATAACCTTATTCTTTCCCCCCTTAAGATTTAGAGGTTTTGAAAAAAGAATTTTCTTTCATTTCCCTCCTTGCTTATTACAAACATTTAAATTGGTATATATAGGAAACCCCATTTCTTTTCTTTTCTTATCTTTCAAATTTCCAAATAAAACCTTAGAATAAAAAAACCCATTATACATTATCAACCTTTTGGGGTATGAATAATTAAATTTGTGTTAGCATTATTGTTTTTTTCCTGAAATATTGTTTCTAAACCATTAGAAATTAGCATCATGTCTTATTGAACTAACGAACGAAGGGCAATGACACTTAAGAGTTAACACTTGATGAATTAACAACTTAATTATAAAATTGCTTATAAAATTAATTGCTTATCCTAATGATATAAAAAAAATATTCAAGCCAAAGAAAAAATGCAATAAAAAATATAAAATATAAAGTTAATTTTATGTATACTTTTGAGGTCTTGAAACCCCTTCTAAGTAACGATATAAAAATATATATAAATATAATACATCCTATTAGATAATATATTTTACTATCAACATCATAAATGGATTTAATGTTATTCATATAATACATTGCATATAGTTTTTTTTTTATCTGACATTGCATATTAGTTTTATAAATTATTTTTAAATAATATATTATAATTAAAATCTCGATATTAAAACTAAACTTTACATTGGTATATCAAATATTAATTTCAGCATGAATTCTATTCGACACACATATGAATTCCACTTGCTCTTAATATCAAGTAGTGAATACTTAATAAGAATTGTCATAGTTCCTTTTTTAATCTAATCATGAATGTCAACTAATGAATACAATATAAAGAAGATAGCATCCTTTCGAATTACTTTTGACCAGGTCAATGCTAACCTACACTTTCAATTCACATTCTCGTTCTCAAAGTCCTTATATTCTTTCTCTCCTTGGCTTCAGAGTATGTTATCTACATTGTACCTTATTATTATATTGAATTCACCCATCCAATTAATTGAATATTCTTATTGTATCTTTTTTACTAATTAAAAATAATTAACAAAGACAAGTGCTAGCTTAAACAATGATTTATAGTACCAAGTTCGAGAAAGATATATTATTTATGGTAAAAATAATATATAAAAGAAGAAAAGAAACCTGAACTAAAGGACGTGATACCATATTTTGTGCAAACTAGCTAGAGAAGCACTAATTCCTGCTCCCTTGTTTGGTAGGCCAGGAGATAATCATGATTTATGACCGTACGATCGGGCTCTGTTGCTTTCTTCTATAAATAATCTATTCACATTGTTCCTTCTGTTTGTGTGAATTAGTGTTTTTTTCTTTTTCCGTGATTCACATCGTGTTTCAGCCAATAACGTACATCGTTACTAAATGATCTTATCAAGGTCAAGTCATCATATCAAAACTGAAAAATTCATGAGAAAATATCTATACTTACTGTGACAACAATAAAAAAGAACTAGCCATCGAAATCAAAATGTAAAAGATGGGTAAATTAGATATGTATTACCCCGCTAAGGTTTTTTATATTTTTTTCATTTTATATATGAACTTTATTTTATAATATATAATTTTCTTAAATTATGATAAAAAATAATTATATGTTTTTCTTTTTCAATTTTAGAGGTAAAATTCGACACGTGAAAAGTGTATAATCTCTTTTAATATAATATTCAAACACTTAATTCTCAAATACATGTAGATTGTCACAATTAAATTTAACAGAAAATATAATTTTACATCCTTTTCATAATTTGGACGGTTATATATTACAAAGTAAAGTTTTTGTATAAAAAGTAAAAATAAGTTAAATCTTAAGGGGACAATGCATAATTTACTCTTGAAAAGATTCATAAGCAAAATTCTACGCTTACCATGATAATAATAAAACAAAACTAAACATATGATCAAACATTTTATTATATTACATGTTAACTAAATTCGAGCAAGAATAGTCTCACACTTAGAGAGTGTCACAAGGATACCTTGTATGAGATTAAAAAAAATTAAAATAATATATGTACAACCATTGTACTAAAAAACATAATACATATTTAGTTTTACTTTATAACTAAGAAAAATGTTAAACAATTAAAATCATTTTGTTAGAATTATTTGACTTTCTTATTGACTTTTAAATGAACGAATGACCTTTATCACTTTATTTTATCCAACAACCACTTGTCTGACCAAATTTTCATCATTGTAGCATTACTTTTACAACTAATGTGTCCATATACATGTATAGGTGCTTTTACAATTCTTCTGTTTTATAATATTTGTCGTTTCAGTTTTTTGCACATAAATTAAAATCTATTAATTTTAGGAAAATATAGTTACATTTAACTAAATTATCCTCTTCATTAATACTCTCCTATTTTACTTAGTGGAGATATCAAGAGACAAGAATAAAGTTTAAGAAAAAAAAGCTTCTTAATTTTCTAAAATGATAGACAGAATGAAACAAAATTTACAATTATTTTGAAATAGAGGGAGTAATTATCTATTTTTATGAATGAAATATATATTATGAAGACAACACTGATACTAAACCGAACACAATATGACCCTCTCATTCCCTTTTTTTCTTGGGCCAAACACACAGTGAAAAATATTAATGATATTGGGCTTTTAGCAATAGTAAATTTTGAAAATGAGTTAACACGATGGCCCAATTGAATTGGGGCAGTATCCAAAACAAGAATCCACCACGCCGGTTCATCCCGAACCGGTTTTCAGCGTGCCAGGGTTTGACGAACAAAAATGGAGAAACGAAGAAGAAGCATAGTTAGATCAAAGATCTGAACAGAGATCGGAGAAGAAGAAGAAGAGAATGGGAACGACGGTGGCGGGTCTGGCACCGGGGCTGTCGCGGAAGCTGAAGAAGGTTCTAGAATCGAGGACCGACACGCCCGATCTCTTGTCTTCGCTGAACACGCTGTCTTCCTTCTACGACGAGAACACTCCTCAGTCGCGCCGTAACCTCCGATCCACCATCGAGAAGCGCTCTCTCTCCATCAACCGAGAATTTCTCGACGCTTCCCTCGCCGCCCAACTGGTAATTCCTCTTCGCGCCATTCTTTTTCTTCTTACGCAGTTTACTTGCTTGATCCGATCCGAATCCGATCTGGTTCCTTTCTCTGCATTTGATTTGTTAGGCTTTGGATAGCGTGGAGAACGAGGTCAATTCACTCGCCGAATGCTGCGACAGGTGTGGATTTCGCTTTCACATGGTTCCTTAGTTGCAATTCGTTGTTTGTATGTTTATCATAAGCAGTGGAGAGATTTTGTGTGCTTTGATGCTGAATGTTGTTGCGAAAAACCTTGACTCGAGCTCAGTTTCTGTTCTTAGTAGAGATGCTGAGCTGCATTAACTTCTGCTTATGCAGGAAGTGCTCATATGGACGCTAATCCTATAAGAAAGTATTCGAATGAGATAACAGTGTGAAAGCATGACTAGTTAATCCCTAATTTCTATAGAAACATAGGAAACATATTCACTCAAAGATTATGAGATACAGGAAGTGTCAAAATAATGCTTGTTCCGTGCATTGGAATAGGTTATTCGGTTTTAGGAACAATGTCACCAATTTGTTAGAGAATGAGGTTTGTTTAAGAAATGACTGATATATTTGATTTGTAGGACCATAACTTAATTGAGAAACTGTTAGGTAAGATTTTTCATTTGCTACATTGGGGGGCTTGTATAGTGTAGGTGAAGGAGAATAATGTAGTTAGGAGGAGATCATTTTTCTGTGTTCTGGCATTCAACATTTTATGGGATACACTTATTATTAATCACAACTAGGATTATCAGTTTCTTGTTTGTATCTCTTTAATTTTATTGTTCTGATGCCTTGTACATAGATGCCTTTCACACGTGAAGACATTGATGTTTTGTTTGCATAAAATAAGTCAAAAGATTTGCTATAATAAGGAAAAAATACGCTGGTCAGCACTTAGTGTGTGTGTCTAGAGTTCTGGTTCATATTATGAATGCTATTCATTTACTTAATGAGAAGTTCTTGGGATTGTAGCGAGTGATTTGGCTGAAATAATTAGGAGAAGTTTGCTAAATTATGTACAAGGCAGTTCCATGGTAGATTCAATTTTTGTATTTAGTTTGAGGTGTTGGCTTATGATTCTCCATTTTGGTTTAGTAGTGCAGCTCCAGAAACATTAGTTCATGAGTGATGCTCTGTTCATCGCTCTGTTCATCACTCTGTTGGGGTTAGGATTTTGAATTTTGCCTCACAGCATATCAAATTTACCTCTAAAATTGTCTTAACGTTCTGTTCAATGAGAATAAATTCTTTATTTTGCTAGTCTGTAGATCTTTAGTTTTATGTTTTATATTTTTACAGGATAGCAAAGGCTTTGAACAGTTGCAGTGCTAGCACTGGTGACATTATCAGTACCACAGAGAGGCTCAAACAGGAGCTTGAAACTACCACACAAAGACAAGAAATTGTAGCATGTTTCCTACGTGATTATCAGCTTTCCCCTGAAGAGGTTTAACTTATTGTTTGATGTCTTACCTATTATTGAACTATGATTTTGTGAATTAAATATGAGATACTCGTAATATGTTCTTGCTTACAACTAATTATTGATCATCTGTAGATAAATGCACTTAGAGATGAAGAGCTGAATGAAAACTTTTTCAAGGCACTTTCTCATGTCCAAGAGATTCATGCCAACTGCAAAGTGTTGCTCAGGACACATCATCAGGTAATCTTCTTGTCTTATCTATATCCCCTTACCCTATTTTCTCTATCATCAGCTGTGTGCACAGTTCTACACACGTTGTCTGAAGTATGAACCCAAAATGCCTATAAGATTATGAGTTTACTTAGAAACACTATGCATGCTCTTGAGCAATATTTTCTATCATTGACATAAGTGAGAGTTCTGCTTGCTGGCTGTTGCTGTGAATTTGGAAATATCAATTCAAAGATGAATGTGGAAACAGACTTGCATAATATCTTGAATTTAGATTATTTATATATATTCTTATGGGATTGGGGAAGAAAAAGGAGGTGCACATCTCTGGGACAAATGAAAGCTTCGTAGCTGCATAACCTCTAATATAGTCTACACTTATTCATTAATTTAAAGCATTTAATACTTAATCAACACTATTCAATAAAGATTAAATAAATAAGTAATCAACACTAGAACTTTCCTGGTCCTGGTTGTATGAATACCTACCTAAGATTCACAGTATGGGCAACTCAAACTCCATACTAAGATATTTTGTTGGAGCCTACATTTATATTAGTAGTGTACTTAATTTTTAGAGCGAACATTATGCTAAATCGCCCAGCAAATAGCAATAGAAATAATCAGGTCTTACAAACATCAAATTAAAATCTATGTATCTGTAAATCAGTATCCAGTAACAAGTCATCTAGTGGGCAGGAACCTGCATGATTAGACTTTAGGAAACTAAGATTTTTCTTCCTGTAGAATTATTTAAAAATAAATTTTACCTTCTCTTCTTTTGATGATAACATGCTTCAATCACTTGATAGATGGCTTAGCTTCTTCTGGCATTAGTATGGTCCTATATGTAGTATGTACTTAAACAAGTTGGATAAGGTTTGTCATAATGGTTTGGTGATTTTGTTGTTGTATAAGTTATTTGTGTTATATGCCGAGAGGCAAGAGCTATCTGTATGCGATGCCCATTCCCATTGAATATGATTAAATAACGTTAGACTCATATTATATATATATAATTTTTTTTTTAGAATTATGCTTAAATTCAGTAACTTAAGTGGGACACAGATATTTAAATTTCTGTCTTGTAAATGATTGATGCAGCTGTGTCTTTCTGTTTTTTCTTGTCAATACTTGTTGTATGTTACTTGCTTTGCCGTCACAATTTTCCCTTAGCATTGTTCTTGTTCAGGCAGGGTTTTTGTTCCTTTCTTTCCTGCTACTTTATCAGTTTAAAAATAAAATTGCAATCTTCATTCAATTGAGGAATTTCATTGCAGCGTGCTGGTTTAGAGCTGATGGATATGATGGCTGTGTATCAAGAAGGAGCTTATGAGCGCCTATGCAGGTGAAGATTCATCTACTTCCGGATCATTTGGCTAGAGCAGGCTTGTATTTTATCTGTGTGATTTACATACATGTGTGATGTGTAAATTTCAAACATTGCATGTATTGCTTATATAAATGTCAAAGATAGACATTTTCTATCTGTTAAGTTTTCTTAAAGACTCTTACAAGTTGTTTCTTTGTATTGAGAACAGCTAGTCTTATGATATATATAACTACTTATAATATTACTTCTAGGTGGGTTCAGGCAGAATGTAGAAAATTGGGTGACACTGACAATCTGGAAGTTAGCGAGCTCCTGAAAACAGCTGTGCGCTACCTCCGGGAAAGATCTGTCCTTTTCAAGTATTGTGCAGAAGAGGTAATTTCATTATGAATATGGATTTAATCAACTTATTGAAAAATTGACAAATCTAGTTTTTCTTGGGATTAGAAACCAGTCATTTTCCATATTAGAATTGAGATATTTCATATTCTTAAACATATTATCATGCATCATCTAATGAGACTATGATAAAATAATTGCTGGTGGACTTCATGAAGATAATACAATATAAAGAATGTTCTTATTGTCAAATTGAAACTTGGATTGTCTTTATCCTCATTTACTTGTGTGTCATAAATTATTGATTAACTGATTTTGCAGGTAGCCAATATGAGACACAATGCACTATTTAGAAGATTTATAAGTGCTCTTACACGTGGAGGACCTGGTGGATTGCCTCGACCAATTGAAGTGCATGCTCATGACCCATTACGATATGTTGGTGATATGCTAGGCTGGTTGCATCAGGTATGACATGAAAGCCTTGCAGATGAATGCTTGAAGCCACTTCTGAATGCTGTTTTTCTACCATGGTTTATTTATTGATCATATATCTTCTGTATGCATGCAGGCCTTGGCATCTGAACGTGAACTTGTACTTGTATTACTTGATCCAGATGCAATTGTGGATACTGGACCAACAGCAAAGCAATTGTCCAATAACTCTGAGAATGGCTCTGGGAAGACAGAATCTGACTTGTTTGTTCTTGATAGAATTTTTGAAGGAGTATGTCGGCCATTTAAACTGAGAGTTGAACAAGTTTTACAGTCTCAACCAAGTCTGATAGTCTCCTACAAACTCAGTAATACCCTTGAATTTTACTGCTACACTGTGAGTTGTCAACCCAGTCTTTTATTCTTGATAGCGGTAATCCCATATTTTTATATGTCTTTATGACTTCTTATGGTTTTATAGATCTCAGATTTACTTGGGCGAGACACTGCACTTTGTAATACACTATGGATACTGAAAGATGCTGCTCAGAAAACATTTT
The DNA here is from genome assembly GCA_029884595.1 of Ormosia semicastrata. Lineage (NCBI taxonomy): Eukaryota > Viridiplantae > Streptophyta > Magnoliopsida > Fabales > Fabaceae > Ormosia > Ormosia semicastrata. The sequence goes on from JAQQTO010000037.1 coordinate 8,095,410, forward strand.
TTGATATTTTAAAAGGTCGAGGAGAAAAGCTTTTACGATATCCCCCACTTGTTGCTGTTGATCTTTCCCCACCACCAGCAGTGAGGGAAGGAGTATCTGTACTTCTTGAAATTATTGACAACTACAACAGCATGATGGTTCCTGCTTCAGGCCAAAAGCCTGCTTTTGATCCAGTTATATCTGCTATACTGGATCCAATAATTCAGGTATGTTTATCTGGTTCCTGCATTTGATATCATGACCGTTCTGTGTAGTCATGAAACAAAATGATATGCAATTGTGAATATTATTCTAAAATGACCTTCCTTTGTAATATATCATACGGTTACTTACATAATAATGGTAGTCTTTGAAGATCTTTGTACTCGATTTGGTAGCTATATATGACAATATGAGATGGTGCTGTGTATAGAACTGCTGCCCTTGGGTTCCTAGCTATGATGCACGGATACGGGTACGAGTATCCGGTACGATACGAGTATGGTACGAGGATACGATATTTTTAAAAAAATTAGGATACGGGTACGGTAGGATACGACATTACATATAAATGTATATATATATATAATTTCATAAAATATTAAAAAAAAAAATAAAACCATTATACAATAAAACATGTCACTTAAAATAACTCATATCTAAAGCAACTAAAATAAAAATTATTAAAACCTAAAAATTAAATCAAAAAATTAAATTAACTTGAAGATTAACAAATATATTACTAAATGTTGAAATCTTTTTTTTTATTTTATATAAGAACAATCATTTATCATTTTTTATAAGAAAAGATACTTAAATAATAATTTGCTTAGATTAATCTAACTACAAAAACACAAACAATAATATTCAACAAAAAAAAAGCATAAACAATAAATTTTATACTTTTTAATTGATAAATCTTTGAATCACTTAAAGGCAAGATAAATTAGATAAAGAAATCAAAAGGCTGCCATATCAGACAAAAGTCACTATTATCCAATGGTTAAAACAACACTTCTTGACTCAGGCTTCTTTCACCTGCTTCAAACTCCAACACCACGCACCAGAGCCATTTCAGATGCAGCGGATAGTAGCAATTGGCACGGCAAGGCAGAGAGCCGTAGAAGGAAGATGTAGAATCGCTTCAGATGGAGTCGAAAATTTATTTAAAAAAAAGGTGCGATGCGTACGTTCTATCCCGTTCAGAACGTGTACCAGCACCCGACACGTACCGGACACCGGTACGGCGGCCGAAGAGCCGTACCGGTGCTTCATAGGTTCCTAGATATTGCTATTATTTAAAACTTTTGAGAGTTTCTTCCTGGTTCTTGTGAGCTAAATTGTGCTGTTTGATAATGTTCTCACTGTTTAGTTCGCACATTGCACTAAGTTTTATGTGGTTTCCTTCCCATGTTTCCGTCCTTTCTTGTTCCAAACATGATGTTGCTTGAACTAATTTGTGCAATTTTCCTGGTTCTTGCCTGAGCATTTATTAAATCATGCTTGCATACTCCATCTGTGAACTAGTTGCTTTAGTGCTGAGCTCAATGATGTCTAAAATATCCAATTTAAAGACAGCTCTAATTGCTGGTTATTCATTTTGTGAAGTCTTCGTTTTGGCTGTATGATAGAGCACCATGACGTCGTTTGATCCATGTAGCCGACTCCACCTAGTGAGAAAAGGCTTAGTTGTTGTTGTTGTTTGTTTTGGCTGTAATTTTAATGAATAATAGGATATCATAGCTTCCCATTTGTTGCAGATGTGTGAACAAGCGGCAGAGGCACACAAGTCGAAGGGAGTTGGCCACTCATCAAGAAGGAGTAGGATGAGTTCTGACTCTGGTCAACTTACTAAATCATCAGTGGATGCAATCTTGTCAAATAGCAGCTCTGCTTCATCCTTACAGGTCCATTCTTGCTCCTTGTTTTTTAATTTTATTTTATTTTATTTTTTCTTCTCTTTTGGGTTTTACAGATATTTGCTGCTTACTAGATTTTAGGATTTTTCATTTAATGAACTTATCCTTTTGATACAAACTTTTTTTGCTAGATGATACAAACTTTAATCCTGTGCATTTCTAATCGATTATTAGTCCATAGGATCTGCAGTTATATAATATGCTTGTATGATGCCCATGTTGGTGCATGAGACCATGTTTATAAACCTTTAAAATCACTCATACAAGAAATTGAATTTAAACTTTCTCTGGAAACTAGAAACCAAAATTGAAATATTCTGTAATTTTACTGGAACTTATCTCTAAGAAATCTCATGTCATGTTGTAAATGTAAAATGATGTGGACCAACAAATAAAGTCCCATGTCCCATTGTCCTATGTTCAAATGCAAAATTTGAATAATTGTCAATGTATAATTTGGACCAGCAAATAAAATGGAAGAACTTAAACATGTGGAAACTTAACATCGTCAACCTCTGGACTTTTTTTATTGGTTCCTTGGAGAACTTTTATTCAATAGACTAGCTTTTGATTTTATGTGACATTTGCCTTGACCTATGTCATGTTGTTTTGGCAGACTAGCGAAACCCCTTCCAAGATCTTTCTCATTAACTGCTTGTGTGCTATTCAACAACCTCTATCTGGACGTGAGGTTGCTGCTGAGTATGTGAAAAGGCTTGGAGCAATGATTGGTAATCACTTGCGTGTTCTTGTTGAAAAAGAAGTTGACGCGATCTTAAGAAGATGTAATTTGTCAGAAAAGATGCCTCAGTTCCATAATTCAATCCACAAGGAGGGTGACAATGAAGTTGGGACCCCATTGGCTGAGATGGAGGACACAAGTCCAGCCATTCTTTCAGAGTGTTTGAAAGCTCTGTTTGGTCTTATTTTGGGAAGCGAAAGTTCCTTGCCTGAATTTGAGCAGATGCAGGTTCCAAGGTTGCGTTCTGAAGCTTCTATAGGGGTAGCCAGGTCACTGGCTGAAGCTTATGAGCTTATTTATATGGCAATTATGGATCCCAAGAATGGCTATCCAGACCCCAGGTCGTTGGCAAGGCATCCTCCTAATCAGATAAGAACCATATTAGGAATATGAGTTCTATTGATATGTTTTGCTCCTTCCCCTTACTCATTACATTAGTTAATTACGTAAATATCCTTTCTTTTTTTTTTGTCTCTCTCATTTGAAATTGTATTGCTATACAACAAATAGATTTTGTGATCTACTTTTTACTTTCAAGATACTAAATATTAGAACTCTATTATTGTTGCTTTTGTTGTTAATGAATTAATTATAGATTCTCGTGATTAGATTCCAGGAAATGCTTTAGAAATTTCTGTATCAAAGGTCATCTTTTAGTGTTATAAATCTCCCCTTGCTGGTTGCCTAAACAAACACGTGAGCGCGTTGTACCTCCCAGCCAATGTAGTTTTGTGCCCGGAAGACACAATTCTGATATCATTGTGGTTCAAGAGATAATCCATTTGATAAGAAAGAAGAAAGGCATAATGACAATTAGAAAAAGACCTTGAAAAGGCACATGAACAATTAGATCGGGAGGCGTTTATGGCACACCCACCTATGGTGGGTAGGTCGGTGTATGCCATACACCAAGCTCATTTATCCACTATAATCGGTTATCTGGTTTTTTTTTTAACTCTGTCATAATTAATTTTTGAACACTTATATTTTTATATCAAATAGTACATACACTTATTTTTATATATCATCTAATATCATTTATTATATATATATATTTTTTATTATTTTTTTTCACTCAATCACATCTTTCAAAAATAGAATAAACAGACTTACACCTCTTTTAAGAGATGTAAGATAATTATTTTCCTTAATTTTTAAACCCAAATATTCTTGTCATAAATATTGGATTTGGATTTTTTTGTATATAAATATTATTAATAAAAATTTGTAAGATTTTTTATATATATAATTAATCATCTATAACAAAAAAATGTATATAAATATTATCAGTTAAAATTTGTAAATTTTTTTATATATATGATTATTTGTGATAAAAAAAAAGTGGTTCAAGTTTCTTATTTATGAGTTTGAGTGTGTATATAAATATTATTAATTAAAATTTATAAGATTTATTATATGTATAACTATTTATGACAAAATAAAGAAATAAAATGTGATCTGTACTAAGTTACAGATGATCAATGATTTGATTTTATGCTAAATCAATGATTTTTATAGTTGGTGTACAGCATTCACCCACCTATGCTGGGTGTACCATAAACACCTCCGGGTTTTGTAGGGGACACCGTTTTGGAAGTTGGCCTTTTGTTGAGCTCATAATTTACTGTCTCTTCTTGCAATGTGTTTTGTGAAATGGCAGCGTTAGGAAACGCTTGTCTCCCTCTCGTGGTGTTACGAAGGGCAATCCCGTTTCCTCGTACCTTTTTATCTTATAAATGAAATGGCTTTCCTGATGCATAAACAGGTTTTTTTACCAAACTATTATTGTTAGTAAAATTATTTATTGAAATGTTATTTTTTTTAAATTATTTATCAAATTATCATTTTTTTAAACTATTTATTAAAATATCACTATTTTAAAATAATATACCAAACTGTCATCCTTTTGTCTTACGTCTGGCCAATCAGGATGCGCCAAGTAGGATGGCGTATCCACGTAGGTTGCGCCAACACGGTTGGCACAATCTACGTGGATGCACCATCCTACTTGGCGCATCTTGGTTAGCCTTAACAAGGAAAACTCCAACAAATGTGACGTAACCAGGCCACCTGCGCCACCCTTGTTGGCGCAACATGGTTATATACGTGACATTACTTCCATTTAGGTTTTATTTTTCACGACGAGAATTGAACATGAGTTGCATATGATTATCGAACATAAACCGCTTCGATAAATCTCAATTGAATCAATGTCTTTTCACATTATCACTAAAGTTATTTTATGAAATATTGTGACTGCTTAACAACAATTGTAATCAAGTTATATTAATCACTCTAAATTAGTAGACACAATCCACAAGCGAAAAATCTTTTTTTTTTCTCGTCTTTTAACTACAGAGCAATTAAGGCAATCACTCAAGAAATAGAAAAAGACAAAATAATGAATCTAGATTTAACCCTCCAACCCCTTGTGATGGATCCTAAATTAACGCATGTGACAATACCGATCCGGATTGGCTAGATTACACTTTTTAAACTGCTTGATTCTTATAATAGAACCAAATATAATTAAATGAGAAACGTCATGTTAGCACTTTCAAACAAATCAAGTGATTCACATCTTATTAGCTACACCATGCTATTATATATAAATGATTTTTGTCCATTGGGCCATACCAAAGAGCATTATATATGGTATGGTGACGTTCCGTGGAATAATTTGTTTCTAACTTCTAACATTTAGCTGCAACGAAACATTTAATATAACTTTGGATGACTTTTTTATCAAACTGCCACTGTTGACAAAATTATTTATTGAAATGCCATTTTTTTAAACTATTTATCAAATTATCACTCTTTTGAAGACAATGATAGGGATATATGTTTAAAAAATACATTATGATTGAAGTTTATTTTTCTTTTTGTTGTGTATGTTACTACACATTATGATGTATGTTGTGTATGAAGACATTATTTGAAACGTTTATTCAGTGAGTAGGATCTCAATCATCTCCCTCCTAATTTGCAATCATTTGAATTGGAGTAAAAATTTTGACAGAGTTTCCCCTAAATATTGGATTTTCCCAAAAGCACATGTACCTATTTAATTCACCAGTTACCAAGATTTTAAAAAAAAACTAAAACTGAGTGGCAAATATATTTAATCAAATAAGGGTACCAAAATCACAATAATCTATTATCAATAGTATTTTACACAAAACCACTAAATGGATGGGCCCGCATCAGAATGTGGTGGCCTGTGAGATGAATCAGAAGAAAGACCTGACTGTGATGGGTATGGTGGGTAACCTGGTGACGGGTAAGGATATGGTGGGTAACCATGCGGTGGGTAAGGATACGAGGGGTAACTCGGTGGCGGGTAAGGATATGGTGGGTAAGGGTATGGTGGGTATGGTAGGTATGGTGGGTGATATGTAGGTGGTAGCTGAGTGGGGGGTATGTAGCAGTGGTAGGAGGCTGAGTCGTGTGTTGGCTGGTAGAGTCGGAGTTCCCGGGATGTTGAAGTCGTATCCGAGTGCTCGCTAACCCTGTCCTCCGTCTACGCCGCGTTCCCTATTGACTGGACTCCTCGGGCGGCCCTGAAATGTCATATGCTGCTGGAGCTGGACACAGATGTTCCATCATAATACGGTCATGCTCCCACAATGAGTGTAGGATCTGTGTAGCAGCTTCTCGAGCGGCAGTGTCAGTAGTTGAACTGAACAAATACTTTGCAATGTCTGCTTAAGAAACATATATAATTTATGTTATTATACTGAATACAACATACATATAGACACTAACAAATTAGTAAAAAACTTATCGCATTCCCCAATAGATGCACTAGTGGGAGCCATCCAGCGTCTGGTAATTGTTTTATACTAACGCATGTACTTAGAACGCGAATTGAGGGGTGCGAGCAATGGGATTCCCCTAACTAGCTTCTCCCTTCGACTATCCCAGGTGGCTATATAAACAACATGTATAGCTGACCAATCCTCATCATGCCTACCTGCCAGTGTAACTGATCAATCAATTTTGAGGCATTCATTATTGCTTTATATTTGGCCTAATTGATGATAATTGTATCCAATATTATGTTTGTAGATGAGTTTTAGATGATTGGTCTTCATTGAGCTTAATTGTAAAAACTTCATTAATTTTTGGATTTTAACTTATTTTGACCTTTCTATCTTGTACAGGCCATATCTTGGGCTACAAATGTCATATTTGGATGATCTTGGTGTCCCCTGAAAGCTGAGACGAAGATACACAATTTTGCATCTAATGCAGTTTTTATAATTCAGCTGGATTCAGGGCAAAAATTGAGCCTCAAAGATAGGACACTGTTGCTGTCATAAAGCTTGGACCTTCCCTCACTGATTTGGGCTTAACTCTCTCAATTTAAACCCAAATAAGACAAATTATATGTCTCTGAAAAGCTTATTCAGAGGGCTACAGTTTGGGCCAGGGTTAGATTAGGAATTACAGAATAATTTTCAGTTACAAATAGGTTAAGGCAGAATACGAAAGTACACCTCTTTCTGAATCCTGATTTTTGAGTTTTACGATAGGAATCAAGAAATCTTTTTTCTCTCTTTTCATTTTCTCTATTTCGTTTTTATCTCTTCTTTGACCTGTATCTTTTCAATGGTGATGGCCATGGAAGGCTAAAGATCTAATCAATCCAAGGAATTCAATGATTGTGGTTAGAGTTTTGAGTTCTTTTGTTTATTTGTGATTTCTAATTATGTTCTTTTCTCTTCTCCTTCTTTAATTGATTTATGATTATATTTCGAAATTGAAGATAGATTTGGATTGATTAATCTGAATTTAATGGAGAATAGATCATCGATTGATAATCTATGTTAATTCAAAATTGTGTTTAATTCAATCTTAATCAAGAATTGCGATTGTGATTCTGTTTTAGTTGATTAAATTCTAAGTGATTATCTAGTTGAATTCGAATTAACAGAGTTAATTGTATAAATAATTTTACTCTCTTTGAACTATGATTTACTTTGCCACTTGATTTGAAGCCCTTGGATTGGTGTTTCTAGTTTTGAATTTATTCCTAATTACTATCGAATTTGCATTTTGTTACTTGATGAATAAAACCCCCTTCTACTTTTACTGTTTATTTTTCATCAGAGTTTAATTTAGGAATTAGATTGATAGTGTCAATTGAATTAGTTCTCTGTGGATCGACCCTTACTTACTACAACTAGTTGCAAGGTTTTTATATTTTTGGTGGAACTTGGCAACTATTTTTGATATAATTCTTAATCGTATTCCACACCACACCAAATTTTGGCGCCGTTGCCGGAGAACTAATTTTCCAATTACGCTATTGATTTGTTTCCTATTTTTACTCTATTTTTATTTTATTTTTAAATTTTGATGCTTTCTTTCGAGTGTCTTGTAGGTGTTGATGTCCATTGATCATGGATGCTTGTGAGATTTGCTTATCACCTGGACATATCACTGATTTGTGTCCCACTTTCCTAGTGGACACAAATGAGGAGGTAGAGGCAGTATGAGAATATTCTGAACCTTCCGACAACTACAACCCCTACTCCAATACATATTATCTAGAGTGGTGGGACTATCCTAACTTGAGTTATGGACAGCAGCCTTAGAATCAACCTCCAGCGTATGAATTTCCAGAATTTCAGCATTGGCAAACACCTTTCCTTCCAGGACAATAGCAAGTCCAAGATCCTTGGCAACCTGAACCTTTATTGGAGGAGCTAATAAGACAAATGGCCACTTATAACATGCAGTTCCAACAAGAAACAAAGGCCAAGTGTAATGATCTGTAAAACTCTTTGGATAAGTTAGCCACAGATCTCAGCAAGTTCCAAAGCCAAATTTCTGAAGGACTTCCCTCACAACCAGAAGAGGATGTGAAGGAAGATCCTAGTGCTGTCACATTGCACAGTGGCAAGACATTAGATGAACCCACCTCTCATTCACAAATCATTGAAAAGAAAGAAACAGAGCCTGAAGAGGTAAGTAAGGAGGGGGAAAACTCTAAGGCCCCCAAGGTAAGTATTCTTAAACCCCTTCCTAAGGTAGTGGAGAGATAGTATGATGACTTGTGTGATGAATTTTCTGATTTTATTAGTTTCAATAATTATACTCATTGCAACTCATGTACTGATTGTGATTGTGGCATGATATGTGTTGTTTGTGCTGAAATTTTTACATTCTTGAGAGCTGATGATTCTGTTTGTGCAAAAGCTAATGTTGTTGAAGGATCTATCAACAATGCTTTTGATGTAGTTGCAGGATCTAAGATACAAAGAGAAATAGAATTGCAGGCTACTGAAGAGTTTTCAGTGAAGGGAGAAGAACACCAAATGACAGGCACTGCTGAAGTGAATTTTATTTTTGGGCCATGGTCCATTAGAAACAATGCATATGAAGTTGATGAAGTGCACGTATTACTTTTCAGTGGTGAAGCCAAGGAAATTAAGGAAGGCCAATGGGATCCCGGTGGAAGCCATCATGCCTCAAGCTTAACTTGGTCATTGTACTTCAGCCAATGGGATCCTGGTGGAAGCCCCGGTGGAAGCCTTCATGTCTCAAGCTTAACTTGGTCATTATACCTCAGCCAATGGGACCCTGGTGGAAGCTCTCATGTTATTTCAAGCATAAATTGGTTATTATGCTTTCGCCAATGGGATCCTGGTGGAAATCTCTTCATCTACCGAGGTCGATCATAGGGAATTGTTATTAATTAAGGTTGATAAGGATGTTTCTTCCTTCTAAAGTAAAAGTAAGATTAATTCCTTTTTACTCTTACTTGTCCTAGATTTATTAATGATTGTTTATTGTTGAAGTTTACATTGAGGACAATGTAGAATTTAAGTGTGGGGGAGGAATTGACATTTTGTGTTCTATTTTATTTTACGTTTTCTAGTTTAAAAAAAAAAATTGTGTTTTTATTTGATTTCCAATGATGAACTTATTTACACATAAATTTTGAGATTTGTGTGTTCAATTGCGTTGCATTTTATAGGCAATTTCCTGGTTCTTGTGCAAAAATGCTAGAACTCAAGATATGAGTCAAACGCATCCAATTATTGGCTGTTGAAATTGTCCATTGTCCAATTTCTCAAAACATTTTTGAGAGAAGCTATGTTGTCAAGGTTAACTGAACTATTTATAAATTTTTTCTTTCAAGGTTATAATTTATAAATTTCTTCTCATCTTGAATTTGGCATGCTTGGTTTTGACGTTTTGATTAATGAATTGAGTTTGATAGATGTAAACTTGGTGAGATTTTGAGCCTTTTGATGGATGGATTTAGCATTTATGCCATTTCTTCTTTCTTGTTGTGATTTTCACTCATGTCATATTAATCACTCTAGAACTTGCTTTGATTTTTTTTTTTTTTGCTACATTTTCACTTGCATACATGAACATGATTGAGGCATTCTTTTGTGATTAACTACTTTGGCCAAATAGTCAACTTTGCATTATTTCCCTTTGATTAACCCATTGAGCCTATTTGCCTATTCTTTGTTTTAGCTCATTATATGCCTTATGTGAAAAACTATGATTTTACCTTACCTTAGGGAATGGGAGAGCATTGGTTCATTTTCATTGGAGGAGCTCTTTTACTTGCATGTGGTTAATAGGATAAGTGTGGGGGTTGTGCAAGTTGATGTGTAATATGCAAGGTGTTGGTGAAAAAAAATTGCGAAGAAAAAGAAAAAAAAATTCAAGAAAGGTTATAAAACACTTGTTGAAAAAAGAAAGAAAAAGGAAAGGAATATGTAAAGAGAATGTACATTATATAGATTTGAGGGTATAAAAATTTTATGTTTATCAATTGAGTTCCTCCCCAATGTTCTTTTATTCTCTTGGGTGCTCATCTCACCATATCTATATTATTTCCATCCCTTACCTTAGCCCCATTATAACCTTAAACAAAGTCCTCTTGATTTGTATGTGCATGTATTTGAGTAGTGGAGAAGTAGAAGATAAGCAAGCTTATGGTAGTGCATTTTTCATGGGTTGAATTGAGTGAAATACTTATCTTGTAAACACTTGAGAGATTGAGAGTGTATCTTGTGAGGATTTATCATTCTTAATTCATGTTTTTCAATTTGAAGATACCTTGCATGTTAGTTTGAGGTGTAAAGAATTGTTCTCTCTTAAATGTTATGATCCCTTGAATCTTTTCTTACTCTTTTTGCATACTTGAATGTCGTTGAAATTTGAGTCTTTTAGAGTTTTTAGTTTATGAGTTTTTACTTTTCTTGCATTCTTGCATTTGTTTTTCTTTATTCCCTAGTTTTGGTCTCTTGTATTTTGCTCCTGAGAATTATGAAGAGTGCAAAAGTTCAAGTGTGGGGGAATTTGATCAATCAATTTTGAGGCATTCATTATTGCTTTATATTTGGCCTAATTGATGATAATTGTATCCAATATTATGTTTGTAGATGAGTTTTAGATGATTGGTCTTCATTGAGCTTAATTGTAAAAACTTCATTAATTTTCGGATTTTAACTTATTTTGACCTTTCTGTCTTGTACAGGCCATATCTTGGGCTACAAATGTCATATTTGGATGATCTTGGTGTCCCCTGAAAGCTAAGACAAAGACACACAATTTTGCATTTAATGCAGTTTTTCTAATTCAGCTGGATTCAGGGCGAAAATTGAGCCTCAAAGTTAGGACACTGTTGCTGTCATAAAGCTTGGACTTTTCCTCACTGATTTGGGCTTAACTCTCTCAATTTAAACCCAAATAAGACAAATTATATGTCTCTGAAAAGCTTATTCAGAGGGCTGCAGTTTGGGCCAGGGTTAAATTAGGAATTACAGAATAATTTTCAGTTACAAATAGGTTAAGGCAGAATACGAAAGTACACCTCTTTCTGAATCCTGATTTTTGAGTTTTACGATAGGAATCAAGAAACCTTTTTTTTCTCTTTTCATTTTCTCTATTTCGTTTTTATCTCTTCTTTGATTTGTATCTTTTCAATGGTGATGACCATGGAAGGCTAAAGATCCAATCAATCCAAGGAATTCAATGATTGTGGTTAGAGTTTTGAGTTCTTTTGTTTATTTGTGATTTCTAATTATGTTCTTTCCTCTTCTCCTTCTTTAATTGATTTATGATTATATTTCGAAATTGAAGATAGATTTGGATTGATTAATCTGAATTTAATGGAGAATAGATCATTGATTGATAATCTATGTTAATTCGAAATTGTGTTTAATTCAATCTTAATCAAGAATTGCGATTGTGATTCTGTTTTAGTTGATTAAATTCTAGGTGATTATCTAGTTGAATTTGAATTAACAGAGTTAATTGCATAAATAATTTTACTCTCTTTGAGCTATGATTTGCTTTGCCACTTGATTTGAAGCCCTTGGATTGGTGTTTCTAGTTTTGAATTTATTTCTAATTACTATCGAATTTGTATTTTGTTACTTGATGAATAAAACCCCTTTTAAAATTATTCAAAATGTATTAATTTTTTTGTTTATTTTTCATCAGAGTTTAATTTAGGAATTAGATTGATAGTGTCAATTGAATTAGTTCTCTGTGGATCGACCCTTGCTTACTACAACTGGTTGCAAGGTTTTTATATTTTTGGTGGAACTTGGCAACTATTTTTGATATAATTCTTAATCGTATTCCACACCACACCAAAGAAGGAGAAGAGTGTTGCCACAACATTGATTGATCAGTAACTGAATGCAAACTGTCAATCTGGAACGGTCGCCGTGGTATGGGCTGGTCAAGACCGAACTGGCGCATCACGCGGTCAGGCTGGTGCCACTCAATAATGTGGAAACATATGAAAAGGACCACGCGTAAATGCTATGTCCCTACATGAAAGTTCACACTTTAAAATGGCTTTGGTTTCAGTCCAAAAAAACAAAAATGTGCCTCAGATTTTACCTCCAAAAGGTGTTTGTTCCACCTCATATAATCATCCAGTTTGTATAGTTTTGGCGATAATATACATAAGGTAAAATGTAAAACAATTAAGCCTAATTGAACCTTAATCGTTCTTTAGTGAGAGGAAGAATCGATAATATATCAATCACAATATCACTTTAAGACTTTATGCTTTGCCACCTATTTGGTAAATGAAAGTACTATATGTGTAAGTTATAAATATTAACAAAGTATGTCAACAAAGTAATGTAAAAAAATTATATGAAATAGAAACTTACTCCCATCCTAAGGGACGTAATTGACCACAATCAGCACCGTAAAATACATCAGGTTCAACATGGTTTGATTTAGTGTGAGATTTGGGCAAGCAAGCCAAGGGAATTTATAAACTTCATGCCCAATACTACAATAAGATGCATGCCCCTCCGATCTCGCGTGCGTTGTAGTCCGTAACTTTACAAAACTCTCTATATAAGTACGCCACGAGACATTCTTTTGCGAACCCCAACCTTGCATTATATGTCCCCAAGCCTATTCTTTGTTTTAGCTCATTATATGCCATGTGATTTTCCCTCAGAAAGTCCTCCAACAATGAAAGGAACATCATGTGGTTAATAGGGTGCACAAACAAGGTGTTGGTGCGAAGAATGGAAAAATTCAAGAAAGGGCATAAGAAACCCCCAAGCAACCGAATATGTAATATCGTGCACGCATCTCACCATATTGCACGTACTCATCATCATCATCCTCGGTGAGTGGAGAAGTAGAAGACACTTATGGTAGTGCCATGGGTTGTATGTCATGTCAATGTGTGCCCCAATTTGAAGATACCTTGCATGAGCGAGGGAGTCTCATCAAGACCTAATAACTGAACACATAGATTGAGCCAATCAGTTCTATGGGTAAGTTTTTCTTTATTCCTAGTTTTAGTCTCTTGTATTTTGCTGGAGTGCGTCAATAGGAAGACCTGATATTATACCGATATCCTCCAATGTAATGGTGCACTCTTCAATAGGCATGTGAAATGTATGGGTCTCTGGGCGCCATCTCTCAACCAACGCAGAGATCAAGGAGGGATCAATGCTGCAATAGCCCATATGGGCGAAAAACCCAAAGAAGCTTGTCATAAAGCTTGGACTTTCCCTCAGTTGTAGATAATAAGAATTATATGCTGAAAAGCTTATTCAGAGGGCTGGGGCCCCATATGTTTCATCTTTTGAGCACGTCTAACACGTAGGTGCGGTCCTCACGTCCTTGCCATATATGCTGAGAAACATGGTACTCTTACAACTCCAAAATCGAGCCGTCCTCTGGTCCGAGGTTTACACGGAATGTCATCTGTCAGCTGTATGCTAAACAATAACAACAATTACTATCACAATATGGAAACAATCGCAAAATATGATGTGACCATATGATTACTATACTAAAATATAATATGGAAGAAATGAAGTCAACACTGATAATCAACTAACATATATTAATAGCATTCGAATACAACATAATAGTTAGTGATACAAAATAATACAACTCCCAAATACACATAATTGCTAATATAAGATTCTGAAAAATGAAAATATGTCCTAACTATTACTAGATGGCCCTACTCCATTGTTCGTCGAGGAACTACTCTTACTGGCACGACATGTGCGAGAATTATGTCCAGGTTGATGACATTTTGTACACGTCTGTCCTGGCCCTGCTTTGCGCCAATCCATCTCATTCTTGAGTCGGGTTAATTTTGATCGACTTTTAGATCTAAGCAATGCACGATCTGGCACCAAAGTTGTGTCAGGACCTACAGGCCACCATGGTTCAGCCCGAACTGGTTCAAAATCAAACTCGTAAGCTCTGTAAATGCTCTGCATCCTGTAAACCATATGCACAAATCAGAATGAGTCAATTGCCACAGAAGTACACATAGCAATCGCATGAGAGCATGGATAATGCAATGCTTGAAATACCCTACAGTCACACCGGCCTTCTTCCAGGTTTAAAGTATATGAAAGTCCACCCTATTGTGTTACAGGGTTAAATGCCTCCTCAACCATGGACCTTGTGTTCTCTCTATTGTATCGGCGAACTTGGTGATACGGAAGAATTAGCGCGAGGGCCCCCATATGCCTGCCTTTGCCAGGTTAAGTCCTTGCCATATATGTTTGGCATCTTTGTATTAGGCAGAGGTTTAATAGGATAAGCTAACAATACAATACATTATAACTTTATTAGTTGTTTGGTGTAAATATGGAAGAAATGAATTGATAATCAACTAACATGTATAAGCGAATTATCCATTAAATACCCTCTATATACATTAAAATGAGGGTAATTTAATCAAGCCTTGGATTAGTGGGATTAGGCACGATTGGGTTTTGATGTATAAAGTGTTATAAAAATTTTTCCATTATAATTTTAAACACTTTGATATTCCCAACCATTACGTATTAGTAAATGCTACTGCATCCTGTAAATCTTATACAATCGAATGAGTCTTATACTATCAGGTCTTATACTATCATACCTAATACTATCAGGTCTTATCATATCATACCTTGTGTTCTCTCATTGTATCGGCGAACTTGGTGTGAACGGCCTTTGCCTAACTCAAATTGCTTCAATAAATCATCACTCCATTCCTGCCCAAATATCATCAATTTTGAATTTGCCTCGTCTTTTCGATTGACAAAGTATTCTACTAACTTCGTATATGTCAATTGAACCAATGCAGTTATAGGCAGATTTCTGCTACCCTTCAACACTCCGTTGATGCACTCTGACAAATTGGTAGGCATATGACCGAATCTGTGGCCACCATCATATGTCAAACTCCATTTTTCTTTTGGAATTCCACTAATCTAATTTGCCATCTCCATTGTAACTGTTAGCTTCTCTAGTATAACATCAAACTTTATTGCAATTAGTTCATACCCTGATACAACAAATGAATTAGGTTGGTATTAGAACATAACTATTATTATCATATATTAGATTACAAGTTGAAAACTGGAGTTAAAATTAAGTACCTGTGTTAATCAACCATCTCTTCAACTCTTTATTCTGGAATTTGGAGTTAAAATTAGAACCAATGTGTCGTATATAGAACACATGATAAGCATTTGGCAGCTGCCATCCAAGATTTTCATTTGCCACTGATTGTAAGATGCATTTGTATCGATCATAAATCAAACACAAGCCCTCCTGTTGTGTGACATGTAATCTCAGGTGGGCTAAGAACCAACTCCAAGCATCCTTGGTCTCCCCCTCCACAATGGCAAATGCAATTGGCAGAGGTTTTCTATCTCCATCTTCAGTTGTTGCAATTAACAACTTATGACGGTATTTGCCATACAATTGAGTGGCATCAATTTGAACAATGGGCTTAGAATATTGGAAGCCAGCAACACATAGTCTAAATGTCCAGAATAATCAACGAAATACTCTTTTCGAACGATCAAGTCGGTTATTGACAAAACATTCCTCGTCTTGCAACTCCACCACTGTGCCTTCCATGTCTCTTCTCATGGCTACTAGCCATCTGGGCAACATCTCGTAAGATTTGTCCCAATCCCCAAAAACATTCACAATAGCCAGTTGTTTTGCCTTCCAAGTTTTTCGATATAAAACTTGGTAACCGAATTGGCTTCGAATCCGTTCAACAATTAAGGACACAGATGCATCGGGTTTTGTTCTAACTAACTCCAAAATATAAGAGTAGATCATATGACTATCCAACTTCCAGTGATCTAATGACATAGTTGGGTTTACGCAACTGTGAGATCCATTATATTTTGTAATATGCCACGTATTCGACTTCTTGCTTTGTATGGCTCTAACTCTCCAATTACAACCTTCGTCAAAGCTAGGACACTTAGCAGTAAGTCTTCGTAAATCATAATCTTCAATTTTGTACTCTTGATGCCTGTGAATCGAATATTGTTTGAGGGCCAACTTCACGACATCTTTTGATGGAAATTGCAAGCCAACATAGAATTCATCATTGATGCTCCAAGTCTCACGACTATCTAATTCAGGCAAGTTATCAGGATTACTCAATGCATCCCAGTTGATTTGAGAAAACTGAGGGCATGGTGGCACAAACACGCATTCAGGTCCTCGATGCATAAACATGGATTGAGGAGCAACCGACAATGGAACTTGTAAATTTTCTTCGGCATCAAAGTTTTCTGTCTCTATGTCAGTGTCTGAATCATCGCCCTCAGCTACTTGTTCTTCGTCTTCACTTGTCTCCCATACTGCATCTCTGACAAGTAGGTTATCAGCTTCAACCATTGCACCACCAATAACAATCATATTGCATGTCTCAACTTGATTAGAAGGACCGACTTGAACTTCGATTTCACCAGGAGCTTTAACATACTCTTCCTGCTCACTTGTTTCTACCTCAACATACAACTCCATCGAGGCCATGTTCAGAGTTTGACAGAAGGAATCTATCATATACTTTACATCATCATTGTCTTCTATTAGAAGACCTACCCATCTCCACGGATTGAAGCATTGCGGACACCGATAGACAACCTTTGACACATGTTGGTTTGCTTGAAGCCTCAACTTTGAATGGATCTTATTTTTCAACTCATCCAAAGTCATATTGGCTGTGATCACAATAGGCCTAGGAGGAGGACCTTGATACATGACACCCTCTTCACCATCATACATTGTCCCATTGAAGTAAATGTGCACATTCAGCGATTTTGTCATGTTAATTCCACTTCTGAACAATAACAATTCAACACATATGTATTCAATATATTAAAAATCAATTACAATATTAATTGGACATATAACAATGAATTTATATTATTTTATGTATAAAAAACTTCCTAAACTCGGTTCATTTGAATTAAGCTACATTTACTAATTTAAAACATGTCACGTAGTAAAAAAAAATATATATCTTATTCGATTACGTACAAAATAATAATTCATACAATTCAGACAACATGTCATATCACTCCATTATTTATTAGATAATGAAGATATTAATATATAATTAACCCTAACATAATATATAATAACATTCATTTATAATTAACACTAACATAATAAAGATTTTAAACAAATAATAACTACAATATTTAAACATTGAAAGAGATACTTACATATAAGAAATACGATCTGAATTTGATCACAGATAGAGATTCAGATACCACTTCTAGTAAGAATTGAGTTCGTTTAGAGAGTTCAGAGCGTTTAGAGAGAAGAAATTTGTAGAAAGATAGTGAGAATTAAGGAAATGAAAGCAATGTCACAGATGGGGGAGGGGGGCCTATATATATCAATGTTGCACCAACAAGGGTGGCGTAGGTGACTTGGTTACGCCACCATTGTTAGAGTTTTCCTTGTCAAGGCCAACCAAGATGCGCCAAGTAAGATGACGCATCCTGGTTGGCTAAAAAATATTAAAAAATATCACGTACGATAAAAAAGTGACAGTTTGGTATATTATTTTAAAATAGTGACAATTTGAAAAATAATTTAAAAAATAATAATTTAATAAATAATTTAAAAAAATAATATTTCGATAAATAATTTTGTCAATAGTAATAGTTTAGTAAAAAAATCTCATAAACATGCTGTGAACATAGACTTGTTTTGTTCACAGAAGGTTCCATAGCGTTTGCCTTCTCCTAGACAAATAATCTTGGTAAATACCTTATTGTTCCTATTATTGTGGAAACCTTGATATTCCTTTCCTATTATCCTAGTTGAACCTTTGTCCTCAAATGTTTGGAGGGGAATATGTCATACACGGGTCATTTTACAAGAGAATATAAGATTTGGAGAATAATATTTATCTAAATTGAGTTTACTTTTAAAATAAGTAAATATGTATCTACTCTTAACTTATTTATTGGATTGAGATCTTAATTCATTTTATCAAATTAAGAGTAGATACATTTTTATTTATTTATTTTAGAGATAAATTTATTCTAAAAGAGTCTTATCTATGATTTGGTATCACTTTTAAGTTTCAATTTACATAATTACTTGATATAATCACTTGAAAACAAGAGATAACTTTAAATTGAAAAAAAAAAACCAAGGGGTGAAGTTAAGGAGTTAAAAGGTTTATGGAAGAGTGAATTAAAATATTTTTAAAGCCAACGAGGGTTAGTTCTACGGATAGGATCAAATAGGCTTAATAAAAAGATCTTGGTTATAAATTAGAATTCATGTTCGTGTTATACGTGTTTTAAAATTTTTTATAGCTTTATAGGTGCAAGTGACCCCACTCCCAGCAACCTGCATCCACTCAGGAAGAGGGTAAGCGTTCCTTCAAACCTACATTTTAGTTCATATGGGCGTGTTGTTCTTCACTTAATAACCAATTATTTGTGTGTAATCATCTTGGACTTTGTGAGTCAATGGTAGATTGATGGGGACTATGGCCAGCACAAGTATGTAGTTGAAATTTGATGGCCTCCTCCATCCATTAAGGTGAACTAACTAGTGCTTCCTCAACTACATTTTTATCAAACACTAGAAACGGCTTCAAATTCACTCAACTATATATACCAATTAAGATTAGCTTCTTTCAACTCTAAACAATAGCACAAACAAGTTCTTCAATTAGTTAAAGGAACTCATCCCTGATCTTTCAAAAATGGTTGCTTCAAATCATTATATCATCCTTTGTATGCTAGTGGCAATTTTATTGTCAAGCCCCAGAATAGGCCTAGCAGGTCGTCACCTCCTGGAGACACCAGCAGCACCACCCCCAGCATTGACACTTCCTACCCTCCCACCACTCCCTAAGGCCACATTGCCCCCTTTGCCATCTCAGCCAAATTTCCCTAACCCCACACTCCCACCATTGCCTAACAGCCCATTACCAACTCTGCCAAAACTCACATTGCCACCATTACCAAGCACCCAGATTCCCCCTCAGCCAATATTGCCACCACTACCAAGCACCCAAATCCCATCTCAGTTCCCCAACACATTGCCACCATTGCCCACCTTCTCTTTGCCAACTCCATTGCCAAGCACTTTGCCAAATCCAACCTTGCCAACAGCACCCAAGGTGATACTGCCTCCTTTGCCAACCATTCCAACAGTTCCTCTTCTCTCCCCACCCCCATCAAACTGAGTAACCTGTGATGGAGTAGCTTGATTGCCTTCAACTGTTCCTCCATGCGTTTGAAGATCTTGCCATGCTGCGTTTGCTTATTGTTCGATAACAGATCCTGCTTTGGCCCTATGAAAGTGTCCTTAGTGATTATTTGTTTCAATCCCGTGCTTCTTTTAGAGTCATTCTTTAATGATCATGAGTGTATTATATTGATGGTTTCTTTGTGTATTTCTTCTTACCAATATTTATAATTTTATATGATTGGTATTTGGTTGTATTAATCGAGTTGACTTGAACACTAATGGTGATAATTGAAATATATGCATAGATAGGCATATAGATAATAAGGTCAAGATAAAAGGAAATAAAATAGGCACATTTAAACAAAAAAAAAATAGGGATATTTGGGAAAGCCAATTAGAGAATCTGCTTTCAGCACCTCAATTACAAATATCGGGTGCAAAACCAGACATCAAGATGAATTTTTTTTAAGAAGAAGATAATTATGAGATCAGTTTCGTGGAGAATCACTGTAACAAGTGAAAATAATATTTTCCTTTTTTATTAAAAGAAAATTAGGTGGGCCCTTAACCTGGAGATTGCTTCAAAGTTTCATAAAAACTTAAAGCCTTGTTATTCTTGAATAATAGTTTTAAATCATGTTTGATATGAAAGTTGGGCATTTTTAATATACACACTGTAAAGGAGGATGTATGATATATCAAATCCATCTTAATCATTGATTATATTGAAAAATATATCAATGATTATGATTAACGATTTGTAACCTATAATACTGTTCAACGTCTTGGAAAATTTATTATTCACACCAAAAAATTTACTGTTTATGTCGGAAAAAATATTGTTCATATCGAGTTATTGTTTACATAGTTATTATTTTATTTTTAAGTTACATAATTATATAAAAAATTATCATTAAATAATACTAGTTAAAACTATACTAATCTTTATATTTTTTTATAAATAATTGTGCATATTAAAAATTTTATAAATTTTATTGTGTGTAAATATTACCGTTAAAATTTGTAGAGTTTTCAAGTATATACAATTATTTATGAAAAAATATAAGGATAAATATAATTTTAATCGATATTATTTTTACTTGTATTATTTATAAAGTTTCAATTTTTTTAAGTTATATAACTATATAAATATTATCGTTAAAATTTATAAGATTTTTTAATAGTAATAATTTAAATTTTTTTAATATGTATATTTATTTATGAAAAAATATAAAAATTTATTGATATAATTTTAACTGGTATTATTTACAAAATTATATAATTTTAAAATATGTGAACAGTAATCAACAGAGGTGGGTGGTGGTCGGTGGCGGTATGGCAGAGTTGACCACTGGTGCCGTGCCAACCTCCATCCAGTAGTGTGTGACTGATGAAAAAAAAATAGGCTTAAAAAAAGATATACAACCTGTAAAAATAATATCTATTATTGCAAATAAAAGTTTGAGTGTCACGATACATCTAAACTTGGTAGGGTGCATAGTAGCACCAGCTATAAAATTAATGTTTGTTAAATATTATTGAATTTTTTTTAATTTCATGAATAAGAAATTATTTTATATTTTTTTATTAAAAACTAATTAAATAAAAACTCATTTTTTTATTTTTTTATTTGATTACCAAACACATAAAACTTTAAAACCAACTATATAGTAAATATTCGTTATATAATTTTTGAAGGCTGCCAAGCACCTCTAAAACTTTCTTATTCATCTTTTCCCGTTTTAATTTTATCTTAAATTTTAAAAATAAAAATACACAAAAAATTAATAAACACTATATAAATTAAATTTTGGTGCATTATTATCCACACACAAATTTAACTTAGGTTAATTTAAATTAGATTTTAAGTCGATGAGGACAATGAAGCTTGATATGACTAAAAAAATCAAGTTGTACATTTCAGAACATTTAAATTTATATAATTATTATTAGTCATAAAAATTTATATAATTCGAGTAAAAAAATTATATAATTAATTAATTAATTAACTTGAACTTGAATAATTGTAAAGAACTCTTTCCATTTAATAATTTTTGTCGTTTAAAGTTTTTATACAAAAATTTACAAATTATTAAATATTTTTAATTTTTAAAAATAATTATATTTGACTAAATTATTCTCATATTTTATTAGTTTTTTTTAATTCATGAAAATTTCAAAAAATAAATAATACTTTCTTAATTTTTAAATTAACAAATAAAATAAAATAAAAATCATTTTCTAAAAGAAAAGATATTTTAAGAAAGGAAGTATCTTTTCATTTCACAAACACCCAAAGCAGAAACAGACAGGGAATTACCCGAACCGGGGAAACAATTTCGACCTTGTTCGCTCTTTTGGTTTTGGACAATGTGTTAAGGTTAATCATGATCATCATCAATCATTGTGAATTCGTGATTTTTAACAAATACCACTTCGTGTCGTATCACAGAAAAAATATCAGAAAAACACAAAAGTACGACCGCATTCATTGTTTGCTTCATTTCATTTCCCTACAACCACACGACATTGTTTTATTTAGATGTTCTTATCTATACGTCTCTCCATTTTTTGATTATATTAAGCTCAACCTAAGACCAGTCACGTTCCACACAACAGATAAGATAAGAGCTCAGTCAACCCAGAAAATTGATCAAAAATCAAAATCAAGCACAGCTGAGCCTAAAGCTCAAACCTCTTTTTGTTTTTTTGGTTTTTTCAATTCGTCTGTGCCTTTCAAACAAAGCATCAAATTTGGTGTTACATTCATTCTCCCATCACTGTCTCATCGAACCAACCATTTTTCCAACCACCCCATTTTTCTCTCTCTCTCTCTCTGTGACTGTGTGTGTGGGAGTCCCAGAGAGCAAGATAGTGCTTTGTAATGGCAGCAGCTTCAGGATCAGTGGCAGTATCATCAGTGGGGGGTGACGTATGGAAGGCCCATTTGGCCATGGCAATGGTGCAGCTATTCAATGGTGGCTACCATGTCATCACCAAAGTGGCACTTAATGTTGGCGTCAACCAATTAGTCTTCTGTGTCTTCCGGGATCTCCTTGCCCTTGCCATCCTTGCTCCCCTTGCTTATATCCGTGAAAAGTATGCTCCTTTTCCCCTTTATCTCCCTTGCGTATAAAAATGCACCCTTTTGTTCTTGGCACCTTGCCTTCAACTTTCACGATGTTTTCTTTGATTCCCCTTTTAAAAAGTTTTAGTTTTATGGATTAATTTCCATTCTCCTTTTTCCCTTTTTTTTGTGGTTTACGGTTCTAGCTTCTAGAATACTTTAACCAGTTGGAATTGGATGCTTAAACACCTTTTTTTTTCACATGTCCCAATTCACAATTTGGATACCGCCCCATTTGTGCATGTTACACCTAAGAGGAGGTGGGTTAATGTTAATTTAATCTATGTTTACGACTTTACGTGAGTCACGTGCTACTGTAGTGTTCTTATCGATGCACTTAACACAGTGTATATGATTGGTTATGTGTTATACTATCGTTTCTATGACCTACACTTTTTTAACCATTGAAGTTTGGATTGTAGGGTAATCCTAATTGTATGAAAATGTACACTTATGTTTATTGATATCTGGAGCTTTCTTCCTGCAAATTTAGAGCACGCTCAATATTTAACTAACATCATATAGCTTATACTTTTTGACATTAGTTTGAGGTAATTAATTATCATCTAAAATCTGGTTCTAAAAATGTTAACACTTGATTGTCGCTAATGGTTCCAGACCTCCTCCAGTATTATCATATGTGATGAGGATGACTGCTAATTTTGTTGTTGGCTGCATAAATTGTACCTGCTTTTAACAGTGCTACAGATTCAAACTTTAGAAGTTAAATTTTGACTTGCAACTTTTTTGTGTCTTATCATATTCTTCACTTTATTTCTAATATATGGGGTATCTTAATCATACTATGTTGGCTGTAGACGGACACGACCACCCATTACTAAGAACCTCCTGATATCATTCTTCTTTCTTGGATTAACTGGGTAAGGTTCTTGATAATAGTCACTTATTTCCAATTGCCATTATATATGAATGATACAGTGTTTTATTGATGCATATGGTATTTTTGCTTCTTGATTCATGATCAGGATATTTGGCAACCAGCTTTTGTTTCTTATTGGTTTAAGCTATACTAATCCAACTTATGCTGCTGCCATACAGCCAGCCATTCCAGTCTTTACATTTCTGTTGGCTATAATGATGGGGTCAGTTTCACTCTAATGATTTATCAATTTCTACTTGCATATTTTATGTTATATATATGGATATATATTATTAAGTAATCTTTTTCCAAAACACATACACACAAATGCACACTCTTAATTGTAGTGCAGAAATGTTTACATTAATAAACTTATTCAGAGACACCAGGACATACAGTAACGTGTACCTTAATAAACTTATTCGTGCAGTACTGAAAGAGTGAACTTGCTCAAATATGAGGGTCTGGCAAAGGTTGGAGGAACTCTTTTCTGTGTTTCTGGTGCCATATTGATGGTTTTGTATCGTGGTCCAGCTTTAATAGATTATACTGAAATTGACCGAGTAGCACAAAGTGAAATAAGTGCCAGAGGTCAGCCAGAGCCTACTGGATGGTCAATCCGTGGTTTACTGGATCTTGGGTTAGACCATTTTCATGTTGGGGTTCTATGCTTAATAGGGAACTGCATGTGCATGGCTGCTTTTCTAGCCATTCAGGTATGTATCTTTTTGTTATATCCATTAAATGACTGTTGAGTACAGCATTAAGGAAAAAAAAATAGTGATCAGTGTCACTTCTTGCCTCTATTACCCATTAACTAAGCCCCAGCTTCTATGTGCTATACACCTGGGAGGCTGGGATGACTCTAATAGGTTCTTACTTATGAGGAACTATCCTTTTCACATAAATCCCGATGATAGGGATCTTGTGACTCCAAGCTCTTTTCACGTTTCTTATGATTCAGATAAAAGAGTGTGGACTTTGGATAGTTATAGTTCCTTCTATTGTAAACACTTCTTTCATGTCCTAATTTGTTCTATGAACAGGGTTCACTTCCCTATAGCTAATTTCCTTCACCACATTTAGGTTCTCTATAAGGCTAAGGCCTTTGCTAGGCCTGTGGTTCTCAATGAATTGATATAAATTATCTGCTGCCAGTTTGGGGGCCTATCAAGGTTTGGTCCCCTAACTTTTTTGGTCAAGTGTTTCTAGAATTAGGAAAAACATAATTGCTTGTTCTTCACAATCCCTTTGTGTGTGGAATTTGCAGATTTCAGGGATTACTGGATCCACCCATAATCTATTGTATTGAGGAGTAGTGTATTGTTTTCCATTTTTTTTTTATGAATTTGAAATAAATGTGAAATTCTTTGAGTTGTGCTTAGTTTGCAATATTATAACATCTTTGGATGAAAGGAATGACTACATTCATTGACTTCCCACTTCACTTGCTTTGTTATGACTGTTTTTAATATGGTGTGATGTAGAGTATTATCAGTATGAGTGTATGGTGGGTTTTCCTACGCCTTTTTGTTTGCCTATATTTTTTATTTTGAGAGTAAGGAACAATCAGGTTTCTTCTCTTGCAATATCCATAATCTGTAACTAATAGCCCATTTGTAATATGGAGATTTTATTTTATCCCCAAGTTTCGTGACGGTTGGTGAAAAATGCAAGTACTTTTTATTGATTGTTAAACCAATATCCTAGTTGGCTTCACTAGAAACTAGAAACAGGGATAAAATGTAACTGATTTGGAGACTCTTCACTTTATTTTTCCGAAGGACCCAATAGAGCATCCAGCAGTTAAGCTGTGGATGTCTAGTTGACTGGCAGGTGGTTTTGTAGGTTTCAAATCCTTTGGATAAGTTAGTTTGTCTGGTGGTTAGCATGTCTTCTAACATGTCTCCCTAACTTGAATGTATTGATACAACAACCAACCAAACCTTATCTCACAAGGCGGGGTTGGCTACATGGATCAATTGACATCATTGGGCTCTATCAACAACCATTTTTTTTTTCTTAAAGTAGAACCATTTACAGCAAGGTCTTTTCTAATGATTTCCCCTTAAGTTTTCTTAGGTTTTCCTCTAGCCCTTTTAATTGGGCTATTTTTCATTTGATGTACTTCTCTAGTAGGAGCCTCTATTGGTCTTCTTCTAACATGACGAAACCACCTTTGGCGAGTTGGAAGTGAAGGGAAGGGGGTTAAATGATGACAAACAAGGGAGAAGTTACGAAGAAACCTTCCTTTTTTCCTCTCCCCCCCCCCCACTCCATTCCCCTCCATCCAAACACACTCTTAATATAGTCACACACTTTGATACTGAACGACTTCCCAATGCTTTCATACTTGTTATCACATTAAATGACTTAATGCCAGAAGCACCACTCTTAACATTAGGTCATTCCGAATCTCTTTATTGATCAGATTAGTTGTGCTCACTCCTCAATTTTTGTGAACCAATTTATTGTGATCTTAGGTTCTTCTATATGCAAAATTGTTGGTGTGTTTAATTTATTGCCATTAATTTTTTTCAGGCACCAGTGTTAAAGAAGTATCCCGCAAACCTATCTGTCACAGCGGGTTCATACTTCTTTGGAGCTGTACTGATGGTGACAGTGTCGTTGTTCATGACTAATGAGTCAACGGATTGGAGTTTGACACCATCAGAAATACTTGCCGTTATTTATGGTGTGAGTCACTAGAATTTTAAATCAATCCACAGTCTCATGAACCCTCATTAGTTATTGTTAATCATTTTGTTACATTTTACTTCATGGAATTATTTGAATTGTCTTCTAAACTTGGCCCTGTTCATTGTTTGCATTGTTTCATTCAACACATCAGATGTCAATTATTGAATGTTTGGTAAAGGAATGCATTCTCATGTAATGAAGTGGGAGTCAATGTTGTGATGGTCCTACTTTGTTGATCAAGGTGCTCCAAGTTCTTGGGCACTGCTATTATGGAAGTTGGGAAAAATGTGGAAGAAAAGTTTGTTCTTGGAAGTGGTTTTACAAGTTTTCCTTATTTTTGGTTTTTTTAACTTCGGATTTAATTTTCATCCACTGTTAGTGTAAAAAGTTTTGTCTATACGTAAACCATATGGTGCCACCTGTTTAAAAAACTGTTAAAAGGTTTACTGGAGGTAAAAAACCTTTGTTACTATAATGATGTTGAACTTTATTGTTTATTGATAAAGTAAAGAGTTACTTTGATAGTGGATTATGTTTAACCTCTTCAAGTTTTGTTTCTAATTTCAATACTGAACTTGTTTCTGTTGTAATTCGTCATGCTTATTGTAAAATCTTGTTGCATTTAATGATTGACAAGAATATTTAACTTTACTTCATAACTACTCCTCTATGTTTGTTTTACTTTCACTATTGTTAAGGCATTTCAAATATTTGTTTGTATATTATATTTTGGTAATCCATATCATGAACCTTAGTTCTTGAAATCTTGTGCAGTTGACAATGGCTTTGACGTGATTCAATACATCACAAATAACATGGCATCATTCAAATATAATTGTGAAGTTACTTTATGCTATTTTGTATATGTGACCTGAATTTGAAATTTTAGTTTTTGAGTCTTTGTTGATTTACTAACAAGTAGCTATTGATAAAAGAAGAAAAGCAAAGAACAAATCCGTTGGGATTAGATGAAACCAAATGTTTGCGTTGCATCTGGTGACTATAGTTCTATTTTGCTAATGATTTTTAAGCCACTGTTATGCCTGGCAGGTTTTTTTTTAGCAAAATCCACAAAGCCACTAAACAAGTTTTTGTAAAGCATTTACACCCATAAGACATGTTTACTTCTAGCGACCAAGCTGTTGTGACCCATCTCATAGGCCGCCTTTTTGTTACCTAAACAACTAGGCAATGCCTTATTGCCAAAAGCCACAAAACTATTTCTACATGGGAGCAGCAATAGTTGAGAATAAGTTGGGATCTTGCTGGTGTGGTTCAGTTATTTGTTCTGTTTGGTGAAGCAAGAGTGTTAAATGGAGAGCAAAAATGATTTTTCAGGTCCTGAAGTCAAAGAGGACGTCAATATGTCATTGAAAATTGTATAATATGCTCTAAGGTGGAGAATAAAGGAATGAAACTACTGGGGTAAAGCAATGAGGGTTTTTTTTTATAAAGATGAAAGGATTGCAATTTGCAAGTATTTATGTTCTTTCAGATATTATAATAGATTATTTTGGTGGATTTTTAACATCTAGATTTTGACAAATATTTTCCTTGTTTGTTCAGGGAATTATTGCATCTGCCCTTAACTATGGACTCATTACATGGTGCAACAAGATATTGGGGCCAGCTTTGGTTGCCCTTTACAATCCACTTCAACCTGGGTTTTCTGCCCTCCTGTCCCAAATTTTCCTTGGAAGTCCAATTTACTTGGGAAGGTATAGCTCGTAGTACTTCCAGTTACTGATGCATTTTAATCTAACTTGACTAGGTGGCTACAAACCTACACACCAACTGCTAAGAATAAGACATAGCAAAAAAATAAAAAAAACCGCAATCCACCACTTCATTTTTCAAAACAATTTTACTAGTTAAGACTTAATGAAGCTCCCCCCTTTCTATAGCATCCTGAAGTGGTATTTTGAAATTATTTTATTTTGAAGTTTCTTATTTTTTTTTTGCATGTGACAAAAGTATCATAGGGGGATCTTTTATCATTGCCGGTCTATATACGGTTACTTGGGCATCTTATAGAGAAAGACAGGCAACTATTGGAGTTACTCCTCATGGCTCTCGGGTCTCTGAACCACTTATTCATGAAAAGAGTGCATACCAGAAAGGTCACATTTTTTCGGGGTCCTCCAGCGTATCCCCAAAGTCATTGGATTAAGGAAATGAATTATGGAATACCTTGTAAAAATTGGTTACTGCTATCATTTTAATAGGTAAACCTGTATTTGATCATGTCTATGTGGAATGTTATTTCGGGACAAACTGTCAATGTTGTCCTGTTAAAATTATATCTGAATTTTGAAATGCTATTGTATATCTTAGTTCAAAGCTATATCTGAATTTTGAAATGCAATTTGGTGTTCCCTCACTAGCTAAATATTTCCTCTGAAATTTGATGATTATAAGTGGTGGTAATTTTAACCTAAAGAATATAAAAATCTCTTAGGTTTTGTTTGGAATGAATAAAAATGAGAAATGATTTGATTTGATTTAGAAATTAAATTTTGTATTTGGAACTTAAAAAAAAAGATTTGAATTGATTTAGAAATTAAATTTTATGTTTGAAATTTATTAAAATGAAAATTAATTTAATTTAATTTTATTATTTTATATTTTAATCTTTATTAAAGGTAGTTAGAGATAATTACTAAAAGTAAAATTGTCTATTCATTTTAAATTAAATTAAATTAAATCATATCAAATTTAATAAAATTAAAAAAAAAAATGAAAATCATGAAATTTTAAAAATTAAATTATTTTTTATTTTTTAATATTTTAAACACAAAATTTAATTAAATTTAATTATAAAACAAATTATTTCTTTTTTTTTTCCCAATACTTCACACTTGAGTGACACTTATTTTTTCCCATTAAAAAAGAGTTACAATCTCCCCTCTCCTCTTGTAACTGGAGTTAGAATAGTACTTGCACCAACTTGCTTCCTGATCATAATCTTTGTAGTTGGCCATCTTCTGTAAATCTTTTTGGCCTCTAGCTATATTTTCTATCCCTTCTCTTCCTGGAATGGCGTTACCCCTATTATTTTTCGTTGAATTAATATTAACTCAAAAAAAAGTGTGCTTAAAGCGAGGAAAGAGGGAGAGTGAAAATGACATAAGAAGGAAAAAAAAAATTTAATTACGTGATATTGTAATTGATAAAATAAATTACGTGATACTTAATAAGTTAATAGAGACACTGAACAATGAAAATAAAATATATAACTTTTTCAACTGCCTTTCTTTACTTATACTTAAAGAAAGTATGCAACTATTTGTAAAATTTTCGACTTGTCAATTTTCCACAAATGTCACTACTTTTTCCTAAGATGCCTATCCTACTCTATACTAAGCAAACCTAAACCAATTTATGTAACTTTAAATTCACAAATTGTACATACTATGATATATAAGTAGTTCGATTTTAATTTAAGCATCTCACCTCACTTATAATATTTTCTGCCAAATTCAAATATAATTACTATTCATAACTATGCCCAAGTTAGTATACAATCAATAATTCATTGGCCCTATGGATGAAGAAGAGGCAAAAATGTTTTTGTTTTTATGTGAAAGGCGAAAAAACACTTCTTTTTTCCCCCTATTTATTTATTAACTAAAAGAAAGATAATCCAATAGGGACATTTGGAAAGAAACGGCAAAAAAATGGTCATTTTCCTCGTTTCATTCTCTTCCATTTCACTTCTCTTTTCTCTTCAAGCTCTAACACTCCCATCGCAAACCCTTCCAATCCAACCAACTGGGTATTCTCTCCACGGCCAAAAGACATGGCCTTTGGCAAAATCGCGGGAGTTATATCCAACAACAACCACCTCC
This sequence comes from Ormosia semicastrata, assembly GCA_029884595.1. Classification (NCBI taxonomy): domain Eukaryota; kingdom Viridiplantae; phylum Streptophyta; class Magnoliopsida; order Fabales; family Fabaceae; genus Ormosia; species Ormosia semicastrata. The sequence continues at coordinate 8,125,609 of JAQQTO010000037.1, forward strand.
GAATCTCTTTCTGGGTAAAAAAAGTAATGTTTTGACTTCACAAACACCCAAAGCAGAAAGGGACAGAGAGATTTAAACCGAACTGGGGGTCAACATTTTCGACGGTTAAAAAGGTCTGGACAATCATCATTGATCATTGTCAATTCGTTATTTTTTTTATAAATATTAGGTTGCATCACATCCAAAAACAAAATAATAATAATAATAACAATAATAAAATAATATTCCACTTTGTCTGATTCTCTTTCCCACAATCACTTGACATTATTTTAGATGTTCTTATCTATAATTTTCTTCTCCATTTGAATGATTATATTAAGCACAACCCACAAGCAATCATGGTCCACCCAACACAACAGAATGGAGCTCCTCAACCCAGAAAAATTGATCAAAATCAAGCACCACTGAGCCTAAAGCTCGAAACTTTTTTTCCTTGTCGTTTCGTCTGTGCCTTTCAAACCAACCATCAGATTTTCCATCCCTGTCTCAACGAACCAACCATATTTACCAACCACCCAATTTTCCCACTCCCTCTCTCTTTCTGTGTGTGTGTGTGCGGGAGTCCCAGAGGGCAAGATAGTGGGTTGTAATGGCAGCAGCTTCAGGATCAGTAGCAGTATCAGTATCAGTGGGGAGTGGTGACACATGGAAGGCCCATTTGGGCATGGCGCTGGTGCAGCTATTCTATGGGGGCTACCATGTCATCACCACAGTGGCCCTTAATGTTGGGATCAACCAACTTGTCTTCTGCGTCTTCCGGGATCTCATTGCCCTCTCTATCCTTGCTCCCCTTGCTTATTTCCATGAAAAGTATGCTCTTTTTTCCACCCATTTCTTTTCAACCATTAGCGATTGTGCTATATTTCATAAGCTATAAAAAAATACCCTTTTGTTTTTAACTTATTTTTTGTTCATCCGTTTGATGCAATTGAATGATACGGTACACCTTAGAATATAGAAATGATTCCAGGTTAGCAGAGCCTTCAGCTTTTACAATCTGTTCTTTGATTCCCCTTTTAAAAAGTTTCAATTTTGTGGTTGTATTTTTTTCGTGCCATAAATAATTAGTTTCCACTTGGTTCCAGAAGACTTTAACCAGTTGGATTGGATGCTTAAACACCTTTTTACATGAGCCATGTGCGGCTATGGTTTTCTTCAGTGTATATGATTGGTACAATTTTCTGATCATTGGAATCTGAGTTGTTGTAGGGTAATCATAATTGTATGAGAATATACACTTACGTTTATTGATCTCTTGAGATTTCTTCCTGCTAATCTAGAGCATCCCGGTATTTAACTTATATCAAATGGATTATCCTTTTGGGACATTAGTTTGAGGTAATTAATTATCATCTAAAATCTGGTTCTAGAAATGTTCTACTTATGCTTGATTGTTGCTAATGGTTCCAAACTGCTAATCTGGCTTGTCATATACAAGGATGAGATGACTGCTAATTTTGATTGTTTGCAGCATAGGTTATACCTGCTTTGCACATTTAACCGTGCAACACATTCAAGTTTTGGAAGTGAAATTTTAACTTAGAACTTTTCTGTGCCTTCTTATGATATTCTTCACTTTATTTCTAATGTGAGTATACTAATCATTCCATGTTGGCTGTAGATGGACACGACCACCCATTACTAAAAACCTACTGATGTCATTCTTCTTGCTTGGATTAACTGGGTAAGGTTCTTGATATAGTCAATTATTTCCTATTTCTTATATATGAATGATAATGTCTTATTAATGCATCTGGTATTTTTGCTTCTTAATTCATCATCAGGATATTTGGCAACCAGCTTTTGTTTGTTCTTGGTTTAAGCTATACTAATCCAACTTATGCTGCTGCCATACAGCCAGCAATTCCAGCCTTTACATTTCTGTTTACTGTAATGATGGGGTCAGTTTCACTCTTATCAATTTCTACTTGAGTGTTTTATCTATCTATTTCATCTTTTTCTAGAACTCAGACACAAATGCACATTCTTAATTTTAGTACAGAAATATTTGTGGAAAACTGTGTTGTTAGTTTAGGACGGTGGACTGTGGCATCCTTGACGGACGGTGGATGGTGGCATCCTTGATGGACGGTGGACAGTAGCCCTGATGGACGGTGGACGGTGGCCTCTTGTTCTCACGTTTTCACGTTTTTTGTAGACATTATTTTTAGTGCTTTATTGTTACTTATTTTCTAGGCTTGATTACCTTGTTTTCTAAGGCCTACTTTAATGTATAGCTCCTTATCTATATTACCTTGTAAATATTCATATTAAGCATAAATATACAATTTTCATATTCTTCAAATTCTGAGATGGTATTAGAGCAGTTCTTCTTGGGATCGCCTTTGTTTCTCCTTTACTCTGAAACCTCTACGTTTGTACTCTGTGTTTGGCCTTCATTGCCGACGATACCAGCCTTCATCAAACCTTCATTGTACACGATACCAACCTTCTTCGGGCCTTCATTACCGACGATACCAGCCTTCATCACTGGATATTTCTGTTCGAAATACTTGAGGCCTTAATTGCCTAGAGAGTAAAGATATGGAGGATATTCTATCTCAACAGTATGGAGGGTCACAAGGTGCATCAACTTCACAAGAACTGGGCACTCTCAACCAAGAAGAGATTGAGAGGGTGAGATCACTCATTAGCAACCTTGAGAAGCCTTCAGGTACTTGTTCTTCGGCATATTTAGGTAAGTTTCCTCTTTCAATTAGACTAAGCGCCTTGGGTACAACCTTTACCAATTCCTAGATTTTAGACTTAGGAGCCATAGACCATATGACCAACACCCCCAAAATATTTTCCACCTATTCCCCATGCCCAAGTAGTAAGAAAATATCCATAGCTGATGGTTCCTTTACCATTGTAGCCGGTGTAGGAGATGTCCAACTAAGTCCCTTAGTGACCTTAAAAAATGTTGTTCATGTCCCTAAACTATCTACAAATCTGGTTTCTGTTTAGAAATTAACTAAAGATTTATCTTGCAATGTGATTTTTTATAATGATTATTGTGTTTTTCAGGACAAAGATTCAGGAAGATGATTGGACGTGCTAGGGAATAGGATGACCTCTACCTGCTTGAAACACTAGGTCAATTAAACAGGACCAAGGGCAGACTTGGACTTCCATATTCTTTTACCTCAAAACTTCTTTCAACCAATAAAGACAAAATTTGGCTTGGTCACCGCAGACTTGGACATCCATCCTTTATTATTGTTAAGAGTTTTTTTCCCTCTTTGTTTAAAGGTCTTGATGTTGAACATTTTCATTGTGATGTATGTGAACTTGCCAAACATAAGCGTGTAACCTTTCCAATTAGTAATACAAGAAGTTTTGTTCCTTTTTCTCTCATCCACAGTGATGTTTGGGGTCCCTTTTCTATTCCTAATGTCTCTGGGGCAAGATGGTTTGTGTCTTTCATTGATGATTGTACTCGTTTTACTTGAATTTTTTTGCTCAATCATAAGTCTGATATTAGTACTGTTCTCTCAAATTTCTATTCCATGATTAAAAATCAGTTTGGGGAGAGTATTAAGCGATTCAGGTCCGATAATGCTAGGTACTATTTCAATCAAACTCTTACGCATTTTTTCCAAAAAGAAGGAATAATACATGAGTCATTTTGTGTTCATACCTCACAACAAAATGGGCTAGCAGAGCGGAAAAACGGTCACCTTCTTGAAGAAACCCGAGCCTTACTGTTCTAGAGAAATGTCCCCAAGTCCTTTTGGGGGGAAGCTGTTCTAACAACTACTCATCTTATAAATTGCTTGCCCACTAGAGTCCTAGGATTCAAGAATATGTCCTCTCCACTTTCTATCCTGATCTACACACTACCAATAATCTTGTTCCTAATATTTTTGGATGTGTCCTTTGTCCATGTTTATAGTCAAAACAAGGGAAAACTTGATCCGCGGGCTCTAAAATGTGTCTTTGTGGGCTATTCTTTGACCCAGAAAGGGTACAAGTGTTATCACCCTCCATCTAGAAAATTCTGTCTCCATGGATGTTACATTCAGTGAAGAAGAGCCTTATTTTACCCATCCTTATCTTCAGGGGAAGAAGTCAATAAGGGAAGATAAGGAAGATTTTTTGCTTGACTTGTCCTTACTTCCTGTGTCTAACGGGCCTTCTCCTGACCTTCCTAGCCCTAATCCTCCTCCTGAAATCACTGTTGAACCTGTGCCCGAAACCATTCCCGATCTTGTACAACCTATGTCCAAAACCATTCCTGACCTAGTAGCAGAGTCTGCTCTTGAGAATGTGAGGTATGGCAAAGGCAAGGTGTTTACAAGAAGGAAGATGGTTGTTCCTGAACCTGTGCAGGCCCAAGAGTCCAACTCAGAGCCTTTGAATGAGGTAATAGTTTCTAACCCTGCATTGTAAGATGAAATTGAATTTAATGTGGATAGTGATGACCAAAATCTTCCTATAGCCATTAGAAAAAGGAACTAGAGAGTGCACAAAACAGCCACTATACCCGCTTGCACACTTCTTGTCATTTGAGAAATTCTCACTATCCCATAAAGCCTTCCTTGTGAGCCTAAATACCATTACCATCCCTACCACCCTACCCGAGGCTTTGTCCAATGAAAAATGGAAACAAGCCATGAATGAGGAGATGAAGGCATTGGAAAAGAATAAAATCTGGGAGCTAGTGCAGTTATCGGCGAGGAAGAAAATTGTAGACTGTAAATGGGTGTATACTGTGAAATATAGAGCAGATGGGTCTATAGAGCGGTATAAGGCACGATTGGTAGCCAAAAGGTATACCTAAACTTATGGAATTGATTACTAGGAGACTTTTGCACCAACTGCAAAGATGAACACAGTTCGAGTATTATTGGCATTGGCAGCTAATTATGGTTGGGATTTACAGCAGTTTGATGTCAAGAACGCTTTCATGCGTGGAGATCTAGAAGAAGAAATCTACATGGAGGTTCCACCGGGATATGGGAAGAATTTGCATACTAATATTGTGTGTAAGTTGAAAAATACCTTGTATGGCCTCGAGCAATCACCACGAGCGTGGTTTGGAAGGTTTGCTAGAATTATGTTGGCTATGAGGTACAAACAAAGCCAAGGGGATCACACATTGTTTACTAAAACACTCTCCTTCAGGGAGAGTTATAACTCTCTTGGTGTATGTTGATGACATAATAGTGATAGGAGATGATTCTAAGAAGAAACAGATTCTGAGTCAATGCTTAGCTAAGGAGTTGGAAATTAAAGCATTAGGAAGGTTGAAATACTTTCTTGGAATTGAGGTTGCTCATTCTAGGCAGGGTATATTTATCTCCCAACAAAAGTATGTTATAGATCTCCTAAAAGAAACAGGCTAGACAGCATGCAAACTAGCAAGTACCCATATGGATCCTAATATGAAACTTGGGCAAGCAGAGGAAGATGCTGTAGTTGATAGAGAAATGTATTAGTGTTTGGTGGGAAGACTTATTTATCTATCCCACACACGACCGGACATAGCATATGTAGTAAGTGTGATTAGTCAATTCATATATAGTCCGAAAGAACCTCACTTGTGAGCAGCATATCGAGTATTACAGTATCTTAAAGGAACACCAGGAAAAAGCATTTTATTTAAGAGAAATGGAGGTGTGTACTTGAGGTATACACTTATGTTGACTATGCTGGATCACCAATGGATAGAAGATCAACCACAAGATATTGCACTTTTCTTGGAGGAAATTTGGTGACTTGGAGGAGTAAAAAACAAAATGTGGTAGCACGATCTAGTGTGGAGGCAAAATTCAGAGCTATGACACAAGGTGTGTGTGAACTACTATGGTTAAAGATTATTCTTGAAGATTGATCAAGTGGGATGGACCAATGAGACTTTATTGTGATAATAAGTCTGCAATTAGCATAGTTCATAATCCAATACAACATGATCGAACAAAACATATTGAGGTTGACGAACATTTTATCAAAGAAAAATTAGAGAGTGGTTTAATTTGTACACCCTATGTGTCTACACCTATGAAGCAAGACGGCTCTCGGCCGCCGTCGGGGTGTCCGTCTGTCTTAGGAAACGGAAACGCGTATGGATCGCCGGAAAACGTACAGAAAGCTCTCTCTCTCTCTTTTTTTTTTTTCGGACACGTTCTGAAACGTTCCGAAACGTCCCAAAACGGTAAAAAATACGTAAATAGTCGGTGAATCAAATCAATCCGAAAATTTCGAGATTTTTTTGGGATTTAACTTATCAAATAGATTCAGCTTATTTAACTCACCTTAACCCTATATTTTGAGTCGAAAAACACCCATCCACCCATGGTTTTCTAGATCTGCATGCCTCCTTCTCCGATCTCGCGATCGTAACTTTTCCTAGGTGAGTCTCCAACCTCCATCTCAGACCTCTGCGTGCTTGTGTCCGTGAAGCTCATCTCGTCTCTCCCCGGTGGAAGCTCTCTCGGTCTCTCGGTGGAAGCTCTCTCGGACTTTCACTCTTAGTATTTCGGTGCTCTGTTTCCTCGTCATTCGTCAAACGGGGACTTCGCCGTTTGCACTAGATTCGAGTAAAAGCGATGGCTTTTAAGTTTTAAGCCACTTATTATAACATATCGATATATATATCTAGTTACGTTTTGTTTTATAACTTAATATTAAATTTTTTACTTTTTCAAATTTCACTGTTTCACAGTCAACACACGTGAAGCTTGCGTGAAGCTTGCTGTTTCACGTTTTGCACGTTTTGATGTTTTATCATCATTCTTTTTGGTTATATATATATATATATATATATAACTTTTTTAAATGTTTACACGTATAATATATAATATATATAATTTTAATCGAAAAGTTTTTTGTAATTAAAAACTTTCAAGTTTATTAACTAGCAATATAATTGTGATTGCAAAACTTTTAAGTTTTTAATTAATTTAATGTTTTAGAATTAATTTTTAAAAATTTTATCGATTATTTTTTTTAGTGATAATTTTTAATATTTAAAAATTTTATGATTGATAAATTTTAATATGTGACTTTAATTTTATCATATTTATTAATTTTATGAATTATAATTTTTGGATTTAATTTTTAGTTTCTAACAAATTTTTATTTTTATTTTTTAGATCAAAATGTCTCGAGCCTAATAGTAGTTCTAACAACATAATTAGTAAATTTGTTGTTGATGATAAGCAAAAAACAAACTACTCCTCTTTGGGCTTATGTCATAAGAGATGAAGTCCCCTGCTCCTGGGGTGGTGGAAATAGAGGATGGGTATGTAACTTTTGTCAGAACCATTATTATGGTTCATATACTAGAGTCAAGGCCCACTTGCTTAGACTTACTGGTGTTGGAATTGATAGATGTCCAAAGATGAATGACGAATACTTAGCTGAAATTCAAAAAGTTGTTGAGTGTGCTGAAGAATCAAGAAAACCAAGAAATGTTCCCCTTCCTCCTACATTTATTATTGACTCATTTCAACAATCATCACAATCTGTGTTAGGAAATAAAAGAATAGGTAACCCTTTAGATAAAGCTTTCAATGCTGGAGCTAGAGAGCAACTTAAGTCTGAAATTGCTAGGATGTTTTATTCTGCCGGTTTGCCCTTCAATCTTGCGCGCAATCCTTATTACATTAGTTCATATCAGTTCTTTATCGCAAATAATAGTGCATTCTTTGGTTTTATTCCTCCTGGTTACAATTCTCTAAGAACTACATTGTTACAAAGGGAAAGGGCAAATGTTGAGAAACTACTTGAACCAATCAAAGGGACTTGGAGTGAAAAGGGAATAAGTATAGTAACTGATGGATGGCTGATGCGCAAAGGAGGCCACTGATTAATTTTATGGCCGCTTCAGATGGAGGTCCTATATTTTTAAAGGCCATTGATGGTTCTAAGGAGATAAAAGATAAGAATTACATAGCAGGGCTAATGAAATCCACTGTTGAAGAGGTTGGACCCAAAAAAATTGTCCAAATTATCACTGATAATGCCCCTGTGTGTAAGGCAGCTGGACTTCTTATTGAAAATGACTATCCTCATATTTTTTGGACTCCTTGCGTGGTGCACACACTCAATCTTGCTTTGAAAAATATATGTGCGGCTAGAAACACAGAGAAGAATGAGGTCGTTTATGAGGAATGTCATTGGATCACTTTGGTTAGTGATGATGCTATGTTTATTAGAAATTTTATCATGAACCATTCTATGAGGCTTACCATATTTAATGAGTTTGTGACTTTAAAACTACTTTCTATTGAGACTAGGTTTGCTTCCACAATAGTCATGTTAAAAAGACTAAGGCTCATCAAACATGGTCTCCAAAATATGGTTATTAGTGAGAAGTGGAACACCTATAGGGAGGATGATGTTGGAAAGGCAACACATGTGAAAGCAATGATTCTTGATGATTCTTGGTGGGACAAGGTGGATTATATTCTTTCTTTCACGAGACCTATTTGTGATATGCTTCGATTGTGTGATACTGATAAGCCTACGCTTCACTTAATTTATGATATGTGGGACTCAATGATTGAGCAAGTGAAGACTATAATATTCTACCATGAAAGGGTCGAAGAAGGAGGTACATCATCCTTCTATAGTGTTGTTTATCAAATTCTTATTGATCGGTGGACAAAAAGTTGCACACCCTTGCATTGCTTAGCACATTCACTAAATCCTAGGTAAATTCGAATGATTCATTTTTAATTTTATTTTTTTAAAATTAAGTTGTTGCATTTATGGTATTAATATTAGTTAAATTTTCTTTTTTATTAAATAGGTATTATAGTCAACAATGGCTTCAACAAGGACCAAATAGAGTTCCTCCACATAGAGATCATGAGATTTCTATTGAGAGACATAAGTGTTTAAGAAGATATTTTCTTGATCGATGAAAGAAGAGAGGTAACAAGAGAGTTTTCTAAATTCTCGGAGAGTTAGCAATTTGGCCTTCAAGATTCTTTAGCGGATAGAGCTCTTTTGGAGCCAAAAGAATGGTGGATAACTTATGGTTTCGGAGCCTCATTACTCCAAGGCATTGCTTTGAAGCTTCTTGGACAACCGAGCTCATCATCATGTTGTGAACGGAATTGGAGCACCTACTCTTTCATTCACTCCATGAAGAGAAACAAGATTAATCCTAAAAGGGTGAAGATTTAGTATATGTACATACAAATCTTCGTCTTTTTGTCTAGGAAGAGCGAAAAGTATAATAGTGGAGAGAGTAAAATGTGGGATCTTCTTGCTGGAGATGAATGGGTGCCGTTTGATGGTCTGAAAGCCTTGAGGTTGCATCATTATCACTTGATAAACCAGAGTTAGAAAAGCAGTTATTATCCGTGGATAATGAATAGTTTAATTTTCGACAATGAATTTAATATTTAATAAAACTATTTATTTTGTACTTTTGATTTTTTATGATTTATCTGTTGATACTTAATACTTTAAGTTATTTAAAATGACATATTTTATGATTTTTTTATATATATGTTATGTCGTATCCTGTCGTACCCGTATCCTATTTTTTAAGAAATTGCCGTACTCCCGTACCATACCCGTATCGTACCGGATACTCGTACCCGTATCCGTGCATCATAGGTCTACACAATGTCAGCTTACTGATGTACTTACCAAAGGGTTGAGCTATCCAGTATTTTAGACGATTGTATCCAAGCTGGGAATGGAGAATGCATATTCACCAGCTTGAGGGGGAGTGTGGAAAACCGTGTTGTTAGTTTAGGACGGTGGCATCCTTGATGGCCAGTGGACAGTGGACGATGGCCTTCTTGTTGGACTGTGGACGCCTCTTGTTCCCACGTTTTTTGTAGACATTATTTTTAGTGTTTTATTGTTGCTCATTTTCTAGGCTTGATTAGCTTGTTTTTTAAGGTCTAGTTTAATGTACAGCTCCCTATATATATATATTACCTTGTAAATATTCAGATTAAGCAGAAATATACAGTTTTCATATTCTTCAAATTCTAAGAATATTTACATTAATAAACTTATTCAGATACACCAGGACATATAGTAACGCAAACCTTGATAAACTTATTCATGCAGTACAGAAAAAGTGAACCTGCTCAGATATGAAGGCCTAGCAAAGGTTGGAGGAACTCTTATCTGTGTTTCTGGTGCCATATTGATGGCTTTGTATCGTGGTCCAGCTTTGATAGGATATAGAGAAATGGACCATGTAGCACAAAGTGAAATAAGTGCCAGAGGTCAGCCAGAGCCTTCTAGATGGTTTATCAGTGGTTTACAGGATCTTGGATTAGACCATTTTCATCTAGGGGTTATGTGCTTGATAGGGAACTGCATGTGCATGGCTGCTTTTCTAGCCATTCAGGTATGTATCTTTTTGTTATATCCATTAAATGACAGTTGATTATAGCATTAAGGGTACAAATAGTGATCAGTGTCACTTCTTGCCTCTATTACCCATTTACTAAGCCCCAGCTTCTATGTGTTATACACCTGGGAGGATGGGATGACTCTAATAGCTCTTACTTATTAGGACTTATACTTTTCACATAAATCCTGATGATAGGGAACTTGTGATACTCTTGTCACTTTTCGACATTCCCAGTTCTTTTCACGTCTCTTATGATTCAGATAAACGAGTGTGGACTTTGGATGGTTATAGTTCCTTCTACTGTAAACACTTCTTTCATGTCCTAATCCATTTCATGAACAGGTTTCACTTCCCTATAGCTAATTTACTTTGGAATATTGAGGTTTTCTATAGGGCTTAGGCTTTTGCTTGGCCTATGGTTTTCAATAGAATTGATACAGATTATCTGCTGCCTGTTTGGGGGCCTATCAAGGTTTGGTCCCTTAATTTTTTGGTCAATTGTTTCCAGAATTAAGAAAAACACAATTGCTTGTTCTTCACAATTCCTTTGTGTGGAATTTGGAGATTTTATTGAGCACTGGATCTATCATAAACTGTTTATTGAGAAGTTGTGTCCTGTTTTCTTTTTTATGAATTTGAAATAAATGTGAAATTCTTTGGAGTGGCGCTTAGTTTGCAGTTTTATAGCATCTTTGGTCGAAGGGAATGACTACATTCATTGAAGATGAATTCTTCCCTCTTCATTGCTTAATGTCTGTTTTTATATGGTGTATTGGTGGTGTATCACCGTCGGGGGATTCTCTAATGAATTTTTAAAGGGATTGGAAATCTGTATTACACTGATGATGTTTCTCATATAGGAAAAAAATAGTAATGATAGATGGGATAAGATTATTATCACTGTGAGTGTTTGGTGGGTTTTCCTACACCTTTTTGTTTACCTAATTTTCTTTAGAAGAGTAAATTTCTTCTCTTGAGATCTCCATTATCTATAACTTATACCCATCTGTAATATGGACTTATGGAAAATTTTATTTTATCCCTAAGTTTCGTGACGCCTGTTGGTGAAAAATGCAAGTACTTTTTATCATTTGTTAAACCAATATCCTTGTTGGCTTGACAAGAAACAGGGATAAAATGTGACTGATTTGGACTACTCACTTTATTTTTCTGAAGATCACAAGAGAGCATCCAGCAGTTAAGCTGTGGATGTCTAGTTGACTGGCAGGTGGTTTTGTAGGTTTCAAATCCTTTGGACAAGTTAGCTTGTCTGGTGGTTGGCATGTCTTCTAATTTGTCTCCTAACTTGAATGTATTGATACAGCAACAACCAAGCTATATCCCACTAAGTGGCATCCGTTACATGGATCAATCGACGTCATTGGGTTCTATCAAAAACCTTTTTTTTTTTTTTAAGTAGAACCATTTACATCAAGGTCTTGTTTAATGGTTTCTCCTTAAGTCTTCTTAGGTCTTCTTCTGCCCCTTTTAATCGGACTATTTTCCATTTGATCCACTTTTCTAATAGGAACCTCTTTTGATATTCTTCTAACATGACCAAACCACCTTAGGCGTTGGAATTTAAGGGAAGGATAGGTTAAATAACAACTTTCTATTCCCTTGGTTATATGTTTCAAATTAGATACTTGTCCTTCAAAAATCCCCCCAAATTAGGGTAAAAAATTGGTGGTCTGGGCAGGTCAGTTGTAATATCTTGATTTATCTACCCTAAAATAAAAAATCCTCCCAAACAAGGTAGAAGTTACAAAGAAACCTTCCTGTTTTCCTCTTCCCTTCCCCCGCCCAAAAAAAAAATAAAAAATTCCCCTTCATCCAAACACACTCATTATAAAACTCATGCACTTTGATATTGGACGACTTCCCAATGCTTTCATACTTGTTATCACATTAAATGACTTATTGCCAGAAGCACCGATCTTAACATTTGATCATTCCAAATCTCTTCATTGATCAGATTAGTTGTGCTCACTCCTCAACTTTTGTGAACCAATTTATTGTGATCTTAGGTTCTTTTATATGCAAAATTTTTGGCATGTTTGATTTATTGCCATGAATTATTTTCAGGCACCAGTATTAAAAAAGTATCCCGCCAACCTATCTGTCACAGCGTATTCATACTTCTTTGGAGCTGTACTGATGGTGACAGTTTCGTTATTCATGACTAATGAGTCAACCGACTGGATTTTGACGCAGTCTGAAATTCTTGCCGTTATTTATGCTGTGAGTCACTAGAATTTTTTAAATGAATCTCCAATCTCATGAACACTCGTTAGTTATTGCTGTCTGCTGATCATTTGGTCCATTTTACTCCATGGAACTATTTGAGCTGTCTTCTAAACCTGGCCCCTGTTCATTGTTTGCATTGTTTCATTCAACACATCAGATGTCAGCTATTGAGTGTTTGGTCAAGGAAAGCATTCTCACTTAATGAAGTGGGAGTCAATGTTGTGAATTTGTGATGGTCCTACTTTGTTGATGAAGGTGCTCCAAGTCTTGGGGCACTGGTATCATGGATGTTGGGAAAATGTGGAAGAAATGATTGTTCTTGCATGTGGTTTTACAAGTTTTCCTTGGTTTTGGGTTTTAACTTTGGATTTAATTTTGATCCACCATTAGTGCAAGAAGTTTTATTTATTTGTAAACCATATGGTGCCACCTATTTAAAAAACTGTTAAAAGGTTTTACTGGAAGTGAAAAACCTTTGTTACTATAATGATGTGGCACTTTATTGGTTATTGATAGTGTCAAGAGTTTTACATTGAAGTGGATTATATTTAAACTCTTCAACTTTTGTTTCTAATTTCAATACTGAACCTGTTTCTGTGGTACTGGTAACTCATCTACTACCTTCAGAAGAAAACAGTTATCGTCCTTATTCTAAAATCTTGTTGCATTTAATGATTGGCAAGAATATTTAACTTCATATATATTATATATATATATGAAGTTAACTATTTTATAAAGCAGTTCAAATATTTGGCTCTGATGTTAACTGATGTTAACTCGTATATTGTATTTTGCTAATTTGTATCTCATAAACCTTAGTTCTTGACATCTTGTGCCGGTGATAATGGCTCTGACGTGATAAATCGCGAATATCATGCCATCATTCAAGTATAATTATAAAAATTACTTTATGCTATTTTGTAAATCTGATCTAAATTTGAAATTTTGGTTCTTGAGTCTGTTGATTTACTAACATGTAGTTGTTAATAAAAAAAGAAAAGCAAAGAACAAATCCGTTGAGATCAGATGAAACCAAATGTTTGCATTGCATGTGGCGACTATAGTTCTGTTTTGCTAATGATTTTTACCTGGCAGTTTTAAAAAAATCCACAAAATCACTAAACAAGTTTCTGCAAAGCATTTACGTCCATAAGACATGTTCAAGTTTACTTCTAGCAACCAAGCTAGTGTGACCCATCTCATTTGTATGAACTATAGTCTACCGTTTTGTTACCTAAGCAACTAAACTTTGCATTGGCCTTGTTGGCAAAAGCCACAACTATTTCTACATGGGAGCAGCAATAGTTGAGAATAAGATGGGATTTTGCTAGTATTGTTCAGTGATTTGTTCTGTCAGGTGAAGCAGGAGTGTTAAATGGAGGGCAAAATTGACTTGCAGTCTTGAACAGAAGTCAAAGAGGACATCAATATGTCATTGAAAATTGTATTTAGGTAATATGCCCTAAGGTGGTGAACGAAGGAAAGAAAACTACAGGGGTAAAGCAATGAGGGTTTTTTTGTTTTTTAAATCTTTTTTAAGGATGAAAGGATTGAAAGTATCTATGTTATTACAGATATTTTAATAGATTTATCTTGTAATAGATTATTTTGGTGGAACTTTAACATTTAGATTTTGACAAATATTTTCCTTGTTTGTTCAGGGAACTGTTGCATCTGCCGTTAATTATGGACTCATGACATGGTGCAACAAGATCTTGGGGCCAGCTTTGGTTGCCCTTTATTATCCACTTCAACCTGGGTTTTCAGCCCTCCTGTCCCAAATTTTCCTTGGAAGTCCAATTTACTTGGGAAGGTATAGCTCCTATTACTTCCAGTTATTGATGCATTATAACTTGACTAAGTAGCTACAAACCTACTCTCTAACTGCCAAGACGTACCCAAAAAAAAAAAGAAGCAATCCACCACTTCATTTTTCAAAACAATTTTACTAGTTAGAACTTAATAAAATAAGATGTCTTATCTAGTTGAACCTAATGAAGTTTCCCCTCTTTCCTATAACATCCAGAGATGGCATTGTGAAATTATTTTATTTTGAAGTTTGATCATTCTTATTTTTTATCCATGGCAACAGTATCCTAGGGGGATCTTTTATCATTGTCGGTTTATATACGGTTACTTGGGCATCTTATAGAGAAAGACAGGCAACTATTGGAGTTACTCCTCATGGCTCTTGGGTCTCTGAACCACTTATTCATGAAAAGAGTGCATTCCAGAAAGGTCACATTTTTTCGGGGTCCTCCAGCGTATCCCCAAAGTCATTGGATTAACCGATTTAGGAAACGCATTATGGAATGCCTTGTAAAAATTGGTTACTGTCAATGTTGTTTTTGATCGTGTCTATGTGGAATGTTATTTCAGGACAAACTGTCAATGTTGTCCTGTTTAAAATTGTATCTGAATTTTGAAATGCAATGTTATATCTGAATTTTGAGACCAATTTTAAAATGTGATTTTATATCTTAGTACGAAATCTGAATTTTCAAATGCAATTTAGTACGAAAACTTAGTATATATTTCCTCTGAAATGTGATGAATATAATTGGTCTGATAATTTTATTCCTAGAGAATATAAGAATCTCTTATGAGTTAGGACTTCAGACTTATTTTTTCTATTAAAAAGAGTTACAATCTCCGCTATCCTCTTTTGTAACTGGAGACTGTTTGCAGACTACTTAGAAGGACCAACTTACTTCCACATCATAATCTCTGTAATTGGCCATGTTCTGTAAATATTTTCGGCCTCTCGCCATCTTTTCTGTCCCTTCTCTTCCTGGAATGGTGTTACCCACCTACCCCTTTTATTTTTCACTGAATTTAATATAAATAAATAAATAAAAAGTGCTTTAAAGGCCAGGAAAGAGTGAGAATGAAAATTATATAAGAAAAAAATAATAATTACGTGATACTTAACAAGTTAATAGAGACTCTGAACAATGAAAATAAAAATAGATAACTTTTTCCAGCCACCTCTCGTTACTTATACTTCAAGAAAGTATAAAACAATTTGCCAATTTTCCACAAATGTCACTTTTCTCCCCTTAAGATGCACAATCTATACTAGCAAACTCTAAGCTAGTTTATGTAACTTTAAATTCACAAATTGTACATACTATCATGTATAAGTAGTTTTATTTTATTTATTCTTTTTTCTTTTGTTGACATGAAGTGGTTCTATTTTAATTTAAGCATCGCACTTATAATATAATATTCTGTGATATTCAAATATAATTACATTTATAACTGTGCTCATGTTTGCACACAATAATTCATCGGTCCTTTGGATCAAGAAGAGGCAAAAATGGTTGTTTTTTTTTCATGTCAGAGCCAATAAACAATTCAAATTTTCATGCCCATTAGGCCCATTTAGCCCATCAATCCCATGAGTGACAGAAATGGCAAAAGAATGCCCAAAAAAAAAAATGGTGATCTTCCCCTTCCTCCTCCTCATTTTTGCAGTCCTTTGCCTTGCCTTCGACCTAACCGACGAGACGAACCCAGGCCAAGCCCCTGTTCGCAGATCTCTCTTTCTCTTCGAATTCACTACACTTCTCTCTTCAAACTCAAACATGGCCACAACCCACCGATCTCATCACTCCAAAAACAGCAACTTCATTCCAACCACTACGCCACCAAATGCTACGCATTCTTCAACCACCCAAACCCACCCATAACACTCCCATCTCAAATCCTTCCAATCCAACCAACTGGGTATTCTCTCCATCCCCAAAAGAAATGGTCTTTGGCAAAATCGCGGGAGTTATATCCAACAACAACCACCACCTCCGAATCTCTTCCTCTCTCCAGGATCTCTCCTCGTACCGCCACCTCGACCTCGAAGATACCCATGATGATGCTGCTGCTGCTGTTCCCACCCATTTGAAGCAACCCCTTTATTCTTCCGTTGCCAAAGGTGGAACCTTGCCTTCTCGCAAGAACTGGGTCAGGCCCATCAAGCTTGCACTGTGCCTTACACTGTTTGTTTTTCTAATCTGCGTTATTTTCATGCTTGTTTATTCTTATTGGAATCAAGGGTCTGGCAAGTACTATGTTGTGCTTGATTGTGGTAGCACTGGTACTAGAGTTTATGTGTATCATACTTTCTTTCAACACAAGAAGCATAATAGTCTTCCAATAGCTATCAAGTCATTAAATGATGGTGTGCATAAGAGACCTAGTTCTCAGACTGGGCGTGCCTATGATAGAATGGAAACTGAGCCTGGCCTTGATAAGTTGGTGCATAATGTGTCTGGGTTGAAGGGTGCATTGAAACCATTAGTTAGGTGGGCAGAGATGCAAATACCAAAGCATGCTCATAGGACTACTTCTCTGTTCCTTTATGCCACTGCTGGTGTCCGGAGGCTTCCCGGAAATGACTCTAAATGGCTGCTTGATAATGCCTGGTCTGTGTTAAAGGATTCTCCTTTCATGTGCCGGAAGGATTGGGTTAAGATTATCTCTGGCACTGAGGAAGCTTATTTTGGATGGATATCCCTTAATTATCATAGTGGCATCTTGGGGGTTAGGCCTAGGAAGGCAACTTATGGTGCACTTGACTTGGGCGGTTCATCCTTGCAGGTTACATTTGAGAGTGATCAACAGCTGAATAGTGAGACTAGCTTGTATGTTAGGATTGGATCAGTGAACCATCATCTCACTGCATATTCGCTATCGGGTTATGGTCTCAATGAGGCATTTGGTAAGTCTGTGGTGCATCTTTATAAGAAAGAGTTTGGATCCACCAATGCAGATGTAGCTAATAAAAACATTGAGCTCAAACATCCTTGCTTGCAGTCTGGGTACAAGGACCAATACATGTGCACTCATTGTTCTTCCAATAGCAAAGAAGGTGGAAGTCCTGTCATTAATGGGAAACAATTAGGTAAGAAAGGAGAATCAGGAACTTCAGTAGTGCTTGTTGGTGCTCCAAATTGGCAAGAATGCAGTGCACTCGCGAAAGTTGCTGTCAATTTGTCTGAATGGTCCAATCTCAGTCATGGATTTGATTGTGAAGTGCAACCCTGTGCTTTGCGTGATAATCTCCCTCGCCCGTATGGCCACTTTTATGTGATTTCTGGATTTTATGTGGTGTATCGATTTTTCAACTTGACTTCTGAAGCCACGCTTGATGATGTATTGGAAAAGGGTAGGGGTTTCTGTGAAAAAAGATGGGATGTTGCAAAGAAAAGTGTTGCTCCGCAGCCCTTTATTGAGCAGTACTGCTTTAGGGCACCATACATTGCCTCACTGCTGAGAGAGGGTTTGCACATTACTGATAACCAATTAACCGTTGGCTCTGGAAGTATCACTTGGACGCTTGGGGTTGCCTTGTTGGAAGCCGGGAAGGCATATTCCACTAGATTTGGGCTTCATAGTTTTGAATTACTCCAGATGAAGATAAATCCTCTTATTCTTATTCCCATTTTGTTGTTTTCCTTTGTTCTCCTTCTTTGTGCTTTATCATGTGTTGGCAATTGGATGCCAAGGTTTTTCCGGAGGCAATATCTTCCCATTTTCAGGCATAACAGTGTTTCCACTGCTTCTGTTCTTAATATCCCATCTCCTTTTCGGTTCCAAGGATGGAGTCCAATCAGCTCTGGTAAGCTATTTACACAAATCATAATTTCTGATTACCCAATAACTTTAACAGATTGAACTGTTTAATCCAAAGCTTCTCCAAGATGCATACCAATAGGCCTGCTTTTGTTTTTCTTTTAATTTTTACTATTAGATGTAATATAATGGCCGACATCCAATTATATCCTGGGAAATTTTTACTACTATAACTTATTTGTAATCTATGCTTATCATGTATCAATGCTTGCAGTTGTCACAAACGTGGATCATGAACTCCTTTTTTCAGCATTCTGTGCATGATTTCAGTTTTTTCTGTAAATTATAACTGAGTTGCTCCTTTGGAATGGTTTGTGCATTCTATATATAAATGTTCATAATATTCCTTTTATAATTGAGCTTTGAAGCCAATTTACTCCTATGGTACTGCAGGGGATGGAAGAATAAAGATGCCACTTAGCCCAACGGTAGCAGGTTCACAACAAAGCCCATTTGGCCTGGGGCATGGTCTTGGTGATAACAGTGGCGGCATCCAGCTAATGGAGTCTTCCTTGTACCCATCAGCTAGTAGCGTCTCACATAGTTATTCCTCAAACAATTTAGGGCAGATGCAGTTTGACAGCAGTAATATTGGCGCCTTCTGGTCCCCTCACAGAAGTCAGATGCGTCTGCAGAGTAGGAGATCACAATCTCGAGAAGACCTGAATTCCTCATTGGCTGAAGCACACCTGGTGAAGGTTTAGGGCATCATCTTCTGGAAACATTGGTATGATTACATTAATATCTTCTCTAAATTTCTTTTTTTTTTTTTTGGTTTATAAACCTTTTTTTCCTTCAAGTTTTACAACAACAACAACAGAATCCTTTTCCCACTGAGTGAGATCGGCTACATGGATCAAATGATGCTATTGTGTTTTGTCACAAACCAAGTCCTCATAAAGGCCATTTAGCAAAGCAAATTTTTTCCTTTGAATTTTGCTTTATCAAATTTTACATAGGAATTCTTTTTGTTAACATTGAATTGGCTATAGGTAAGTAATAGTAAAGCAAATGCATATTCTTTTTGTTGAATGTTATTTCTGTATATTACTAAGTTATTACAAATTACAAATTCCTTACATATTAAGATTTCCACACTTTTCTCCTTTGTTTGTAATCTTGGACTACACTTGTACATGAGCAACAAATATTATGGTTGGATTTAGTTGTAGGCCAATCATTTTTGGACTGCCCAAGTTGAAAATTTTCTGGGCATTGAGAGTCAACATCTTGTCATTGTACTGTCATCAGTAAAGATACTTCTAGCTTGTAAAAGGATATTCCTTCTATAATCTATATGTTATTTTTCTCTCAATTTTCACTGCAAACTGTGAAGGATTTATATCTTTCCTAGCATTTCAGAGGTTTTTGTCATGGAGATGACTGGAGATAAAGATGCAGCCAGATCGATTGACTCCAAATGAATTTGCTTCTGGTGGATCTAACTTCTGAACTGGCTTCCTCCACAAGTTGCATAGCACAAACAAGCACTCTTATTCTAGGAATTGACATCATCCAATCCATACCTCTCTTTAGTGGCTACTTGATGTCTCCATGTTCTGCCTCGGCGGTATAGTTTACTGGTCCCCTTAAGCCTTCGGGTGTTATAGTCAAGCATCAAAGACTAACAAGCACAAGAAAGCATTTGTTTCATCAAATTGCAAAGATCAATTACTTTGTGACTATTTCTATACCATTCTTTAGACTAATTAACTGCCATTACTACAGAGAATCTCCCCTTTGTTTCATAGGTGACTGATGACTGAAAAAACTATAGGAAAAGATGAACCACCGGGGAGAAGTTGTAACATAGTACAATACTCACATCTTATACGTCAAATAAGCTATAGAATTGATTTTACTAGTTGCAAGCAACTTCCACTTTCAAAAGATGACTGCTATTTACCATTTTAAGTAAAAAGATTTATGCCGCATTTCCATTACGTTTGGTATATATTTATATATATTAGTTTGAATGTGAAAAATGACACATGTTGGCATAAGATTTAGCCTTAGGTAAAAAAAAATATTTTAGTGAAAAAGAAATTATATTTTAATAAATAAAAGAAGTAATATCGCAAAAATATAATAAAATAAAATTAAAGAATTAATATTCTAAATATGAATATAAATTATGATTGATTATAAGATATTCATATTGGATATTGGGTAACATTTAAATTTAATTAAAAAGTCAACTTAAGAAAGGTTGATATTGATTGATTGAAAAGTTAATATTAATGTCTCAATTATGAATATTATGGTGATATAAATATTTATTAAAAAATACTAATATTTGATAGTCATGACAAAAATACTTGTGTACGTGGAATTTGCAGAGTATCTGTGACAGTATTAAGTTAATAGTAATTGTTTAATAAATGGGAACGAGGCTCTCCTCGCAGATGTCTATGAGCTCATCAAATAAATTTTTTATTTAATATATTACATATAGTAGGATTTTTTTTCTCTTTCACTTTTGAGATAAGATGAAAAAATATATTTTTTATTATTTTATAATGAATTTTTTATTGAATGAACTCATAATGATAAAAATTATTAAAAATTTATTATTATTCATGTAATAATTATTTATATAAATTAATTATTATAAAATATAATTAAATTTTAATACGTTATTTGTGATTTTTTTTAAAATTTTTATAAGAATCTTAAATTATTAAACAAAATTATGATATATGATATTAAAATTTATTTTATTTATGTTTTTTTATAATTTTTAAAATTTTATTTTAAATTATTAAATATCTACAAATATCCATAAATACTCATTTATCTGTATGAATCATAAATAGGTACCTGCAACGAGAATGGTAGTAAGGGTGGGGGGGTGAATCACTTGCCCGTTGACATTCTTAATATTTGATATTTGACAATGGCAAGCATATGGATATATTGTTGTATTGTTTTTCAATAATTAATTAATTAAAAACATAATTTAGGATTCAATTAAGATTAGAATGGTCATTTGTTTGAGGTATAAATTATGCAAAGTAAAATCACAAAAATACACAAACATAGACACGATGATAAGCTATATCAAAGGTGTTGTGTCAAGTAAACTTAATTGGAAGATCAAGATTCAAATTGCATCATCAGTATTGAAAAAATTGTCCAATATGAGAAAGTATGATCATTATTCTAATATACGATGCTTGCTATGTATGAATTTTTTTCTATAAGAAATATTTCATTAAAATTCATGTTTATATTTACATCTCTTATATGCAAGGTGGTTGGTGTGGAAGCAAATTGGTTATGAATCTTGCGCCATATGATTTTAGAAATAAGTAATTTTTTATTTAATCAATATTTAATGTTATTATGTGTTTCTTTTTGTGTTGGATGAATTCTCATGCTTTTCAAATTATTTTAGGCTATCTATTAGAGAAAATGCAGAAATTAGCCATTTGAATAACAAAATAAATTACTCTATCGAGGAAGGCTTTTTCACTTCTTCTTTTTAAAAAAAGAAAAGAAAGACATTTGCTAAAACCATAATATTAAAAGTTATATATTTGATTTAGTTCATTCATAAAATCAAATGTGCCTTTTTTTCAATTTAAAAGTTTAAATAGTTGCTTATCATCTCTTAATTAAATTGTGGAAGGTGTTGGTGTTTGTTTGGCTAGAATAATAGAACTACCTATTGATAATGGATGGCATTATTTTAGTTGTCTAATGTGCTCTAAGAAGGTTGGTGGGGGTTATCTTTTATTTGTATAAGTGTGAAAAGATTTGTCAAGCTGCTCTTAAGAAGATTATTTTATTTAAATGCTTAATGTACCTAAATCACTCATTTATACTAACATATTTGATATCCTATTAATTTCATGTATAGAATCCATGTTGAAGTAGAAAAGATTTGTTTATACTATCGAGTTATATCGATTGTTTGGTACAATTACATGATTGAAGTTGACTCTTTTTATCCTGTTTAAATGCGATAAAATTATCCTCTTTACATGATAAGACACGATAACATTTTTATTCCAAAGCTAATTTCTACGCACATTGAATCCGGATCGACGAGAACTCCTCTGTGATGGAGGCTTTCATGACCACCACCTCCTCCTCGATCTCTCCTCACTCCGGCCACCCCCTCCGTGCCACCTCCGCCGCAACAACGTCTCCAGGCCCTCAAGATTACCTCCTTCATGATTCCTCCTCCTTCTCTTCATCGAGGCTGCGGTGGGTACTTGGCGTTTTAAATGGGTGAGACAAAGAGAAGGTGTACGAATTGCGGTGGTGACTCATGGCTCTGTTGAAAAAGCTTGCGGTCACTATTGTGGGGTCACGCAGACGGCACAAGTGATGGAGCAATGGAGAGATAGTTACGAGAGAGCTCGTGGACGCGGGGGTCAACAAAGTGATATGCGTAATGGGTCTTGCTTGGATGGTCGACGGCCATGTATTTATGATTCTCGGGGGCATTTCATGGACATGGTCCGATTTTTGAATTCGTGTTAGATTAAGTGATTAAGATGGCGGTAAAGGCAGAGGAAGTAGTGAGGAAGATGAAGGGTAGGATAGTCATATTAAATAATTATCTATACTATCAAGTTGTTTATACTATTTCTACTAAATGTTTGATAGTATAAGACCTTATCCTATTATTTATACTATAAAACCTTATCCTATTATCTTATACTATCATGTCCTATACTATCATATGTACCAAACACACCCTTATTGTATTTGATCGTAAGGCAAGTGAATTCCTTTGTAAAAATATTTTTCTTATTTTAAAAAAATAGAAAAATATTAATTGATTAGAAAATTAATTAATAAAATAAAATAATAATAAAATAGATCAAGGAATGAATATCTCCATTCATGAATATTGATTCTAATTAATTTAAAATATATAATATTTAAAAATAAGAGAATAAATATCTCCATTAATAAAGAATGATTTTGACTGGTTTTAGTTTAATTTAATTTATTACAATTGACGAACAAGAATATAAAGAAGAAAATAAAGAAATAAATGTCCCCATTAAAGAATATTAGTTTTCATTGAATAAAAATTAATTTGAAATTTATTAACAACAAAATTAAATAAGAAGATCCCGAATGAATCCATGAATATTAAGATACTGTTAAAATCAATTTAAAATGTTTTTTTATGCATTGTCTTCACTATTGTATTGAGATTTGAGAAGCAAAAGTAGGTAAAAAAAATTTGAAAAAAAAAAGCTTGAGCTTTGACTCTTCTTTTCAATAAAAAGGAAAATATTGAAGAAAAATATAATATAATGAAATCAATTTAGGATAAATTATAATTAAATTTTATTTAATTTTAAAAAAAGAAATTTTATTAATTTTATAATTAATTAATATTAGACAAAATAATAGTGATTACTTGAAAAGTTTGAATGAAGTATGTCACATGTATTGGCACGAGAAGTTAAGTAAAAAGAAATATAGTAAACAAATTTAACATGATACTCAAAACAAATTATTTATATATATTTAAATTTATTAGTACATTACTGCACAGATTTATATACATAATTTACAATAGTGCTTAGATTTATATATAAAATTTATAAATTAGGAATAATAATAAAATAAATAACATATAAAAAACATAGGATAATGGAGTAATCAAAATTTAAATAAAAACATCAATAACATAAAATATGACAATTTAACATTATATTGGTATAATAATATATATTATTTAAATATAAACAATTATAATCAAACAAGTCTGCATCTCTTATTTTTCGAGGTCCGCATAGCGGTACTATCATTTTTTCCCTCGGTAATGATGATTTTCATCTTTTAATTGTATTATTAAACATAAAGTGATGAAAATTATGAATACAATTGATTAGAAAATATTGATATGAGATATTGGTCTACATTTAAATTTAATAAATAAAAGTTAATTTAGGAGAGATTTTAGGAGCAAATAATTTATTATTTAATCAATATTTAATGTTATTATGCCTTTGTTTTTATTTTGGATGAACTCTCATATTTTTAAAATTTTTGTAGACTACTTGCTAGAAAAGATGC
This sequence comes from Ormosia semicastrata, assembly GCA_029884595.1. Taxonomy (NCBI): domain Eukaryota; kingdom Viridiplantae; phylum Streptophyta; class Magnoliopsida; order Fabales; family Fabaceae; genus Ormosia; species Ormosia semicastrata. The sequence continues at coordinate 8,149,868 of JAQQTO010000037.1, forward strand.
ATAAACTTATATTATTAGACAAATGAATACTAAAATAAATTAATTTATCGAGAAAACATTTTTTCAATTTTTTGTTGAAAAAAGATAATTGATAAAATCATAATATTAGAGATTTATATATCATTAAATTAGTTTATTAAGAAAATTAAAGGTACTTTTTTATTTAAAAAAGTCTAAATCTTTGCTTTCGTTCCTTAATTAAATCATATAAGAAGGTGTTTATATTTATTTGGGCTTTTTTATTAAAGCGCCATTATTAGTAAAACTATTTATCAAAATGTTATTTTTTTAACTATTTACCAAATTGTCATTTTTTTAACTATTTACCAAATTACCTTTTTTTTAACTATTTATCAAAATACTAATACTAAATAAAGCATTGGACGTGGATGCGCCATCCTAATCCAGTTGAAAAAAGTGCGTGACATTTATTACGCATCTCTCTACAAATTTCTTGGATAAACACTTTGAAGTCTTCTCATTTTCACGGAAGTGGTGTCGATCATTATTTGTACTTTAAATTATATTCCTTCACATTTGTAAGTATTTCCTCAATAGTTAAATAGTTTATTTATTATTTATTGATTACTTTTTTACTAAGTTAGTGTTACGCCTTAATATTTGTATTGACTAATGAATAAATGTATTGAGTAATAATTTAAATTAATAGTTGTGCGTAACCCTAAGATATATTAGGTAACTAGTAGGATTATCTTTGACATTCTCACATTTTCCTAAATTCTTCAAGATATTCGACTCTAGAAATTTTTCTTTCTAAATACTTTATTGAATCTCTCAATTAATTGATGTTTAATCTCTCTACAAATGTGTTGAATTATTTGTACTTTAAATTATATTTGACAAAATCGTAAAGCATATTTCTTTGGGAAAAATAGTTTATTTATTATTTATTGATTACTTTTTTACTAAGTTAGTGTTAATTATAATGTATTATTATTATAGTTTAAATTTGTATTGACTAATGAATAATGTCAAAAGAAGTATGATATGTAATTTAAATTATATAGATAATTAATTTATAGGTAATCTAGTAGGATATATATCATGGAGTTGTATGTGGAGTAAAGTGCTTAACAAGATATTGATTTTTTAATTAAGTGAAATGTGATCTTAATTAACAAATCGTTATTGGTGGTGCAATGGTTGAAACGATAACCCGCTTGTCATGAGATTTGATATGGGAGTCAAGTGTAGGCGAAGAACAAGTAGGCGGGGGCATGTAAAAGAACAAAATTCTGAGGTTCCTTTGGCGATTGCTCCTCGATCCATAATGCCTAAAGAATGATCAGGTGTTTGTGCCACCATGCCCTCGCAGTTTTCTCAAATTAAACGGGATGCATTGGATAATCACCGATAACTTGCCGAGTTAGACACTCGTGGGACTTGGAGCATGGGTGATGAATTCTATGTTGGCTTGGCAATTTCCATCAAAAGATTCCAGTTAGCTCTCAAACAATATTCCAAGGCATCAAGAGTATAAGATTGAAGACTCGATTCACGAAGATTCACAATGCCCTAATAGAGACTTAGAGCCATACAAAGCAGGAGATCGAATACGTGGCAAAACTATGAAGACTAAAGACCTCATATGTCATTAGACCGTGGTTGGACTCTATAATGCTTCTAATGGGTAGTAATGGACCCAATGTTGCGAAGCCCGATCTATGTCATTAGACAAGTTGGAATTCGTTTGATACGTCTTGCATTTGGAGTTAGTCGAGAACAAAACATCCGATGCACCCAGTATCATTAATTATTGGAACGGATTCGAAGTCAATTTGGTACCAAGTTTCATATCGAAAGGCTTGGAAGGCAAAACAAAATGAAATGGAAAGAACAAGGAATTGAATAAAAACCATGTGTGGTTACGATATTGTAATCCATCATTTATGCCACTCATTTGTATGGCAAGTATCGTCATAAGTTGTTGATATTGAGATTGCATGTAAAAATACAATCAGTGGCAAGAAATGAAAATCTTGGAATATTAATGCATATCATGATATAATGGTTCCTATTTTAACCATACAAATTTCAAGGAACGAAATGAGTTGAAAAGATTTTTGATTAAACAGTACTTTTAATTTTCTCTTTGTGTTGTAATTTTTGTTGGCTAATAATAGTTAGGTTGATACTAACCCAAAAAAATTGAAAAGTTTGAAGGCAGAGAAGCTTAAAGTTAAATGGCAAATTGGATTAAGGCATTCCAAAGGAAAAAAAATATTAATTTTCATAACAACCGACGAGTTGCAAACGATGAAAAAAAAATTGTTATTCCGGACATTAATTTGACCATATTTGATATTGTAAAGCCCATCATTCAGATTTGAGAAGCATTTGAATGGCTTTAAAGTGTCATAAGTTGTTGATTGCAACAATCAAGATGGAGACAGGTGTTTCAAAACCTCTACCTATTGCATTTGCCATTGTGGAGGGGAGACAAAGGATGCTTGGAGTTATTCTTAGCCCACTTGAGATTGCATGTAACCCAACAGAGGGCTTGTGTTTGATCTTCTCAACGCCACTTAGATCGAATAAAAAAAATGAATATCATGTCTTCGTGCATAAGGTACAAATATAATGATTACATTCCAAATTTTGAACAATGAGTTGAAAAAATTTTTGATTAACACGTGCATCTTATTTTAATTTTTGTAGTTGTAATTTTTTGCTAATAAAGCAAATTCTCCAGGGTATTAAAGTTTGATGTTGCTATAGAAGGCTTTTAAAGTTACAATACTTTATTATACTTTGAACCTAGGAAAAATGGAGTTTAAGCGTGGATGGTGTTTCAAGCATTGCATTATCCTTTGTCGAAAAACTTGGAGTGTTGAAGGTGGCGAAATTGATTCGAAGTTAAGATGGAAAGCATTTATACTAAGTTTGACTTTGAGACCGACACCGGAAAGTTAGACGAGGTTAGAAGATGAACCATTGCGAAATTGATGCCATTCAAGTTTGCTTGAAAAAGTACAACCAAAATCAAATTATTGTTCACATTGCATCTATTTATGGTTTGAGGCCGCAGACGTAATTACAAGATGCCATCAACGTGGACATAATTCTTATTAGAAAATTGTTTTGTATCAAGCATTGCAATCCTTGCTCGCGGTTGTAAGAATACTATTCTCCTAAATATTAATATAACATTCCATATTAATTTAACATTTATAGGGATACTAATTGTTGTTAAAATCCATTGACAGATGGTCCCGGCCGGACCATGGAGGCGGCTCGCCATGCGGAGTACCGTGTTTTTTAGAAAAGTTGATTAAATAAGACGATATAAGCAAGTGATTTTCGGAAGATGGGCGCATCCAAAAATCTAAATCTATTTTACATACTTACGCTTGCTTGGGGGTTTTTATGCCCCATCATTGAATTAAAGAAAATAGTTATAAAAATTTATAGATAAACGAATACATAGTCCAATATTCTCTTAAATCCATATTAAAATATTTACATTATAAATGGATAATAGGATCAAACAGTTAAATATTTGGACCAATCCTTATGTTTCCCCATGTAAAATATTTGTTAGCGTTTTACATTTCAAATATGAACCGCTTTGTTAATAAAAATACTTAAAATATAGTAAACAAATTTAACATGATACTCAAAACAAATTATTTATATATATTTAAATTTATTACTACATTACTGCACAGATTTATATACATAATTTACAATAGTGCTTAGATTTATATATAAAATTTATAAATTAGGAATAATAATAAAATAAATAACATATAAAAAACATAGGATAATGGAGTAATCAAAATTTAAATAAAAACATCAATAACATAAAATATGACAATTTAACATTATATTGGTATACTAATATATATTATTTAAATATAAACAATTATAATCAAACAAGTCTGCATCTCTTATTTTTCGAGGTCCGCATAGCGATACTATCATTTTTTTTCCCTCGGCAATGATGATCTGGTTCGCGTTACGAGTACATGCGTTGGTATAAAGATTTCATCTTTTAATTGTATTATTAAACATAAAGTGATGAAAATTATGAATACAATTGATTAGAAAATATTGATATGAGATATTGGTCCACATTTAAATTTAATAAATAAAAGTCAATTTAGGAGAGATTTTAGGAGCAAATAATTTATTATTTAATCAATATTTAATGTTATTATGTCTTTGTTTTTATTTTGGATGAACTCTCATATTTTTAAAATTTTTGTAGACTACTTGCTAGAAAAGATGCATAAACTTATATTATTAGACAAATGAATACTAAAATAAATTAATTTATCGAGAAAACACTTTTTCATTTTTTTTTTTTTGTTGAAAAAAGACAATTGATAAAATCATAATATTAGAGATTTATATATCATTGAATTAGTTTATTAAGAAAATTAAAGGTACTTTTTTATTTAAAAAAGTCTAAATCTTTGCTTTTCGTTCCTTAATTAAATCATATATATAAGAAGGTGTTTATATTTATTTGACTACAATAATAGAAACTACATAATGATCATTGCAGGTACTATCTCAATTGTCAGATATACTTTAAGAAGCTTGAGTATGAGGAGTCATATTTTATTTGGATAAATGTAAAATGATTTGCCAAGCTATTTCTAGGTATATTATTTTGTTTGAATGCTTAATATGTCTAAATCACTCATTGAAACTAACATATTTAATATCATATTAATTTAAAGTATACCGTACATGCTAAAGTTTATAATAGTAATAGTACTGTTGCTTTTGTGATGTTGGATTGTGAGGCAAGCCAAGTATTTTGCGAAAAATGCCATGTAAATGAGTACTTTCCTCAATGCAAAAAAAAAAAAAAAAAAACAAATTGATTGAAAAATTAATAAATAAAATAATTTATTAATATAACAAAATTAAGGAATAAATGTATGCACTCATGAAGGTTGGTCTTAATTGATAAAAAGAATATAATATATTAAACCAAAGAATAAATGTCTTCATTAATGAATATTAATTTTGATTGGTTAAGTTTAATTGACTCTAATTTATTAAAAGGAACATAATAGAATAAAATTAAGGAATAAATGTATACATTAATAAAGATTCATTTCAATTGAATAAAAATTAATTTAAAATTTAATTAAAAATAATATTAAATAAAAATATGTCAAATGACTTTATGACAACTAGAAAATTAATACCATCAGAAAAATATATCAATGAATTAATTGTTTTCCAATTATATCGGCTAGAAAAGTAAGTAAAGAAAATAAAAAAATCTTTTGCTTTGGCCCACTTTGTAATAAAAAAATAATCTAACAAAATCATTTTATGATATATTAGAATTAAATTCTTAGAATTTTAGTACCAACAAATTCCTATTAATTTTGAGATTGAATCGGATTTTTTTTTTAAATGTGGATTACTTGAAAAGTCTAAGTGACTAATGTGACATATGAAATAACTAATTGATTAAAAAATAAATCACAAAATGAATAATATGATATAATAATATTATAAAATAAAGGAATAATCCACTAAAAAAAAGGAATGTCATATATGAAAAAATACAAATACTGATAGAGCCATATGCAAAAATTGAGATGAGTGAAATAGTAATCACTTTTTTGTAGTTGAGGTATAAATAAAGATAAGAACCGTATTACATCTATGTTTTAAGCATTTGTTATTTCATCACATAATTTTTTTTTTTTTTATTGAACACATAATTTTATTTTGTTACATCTCACATTTATTATTTTAATTTATACAATTTTATATCTTTCTAATTATGAAAGAATTAAAGTTATTAATAAATTAAATAAATTAATACAAATAATAGTTTACTAACTCAATATATATATATATATATAAGAATATAGCCACACATTATTATTAATTTTAATTTTTAATTTTATACAAATCTAGTTTGGTTTAAATGCAACCCAGCTTTGAACTTCTCCGGGAGGAAGGAGAGGGAACGTACGTGGCGTGGAATTGTGGAATTGCTACAGTTCCAAACATTTCCTAAATATGAAAACTCTCAACCAGTATAATTTTCCCAAAGTAAGCAACTCGAATTCGACCAATTGAACGATAAGGACAAATCGTCAAAGTCATTATCAGACCTACTTTAATTGAGAAACAGCTTGGAAATGTAGTACTCGAGGAAACATGCTAATTACACATTAAAAATATTATTTTCACTCTAACATCTCTTTATGAATGTATATATGATAGAATTATAGTGTAAATTTGTAAAAAAATAAGATAAATTTAGTTATAATCAAATAATAAAATTTGTACAAACATAATGTATATGTAAATTTGTAGATGCAATTAAATGATAATAACTATACAAATGTGATGTATGTATATATGTGTGTTGCATTCTTCATTCTTGAGTTATCCAATGCAGCACTTTTTTTTCTTTGAGGGTTCGTTTATTATGAAAGATAGGATAAGATTTGATAATATTAGATTTGATAGTATAAAATTTAATAGTATAAGACATGATAATATAAAGCTTAATACGTAAGAGTTGAAAATATCAAGATGTTTAGAATTATAATAGAAAAGTCTTTAGAGAAGTTTATACATCAAAATTCAATCAGACTTAATCTCACCTCCTAAGATTTAAGTTATTCATTATTTTAATGTATAAGAGTGATATGATGGATAAACTTATACAATATAATATTTACACTAAACAATTGATAAAATCATAATGTATTATAATATATTGTATTAATTTATCCTATCAAACTAAATACAACATACTAAATTGACCCTTAGATTATTGTTTGGGAAAGTGCAAGAAAAATATTGTTTAGGAAAACTCTTAATTAAATTCTTTATCGTCCTCATTTACACATGCATTTTCCATATCAGCAAAATCAAATGTAGCTATACTAGTATAAATTTATGAAAAATACTAGTACGATTACATGCCAAGTTTTGAGGATTCAGACGTGTAGGTAGAGTTTTTTTAATTAGAAAACAACAAATAGATTCCGCGACATGAAGATAAAGTTAGAGTAGGACTGAATGGATGCAAAAAGAAAATTGAATTTTCTCTCAATTTATTTTCTTCATCTTGCCCACCTTAATTATCTCAAAACTTTCGTAAACGGAATTAATTTTTCATAAAACGAAAGTAAATATAAATAAAACAGGATACTGCTCTTAGTGTACGATTACATGCACAATGGTAGCTTGGACAAACACATTTTTTGTGAGCAAAGAACCAGCACAACGCGGCCCCTAAGTTGGCATCTAAGATACAAGATCATATTAGGGATGGCTTTTGCATTGAATTACTTACATAAGGAGTATCATTAGAAAGTGGGAGAGACATCATCCGTCTTCATTTCTTGTTTCATTTTTTATTTTTTTACTTAAATTTTGATAAGTATAAAATAAATTAAGTGAAAAAAGAATATATAATTAAATTTAAAATACTTGTTAAAATTTAAGTGGAGAAACAGGGAAGAAGTGTTGAATTTCATGGTTTCAGAGTAGAGAGAGAAGAAAGAGATGAGAGAAATGGAGAAACTTGTTAAAATAGTTAGATTAGTTAGAATTAGTTAGAATTAATTTTAATGATTAGTTAGTTTACTTGGATTAGTTGGCTATATAAGTCAAGATTACCTATTGTATTTTTTACTTCTTCATTTTATTAATATACAGGTTTCTCCATTTCTCTCATCTCTCTCTTCTCCCTCTACTCTGAAACCATGAAATTCAACATGGTATCAGAGTCATTCCACCCACCTTGAATACTCTTCTGCTGCATTTTCTTTCCTTTTTCCCTTTCTTAGTTTATTTTCTTTTCTTTTACACTTTCCCGAGAAAATCTACAAATTCTTCTCCATCTTCTTCCTCTCCCCTCTTCCTCTCCAGATTCCAATTCATTCCCCTTTTCCATAATCTTCATCTCCTTCGTCCAATCAGTCCCCATGGACTCTTGGTCTGAAATCCAGATATTGTTCTCGCTCTATCTCTGTTACGCTTCTTGTTACCAGATCCATATGGATCTGATCGAGATCAACACAACGATGGTGTTTTTGTTCGGATCTGAATCTCGATGCATCAGATCTACACAACAGAGGTCCTCAACCTCCTCCGCGAGTGCCACCGTGTTCTGCCATGGGAGGCGATTTTCGGTCGTCGGTCGCCGCTGTTGAAGCCTCCGACGCTGATTCTTGCGCCCCTGTTCACTAACCTCTTTTCTTTGCTCGAGATGTGCGATTCCATGGCTCCATCTTCATCTTCGTGAGTGTGGATCTTGTGTTCTTGCAACACCATTTTGTGCTGTTCTTGATTGTGGCTTGTGGATCTAAGAGAAAGTATCACTATTGACACTAGTGTATCACCATTGATACCGTAGTGCTACTTCAGGCTATGCTTGATTTCGTCTATCCGATGTTGATTCTCCACCAGTTGGTGCGAAGGTGTTGTTTTGTGCGATGATTCCGTTGCTGGATGGAATTCCATCACAAATCTGCTCGTTTTCACATGGTTCTTTTATTTGATCAAGATGTATTTCCAATTGTTTTTAAGTTCTGTGTACACCAACTATTTCGTGATTTGCTTCTTTGATATTTTTTTTCTCTCTGGTTTTTGTTGTTGTAAGCTTCTGTCCATGATGGTTAAGTGTTGATGTGAGCTTCTGTCATGGATCGTTAAGCATTGATGGATGTTCTTGCTTCTGTTAAGTGGTTAAGCCTTGAGTTGTGGCTTCTGCTTAATAGTTAAGCATTTGGAGCTTCTACCTTGTATGGTGGTTAAGTATTTGGAACTTCTACCTTTTATGGTGGTTAAGCATTTGTTGGTCTGCATGTCTTATCGGTTCTTGGCATTATCATTGTATTTTTTTTTTGGATATGCATTTGTATTGCTCATCCCAAGTTGGAAGTGTAATGTACACCTTCCAGCTTGCGGGGGCTGTTAAAATAATTAGATTAGTTAGAGTTAGTTAGAATTAGTTTTAATAATTAGTTAGTTTACTTAGATTAGTTGGCTATATAAGCCAATATTACCTATTGTATTTTTTACTTCTTCATTCTATCAATATACAAGTTTCTCCATTTCTCTCATCTCTCTCTTCTCTCTCTACTCTCTCTACTCTGAAACCATGAAATTCAACAAGAAGAGATGGAGACAGATGATTCTCATCCCAAAAAATGATCCACAGAGACATCAATGCCAGCAATATCACGCTGGACTCTTACTTCAATGCACGTTCAGGTGACTTTGGCTTAGCTCGTGCTCTAGAGAATGAGAAAACCTCGTATGTGCATGGAGTTGGAGGGAGTGCCTGGAACCATGGGGTACATTGAACCTGAGTGCTTTCACACTAGCAAGGCCACCCACGAGTCCGATGTTTATGGATTAGGTGGTGTGTGGTCAGTGGCCATGGACAAAGATTGAGGGCTATCAGTTCTTGGTGGATTGGGTTTGGCACCTGCATCATGAAGGAAGGATACTGGAGGCAGTGGACCCGAGACTTGGTAATGACTATGTGGTTGAAGAGGCAGAGAGGATCTTGAAACTAAAACTAGCATGCTCTCATCCCATTGGCAGTGGGAGACCTAAAACGCAAGCAATTGTTCAGATCATATCTGGTTCAGTTCCTGTGCCTCATGTCCCACCAGCTTTTGTATGGCCAGCAATGGATCTAGGGAGCATTGCAGGTGTCCCATTAACACACAATCTTTCATGCATGTTGAATTATATATAAATACGATTCTATACGAGGTATAGTATCCTATATATACAATTATAATAACATCCATTCAACACGTAATCTAGTAATCAAGATCCATGAAGAAACTCCATGTACAAATACGATTATATACGAGGGAGTATCATGGAGTTAATATATTTATTTATTTTCGTATCCTTATAATTTTTATTGAAACGTTTAATTACCCACCATTCACCTCACATAAGTCCGGTGGAGTTATTTAGCACTTGTAATATAACCATTTCCTCCCTCTTTCAATTGGCAAACGGAGTCTTGGCTTTGCGGCCTTCCTAGTTCCTATCACTAGGACATGCGTAATAGCTAAGGGCTTCAGCCTCGTAGAACAAATTGTAGTCTGTGAGCTTCCTGTAATCTTCATAAAAAATAGGATGATATAGACGTGGGTGATCATGGTCCACCAACTCTGCTGGGGCCTCAACATTTCCCTTCCTGGGTCCTAACATAAATGTAGCAATTGACAGACGGGTAGTTGCTTCCTTCAATTGTACACGGTGCTTCACATTGTAAAACCTTCCATTGCTCCATACCTGCATAAATTTATATTCCAATTAAGAGCATGCACAAAGTTTACAAAAATACCGAAAGTAGATTTGTTTTGATCCAAATTTAAGTCCAAGTGAAGGTGATTACTGATTGCTATATACTTACATGAGCCATATCTCCAAGATTGACAAGGAGGGTCCCTGATAATGGAGGGACTGGCACAAATGAGCCAGAATTGTCCATTAGTTCAAGACCACCAACATTTTCATCCACTTGAACAATGGTTAGGAACCCTGAATCCGTGTGTGGTTCTAATCCAGGGGACCCTACAGCATCTGGGCTAAAGTTATATTTGTTTAATCTACACTCCAATAGCCAGTCCTCAAAATCAGCACCCACTATGCCCAGAGATTCAGCCATCTTTTGTCCTATATTCACTGCCAAATCATGAATTGCTTTGCCATATGCCTCCATTATTTGCCTGGGAATCAAACAAAATCAACCCATCACACTCGAACAAACGGGAAATTTTTACCTATAATTAAAGTTGTCCGTTAGTGGGAACAAAATAAAAATTGAAAACTGTAATCTAATGAGTACAACCTAGTAAGAGAAGGCATTCGCGAGTGACGTGGCGCTCTTTGGAGAAATTTTTCCGCCAGCTGCTTTGATCGTTGGATTGTTTTGGTTGGATGGTTCTGATTTAATGTTTGTGTTCTCTAATCTAAGAGCATGTTTGAAAGAGCTATTGATTAGTTTTTTTTAGAAAAAAATTGTTGTAATAGTATTTAATCATGTTTGGTAAAATTAGTTTTAATTTTTGCAAGAAATTTAATATAAAATAAAAAAAAATTAAAGTTAATTTTCATAATGCTGAAGATTGAAACTTATGATTTTGAGCATGTTTAATAAAGCTTATGATTAGCTTTTTTTGAGAAAAAAGCTATTGTAATAGTGTTTAATCATGTTTGGTAAAATCAATTTTATTTTTTGTACGAAATTTAATGTAAAATAAAAACTTTTTAAAGCTAATTTTTATAATGCTGAAAATTGAAATTTATGATTTTAGCTTATAAATTATTCCTTACACTTTGATATGTAAATACAATTTTGTCCTCAATCAAATAATTTTTTTAATCATTTTATACTTATTTTAATAATTTAATGCATAAAAGTGATTCTTTTTTATATCATCTAAACGAATCAGATTAACTTAAAATCGTTTTATAGCAAATGTATCCAAACATAAAAATGAATCGATTATAACAAAAAAAATTTATACAATAATCGATTATTAAACATAATCAAATTTTTGTAATTTTCTCAGACACACACTAAATGGTTAGGGTTGGTTTGAATTCAATAGTTTTAATGTTCTGGTATGAATTTTTTTTTTTTTTGCAAATGCCGATATTGATCCTAACTTTTTGTGAGAGATAATTTATGGGTCATTAGATTAGGAACTTTTTCATATTCACATTATGTAAAGATATTTCACTTTTGATTTAATTTATTTTTAAATGTCATTACTAACCTTTATTTTTTGTAACTAATGACATGATATTCGTAAGATCAAGGTGTTTTAATTCGTCTCTAAAAATGACATCAACTTTTTCTCTTTCTTTTCTAACATTTTCTTTCTTCTTCTCTTCCTCCTCCTCACGACACCATTCCTCTCCCCTTATCTTTTTTTAGTTTTTTTTTTTTTTTGAAGTTTCAAATTTGAAATCCCTTTCTAGTGCCATACCACCTCTCCTTGTAACGAGCACTCTCCCTACAACAGAAGGGTAAACTATCCCAGATCCCTCGGACTAAGAGGGCCGCCAGCAGAGAGGTCCAGAATCGGTGGTTGGACTACATATTGAAAGTTTAAACTTAATTTAATTACCCATTATGCATGTATTTAGATATACTTGATAGTTTGTGGGACTTGAAGTTTTAAGAAGGTATAGGTACATTAAATAAATTCATCGTATTAGATAAGTTTAGAGGCATGTTTTTCATTTATAAATACCTTGTTATTTGTACTACTCAAATTAAGCCAAAAAATCCAATTAAAGTGAGTTTTATTTTAAGTTTTCTTCCTCCTTTACTAATCTCCTTCAAAGTGGTATTAAAGCCACATACTTTTTTGAAGATATTTAGTTCTATTATTCCGATTCCCACACTCACAAAAGAATATTTTGATAGTTGATGTGTTCGTATAAAAACAATTCTTGACTCACAAGAGTCATAAGAGATGGTTAAGAATGGGTAAGTTGAACCAAAGAATGAAGAAACTTTAAGTGTTCAAGCTCAAAGAAATAATTTGCAAAGAAATCACAAATTAGATCAACTTGCTCTTAGTATTATTCATGTGGCCTTGGATGATGCGATAATCGAGAAGGGTGCTTATGCAACAAAGGCCAAGAAGCAAAGTTCTCTTTGAGAGACAAAGAGCAAGAGCATGCAAGTTCACAAGGACAAGAAGGAGAAAGAAGGTATGATAAATTTAAGATTGAATGTTATAATTGTTTCAAATATGGTCATTATACTAGTGAATGTTGGTGTTCTCCCACCAATTAAGAAGCTCATGTTGTTGAAGAAAAAGAAGATGAAGAGCAACTAGAAGAAGCTCATCTTGTTGAAATGAAAGAAGAAGATGAAGAGCAACTTGAGTTATTGTCTAGCAAAGGAGATAAAGATAAAATTTCGAGATATCTTGACATCAGTGCAAGTAATCAAATGAGTGGGAACAACAATTTATTTGCCAATTTTGAAGAGTGTCATAGAGGCTAGAGCTGTCAAAATGGGCCAGCCCAACGACCCACTTCAGGCCGAGCCATTTTCAGGTCAACCTACTTCGGGTTGACATTTTATCAGTCTAACCGGCTTCTTTTTAATGTAAACCCTATTTGAGTCGACCCATTCGGACTATTTTTAATTTCGGACTAACATTTGCTAGCCCAGTTCGTTCATTTTGTCGGACTATTCGGATTTGCCCATCGGGCTCAGCCCATTTTGACAGCTCTAATAGAGGCCACATTATGTTTTCAAAGGTGCAAATTAAAGGTATAGGTGATGTTCAAATTCTTACAAAAGAAAAAGAAAATCAGGAACATGATGGAGAAAATAAAATTTGTCAAAACTAAATGTGGAAATTTAAATGCTGAAAATTCTCTTCAACCAAGGAAATTTGTAAAGACTTTGATTAAGGAGGAAGATGATTTTGTTGATGGTTCTAAGAGTGAGACCCATGAAAGTGTTGTTTCTCCAATGCAAATGAGTTATTGTCCTCAAAAACCAAGTATGTTCTTTCCCCCTTCACCAAATCCTAATAGCAATCATTTGCCTCATGAAAGTTCATCTCAAGGTCCTAGAGATACCAGAAGTCTTGTGAAAATTTATGAAGTGGAGATGTTGAATCATACAACATTATTTTGTCTCTTTGCCAACACCAATGCTATATGACTAGATACTCATGCCTATTATCTTCTTTTTATTTTCTCCCTACCACATTTCATTTTTCACATCTTAATTAAATAAAATTGTTAAATGCCTAAGTTATGTTAGTTTTTACCCATTCGAACTGGCCAGGCTGGTCCCAATTTTAAAACTATAGTTAGTTATGTTAGTTTGAATTTGCAAAATTAAAGTTCATAACAATTGGACTTACTAATATTAATTTGCTGTAGAGTGTGAAGCTCATAATGGAATAGGTTGTCCTAGTTATTGGGAGGAGCTACCATGTGGAATATATAATGTGTATGTGGATGCTTCAAATTCAAATGGATATCTGGTTGGTGAAGTTAAGGTATATGAATATACAAATTCAATGTTAAATGAACTTATCAAGTGGAAGAGGACTTCCATTGAGCCCAACTCTGAAGACCTGCAAATACCTTGACATAAAATTTCTAGGAGGCAACATGATATGCATTCAATTTCTTTAGAGGCAATTCCATGTGAAACAGGTGATTACCATATAATAGTTCCAGAGTGCGCCATTTAGTTATTCAATACTTTAATTGTTATTGTCATACATTCTAGTGCCTTTTGCATTATTTGGCAATTTTATTGTAGCTTTTAAGTCTTAGTTTGTTGTGATAGATCTTTATCTTGATTAAACAAGCTCAACTCAACCTGCAATTCCAATGTCATCTCATATTTTGCTAGTTGCAAGGCCAATGCAAGTTTTTGAGCGGATCGTGCAGACAAATACTCAATTTTGGTGATATTTACTTTAAAGTTGAATATGTATATATAACAATTATATTACTTATGATAGTTGTATTATTTTTTTTTAAATCTACGATTATGTATATTTTTCCTGTGTATGTTAGTAAGGAGTGATGTAGATTGACGAGATAATCATGTGTAAGAAAATTAGTTTTCAAATAAACTGTGATGAATAAATTATGTCATTTGAATATAAAAGCATTGCTTATAGTCTTTTGGCAACACTTTTTGAAAGTTGTATTTTCCTGGACTTTAAGCAATGCTTTAAAAATGTTGCCTGTTTATATAACTTTTGGCAACATTTTTTTAAAAGTTTCCTAAAGCTATAAATATAAGCAACATTCGTTAAATGTTGCCTAAAGCTCATGAACAGGCAACCCTATAAAAACGCTTATGAATAAGTAACTTTTGAAAAATGTTGCCAAAGTGTAAGAATAAGCAATACTTTATTGAAAAAGTGTTGCCTTAAGTTTTAAACAACATAGGCTTAAGTAACGGCCTGGCAATAGTCGAAAAGCGTCGTCTCAGAGTTTAGATAACTATTTTGGTTCTGTGGCAATGTTTTTTAACCCTTGTCAAAGGGCGAAAATGTTGTAGTGTTTCCCAAATATCAATTGGAATCACCAAAAAAGATCAAGTTTAATGGGAGATGTTAGAAATATAAACTTGATTTAATTACCCACTATGCATGTATCTAGATATTTATGCACTTGTACTTTCTAGGACTTGAAGTTTCAAGAAGGTGTAATTTCAAAATATACATGATGCATGTGCTTAATAAGTATATTAATAATTTCATTGTATTAGATGAGTCTAAATGCATGTTTTACATCTATAAATACATTTGTACTTGTGCTACTCAAACTAAGCCAATAAATAAAATTGAAGTGAATTTTATTAAAAGTCTTCTTCCTCCTTTACCAATCTCCTTCACTGCAGCAACCATGATTTTAGGGCTTTGAAACCAGTATCTTTCTTCTGATACCATTTCTTTTATATTCTTAATCAAAATAAAGCTTTGAACAGTAGGTTTCGATCTTGCTATCTCTTTCTTTCTTTTTCTTTTTAAACGAAATACAACATATTTGTTGGTGATATTTTGCTACTTGGGTTCATGTTGACATGGTCTTCAAGGATCCACAATTGTGCATCAGGGAACCCTTTTATGAAAATTAGTGTGTTTCAAGAGAAATGGTCAAAATAAAGCCAAATTTCTTTATCTCATCAAAGCTTAATAGAATGAATATCTATGAAATAACTGATTGTCAAATTATAGTTCCTTTTTTCTTCTTTTATCTGGAGGAAAAACAAAACAATAATTCCATATTGGTCATAGTTCCTTTTCATTTTTTTCTTCTCTTATTGAGAAGTCCTTCTTGAGAAAGGTATACATAAAGATCATATTTAGAACTTTATGTGTTGAGGTCACTTTATTGGCCGATACATTTTTTATGACTTGATATATTTATAACAGGCTTGGTGGTCTGGGTGTTCAAGGTATTTTTTTTTTCTAACTTTTGATCCCTTATAGTGGTTGTCTTTCTCCATTGAATCTTTTATTAATGTACAAGTTATAAACAATGAAAGAGTTAAAATTTTCGCTTAGATTCCTCTTGACGTACATCATAAATTGCAAGTAGCATTATCTCCATGTTTAACTATTGAATTTTTTTTCCTAAACAATACTGCCACTAAAACTTGGATTGGATATCATGGTTGTAAGAAAAATGGCTTGGATTGCGAAGAGAGTATCCAGAACCGTTATAATATTTAATGAAAAATCTGTAAAAGAGCTGAACTATTTATATTGTTATGACTATTTGTAGCATCCATATGAATGTAAGCTGAAGCATCCAACACCACAATTGGAATAGGATTTTTAAGTTCATCTTCTGCTATGGCATTGACCATCAAGCATAAAACTGTCATTTTAATTCTCACTTCATTAGTGATTGGTCTTGACATTTAGTTCTTCATTGCTATTTGTTAAAGTTATAACTTTCATTTTTCATTTTTTTTATAGGTGAATACTGAGGCCTAAGGGTGCATGTTTCCCAATTTTCCTTTGACAAGAAGCCCAATTTACCAAGCGAAAGCTGAGTTGGACAAGGTGCATGTCTTCCAATTTTAGATGATTATGTGCTTAGATTACAATACAAGCAT
This sequence comes from Ormosia semicastrata, assembly GCA_029884595.1. NCBI lineage: Eukaryota > Viridiplantae > Streptophyta > Magnoliopsida > Fabales > Fabaceae > Ormosia > Ormosia semicastrata. The sequence continues at coordinate 8,166,486 of JAQQTO010000037.1, forward strand.
ATAAATGTGGATTATTTTGTTCTCCTTATCTATCAGTTACTTAACCAGATCCTACAGTAGGACAATGTCTAGCTCTGTAAAACAAGGGTACCAGAAGCAATAACTTTCAGTGTTTTGGTCAGTATTCTATTCATTTTGGCTTATTTATATGATAACATTATAAAATTAATTAAAATCAATTTATTAATAGGGAACTAAATTAATTAATTATTTTTAAAATATTTTTTGTATTATTGTATAATGTTTGAATATTTTAATATTCATATCACACGGCGTCAAAAACTCTAAATGAAAGTATTAATTAAATTATAAATTTTTAGATAATTATTTTTATTTATATATATATGTTATTTTTTAATTTATTACATTACGTATGTCCGTTACACGAGACTAAAAACTGTACTTTAAAAACCAAAATTAATTGAATGTAATTTATTATTAACAAATTATATTAATTTATAGCTGTATGATTTGTTGCAGGGTGGTGGACCTTAGCAAATGAACAACCCCAAGCATGAGGGACAAATTAAAGAAGCAATAATTCTTTAGCAAGATATTATAAAAATGGTCATTTCTAATATACACCTTCCAAGAAGAAGGTGTATCATACACCTCATAATCTAAGTCATTAATTTATTCATAAAATAAATCAATAATTTAGATCAATTACAGGAAACTTGCTAAGCAGGTTTCTTTTTTTTAGATTTTTTTTCAACTTTTTTAGTATTATATTTTTTTACATACTACCACTACTATTGTCATCGATTCTGTTACCGCTTACCGACTACTACTTGTCATCTCTAATTTTTTTAAATTGTATAATTATATAAATATTATCAATTAAAATTTATAATTTTTTTAAAAAAACAGTTATAATTTTAAGAAACTCGATCACCTCTAATTTTTTTAAGTTATATAACTATATAAATATCATCAGTTAAAATTTATAAGATTTTTCAACAAGTAATAGTTTTAGAAAAAATTTAAGTATGCACGATTATTTATGAAAAAATATAAAGATCGATTGATATAATTTTAAGCGATATTATTTACGAATCAGTATAATTTTAAAATATGTAAATAGTATTTTTTTTTGGCATAAATAGTATTTTTTCAGCATAAACAATATTTTTTCAACATAAAAAATATTTTTTTCAATATAAACAATATTTTTTTCGATATAAACAATATTTTCGACGTGAACAATGCATCTGGCCTAACGTGAACATTACATGATCTCTGGAAAAAAAAACAACCTACTCAAAAAAAAATGTTATTGCAGGTAAAAATCAAGAGTGTATCATACACTTAAACTTGACTTGATGTATATTAGCAAGCACCTTATAAAAATTATGAAACTTATATGAAAACTCAGAGTTTATGCTATAAGAGTTTCTTGTACTTGATAATGAAAAGTACTATAAATTGAGTTTCTCAACAATACTGACTTCATACTAATAGTATATATAACCAATTAATATTATTACAAGTATGATCTAATTAACAAAAGTACGGTCTAATTATTATTAAATAGTATGTATAAATAATTTAGACAGAATATAATGCAAAGATCAATGAAGATTTCGTTACGTTAATGACATGTAGAATTTAAACTAAATATTATAATAAAAACATTCACACTTATATTTATACTACTTAATAAAAGGGATTGATTATTTTGGTTTCAACCTTTTGTTTCTTATTTTGCAATTACATTTCACTTTTATATGTTTTATACAAAAAATAAATATGTGGACAAAATGGTAAATAAATACTAAGTAACTACTCACTTCCCACTATTTGAAACCTGTCACCTCTCATCATCTCTTCTTAACTAGATAGGTGGGATGTTAGATATCATATTCACAATTCAACCGCTCTTAGTCATCTACTAAAACATTAAACTGTTACATTAAAGAGAAAAAAAAATAAAAAATACGGATTGTCAAGTACGTAATGCTTGTCAATGCACTAATAATAATAATAATAATAAATGATACCTAAATTAAATTCTATATAAAAAATTATTCACCATAACAACTTTTGAATTTATTTGGATTTTATTTTGAAAAAATAAAAAATACGAATTAACAGATTATTCACCATAACAACTTTTAAATTTATTTGGATTTTATTTTGAAAAAACAAAAAATACGAATTAACAGAGAGGTCAAGATACTGACGTGCGTTATCCATATATGTAATCACGGGAGACTATTATAAAGGCCAGGCACTATTCTTTAAGGTGTCTATTTATAAGGAAAGTTAAACAAACATTCATTATTTAAAGGCCAAATAAGAGGATAAAAATATACATTAATTCTATTGTCCAATATCCTGAACATCATTAATTTAAATGTCAGACTACTATTGTAAGTATTCACCCTCTCATTTCTCACACTATTGCAATTTAGCTACAGAAAAGTTTATCATTGTTTACCTTTTCGAATAACTTTCCGAACCCCGTTCTATACAATATATAATAAACTTTTGGCAATTTAATCAGTTTTTAGTGCCTTAACGGATATTTATAGACATGATGAGATTTTGTTTTTTGTTTTTGACAAATTTATCATAAGTAGCGAATTGTGTTTGAATTAACTTTGTAATAATAATTCTTATATTCTTATATCAAATATAGTATATGCACTTTTTTATATTTTATTTAATATTATTTATTATACATATTTTTTTATTATTTTTTCTCATTCAATTACATCTCTTACAAAAAGTATAAACAGTAATACATCTCTAAAAAAAAATATAAAACTATCTTTTTTCTTGAAATAAATGTGTGAGATTTTATTTCATTAAATTATTTTGAGCATAATAATCTTGAGCCAACATGCTTAACATTTATTATATCAAATAATCTTTAGCATAATAAATGTTCTGATAATTATTATGCAAAATGCTCATTATATATATCAAATTAGCCTAAGCCAACGTACCAATAAACCAAAAATAAACCATTGGGCAGAACATTAGGGCTCTCCTTCATAGAAATGAAGCAAAACGCACACAGGCGCGCAGAACATTGGGGCGCCGGCATGGATGGCGGTGTCATCTCGGTGGTCCGCCTCCGACAGAGTGGACGACAACGGCGGGCGACTCGCCGGTGACAAGGGGGACGTTTGGTGGTTAGGGTTCAGTTGTGGGTGGCTGAGAACGAGGTATTTGGTTACAGATCCGGTCAGATTCGGGTCTGGGTGCGGCGGAACTCGTGGGTTGCAGGCGACTGGGGTGTTGATGGCGGATCGTAGAGAGTTCAGTGTAATATTATTTAGAGCTCTAGTTTTTCCCCTATTCACTTTTTTGTTTTTTTGTTAATTATGAGAAATAATTGTTAATTAAATTAAACCACTAAATAATTTAAAAAAAGAGGAGAGACTAGAGAGAAAACAAACCTCTGATGGGGTGAGGCATCCAGTAGAGAGCAGAAATCTTGCACAGCTTGTGAGGAGCCCAAGTCACACAGCCCCAAGCTCTCATAGAGAGGATTGACTGCACCTGGTGCTACGTAACCACTGACAGCAACGACATCTGTGTTGCGTTTCTTAATCTCCATAGGAAGGTCAAGCAGAGCTCCAACCACCATCTTCATCTCCGCCATGAGGGTTACAGGAATAGAGTGGTTGATAATCCTGAAACAACCCCATTTCTCACATGCCTCTCTTAGTTTGTTGCACTCCACTTGCTGTGAAATCTTCTTTAGATCAACCACTGGAATGATCTCATCCATCTTTTTGTTGCCCTTGTGGTTATGGGAGAGGGTGTTGGGATGTAAAGACGCACTTCAGCATATATTTGGGAGAAAGACATATTTACAGCTGGTATTTTTTCAGTTTACTATTTTTAGTATTCCTGTAACAAACCCTGCTTGAGCTTTGTAAATCTCTATATAGTTGGTTTTAAATTCGAATAAAAGAGGAAGATTGTATTAAATAATCAATAATTAACATAAAATTTTATGGAATCTATATGACATGGACTATTTTTAATATTTAGATAAATAAAATAAAATTTTGCAACTTAAACTAATATTTGCAAAAATAATTTTTAAATTTGTCTCAATTCATTATTATTTTAATTGAAAAAATTTAATGTTTTTTTCAAAAAAATTCTTTCATTTAAGAAATTTATATATAATAATATATCCATATTAAAAATATTACAATTAACTATATATATATATATATATAATAAACTTCGAGGCAAAACCCGAAGTAAAGATTTTTTACCAATATGTTCTCATTAGTAAATTTATTTATTAAATTGATATTTAAATTATTTATCAAAATATCATTATTTTTGTTACGTTAAAATTTTTTATTATTATTTATTAAATATAGACTACGTCAGAGAATATGACGTTACTAACAAGGATGCACCAACACGGTTGGAGTATCTCACGTAAATACGCCAATAAACATTACATTTTTCACGTTATATCGTCACAAGTGATGGCGTTTATAGGTGATAACATTTTCATGGGTGTTAGTGTATCAACGTGAAATACGTCAACTATGTTGACGTTTTTTATGTGAAAAAAAATCATGTTACATGTGCAAGACACTTAATTTATTGCACGTAAATCTATTAAAAAATAATACCCAGAGACACATATAATTTATAGCCTATTAAAGAGTGTATCATAATATTAAAAGATATTAATTTTAATTAACTTATTTATAGGTCAAGAATTTATTTCTGATGTGTAAAATAATTATTATGAAATTTTAGTATTGATAAAATAAAATAGAGTAAATTACACTCACTCCCCTTCAAGTTTGATAATATTACACTCAGTCTCATTCTTTTTTAAAAATGACACTCACCTCCATTAATTGATCAAGTTACATAATTGTGTAAATATTATCAGTTAAAATCTATAAGATTTTCAAGATTCACGATTATTTATAAAAAAAATATTTTTTAAAAAAATATTATTATGTATAAATATTACTAGTTAAAATCTATTAAAATTTGATAACATTACTAGTTTATAAATATATATATATATTTTTTAAAAATTCCTTACACACCCACATAGAGAAAATTATAAAGCTTTTTTTTATAAAAAATATTATTATATATAAATATTATTAATTAAAATATGTAATATTTTCAGCATACACAATTATTTTTAGTATACTGATTTTTTATAAATAATCGTGAATCTTTGAAAAAATTTATAGATTTTAAGCGATAATATTTACACAATTATGTAACTTGATCAATTAATTGAGGAGTGAGTATCATTTTTGAAAAAGAATAGAGCTGATATTTTTTAAAAAATATTTTTTTTATAAATAACTATGAATGCTGAAAACTCTATAAATTTTAATTGATAATATTTATACAATTATGTAACTTAATTAATTAATAGGAGTGAGTATCATTTTTAGAAAATAATAGGACTGAGTATAATATCATCAAACCTAAAAAGGAATAAGTGTAATTTACTCAATAAAATAACTAAATAAAATAATAAAAAAATTATTTAATGTGAGACTTTAATATTAATAAAATAAAACAATAAAACAACTCAGCAACTTTAAAAAAATGCAGAGACGCTTCTGATCTAGTCTTGTTCATGTTTGAAGAAATTTCAATGTTAATCATCCAAGCGCTACAGTTGTGGTATACCAAATTCGGCTTCATTTCAGTCTTAAGCCCCTGCTTTCTTTTCAAATAAATACACTTCATTCATATAATTACGAAAATCACTGAATGACCTGAAACTCACGTAGCAAATCGAAAAATTCTTATCAACTTTATTGCTTTTGATTTTGACTGATAACACTGGGCAATTGTTTACACACAGCTAGCTGTATATGGATAATTAGAATAAGGTCATATTATCTTTAAAATCATTCTTTATCGATCTGTCAATTTGTATGTAGTTCATGCTGTGAGTAATATAAATTTCTTCAAACATGAACAAGACTACATCAGAGGTGTCTCTGGGCGTTTTTCAAGTTGTTTAACTGTTTTATTGTTTTACCATATCAATATTAAAATTTTATATTGAACAAAAATATTTTATTGTTTAACTTAATTATTTTGCTTTATTAACATTAAAGTCTTATATTGATTAATTTATAAATTAAAAACAAAATACTTAACCTATAAATAAATTAATTAAACTGACGTTTCTAAATATTATAATGTATTCTGTAGTAGGTATGTAAATTGTATATATCTCTTAACATTATTTCTCAAAAGATTTATGTAAAATTAGTTAAGTGCTTTACATATACAATGTAGTATTTTTTTTATTTTTTTTCTCTACGTGAATCCCATGTGGATACTCTAATACGCGTGACATTTTTTACATGTAAACGTCATCACCAAAGACGTTACAATGTAAAAAACGTCACGCTTATTAGCATATCTACGTAAGATAGTAAACGCTCATCAACCAGATTGAACCCGTGCATCCAATGTTAAGCGGGCGAAAACGTTTTTTTTTTTTTTTTTAAATAATAATAAATAATACTATAAATGAAAAACAACTATTTTAAAAATTATATTTTAGATATGTGGTTTGAAATTTTTTATCATTATTATTTATTATTTTTTATATAGTTAAACCAATTTACCCATCAATTCATCTATTTTTTTCTCATTTTATTTTTTATGCGCCAACCCATCAACCCACCTTAAAGCGGTGGGTTAGCTCTTCCAACCCATTTTTAAAGCAGACCCACTTCATTCCGCATTTTAGCGGGTTTGATTGCAAGGGCTGGGGGCGTCTATTTTGCCGCCTATCCAACCATATTGGTGCATCCTTATTAATAGTATTATCTCCTTGACGTAGTTTACATTGAATAAATAATAATAAAAATTTCAGTGTGCTAAAAACAATAGTATTTTAATAAATAATTTTAAAAAATTAATAATTTAGTAAATAAATTTAACACTTAAGACATATTAGTAAAAAAGCGAAACAGCTGCAACACGATTAAACTGAGTTCTACTACAATCCGCCGTATAGGCATTTGAATGAAAAGAAGGCAACAAAGAAAACAAATGAAAACCCAAGGCACAACCATGGCCATGTCTAGCTAAGACATCCCCGCACGGTGGTTAGCTTCTCAGAAAACACGTTGAAGATTTATCCAACAGCCTCTTAATAGCATGGAGCAAGGGACCACATGGGTGATATAAGTCCAAACCACCAGTAACCATAACCAAATCGAAAACGCTTAACATCCAACGAAATACTCCAATTTTTATCCACCGTATGCCACGTTGGAGTATTTGCTAACATTCTAATTTATTTCTTTCCTTCGCTCCTATTTTGATATTCTAATTGCTAACATTCTCATACACCCCATTTTCGTTCCCTCCCTTTCTCTTTTTCGTTCCCTCCTATTCTGATTTCTTTCTTTCATTCTCAACTTTCAAATGTTCATCTCCTTTCTTCTCTCATTCTCTGTTTCTCCCTTCTCTTGTCTGACTCTCGGTGCCATCTTTGTCCCAAAGCCACCGCCATCATTCAGTTCTAGCCACCAAAACAGCATCCTATACACTCAACCTCTGCCCAAACCCCGAAGACCCGGAACCCCTACGCTAAACCTCTGCACAAATCCTTAAACCCAAAACCCCAAACCCCCGAACCCCCAAACCCAGAGCCATGTACGCTCAACCTCTGCCCAAATCCCCAAACCTAAAACCACGTACGCAACACACCTACCTGCCATTGTGTTCTCTTTTTACCCATTATCTCACACCGTTGAATGTGCATCATCCGGGTCACTACACATCCGGCATTTTGTTGCGGAGCCTTGTTAAGAGAACTCTGTCATCCAGGACCTGTGTTGTTGCCTTCTCTGGCGTAGCCTTTAGCGGTACCCTCTCTCATTCTCTCTAATATATAGAATCTTTTTGGATGAGATTATATATTAATGTTGTGACCTTTTTTATTTCATAGGTTGAAAGTTGATGTGTGATTAATTGTATATACTATGCTTATTAGCTTTGAAATTGGCAATAAATGCATGAGGAGTTGGATTTTTTTGAATCATTTTTTATTCTAAAGTATGGTAGTTTGTGTTTGTGGTGGATATAGATTGAGCCAAGCATGGTTTGTAGTACTATTGACGTTGACAATCTGATTCCTCAGAAAGAAAAATTAAATATACTTTGTTGTTTTGTTTTCATTTATATGCTTGTTGATGGTATTGTAAGATTGTAAGTTGTCTATTGACAATCTGATTCCTCAAAATGAAACTTGATCTCAACTTTTTCTTATCTTTGAATTCTTATCTCTTTTGTGTTCTAAGTGTTTGTTAATTTGTCAAAGCTAAAATATCAAAAATAATATTTTTCTTTAATTTGATTTCTTGCATGCTTAGTTGTTTACAATTGAACTTCTTTTGAACAAAAGTTCTGTTTGAATAGTAGCTAAGTTCGTGAATTGGTAATTGGTCATTGATCATTGAGAACGATATCTGATTTTCTAATCGTTTTTATTACTCGACAATCCGATACACTTGCCGTGGTCCCATCACACATGTCAACTCGAACTAGTACTTCATTTCTAACTAGTTTGCCCCCACTACTGGGAACTGATGTTACCATTAACCAGAAATATGTATATATTAACCACTTTTTCCAAATGTAACCAGTTATATTGGATCTTATCAAGTAATGAGATTTACCACTTTTTCCATATTATCCTAACCATTTACTCCTAACTTGTTAAAAATAATATTATACATGTCAACCCGGACTAGTACTTTATTTCTAACTAGTTTGCCCCCACTACTGGAAAATGATGTTACCATTAACCAGAAACATGTACATATTAACCACTTTTTCCTAATGTATTACCCAGTTATATTGGAGCTCACCAACCCCATGAATTCCAATATGTACATATCTACCAGTTCCAAATAATCCTGGTTAAGTTAGTAAGAAAAAGTGGTCAATATCTACCAGTTTTTAGTTAATCCAAAAATCAGTTCCCAATGCTGGGGATAAACTAGATACTTCTTTCAACATCAAGTATTCTTAAGACTGCAGGTAAAATTACATAAATAAAGTAAATATACAAAAAAAAACAACTAGATTACAAAAATTTATAATGAATTATCCAGTTACTCATGAACTCACCAAATAATGAGATTCACCACTTTATCCATGATATTCTGACCATATACTCCCAACTTTTTGGGATTCACCAGAAACTTATACTGATTAACCACCTAGACGTAACTGATTAACTAGTTATTTCGGAACTCACCAAGCAATGAAATTCACAATTTTTTCCATGATTTTGTGTTCAAAACAACATTACACATGTAAATCCAACTAGTGCTTTTTTCCTAACTAGTTTGCCCCATTATTGGGAACTCTTTTTGGGATTCACCAGAAACCTATACTGATTAACCACTTAAACGTAATTGATTAACTAATTATTCAATATGTAACTGAGTAATTGGTTAATACGTTACAAATACATTACAACTACTTGGTTACTCTATTTCAGTTTATGGAGAATCCAATGAATCAGTTCCCAATGATGGGATAAATTTGATATTTCTTTCCACTTCAATTATTCTTAACACTGCAGGTAAAAATATATAAAAAAATACACCTGGATTACAAAAGAGCCATCTATCGCTTATGTATCACATTATATATCCATGTACGTCACTAATATTGTGGCATTGTAATAATATAATCCTACCATTCACCCTAAAAAATATATACATCTTCTTCCTCTACGTGTAATTACATGTACTTTATACACATTGCACGTGAAGTATAAATAACTATAGTACATAAATAATCCACTTAAAAGGATAAAAAAAACTACTTAAGTGGGTTACTGATGATACACTAATATCTTTTTTCATAGTTGCCACAAAAAATATCCACCAAATCACAGTGTGATCGCACATTTACTGTCATTGCTCCTAAGTCTTTGTCAGCATACTTGGCCCATGTAAATTATCCTATATACCAAAAAAAAAGAAATCAACCTGCAAAACAACAGTAGATTAGATTAGTGCTAAACTATACCTTTGAAGCATGTACATGAAGATACTGTATATGATTTATATAAATTCAATATTGTACTATGTCACGGATGAGCAGCCTATGTATCTTCAAATTGCATTGCATTTCCAATAATCACTAAATTGGTGTATGACATTTGACTAGGATAACCCTAGACAAAGACATATAAGCATGTTAATTTCAATCACTACAATGAAACAAATGAGCATATGTAGGACATACATGTGGCCTTTGACTGACATCATGATCTGTTCCTTCTAATAATGATAAAAAACCAGCTGATGACTCATGTGATAGTTGCGAAACCCAATAGCTACTGTCACACATTGGTACTACAACATTTGCACTCAGCTCAACAACTGTTGACTGTTAAGCAACAACATACCAAACATGAACATATAAACTATTCATTAAAACAAATAATTTAAGTGTGAGCAGCTTAAAACTTAAGAACCATTTCAACAATGATTACAAATGATACACAGTTTTGGTGTTTACACAAACCATAGTACAATCATCACGGCATTCTCCACAGCTGTTCATTTCTATAGACGACTCTATGCGTAACTTCTTTCTATCCATGTGACTCGAGCTTCCATCAATGCACTTCTATACATTCACAGTAAAATAACTTAATACACTAATAAAAATGGATGCTAATCAGTCTAAATGAAACATATCCACAACCAAAATATCTCATATAATAATAATAATAAAATTCATATATACATACCTCAATTGTCAAAGTTTGACGTCGCTGGTCCTTTCTCTTTCTCAATTTGCGGACTACTCGATCAACTTTAGATATTTTTCTATTACTTGAGGGTCGTCCTTTCCGTGGTACACGTAATAGACTACGAATGCTAGTGTTAGCAGTTTCAATACACTCATTCAACTTCCTTTGACGGTCATCACCCTTGCATGTTGTTCCACCGGCTTGCTTAGATACAGCCATTGAGTGCATCTTGCTTTTATATTCACATAGTCCCCGGTGGATAGCATCTATGAGATCCTCAAACTCTGTAACAACTTCAACTACCTCATAGAAATGCTTGCATAATTTTTTGAACCTTTGCATTTGTGCTTCAACAAAGTCACATCATAACTGTTCTTTATGTAAACATATCTCCGTCTAATGTTTTTGCTCCATCTTCGTAAAATATACTTTGACGGCACTTCTTGAACCATTTCATAACCAAGGACACAAAGTGAATGTCTACATATAATTCCTCTAAACTCAAATAATAAGCAATTGTAACTAACATCGTGGTTGTCACGATTAAATACCACCTCAAAGATAGCACTCTTTCCTAACCCTCCAACTACCATATCCGCCCTCATATGGTAAGTACAAAGCATTCCCTCGACACACTGAAGGGATGCAAAACAGTCCATTCTTCCTTTGAATTCAACTTGGATCTCAATAAACTTTGCATAGGTGTACTCGAATTGAAATTGTCTTTCAATGGGTGAGTTTGACCCACATTGAATTATGGAGTCCATTGATTTGAAATTTGGCTGAAATTCCTTTTCTACCTTGCTTTTCAGAGCATTATCATACTGCTTCACAAATTGCTGCAAGCTGGTCTTTGAGTTGATATATCCGTCAAAAAAAGCATGTATGCTCTCACTACGTTGTGTTGTTGACATCCCTGCCCAGAAATATTTCTTTAAGAAAATTAGCACTCATCTATGCTGCTCAATGTACAAACCACTCAACTAATTGTTATCTTCCAGTTCAAATTCTTTAATGAAGGCAAACCAATTTTCTTCAAAATCTTCCACTGTTAGGATATTATAAATAGCTACTTTCATTGCATTCTTGATATTGTTATATTCAATACAACATTTCAGCTTCTCAGGGATTTTTTTCTTTATATGCCATAGGCACCACCTATGTCGAGTAGTTGAAAAGACTATCTCAATAACATTTTGCATAGCCCTGCATTGGTCCGTGATAATACCAATAGGTGCCTTACCTGACATGCAACAAAGCCATGATTTAAATAGCCACACAAATGATTCTGTGTCTTCAGCTAAAATTAGACCACATCCAAGCAAAACTGATTCGCCGTGATGATTCACACCGACAAAAGTAGCAAATGGCATGTCATATTTATTTGTCAAATATGTTGTGTCAAAAGTCACAACATCTCCAAATGACTCATAGGTGGCTCTACTTCTAGCATCAGCCCAAAATACATTTTGCACATGAAAATCATCATCAACATCTATATCGTACAAAAAATTACTATTATCCTCTTGCATTCTCACAAAATAATTCTTCAACGCCTTCCCATCACCTTCCTTGCCAATTCTACGTCTTTCCTCGTTGACATAATTTCTAGCATCTTACTCATTAAATGATAAGTTCTCGTACCCTCCCACCTCATAAGCAAGAGACCAGACTGTCTTATGTATTCTCACTCCTGCATCATCATTCACTTCAATTGTTCTCTTCACGTGCATGCTAAGTTTCCTGTTATCTTTCAACATTCTCGCCGTCGTCGGGCTAAGTTCATGACAGTGTTCAAGTATAGCTGTATTGATGCACCATCGTCCATCTGCCATCTTCTTCACTGTAATTTTTGCTTCACAATTTGTCCTTTTAGATAGAAGTTTCTTCATTGTGTTTGGTATTGTTGACACATGTTTTCCCTGTCTTGAACAAGCTAGCATAACGTAATTTACCTTACCATCATCTCCTTTTTTTGAAGTTCTATTTACAATACCAAACCCCTTTTTGTAAGCATATTTCCTATAAAATTTCTTAACGTCCTCCTCTGATGGAAACAATATCCCTCGTTTTGGCTCATAACTTTCAAACTCGCCATCCAAGGCATCACTCATAATGAAGTCACATTCATATGCTTCTTCCACATTATCAACAGCCTCATATGTATTCAGATTATTTGAACCCTCCATCAACTTCGATTTTTGGTTACTATGCACACCTACAAATTATCAAGTATTCACTGTCATGTTACAAACAAATGAAAAATTAAGAAAAGGCAATGGAAAGTAAACAAACAAATGGCAATAGATAATGAGGATAGGGACTCATTCGAATGAGTCTATTCTATAAAAGCCACACTTAACCACTTTTGACATGAAATGAAGCTTAAAAAATGAGCCTAGAACCATCTAGTCTAACAAAACAGCTTATAACTGTAATCATGTAAATCTTCTTCACTTGACTGTAGCTCAATTGACACCCATGTTAACCACTTAGACGTAATGTATTAACCAATTATTTTGAAACTCACCAAGTAATGAGATTCATCACTTTTTTCTATGATTTTGTGTTCAAAACAACATTACACATATAAACTCCAGTTAGTGCTTCATTCCTAACTAGTTTGCCCCTTTATTGGGAACACTTTTTTGGATTCACCAGAAACCTATACTGATTAATCACTTAAATGTAACTGATTAACTAGTTATTTTGAAACTCACCAAGTAATGAGATTCACCACTTTTTCCATGATTTTGTATTCAAAATAACATTACACATGTAAACTCCAACTAGTGCTTCATTTCTAACTAGTTTGCCCTCATTATTGTGAACACTTTTTGAGATTCACTAGAAACCTATACCGATTAACCACTTAGACGTAACTGATTAACCAGTTATTTTGAAACTAACCAAGTAATGAGATTCACCACTTTTTTCATGATTTTGTGTTCAAAACAACATTACACATATAAACTCTAGCTAGTGCTTCATTTCTAACTAATTTGCCCCCATTATTGTGAACACTTTTTGAGATTCACCATAAACCTATATTGATTAACTACTTAGACGTAACTGATTAACCAGTTTTTTGGAACTCACCAAACAATGAGATTCACCATTTTCCCATGATTTTGTATTTGTCGCGACCGGGATCACGGCAAAAAATAGCAACTCAAAAGAATTTTAAAATATGAAAATGGAGTCACCACCAATTTTATTTAAATTAGGAAAAAATTGGAAAACCTTTCTTTGAAAATGATCTTTGGAACCAGATTGGATTCGGGAATCGGTTATGGATAGGGAAGGGCGGAAACTTAATCCCACAGCACCCCTAACACACCCGTTCTAAAACGGTACCTTAAGTTAATTGTGCAAATTCTTAACAATCCTTGAAAATATATTTATTTTACCCATTTTACAAAAACATTATAACTATTTATAAAAAAGAAAAAACCACAAAATTATGAAAATTTAATTTTGGCTTGACAGAAATGAAATTCTGCTCCTACGTATCCCCTGGTGCAATGGGGAACTCAAAGTTACGTAGTTCTTTAGAAAATAAGTGTGGGTTGATTGATTTTAACTAAGATGAAAAACTTTTATTTGAAAACATATTTATTCTTGCACAGGGTTCAAGTTAGCACCAGGCTACTCAATAAACCCTTATGATCCAAATGACATTGAAGGTAGTATTCACTACTCAATCATCATCATTGGTCATTGCATATATTGAAACTTTCTTTTTATTCTTATTCTTTTTTTTTATATTCTTTTCCCATCCCCCTTTTTACCAAAATGCGTCATTACTGCCTTAATGTGAAAGGGGCAGGAACCCACGTGATCCAAACTCAAACTCAACAAGATAATCAACAATGCAATTTAAAGAAATAAGAGTTTGGAGACTTTGGCAACCATGGCAGCACACACCAGGGGATATTTGGGGAGGGATCCGGTTTAAGATTCGACGGTCGGATGAAGGTTGATGAAGATGATGGGGGTGATGTCTGTAGAGGGGAAGGACATGGCTTCTTGGGTTTCGACGGTCGGTTGGAGATGAAGATGGGATGGTTTTGTTTTGGGGTTCGACGGTCGGTGAGGGGCGACCTAGCTGAGGTTCGACAGTCGGTTTGAGGAGATGGGGTGGTTCTGTTTTGGGGTTCGACGGTCGGTTGGAGGAGATGGTGGTTTGTGAAGCTGGTTGGTGAAGGTCGCAATGGTATGGTTCGACGGTCAGCAGAGGGATTAGGAGTTTGCGAAGTTAGTCGAAGGTCACAGTGGTGCGGTTCGACAGTCGATGGGGAGGATGTGATGGTTTGAGATTCGAGGGTTAAGTGAAGAGGATTTGGTCCTATTTGGGAGTTCGACAAGTCGGTTGGAGGTGAAGATGGGATGGTTTTGTTTTGGGGTTCGACAGTCGGTTGAAGGTGAAGATGGGATGGTTTGGGTGATGGGGGTTGTGGAGGCTTATTTTTGGGGTTCGACGGTCGAATGTGATGGAGTTTGGTTGATGGTGTGAAGATTTGGATGGGTTGTCGGTAAAGGGAGTGGAACTCACGGTTCGACGATCGATTCCCGGTTGGGTTCGGTAGTGTTTGGAGAGGTTATGAAAGTTGCTTGAGTGATGGGGATCATGGAGGCTTTGAAGATAGTGAGTGTTTTGGAGGTGAAAGGGAAGTGATCGGATTTGAGGTTCGACGGTCGGGTATAAGTTGGGTTTTTGAGGTGATTTCACGTAATGGATGGTTGAAGGATGGTGGTGTGGGTTCACAAGTAATAGTGAGAGGGATGGTGAAGGTTGATATATGGGGATTCGACGGTCGATGGGGGTATGATGGTTGTTGGTTCGACGGTCGGTGCGAGAGGATTCGGGAGTCCGACGGTCGGTTGGTTGAAGGGAAGGATCGGCTTCTTGGGTTTCGACGGTCGGAAGGGTGTCGGTGAGAGGATGGTAATGGCGTTGGTGAGGTTCGACGGTCGGTTTAGGGAGATTTGGATGGTTCGACCGTCGGATATGATGGAGTTTTGTTGATGGTGTGAAGGTTTGGATGGGTTGTCGGTGAGGGTATGGAGCTCACGGTTCGACGGTCGGTTGGTTAAGGGTCATGGTTGAGGGAAAGGTTAAGGAAGGTGTTATTCACGTGTGCATGGGTTGATGGAAAGCAGATGTTTTTTAGTCTGGAAAAGGTTGAATGTGGGTAGTTGAAGATGAAAGTAATAAAAGGGAGATGGGTTCACGGTTGGAGAGTGGATATTGAGTTTCAGTCAGGGAGGCTTGAGTGGATATGTAATATTCATTTCAGGTTGGGTGCAGAGGGATTCAGGGGTTGTGTGCAAGTGAGAACAGTTAGCAGCAATGAGCTACATGACATAAATGCAGAAGGTTACCTGTGGAGTTCAAAGTAGAGCAGTTGCAGTGAATGCTATTCCTCAGTAAGGCTTCTGACTCCTTCTTGTTCCCTTCTCTCTGTCTCCCTTGTGATTTGTGTTTCTTGGAGGTTCGTGATGAAGGTGGTGAAATGGAGGGTGTTTGGTGAAATGGAAGGTGTTTGGTTCGGTTTTGGGTGGTAGGAAGGTGAAAGAAGGTGGTCTTGTGCTCGGGTGGTCGAGGTTGATAGATATTATCAAGGGTGGAGTGACTCTTGAAGGTGAATAGAAGTGAAAAATGTCGTCCCTTTTTTTTCTCGATGCTCCTCTCTTTTAAATACCCTCTTTTTCATTATTTCTCCCCTAACATTTTCTTCTCTTTTTTTTCTCTTTACGTCAACCTCCTTACGTTGAGCCCCCCATCTCTTCCTCTATCAGAACCTTTTCTTTTTTTCCATCCTTTCAGCCCCCCATTTTCCTTACCTGTTGCCTTAAGGCATTTAATGCAATTCTTACTTTACGTGTGCAGGCAATAGGCATTAAATGCATTGCCAATTTCCCCTTATTTTTTTTAACGAGATCAGCATTCTTTCCCCCCCCTTTTTTTTAAGGCTTACAAATGGGCCCACAAATATGGGCCTTTAATTAATTTAATTTTTTTTTGGCAGCCCGGTCAAAATTGAGTGTTCACAGTTGCCCCTCTTTATTTGTTTCTTACTAGATAATAAGAAAACTGCAGTCTTCATATTATCGTCGTAAGAAACGAGTAAAGATATGAATTTCAATTTTGTCCGGTGATGCATAAGATGTAAAACAAAATGCGAGAAACACACGAAGCCGATGCGCTCAAAAGAATTTACAGAAAATTACAAAACATGGAGCCGATGCGCTCAACAGAATATAAAATGCATGGAATGCATGGAGTCGATGCGCTCAACAGAAATTTAAAATGCATGGAGCCGATGCGCTCAACAGAATTTAAAATGCATGGAGCCGATGCGCTCAACAGAAAGTAAAATGCATGGAGCCGATGCGCTCAACAAAAATTTAAAATACATGGAATGCATGGAGCCGATGCGCTCAACAGAAAGTAAAATGCATGGAGCCGATGCGCTCAACAGAATTAAAATGCATGGAACCGATGCGCTCAACAGAAAGTAAAATGCATAGAGCCAATGCGCTCAACAAAATTTAAAATGCATGGAGCCGATGTGCTCAACAGAATTAAAATGCATGGAGCCGATGCGCTCAACAGAAAGTAAAATGCATGAAGCCGATGCGCTCAACAGAATTTAAAATGCATGGAATGCATGGAGCCGATGCGCTCAACAGAATTTAAAATGCATGGAGCCGATGCGCTCAACAGAAAGTAAAATGCATGGAGCCGATGCGCTCAATAGAATTTAAAATGCATGGAGCCGACGCGCTCAACAGAAAGTAAAATGCATGGAGCCGATGCGCTCAAAAGAAAGTAAAATGCATGGAGCCGATGCGCTCAAAAGAAATTAAAATGCATGGAGCCGATGCGCTCAAAAGAAACTAAAATGCATGGAGCCGATGCGCTCAAAAGAAACTAAAATGACAATGGGCAACTGAGTCCCGGAATTTAAAAGACAATGGGTAACTGCGTCTCGGAATTTAAAAGACAATGGGCAACTGAGTCCCGAAATTTAAATGACAATGGGCAACTGAGTCTAGAAATTTAAATGACAATGGGCAACTGCGTCCCGGAATTTAAATGACCATGGGCAACTAAGTCCCGAAATTTAAATGACAATGGGCAACTGCGTCCCGAAATTTAAAAGACAATGGGCAACTGAGTCCCAAAATTTAAATGACAATGGGCAACTGCGTCCCGAAATTTAAATGACAATGGACAACTGAGTCCCGGAATTTAAAAGACAATGAGCAACTGACTCCCGAAATTTAAAAGACAATGGGCAATTGAGTCCCGAAATTTAAATGACAATAGGCAACTGCGTCCCGGAATTTAAATGACAATGGGCAACTGTGTCCCGAAATTTAAAAGACAATGGGCAACTGAGTCCCGAAATTTAAATGACAATGGGCAACTGTGTCCCGAAATTTAAAAGACAATGGGCAACTGAGTCCCGAAATTTAAATGACAATGGGCAACTGCGTCCCGGAATTTAAGTGACAATGGGCAACTGCGTCCCGAAATTTAAATGACAATGGGCAATTGAGTCCCGAAATTTAAATAACAATGGGCAACTGAGTCCCGGAATTTAAGTGACAATGGGCAACTGCATCCCGGAATTTAAATGACAATGGGCAACTGCATCCCGGAATTTAAATGACAATGGGCAACTGCGTCCCGGAATTTAAATGACAATAGGCAACTGAGTCCCGAAATTTAAAAGATAATGGGCAACTGCGTCCCGGAATTTAAAAGATAATGGGCAACTGAGTCCCGAAATTTAAATGACAATGGGCAACTGAGTCCCGAAAATTTAAAAAACAATGGGCAACTGTGCTCCCAAATTTAAAAGACAACGGGCAACTGTGCTCCCGAAATTTAAAAGACAATGGGCAACTGTGCTCCCGGAATGTAAAGACAATGGGCAACTGAGTCCCTGAATTTAAATGACAATGGGCAACTGTGCTCCCGGAATGTAAAGACAATGGGCAACTGAGTCCCGAAATTTAAATGACAATGGAATAAGCATCTTGATCAAAAAGATTTTTTTTTCTCATTTTCTTTTCTTTGTTTTTCCTTTGCTTTTCTCTCTTTTTCTTTTTCTTTTTGTCTTTTTGTCTTTTTTCTTTCTTTTTTTTTTCTTATTTTATTAAAAGTCCATTGAACCAATGGCGACTTTTGGAAAGCTTTGACCAATCAAAATCCCTATTCACATGTTTTTACTCGTTGGACCGATAACTTCGATCCTCATCCTTTCTTTCCTTCTTCTTCTTTTCTTTCTCTTTCCTTGTTTGCCACTCTCAATTCTTCTTTTGAGAAACGGGATGATCATCTCTTGTCATGAACCCTTATTTGGTGAGTCCTTGAGAGAAAATTTTATCCCAATATTTCACTTTATCCTCATCTAGTTGATTCCCTGCAACTGCTTGATAACTCAATCTATGTCAGCGTTGCTACTTCCTTCAACACATCTTCTCCTTAATCCTTCAAAAATTTTGCCCTAGTATGGCCAACTGAATGCAAACAAAATTGCCCCTGTGTAGCTGATCAAACGCAATTCAAAATTGCCCCAGTTTGGTGCACCCTTCAAGGCATTTCAGGCCAACTTTCTCTTGAGATTTTGCCCATTTATTTGCCCTAACTTTTGCTTAGACTGACCTTTCGGGTTTTCAGACTACAGGCTATTTTCCTTTTTCCTTCTTTTTTTTTCTAACTTTTGCTTAGGCCTCCCTTTCAGGTTTTCAACCTAACGAGCTTTCTCTCTCTCTTTCTCTCTCTCTCTCTCTCTCCCTCTCTCTCTCTTTTTAGGTACCTCATCTTCCATCAAATGAGATTTCCAAGATCTCTTCAATCTGAATTGTTCATCAGGAGATTATCATTAGATGATCAAATCATAGTGTTGTACTCATGTTCACTTTACTTGAAGCATTACGTAACAGACACTCATGAATTCAAAAAGTACAACAGAGAAGAAGCGAATAACTTTCAGATTGTTCTTGGAAGTTTGATTACAGAAAGAGTATTATTTACAAAGGATAAAGACACAAGAAGTAGAATAAAAAGAAAGCCAAAATGTTTTTTTTTTTGCCCCAGTTTGGACGTGATTGATCTAAACTCGACAACTGGATATCATGACTATTGTTTTATCAGGTATACGAAAATTTGCCTTCATGTAGGGTATCAAATGAATTTGGCTCAGCGTATGTCATTTGTGAACAAAATTGCCCCAGTGTAAGTCACGAAGCTACCCTAATGTAGGTCAAATTGAACCAAGAGAAATTTGCCCCAGTTTGGAGTCAAATCGAGCAGAGTAGAAACTTGTCCTAGTGTAAGAACAAATTGAACTAAGAAGAAGAATGCCCCAGTGTGGGACTAGCTCGGACAGGGTTGAAATTTACTCTGGTGCAAGTCTCCCTTTTTTTTTTAGAAGCAATGAATTGGATACTTAGATGAGCATAACCTTTGTCTCAACATTAAAGTTAATGAAAATGACAAACCCTTCATTAATCAGAATGGACTTTTTGAGGTTTGTAACATGGCCAAGGGTAGGGGTTATGAAAGAAAAGATATAAGGCTCAAACAATTGTTTAAGGGTTTGAATGAGACCAAGGATCCTTGTTCAAAGTTAAACTTTGTCAATTGCCTTTGTACTTTCAAGCACACTTTTCTCTTACTGCTTTTCATTTCTTCCTTTTTCTTTTCACTTTCTTTCATTTGCCTTTGTCATGACTTATTTCATGTCATTTTTTTTTCTTATTTTTTTTTTTTTTTTTTTCTTTTCTTTTTTATTACGCTTCAAAATAGCCACCATGACAATCAACCTTTACTTTGTGTCATCCCCCAGTGTAGGGGTGATCCTTGTCCAGGGTTTATTGAAGAAAACTTCAAGCTCAAAAGGACAACGAGAGATAATGAAAAGATGAATTCTCATGAAGGATAGAGAAACACGGCCAATCTTCATTTCAAATCTTGATTGCTCATTTTCAAAAATTTTAGTTTAGAGACAAAAGGCCCATGCACACCAAGTGATTACTTCTTTGCTCCCTTTTTATTTTCCCTTTTTTTCTTTTTTTTTTTTTTTTTTTTTTTTTTTGTTTTTGTTTTTGTGAAAAGGATACTTGCACACGTGAACTTTATTGAGATCTACCAAAAAGAGAATTACCAAGAATTTGAGTCCGATGGGCCCCAAATACGAGGAAGACACTTTGAAGAAGTGAAAGAGAAACAAATGTCAAGAAAGACGTTGAAAATGAAAGGAAACAAGATGTCCATATAAATTTATTACATTAATGCTTCAAGAAAGTTAACATAAGTTTAACACCACAAAAGTCTAAGATGACAATCACATCAATTAACGCCTCAGATCGCCAATTATTCAGAGGTTTCCAGTTGATGGAGGGCAAACAGTGTAGGCAGGGTAATATGATGGGTTTTCAATTTTGGTTTTGCATGTAGTTCACTTTTGATTCTTTTTCCCTTAGAGGAAAAAACTCATTCTTGAAACTACTTTCATCATTGCCAGTTGGCAATTTACCTGCTTTTACCAAAATTTCAATCCTCTCCCCGGCAGCTATCAACTCAGCAAAGTCTAGATAAACGGCGCCTGCCATTGTCTCAATATAAGGAGCTCCCAAAGTCCCTAGAAAATATGAGCACATTTCTGTCAACGTCAACGGTGGTTGCACTTGTGCTGCGAGAGCTCTCCATCTCTGGGCATACTGCTTGAAGGCTTCCTCATCTTCCTTTTGTATTGAGCTCAAATGTTCCCGGGTAGGAGCTGCATCGAGGTTGAACTTGTATTGATCCATGAATAGATCAACCAATTCCGTCCAACGAAAAATCTTAAAGCGGTCTAATTGAATATACCACTCTAAAGCGGGGCCTGTAAGACTCTCGTGGAAAAAGCTAACAAGGAACTTATCATCCCTGGACCAAATAGCCATCTTGGTTCCATAACTAATCAAATGAAACCGAGGGTTACCACTCCCGTCATACTTGGTAAAATGAGGAATCTTGAAGTCTTTAGGGATTACGACCTCCATGGTAGGACACAGTTCTTCTATTCTAAGCGATCCATAAGCGCTGGGGCCCTTGATCGCTTTGATTTGCTCTTCCATCCTTTCCTTCCATTCTTCTTCCATCCTATTCTTCTGAATTGCCGCATGACCCCTCCCATCAGGAAGTCTCGTTGTCACTGGGATGGACATACATGGTTGTTCCCATATGAATTCAGCATTACCATGAACCCCATTTCGAGTATCCTCTGAAGAATGATACCCTTCTCCGATAGGAATTACTAGCTATGCAGTACTCGAGGTCCTCCTCTCAACAGGAATCTCAGTGGCGATCCCAGAGTTTGTCCCGATGGAAGTGATAGTTGACAGGTGCGGATGTGCCCCAATCACTCTTGTGCTTCTGACTGCCCCAATCAAGGTGAGAGTCTCTCTCATGGACAACACCATTTCCTCCATTCTTCTCATAGACTCTGTTATTCCATCCATCCTCCTTTTAATCTCATCAACTTCCATACTCAGGTTTCTCCCTTCCTCAGGGTTATCAGCAGTCATTCTGGTCTGAGATTTAGGATTGTGAATTTGGGTTTAATTGGTCTCTTTTTTCCTAGGCTGCATAATGGTTCAAACCAATTTGATTTATTAAAACAAAATAACATTTACAAAGAATGAGCTGAAAGGCATGAGACGCATGAATGAGCTTTGAAAACATTTTTTTCATTTTTCTTCCCTTTTTTTTAAAATGCTATGTCATGAAAATGCAAGATGTTTTTTCTTTTTTTGAATGCTAGGGATGCTATGAAGATTCAATATATTTTTTTTTAAATGCCAAGGATGTCATGAAAATGCATGATGATTTTTAGAATGTTATGAAAATGCAAGCAATGAATAGTTTTTTTTCTTTTCTCTTTTTTTTTATTTTTCTTCTTTTCTTTTTTTTATGCAAGAATGAATGATATGAGAAACAGATAAAATAAAGAAGAAGTACGCTCTCTTTTGTGCCCTAGTCAGATGGAACCTAGGATTTGACAGTCATTATGTTCAATCTATCAGTGCAAGAATTTCGGGACAGGTCTAAACTTTAAAAGTCATGGTTCCCAGATTGCCCTTATCTCGAAAGACAAAGACCCAATTCATGAATTAATCACAAGTTGGGATAAACCCTCTCAATATGATTCGTCCATGATAATGGTAACAATCTGAGTGGTGTCTCAACAAATGTCAAGTGAGCATAAAGCCCCTCAATAACAAAAGTCGAGACTCCTCCTATTCCTCGGCCGCACAGACTCGGGTATAGAGCCCAAAAGTGTGTGAGGTAAGTGATAGTGATGTGTGTGAGGGAGCATACAAACCTGTACAAAAATTTAAAAAGAAACTACCCCCCAACCTGCAAAAACATATATACAATAGCCAGGCAGCAATCATCTATCCTAAGGTTTCAACAATTATGCACAATTAAGTATAATATATATACAAGTATATCATGTTAACACAAACATAAGAATAACGCTATCAGATATTTACATAGAACAAACTAAATAAAATCCATTTACAAACAAAAAGAAAACAAAAACAAGGATAAAAAGGATAAAATAAATAAATAAAAATTATTAACAATTTACACAACTAACAACAACAGGCTTGACTCTCCAAATATCCCCAGTGGAGTCGCCATCTGTCGCGATCGGGATCGCGGCGAAAAATAGCAACTCGTAAGAATTTTTAAATATGAAAATGGAGTCACCACCAATTTTATTTAAATTAGGAAAAAATTGGAAAACCTTTCTTTGAAAATGATCTTTGGAACCAGGTTGGATTCGGGAGTCGGTTATGGATAGGGAAGGGCGGAAACTTAATCCCACAGCACCCCTAACACACCCGTTCTAAAACGGTAC
Organism: Ormosia semicastrata; assembly: GCA_029884595.1. Lineage (NCBI taxonomy): Eukaryota > Viridiplantae > Streptophyta > Magnoliopsida > Fabales > Fabaceae > Ormosia > Ormosia semicastrata. The sequence goes on from JAQQTO010000037.1 coordinate 8,190,183, forward strand.
CTTAAGTTAATTGTGCAAATTCTTAACAATCCTTGAAAATATATTTATTTTACCCATTTTACAAAAACATTATAACTATTTATAAAAAGAAAAAACCACAAAATTATGAAAATTTAATTTTGGCTTGACAGAAATGAAATTTGCTCCTACGTATCCCCTGGTGCAATGGGGAACTCAAAGTTACGTAGTTCTTTAGAAAATAAGTGTGGGTTAATTGATTTTAACTAAGATGAAAAACTTTTATTTGAAAACATATTTATTCTTGCACAGGGTTCAAGTTAGCACCAGGCTACTCAATAAACCCTTATGATCCAAATGACATTGAAGGTAGTATTCACTACTCAATCATCATCATTGGTCATTGCATATATTAAAACTTTCTTTTTATTCTTATTCTCTTTTTTTTTATATTCTTTTCCCATCCCCCTTTTTACCAAAATGCGTCATTAATGCCTTAATGTGAAAGGGGCAGGAACCCACGTGATCCAAACTCAAACTCAACAAGATAATCAACAATGCAATTTAAAGAAATAAGAGTTTGGAGACTTTGGCAACCATGGCAGCACACACCAGGGGATGTTTGGGGAGGGATCCGGTTTAAGATTCGACGGTCGGATGAAGGTTGATGAAGATGATGGGGGTGACGTCTGTAGAGGGGAAGGACATAGCTTCTTGGGTTTCGACGGTCGGTGAGGGGCGACCTAGCTGAGGTTCGACAGTCGGTTTGAGGAGATGGGGTGGTTCTATTTTGGGGTTCGACGGTCGGTTGGAGGAGATGGTGGTTTGTGAAGCTAGTTAGTGAAGGTCGCAATGGTATGGTTCGACGGTCAGCAGAGGGATTCAGGAGTTTGTGAAGTTGGTCGAGGGTCACGGTGGTGCGGTTCGACGGTCGATGGGGAGGATGTGATGGTTTGAGATTCGAGGGTTAAGTGAAGAGGATTTGGTCCTATTTGGGAGTTCGACGGTCGGTTGGAGGTGAAGATGGGATGGTTTTGTTTTGGGGTTCGACGGTCGGTTGAAGGTGAAGATGGGATGGTTTTGTTTGGGGTTCGACGGTCGGTTGAAGGTGAAGATGGGATGGTTTGGGTGATGGGGGTTGTGGAGGCTTGTTTTTGGGGTTCGACATCGAATGTGATGGAGTTTGGTTGATGGTGTGAAGATTTGGATGGGTTGTCGGTAAAGGGAGTGGAACTCACGGTTCGACGGTCGATTCTGGTTGGGTTCGGTAGTGTTTGGAGAGGTTATGAAAGTTGCTTGGGTGATGGGGATTATGGAGGCTTTGAAGATAGTGAGTGTTTTGGAGGTGAAAGGAAGTGATCGGATTTGAGGTTCGACGGTCGGGTATAAGTTGGGTTTTGAGGTGATTTCACGTAATGGATGGTTGAAGGATGGTGGTGTGGGTTCACGGTAATAGTGAGAGGGATGGTGAAGGTTGATATATGGGGATTCGACGGTCGGTGGGGGTATGATGGTTGTTGGTTCGACGGTCGGTGCGAGAGAGGATTCGGGAGTCCGACGGTCGGTTGGTTGAAGGGAAGAAATCGGCTTCTTGGGTTTCGACGGTCGGAGAGGGTGTCGGTGAGAGGATGGTAACCGGCGTTGGTGAGGTTCGACGGTCGGTTTAGGGAGATTTGGATGGTTCGACCATCGGATATGATGGAGTTTTGTTGATGGTGTGAAGGTTTGGATGGGTTGTCGGTGAGGGGTATGGAGCTCACGGTTCGACGGTCGGTTGGTTAAGGGTCATGGTTGAGGGAAAGGTTAAGGAAGGTGTTATTCACGTGTGCATGGGTTGATGGAAAGTAGATGTTTTTAGTCCGGAAAAGGTTGAATGTGGGTAGTTGAAGATGAAAGTAATAAAAGGGAGATGGGTTCACGGTTGGAGAGTGGATATTGAGTTTCGGTCGGGGAGGCTTGAGTGGATATGTAATATTCATTTCGGGTTGGGTGCGAGAGGATTCGGGGTTGTGTGCAAGTGAGAATAGTTAGCGAAGAATGAGCTACATGACATAAATGCGAGAAGGTTACTGTGGAGTTCAAAGTAAAGCGGATTGAAGTGAATGCTATTCCTCAAGTAAGGCTTCGACTCCTTCTTATTCCCTCTCTCTGTCTCCTTGTGATGGTGTGTTTCTTGGAGGTTCGTGATGAAGGTGGTGAAATGGAGGGTGTTTGTTGGTTCGGTTTTGGGTGGTAGGAAGGTGAAAGAAGGTGGTCTTGTGCTCGGGTGGTCAGAGGTTGATAGATATTATCAAAGGTGGAGTGACTCTTGAAGGTGAATAGAAGTGAAAAATGTCGTTCCCTTTTTTTTCTGATGCTCCTCTCTTTTAAATACCCCTCTTTTTCATCATTTCTCCCCGACATTTTTCTTTTTTTTTCTCTTTACGTCAACCTCCCTACATTGAGCCCCCCATCTCTTCCTCTATCGAGAACCTTTTCTTTTTTTTCCATCCTTTCAAATTTCCTTTTCCTTACCTGTTGCCTTAAGGCATTTAATGCAATTCTTACTTTACGTGTGCAGGCAACAGGCATTAAATGCATTGCCAATTTCCCCTTATTTTTTTTAACGAGATCAGCATTCTTTCCCCCCCCCCTTTTTTTAAGGCTTACAAATGGGCCCATAAATATGGGCCTTTAATTAATTTAATTTTTTTTTGGCAGCCCGGTCAAAATTGAGTGTTCACAGTATTCAAATTAACATTACACATGTAAACTCCAGCTAGTGCTTCATTTCTAACTAGTTTGTCCCTATTATTGTGAACACTTTTTGGGATTTACCAGAAACCTATACTGATTAACCACTTAGACGTAATTGATTAACCACTTATTTTGGAACTGACCAAGCAATGAGATTCACCACTTTTTTCATGATTTTGTGTTCAAAACAACATTACACATGTAAACTCCAGCTAGTGCTTCATTTCTAACTAGTTTGCCCCCATTATTGTGAACACTTTTTAAGATTCACTAGAAACTTATACTGATTAACCACTTAAACGCAATTGATTAACCAGTTATTTTGGAACTCACCAAGCAATGAAATTCATCACTTTTTTCATGATTTTGTGTTCAAAACAATATTACACATGTAAACTCCAGCTAGTGCTTCATTTCTAACTAGTTTGCCCCCATTATTGCGAACACTTTTTGGGATTCACCAGAAATCTATACTGATTAACCACTTAGACGTAACTGATTAACCAGTTATTTTGGAACTCAACAAGTAATGAGATTCACCATTTTTTCCATAATTTTTTGTCCATCTACTCCTAACGTGTTCAAAATAACATTACACATGTAAATTTCAGCTAGTACTTCATTTCTAACTAGTTTGCCCTCATTATTGGGAACACTTTTTGACATTCACCAGAAACCTATATTGATTAACCACTTAGACGTAACTGATTAACCAGTTATTTTGGAATTCACCAAGTAATGAGATTCACCACTTTTTCTATAATTTTTTGCCCATCTACTCCCCACATGTTCAAATCAACATTACACATGTAAATTCCAGCTAGTATTTCATTTCTAACTAGATTTCCAGAAACCTATACTGATCAACTAAAATATGCAACATTTCACCCCTCATATAGCCAAACTAGACAAAGGTAGAAACTTCAAGTACCCATTGTAGGAAAAATGAAAGATTCAGAGCAAAAAGTGGACAAAACTCACCTGAAATGCAGAAAACCCTAGAAGTGTTGAAAGCTACGCGTGCGTGTGAGAGTGAGGGTGAAGCAACGATAGTGAAAATCCAAAGAGGGGAGTATCAGAGTGAGTGTGAAACTGAAAGTAAGGAGACGAGACCAACGTTTGAGGGTGGGAGACGAAAGCTTTGAGAGGAACAAATGCAAGGTGGAAGGAAGATGGAGGAATAGGAGGAAGAGGAAGCTCTCAATCGCGCTATATGTCCAACGACAGGAAAAGGAGGGAACGAGGAAAAGGGAGGGAACGGGGGAACGAGGAAAGTTGAAAATGAAAGAGATATTGAAACTGATAGAGAAAGACAGAGAGAAAGGGAGGGAACCAGGAAAAGGGGCCGAATCAACAAAATATGGCAACGTGGCATACAATGGACATACGTTGGAGTATAAACGTTGAACATATAGCGCGATTGTAACCAAATACAACACACTTTTAGAGAGAATTTATCTCAACCATAACTCTCTTTTTAAATATAGGTGATGTGAGACTCTTAACATATTCTTCAATCATAATTCTCTTTTAAAATATAAGTGATATGAGATTTTTAACATTCTTCTTTTACATATGATTAAATAGAATATGTGAAAACAAATAAGTTTAACGAAATAGGTGAAAACAAACTAATAAAATAGGTAGAAATAAACCTAATGAAATAAATAGAAATAAAAATAAAATATTAAGTCTGATATTATATTAGATTTTAATTTAAAATTAATTAATATTAAATAAAATAATTTAATAAATATATAAATTACACAAAAAAATTAAAACAAATAATATAAAACAAGTCGCATAAAAACAACCCATATCTCTGCAAGGCTGATAGAGTGCAAAAGATAAGTTATCATTAAAATAGGTGACCCCTCTACCCCTCATTATTATTATTTTTCTCTCTCTCATAGCTGGCTGCTCCTCTACCCTATCAGTCACGATGCTCCCCAAACCCATCATAATAACAGTGATCAAGGGACCACCGGTCACAGGAGGACGTGTGGACAAAAAGAGAAGACAAGAACTGTCGGTGCTTGCACTAATATTTAATGCATTTAATTGGATTACATTATCCCAACTTCATAGACCCTCCACTGAACCAAGACAAGTGTTGTCCCAAAACTTTTCCCTTGTTGATGAGCATGAGCTACCTCAACCGGAGTGTGAGGTCATAGAAGTCACACTCCCATCTGCCTACAGCAGAAAGGGCCTCAATCCACGGTTCTTCCGTAAGGTTATATTTAAATTGGTGAAATTAAGTAGAATAAAATAAAATGAGATAGAATAGAGATAAATTTTATTATTTAATTATGTTAAAAAATAATAAAATAAAAAAAAAATAAATAGAATAGATCTCATCTTATTTTAATAAAAATTATTAATTTTTTTAATTTAAAGAATATATAATAGAATTATTTTTTTATTATAATTAAAATTAAAATTTTATTATATTAATTTCATATCTTAAAATTAGTGTATTTATAATAACGATAATTTAAAAAAATAAAATTATAACTTTTATTATTTTATTTATTTCTTAAATAATAAAATAATATTTTTACTCTATTTTATATTAAAATATTTAAATAATAAAATAATATTTTTATCTCATTCTATTACATCTCATCTTATCTCATTTTATTTTATTCTATCAATTATTAAATATTCAAATATAACTTACACAACCTTAACACTCTTTCATGGCGATGGCATGCTGATCTCTCTCCGCATCGAACTTTTTTTTTTTTTTTCCAGAAACATAACCATTGCTGGATATTCTATAAAACCAACATAGCCGGTAAAAATGGCATGCATCTAATTGTAGATATATTTTGGAGGAAGAACAATTTGAATTTAGATTTTCTAATGTTATTAAAATAATAAGAGAATGTTATGTTATAGAAAAAAAACAGATCTATAATATTTTTTAATAGAATTAGTAGATTTCATGACCAATCGTAAGTCTTTTAATTATAAAAATTATATTTATCTTTCCCTAATAACATAGCCTTATTATGGGAAAATTTTCTACTCTGAAAATTTTTTCTTCAAGCAGAATATCTGTTTTCTAATGAATACTTACAACCACCACATGGCAGGAATTATTGAAAAAATTTGGTTTTAATTTCAATATGATCTTGAATTTTGGAGTGGGGTATTATATTATTCTATTAAGAATATAATATGTGAGTCTTTTAATTATAAAAATTGTATTTATCTTTCTTCTAATGGGATAGTCTTATCATAGGAAATAATTTTGATTTTTTTATATTATTTTTTTCATATTAATTTTTATATTATTTTTATACCATTAATTATATCACTTTCTTTTCATTATTTTTTATTTAATCATAATTATTTAGAAATAATATAAAAATTAATGTATGAAAAAAAATATATATATATATGAGCATCATTTTTTATAAGAAAATATTCTACTCTGAATTTGTTTTCTTCTATCTGAATATCTCTTTTATAATGGATACTTACAATCACCATGTGATATGTATTATGTAGGGACTATTTTGTATTTGCCAAGTAGCTAGGCTTCCCCGGTCCAAACTATCATCTAAGGGTGTCCGTAGAGTGTAGGGATGGTAATGTGCGCGGGGCTGGGCGGGGCAAGGCGGGGCGGGGTAGGTAGTGCTTCCCCTGTCCCGTTGTTGCCCTCGTCTCTGTCATGAATATTATTGTGATTTTTACTAGTAGACGAAGGTATCTATAAGTATTTATAGGTAGTTAATAATTTAAAATAAAATATTAAAAATTAAAAAAATATAAATAAAATAAATTTAACACAACATATTATAATTTTGTTCAATAATTTAAGATTTTTATAAAATTAAAAAAATATTATAAATAACAAATTAAATTTAATTATATTTTGTAATGATCATTTTATATAAATAATAATTACATAAATAGTATATATATTTTTCAAAAAAATTATCATTATGAGCTCATTCAATAAAAAATTCATTTTAAAATAATAATAATATATGTATTTTTATTTTATATCAAAGTAAAAAAGAAAAAAGAATCATAATATATGATATATATTAAATGAAAAAGTAACTTAATGGGTTTGTGGGTACTCACGGGACTGCATCTTGTAATCCCCACTCCCGCCCCCATACCCATCCTCCCCCCATCACGGGTAATCTCTGTAGATCTCCACAGGTACGGGTAAATTTGTCATCCCTAGTTGAGTGGGTTGGATACATTCAATAGCGTTTTTAGATTCGACTTACTTACTAGAATAGTTGATTGAGTTGAATTGGATCGAAAAGATTTTTTCACTCAATCTGACTCAACCTGACCCCCTTAAAAGTGAGTTAGGTTGGATCGAACTCATGTGTTTGACATATTCTTTTTTAAAAAATATTTAAAAAATGTCAAAATACAAAATCTAATAAATTAACATCATAAGTCTCCATCTCAAACATAATAGGTCTCAATTTAACAAATTAACATCATAAGTCTCAATCAACCTTACTCAATCGACCTTACTCAAATATAATAGGTTTCAATTTCAAATAAACTAAACATCATAAGTTAATAAGTGCATAATAAATTAACAACTAACAAGTCTTATTAAGTCTGAAATAAACTAAACAAAGCTAATTATAACTCAAACAACAAATTAGCCTAACCAATCGAAGTCATTATCATCACGCATGTCATATGTATTGACATAATCATTGAATTCACATTCTATTTTTTTCATATACTATTTATCATTTATCCAAACGACTTTTTACTAAACAAAAAACATGGATGTGTTGAGTTTGTATAGGTTGTACGTGTTCTAACTCGATATCTGACTCACACATTGTGAGTTAAAGTATTTTTCAACTCAACTCAACCTAATCCATATTTTATGGGTTAAGTTAGGTCAAAATTTACGAATTCACAAGTTGACCCGACTCACTAAATGCCCCTACTCCCAGCAATATGATCTTGAGTTTTGGAGTGGGGTATTATATATTATTTTACTAAGAATATAAGATGTGATGATATATAATTATATACATAGTTAGATTAAAAATAAAATATTATTAAATTATATCTAAATTATTATAAAATTATCTAAAAATATCTTATGATTTTTCTATATTTTGAGCAAGTGAAGTGAACATGCATATGTAACACAATTTGTCTTCTATTAATTTAAAAAAGACGTGAGAAAGTTATTGTGTAATTTTTTTATAATATATTTTAATCTAATGTCATATTTATTTATTTTATTTTAAATATTATTTGAGTAATTATCATTTTTAGTTATGATAATAATAATTTAATAAACAAAATAAAGATTTTGTTCTTGCTTTCATTAGGGAGAATGAGTGTTATTATATTTGCTATTAAACATTGCATATAAGAATACTAATTTATGATAATAAAAAAATATTTACATTAATCTTTTTATTGATCCTTTTTAATGAGATTTTATTTTATGGTAATTCCCTGTATATGTAAAAAATAAACTTTTAAAATGAAATCCCTTTCTTTAATGAGATAAGAAAGATTGTTTTATTTCTATTTGTATTTACTTTCGTTTTACAAAAATAAATTCCGCTTACTAAAATTTTGACATAATTAAGGTAGGCATATCCTCAATTGAGTAAGATGGAGTCATGTTACATACAACTCTTGTTGGATATCTACTTAGGCTGTATTTGGCGTATATGATAATATAAGATAGTAGGATAAATACTGATAGTATAAAGGACCTGATTAGTTCTTATACAATCATATATTTAGTGCCTAATTATACAAGAATCATGATAGTATAATAATTATTTAATATATCTATAATACCCTTTAATATAAAAAAAAAAGTAAACTACATTTTTCCAATTAGAGTTGTGGGTTCATCCACCAAGCAAAATTTTCAAAAAAAAAAAAATTACAGATATGTTACAACTCTACATCACTGAGTGTAGAAACTGGGTGAGGGAGATCTGGTGCAAACTAGTTTGGGTCATCGTCAACATCATCAAGTTGCAAATATATGACTTCTTCGCGCTGGGGGAGATCTGGTGCATACATGTTTGGGTCACCGCCGTAAGCAGGTCTGGGTGGTCCATGGTGATTTGCAACCATGGCCACTGTCAACGAAGGACGGTTTCGGGGTTGGTCACCGATCTGGAGCAATAGAGTTTATAGGTTGCAGGAGAGGTGGCGAGAGGGTCCGAGGTGGTTCAGGTTAGGTGGCTTTACGAGTTTGTGTTCCGAGTGGTTGAGGATGAGGCGGGTCTGGATAGTTGGCCATAGGGACGATTCTGATTGGGTTGCCGGCAACTAGGCTCAAGATGGCGATGTTAACACCCTCCTTAGGGCATCACATTTCCGTCTCCCGACCTATATTAGGTGATATTGAAAATCATATTTTAACTATTCATTATGCAATATTGACACCAATTAATATCACAAATTAAAGAGAAATATAAAATTAACAGACTTTTTTTTTTCAGTAGCAAACCCCATGACGGGTCCTATTTAATAGCACGGTACAACACTAACGAGAAACTTTAACATACTTATTCCTTTTTCTGTCTATCTTGATGCATCAGACATCTGTTCCTTTGTCAACACTGCACACCTTCGAGTCTTGAATGTCCACTCCTTATTGTTGTCACCAATCTCAGAATATCCATCGCCCGTTATGTCTAAGACAACTCGATCCTTCTATTATTTGATTTTAACAGTACAGACATAGCAAAACAGGATAACAAAGAGGTGAGATCACCTACACCAATACCAACATGGCAGCACAGAGATAACACAAACAGTAATATCATACAGATAGATCATATCATAATCATGCTATCAGCATTAATCAACTATCATCATCTAATCATTTATCAGTTCAATCATCATCCAAGTACTCAAAATAATTGTCATAGCCAACATTCCTCAATTAATATATCATACAGATATAAATGTTCAGATTTTGCATATGCACAAGACTCGATTTCCTACTCCATGGAGCTAAAACTCAGGTCGGAGAAATGATCGAAAAGATCTGTCGATACCACATGCCTCAGACCACGTGCTAAAATCCTCATTTTGATTTTTGCACATCTAGCATATACATGACATTCTTTATCAGATCTTGATTAAGAATAGTGTCTCAGTTAGGATCATCGGTGTGTCACGTCGGTCTAACCCACGGTTCTGAGAGAGCGACTCACTGCCCACGTGTAGGCAACCCGCACCCCGATGCCCCCAAGGTCAACGAGTGACCTACACTACGCATATCGCACCCACTCAAGAGGTGTACGTTCCTCCTAGGCAATTAGCCTTATCCAATCCCTCAGACTATTCCAATGAATGTATAATGCACCAAAAACCAAATTATAGATAAAATATCAATCACAGGTTTAACTCATAATTTTTCAAAATATATTTTATACAATGCACTAATATGTTAGTGCAAGTCCAACCACAAGGGCCATACTTTTCAATTTCATTTGTTCAATTTATATCATATGCTTCAACGCATAGTTTTTTTTTTCAATACGTAAAGTGCCCCAAATACCAAATACAGGCATCTCTTTCCAATGCATATAAAATACATCAAAAGTCAATCATAGGCAACTCGACATTTTCTCACACAGTGTTCATACACTATTTTGGTAGTAATCATCATGTTATCATGTTTTTATAGTCATAAAATACTTCTACCGTATTTTCATAATCGCATAACAATTTTGTTACATTTTTACATTCAAAAATTTCTGTTACATTTTCAAAATATGCAAACACATTTGCACTTTTAAATCACGTATTTAATTTTTTTAACATTTTTTTCAATCACATAAAAATATACATTTCTCAAATTGCGTAACGATTTTCCACCATTTTCAAACACGCATAACTTAAAAATCATTCTTTTAAGTTGCGTAAATCATTTTCCATCATTCTCAAAATATTTAAAACACTTTCCAAATCACATAAGATTTTTCATCATTTTCACAATTACGTAAAAATATTCTATCATTATTTAATCACGTAGTGATTTTTCAATAATATTTTTAATAGTGTAAAATATTTAAACGCTTCCCAAATCGCGTAGAAATATTTTAACATTTTTCAAATGCGTAAAAATATTTTACTATATTTTCAAACACTTAGAAATATTTTACTTGTATTTCAAATCATGTATTTTAAAAATTACATTTTTAAGATACGTAAATCATTTTCACCACAATTCTATTACGAAAAATATTTCTCAACCTTCAAAGATTCCATTTCATCTTTTCTCAAAATATTATGACTTTGTATTTCATTTTTCACATTTTCTTACTCAAGAAAATCTTTTTCCACGTTTCTTTACTCAAGAAATTCTTTTTCAAATATAATCCACAAAATTACCTTTCCATCAATGTTTCAAAACTTAACATTTTCTAACGTACTTCAAAACTCAAAAATAAGTTATACGTTAGTAGATTTTCATAATACCATTATATTCTCCATTTTTTTCAAATCATTTCTCAAGTGCTAAAATACTCTGATTTCCTTTTCAAATTCTTTGTATTAAATTAATTATATTTTCACTTGAAAAATCACTTTGTTTCATTAAAATTAATGCATTACAAACCTTCGAAAATGTGGACATGACTATTGAAAATTATCAAAATATTTTTCCTTCTAAATTGATATGGTTTTACACAAACAAAACCATTAAAATTTTATTTTCAAAACCGAAAGACTTATGGTTATAAAACCAAACCCATTTGTTCAAATTCATTTTTATTTTCTTTGCAAATCCTTTTTCACTTTCTTTACAAATCATTTTTCACTTTCTTTGCTAATTCTTAAAATCATCATTGCTATTTTCATTTAAATCTCATGTTTTGTAAAACACTTAGAAACTTTTTACACAAAATAAATCAATAAAAATTCCTCAAAAACCATGTTCTTGTACTCTTTGAAAAATAAATTCTTTGTTTATTTTTCTTGTTTTTCTAAACATTCATTTTCATCATTCATGAAAATATAAATTTGTGAACACCTATTTTGAGGTGTCTTGATCAAAATTCTCATTATTCTAGGGATCAAAATTTAATTTTCTTGTTCTTAAAAAATTTCACATTGACCCAAATCAAGGACATCAAAACAAGTAACTCTTCCTTGGCCATTGGGACCAAGATTAGTTTTCTTTCCATCCACACATCATGGCATACATATATATATTTCATCATAAATATCACAAACATGCCATATACTCATCATGCATATTATAAGTATACTATCAAAGTCATAAAATCATGCAAAGCATATTAAGCATAGACAAAAATAATCAAAGCATAAGAAAATAAATTAAAGCTCATAAACACAAAATTAATTATTACATGACCATGGATTGGAATCCTCACATGGATTCACCATCCATCAAATATAAGACCATCTCTCACCACCATACTTGGTTAGTGAGATGAATCTCCCTCTTACCTCTTGAAGATCCTCAAAAACTCCTTATTTTGCTTCTTTTTCCAAGTCCTTCACCACCAATGGCTTCTCAAATACAAAACAAAATATATAAAAATTAGTATACTAAGCTTGATTAAGAGAAACCATGGATCAAACATGGTTTAGATCATGAAAAAGAAGAGAAGAAATGAAGTCTTCTTATACTTAACCTCAAAAACCCAATAACTTTGATCTTAGAGGAAGTCCATGAAGATGAATGATTTAGAGAAAGTCTCCAACATGAAAGTTGCTTAGAATATCATGTAGATTCAATATCTATGGTTGGATGAAATTAAAAGTGATAGAAGGTATTTTTGGGTGAGGAGGCCGAACCTATGGAGAGAAAAAGGAAGGAAGGAATTGTTGCTTGGTTCTTGGAATCTTGAGAGAATAAGATGGAGGCTTTTTGGGTGAGAGAGAAAAGTGAAAATGCATGCACAAAGTGAGTGGGCTGCCTTGTGAGTGTTGGAGAGTTTGAAGAGTTTTACTTGAAATAATATCCTATTTTGGGTTCACACTTGAAACACATGGTCTTCCACTTTGTCATCTTTTTCTTTGGCCTAAAAAGGCTACTCCAATTTGTCTCCTCCTTTCCAAGCATCTCCAACCGTCCCCCCTCTTCATAATGCATGCAAAGTTATCATCTTTTCATGCCATTATTTGAAACATTTCTAGCCATTGATTAATTCAATGGTTAGGATTTAAGTAGACTTTTGATTTTTAGGAGACTTAATCTAGGTCATTAGATCTTTTTCCTTTAAATTCTAGCCATTAGATGTGTCTCCAAAATAAAGGGTCAAGATCGCTCCTTCAAACTTTAAATCCAAGGGTTATAATGAGTCATAGCCTTTTTAGAAGACCAAATCTCCACCTTTGATTAATTCTTCATCCAATGGTCATAAATGGTCTTTGTCACTTTTTAAGACTAAATCTCCACCCTTGATCAATTCCAAATCCAATGGTTATAAATGGTCACTTTATATAATCAAATTTACACCATTGATTAAATCTACGGTTGATATTGAAGATTGTCTAGCTAAGTTTATTCTCACACCATTGATTAAATCAATGGTGATTATCTAATGCTTCATTATTAAATTTATTTCTTAACCGTTAATTAAATCAAGATCAAGTCTTCACCGTTAAATAAATCAATGGTGGATATCCAAACCACCAATGTTGACTTAAGTAATATAATTTTTATTTTTATCTACTAAAAACCCCACGAAAGAATATATTTACTGTATTTTTATCGCCCGATAATTAAATACAGTGCCAAACACAAAATAAGAAAATTTCTAAAATTGTTTTCGGATTAAGGTTTAGTAAGATCCCCTGTCTCCGTCTAAACAGTACAAATTTTTCTATGCGTAAAATTTTTTTCACTTTGTGAGATCCACCTGGGCCCACGTAAGGTCACCTGGGCCCACCTAGGACCACCCAGGCCCATATATAGTCAAAAAAATTCATAATCATCCACAAAAATCACAAATATTAGAAAACGTATGAAAATCAAGTCAGATTGTTAAAAATAATTAACAGTCAAGAGAAATAAATACAGAAAGATTTTTCCCGGCCCAAAAATTATTATTTTCCTGACACAGAGTAAATCACTCAAAACGATCAAATATGCTGATGGAATAATCAAAATAATTTTACAGCACACAGAGATCACTAAACAGTAAAATTCTGTTAACTGTCAAAATTACTATTTAAGAGATAGGAAATTTGGGGTGTTACAATACTCCCCCTCTAAAAAGAAATTTCGTCCTCGAAATTTGAAAAACATGATTTCACACCTCAGAATAAATAATGACATTATTCCTCCTTTATCTTATTTTTCAATTCCTATGAAGCTTTCTCTCTTACATCTTGCTAACTATTCTAACCAACAAAATCTCTTTGCTGATGTTCAACTTCTTCTGATCAAATAGATATCTCAGACTCCTATAATTACTGAAGATGTTGAATGTTAATCCAGAAAGAAAGAATCTTCATATCTCTGATACCAACATAACAACAACCGATCTTCATTCATGCCTACAATAGTTTTTCTCAGATAACTTCCAACTAATGTAATGTAATGTTCAGCTAATGTAATGTATTACTTAAAATTTCCTTATTTTCGTATCACTATATATTCTAGATTTTTGCTTTTAACAAGAAATGTCTCACTAACCGAGTTCTCCTTTTCATAGTACTATACCAAACACTATGACATAGAGTTAAATAGGAATATCGTTTCTTGTTCGTTCAATTGCAGGAGATGATAGAAAACATCATGGAAGATTTACAAAACGAATTGAACCTGTTATCGAACATATCCAGCAAAGAATTGGATGTAATCCGATTTTTAAGAATAAATTTTCTTTGGATTACTCACACTCTGTTGAAATAATCTCATTGGATATGGTTGGAAAATAACCAATCCATTTTCAAAGACCACGTCTGTTTATGAAATAGATCAAACTAACACAAAAATTTTGAACAACAGATCAAACTAATACAAAGATTTGATCTATAACAATAATTTGAATAACTTGAATAGCTCGATTAGCTAAGAATAGAAACAGAAGTAAACAAATCAGAGGATAACGAATAACTCTAATATATAATTGATCTACTCAATCATATGTCATAAGGAATAGGTTATTTACAAAAATATTCAGTATGGTTTATAGGATAAGCTCCAATGACACAATCTCCATTTGTTTAAATCTTCCGCTCAAAAAACACTGCTCCGTTCATTCAGAGTAACAACTTCCCTTACTATCTAAAATTTTACTAATAGAAAACTCTGTTTTCAAATAGCATAATCTCTGAGAAAATGTGTCCAACTTTTCCATAATTTGTTTCCTTGACGTACATTCCTTCATTTAAGTACTTTCTTTCACATCCCTTACTGTTTTTGGTTTCCTCAATGGTTATAAATATATCTTCCGTTGAAATTAATTACTTTCTCAATATCCTAAAAAAAAAATACCAGGTTCCAAAATTACGAAATTTTATATTCCAAGACTGATTCTCTTCCATCAGATTCTGAACTTCAAATTCCAGTTCCCACTAAAACAGCGGTCCTTTGTTTGTGCAGTCGTCTTTCCACATTGCTCCTGTTGCTCCCGTAGCTGCAACTGCATTACTAGTAACATGTTCCACTTCCACACAAGTATAACTATCCCGAGGCATTCCTTTTTTTTTTCTCGAGGCATGCAGATCGAAATACAATGAATCTAATATCCATTATAAACAACATTATTTCCTTTCAAAAAAATAAACACAGAGAACACAACACAAGCAAAATAGACCTAATCACAAACCCCAAAAGACTCAAACCGTGCTCTGATACCAACTAATGTAACACCCTCCTTAGGGCATCACATTTCGACTCCCGACTCATAATCTGAAAAGAAGTTCGCACAAAGTTTGAGTTATAAAAGATGGGTTTCAAAATTTCTTTTTCTTGAAAAGTAAATTTTTCGAAAATATTAGGTGATATTGAAAATCATATTTTAACTATTCATTATGTAATATTGACACCAATTAATATCACAAATTAAAGAGAAATATAAAATTAACAGACTTTTTTTTTTCAAATAGCAAACCCCATGACGGGTCCTACTTAATAGCACGGTACAACACTAATGAGAAACTTTAACATACTTATTCCTTTTTCTCGTCTATCTTGATGCATCGACATCCTGTTCCTTTGTCAACACTGCACACCTTCGAGTCCTGAATGTCCACTTCTTATTGTTGTCACCAATCTCAGAATATCCATCGCCCGTTATGTCTAAGATAACTCGATCCTTCTATTATTTGATTTTAACAGTACAGACACAGCAAAACAGGATAACAAAGAGGTGAGATCACCTACACCAATACCAACATGGCAGCACAGAGATAACATAAACAGCAATATCATACAGATAGATCATACCATAATCATGCTATCAGCATTAATCAACTATCATCATCTAATCATTTATCAGTTCAATCATCATCTAAGTACTCAAAATAATTGTCATAGCCAACATTCCTCAATTAATATATCATACAGATATAAATGTTCAGATTTTGCATATGCACAAGACTCGATTTCCTACTCCATGGAACTAAAACTCAGGTCGGAGAAATGATCGAAAAGATCTGTCGGTACCACATGCCTCAGACCACGTGCTAAAATCCTCATTTTGATTTTTGCACATCTAGCATATACACGACATTCTTTATCAGATCTTGATTAAGAATAGTGTCTCGGTCAGGATCATCGGTGTGTCGCGTCGGTTTAACCCACGATTACAGTAGAGCGACTCACGCCCAATCGTAGGCAACCCGCACCCCGATGCCCCCAAGGTCAAGAGTGACCTGACCTACACTACGCATATCGCACCCACTCAAGAGGTGTACGTTCCTCCTAAGCAATTAGCCTTATCCAAATTCCTCGGACCATTCCAATGCATGTATAATGCACCAAAAACCAAATCATAGATAGAATATCAATCACAGGTTTAACTCATAATTTTTCAAAATATATTTTATACAATGCACTAATATCTTAGTGCAAGTCCAACCACAAGGGCCATACTTTTCAATTTCATTTGTTCAATTTATATCATATGCTTCAACGCATAGTTTTTTTTTTCAATACGTAAAGTGCCCCAAATACCAAATACAGGCATCTCTTTCCAATGCATATAAAATACATCAAAAGCCAATCATAGGCAACTCGACATTTTCTCACACAGTGTTCATACACTATTTTGGCAGTAATCATCATGTTATCATGTTTTTATAGTCATAAAACACTTCTGCCGTATTTTCACAATCGCGTAACAATTTTGTTACATTTTTACAATTCAAAAATGTTTCTGTTACGTTTTCAAAATACTGCAACACTT
This sequence comes from Ormosia semicastrata, assembly GCA_029884595.1. Classification (NCBI taxonomy): domain Eukaryota; kingdom Viridiplantae; phylum Streptophyta; class Magnoliopsida; order Fabales; family Fabaceae; genus Ormosia; species Ormosia semicastrata. The sequence continues at coordinate 8,207,255 of JAQQTO010000037.1, forward strand.
CTGTTGCACTTTTAAATCACGTATTTAATTTTTTTTAATGTTTTTCTCAATCACATAAAAATATACATTTCTCAAATTGTGTAACGATTTTTTACCATTTTCAAACTCGCATAACTTAAAAATCATTCTTTTAAGTTGCGTAAATCATTTTCCATCATTCTCAAAATATTTAAAACACTTTCCAAATCACATAAGATTTTCTGTCATTTTCACAATTACGTAAAAATATTCTATCATTATTTAATCACGTAGTGATTTTTCAATAATATTTTTAATAGTGTAAAATATTTAAACGCATCCCAAATCGCATAGAAATATTTTAACATTTTTCAAATCGCATAAAAATATTTTACTATATTTCTAAACACTTAGAAATATTTTACTCGTATTTCAAACCATGTATTTTAAAAATTATGTTTTTAAGATACGTAAATTATTTTTCACCACAATTCTATTACGAAAAATATTTCTCAACCTTCAAAGATTCCATTTCATCTTTTCTCAAAATATTATGACTTTGTATTTCATTTTTCACATTTTCTTACTCAAGAAAATCTTTTTCCACGTTTCTTCACTCAAGAAATTCTTTTTCAAATATAATCCACAAAATTACCTTTCCATCAATGTTTCAAAACTTAACATTTTCTAACGTACTTCAAAACTCAAAAATAAGTTATACGTTAGTAGATTTTCATAATACCATTATATTTTTCATTTTTCCCAAATCATTTCTCAAGTGCTAAAATACTCTGATTCCCTTTTCAAATTCCTTGTATTAAATTAATTATATTTTCACTTGAAAAATCACTTTGTTTCATTAAAATTAATGCATTACAAACCTTCGAAAATGTGGACATGACTATTGAAAATTATCAAAACATTTTTCCTTCTAAATTGATATGGTTTTACACAAACAAAATCATTAAAATTTTATTTTCAAAACCGAAGGACTTATGGTTATAAAACCAAACCCATTTGTTCAAATTCATTTTTATTTTTTTTGCAAATCCTTTTTCACTTTCTTTGCAAATCATTTTTCACTTTTTTTGCTAATTCTTAAAATCATCATTGCTATTTTCATTTAAATCTCATGTTTTGTAAAACACTTAGAAACTTTTTACACAAAATAAATCAATAAAAAATTCCTCAAAAACCATGTTCTTGTATTCTTTGAAAAATAAATTCTTTGTTTATTTTTCTTGTTTTTCTAAACATTCATTTTCATCATTCATGAAAATATAAATTTGTGAACACCTATTTTGAGGTGTCTTGATCGAAATTCTCATTATTCTAAGGATCAAAATTTAATTTCCTTGTTCTTGAAAAATTTCCACATTGACCCAAATCAAGGGCATCAAAACCGTAACTCTTCCTTGGCCATTGGGACCAAGATTAGTTTTCTTTCCATCCACACATCATGGCATACATATATATATTTCATCATAAATATCACAAACATGCCATATACTCATCATGCATATTATAAGTATACTATCAAAGTCATAAAATCATGCAAAGCATATTAAGCATAGACAAAAATAATCAAAGCATAAGAAAATAAATTAAAGCTCATAAACATAAAATTAATTATTACATGACCATGGATTGGAATCCTTACATGGATTCACCATCCATCAAATATAAGACCATCTCTCACCACCATACTTGGTTGGTGAGATGAATCTCCCTCTTACCTCTTGAAGATCCTCAAAAACTCCTTGTTTTGCTTCTTTTTCCAAGTCCTTCACCACCAAGGGCTTCTCAAATACAAAACAAAATATATAAAAATTAGTATACTAAGCTTGATTAAGAGGAACCATGGATCAAACATGGTTTAGATCATGAAAAAGAAGAGAAGAAATGAAGTCTTCTTATACTTAACCTCAAAAACTCAATAACTTTGATCTTGAAGGAAGCCATGAAGATGAATGATTTAGAGAAAGTCTCCAACATGAAAGTTACTTAGAATATCATGTAGATTCAAGATCTATGGTTGGATGAAATTAAAAGTGATGGAAGGTATTTTTGGGTGAGGAGGCTGAACCTATGGAGAGAAAAAGGAAGGAAGGAATGGTTGCTTGGTTCTTGGAATTTTGAGAGAATAAGATAGAGGCTTTTTGGGTGAGAGAGAAAAGTGAAAATGCATGCACAAAGTGAGTGGGCTGCCGTGTGAGTGTTGGAGAGTTTGAAGATTTTACTTGAAATAATATCCCATTTTGGGTTCACACTTGAAACACATGGTCTTCCACTTTGTCATCTTTTTCTTTGGCCTAAAAAGGCTACTCCAATTTGTCTCCTCCTTTCCAAGCATCTCCAACGTCCCCCTCTTCATAATGCATGCAAAGTTGTCATCTTTTCATGCCATTATTTGAAGCATTTCTAGCCATTAATTAATTCAATGGTTAGGATTTAGGTAGACTTTTGATTTTTAGGAGACTTAATCTAGGCCATTAGATCTTTTTCCTTTAAATTCTAGCCATTAGATGTGTCTCCAAAATAAAGGGTCAAGATCGCTCCTTCAAACTTTAAATCCAAGGGTTATAATTAGTCATAGCCTTTTTAGAAGACCAAATCTCCACCTTTGATTAATTCTTCATCCAATGGTCATAAATGGTTTTTGTCACTTTTTAAGACTAAATCTCCACCCTTGATCAATTCCAAATCCAATGGTTGTAAATGGTCACTTTATATAATCAAATTTACACCGTTGATTAAATCTACGGTTGATATTGAAGCTTGCCTAACTAAGTTTATTCTTACACCATTGATTAAATCAATGGTGATTATCTAATGCTTCTTTATTAAATTTATTTCTTAACCGTTAATTAAATCAAGATCAAGTCTTCACCGTTAAATAAATCAATGGTGGATATCCAAACCACCAATGTTGACTTAAGCAATATAATTTCTATTTTTATCTACTAAAAATCCCACGAAAGAATATATTTACTGTATTTTTATCGCCCGATAATTAAATACGATACAAACACAAAACAAGAAAATTTCTAAAACTATTTTCGGATTCGGGTTTAGTAAGATCCTGTCTCCGTCTAAACAAGACAAATTTTTCTATGCGTAGAAAATTTTTTACTTTGTGGGACCCACTGGCCCACGTAAGGTCACCTGGCCCACCTAGGACCACCTAGGCCCACATATAGTCAAAAAATTCATAATCATCCACAAAAATCACAAATATTAGAAAACGTATGAAAATCAAGTCAGATTGTTAAAAATAATTAACAGTCAAGAGAAATAAATACAGAAAGATTTTTTCCTGTCCGAAAATTATTATTTTTCTGACACGGAGTAAATCACTCAAAATGATCAAATATGCTGACGGAATAATCAAAATAATTTTACAGCACACAGAGATCACTAAACAGTAAAATTCTGTTAACTGTCAAAATTACTGTTTAAGATATAGGAAATTTGGGGTGTTACAACGTGGTTTAGATGAGAGACAGGGCAGAGGATGATGACCCTTGCATGGTGGTGATGGCGGTCAAGGTTGACTATTGATGATGGCTTAGGTGAGGGAGGAGTGAGGAAGAGTGGTGGTGGGGGAGGGTTTTCTGATCTTGATGGGTTTCACTTTTGAGTTGTTTGATTTCTGGATATGAAAGTGGAGGGTAATAGTGGAAGGAAAATCCTATCAAATTATATTAGAAAGTCATGGGGAGGATAGTGTTATACTATTAGAGTGAGATAAAAAGTTTTGACCGAATTTGACTATCCTATTAGGTGGACATACCAAACACCTGATAAAGTCTAATAGTATTAACTTATACTATCAAATTCTTCTTATACGACGCACCAAACATAGCCTTAGTAAATATACGATATTGTATTATCAGCCTCGAGGCAAAATGTTTAGACATCTAGTTCTTAAACAACATGGCTTTGGTCACCTCCATCACAATTTGATTATTCTTTTTGGATATATCATTTTATTGAGGTGTATAGCTGACAATGAGCTGCCTCTTGACACTTGTATCTTTACAAAATTTATTAAATTCATTGGAGGTGTACTTCTTCCCCCTATCACTTCTCAAAGTCTTTATGAACTTGTCACTTTGTTTCTCAACATGTGCTTTAATTTTCTTAAATATCACAAATATTTCATATTTTTATCTCATAAAATACACCCATGTCATGCGGGTCAAATCATCAATAAATAAAATGAAGTACCTATTTTGAGTATGAAACAATGTATTCATAGGAGGACTACACACATAGGTATGTACCAATTCCAACACTTCTTTGGCTCTTCATGCTCCTTCATTTGGAAATGGATTGTGGTGGTGTTTGCCTAGCATACATCCTTCACAACACTAGATTTTTCTTCAATTGTTGGCAACTCGTACATCATATTCATTTGAAAAAGTAACTTGAAACTGGTGCCCAAGTCTCTTGTGCCACAAACTAGAGTCATTTACTTCTCTAACCATCAAGCTGAAATTTTTCTTATACTTGAAAGAGAGTAAAAAACTCATTTTATTAGTCATTTTAACTACAACAACAAGTTTACCTTTTGAGTAAAAAATTATGCACTTTTGATTCTCAAATTTTAGAGAATAGTCATGCTTCAAAAGCTATCCAATACTTCGTAAATTTTCATCTAATTCCAACACATAAATAGTATCATTAATGACCTTGTTTCATTGCGCGCTTTGTTTCAACTTCAATGTTGCCCTTACCTTTAACTTCAACATATTCTCCATTAATCAATTTAACTTTTGAGCTAAATGAAGAATCCATATCAAGAAATACCTCTTTATCTCCTATCATGTGATTACATGGCATTGGATGATTTGAGCGTGGAGGATGTTTAACATGTGGAGAAGTGTTTGAGTTTTAACACTTGAATTGGAACCTTTAGACCCAAAAATCATAATTTTTATCCTTCAAATAAAGGAATTTGGATATTGTTGTAGATTGTATTATTGGTTGTTGTTGAGGTGCTTGTAGTAGTAGTCATAACTTTTCATCTTTCTTCTTCTTCTTCTACTCTTCTATTCTTCACTTTTTTTTGCTGCAAGGATCTAGAGTTCTGATAACACTCTGTCTGTGGTATTTTAGAGGAGGTATTTTAATTAAAACACTTAAAAAATTATGGGATATAGTGTGCTTTTGGTGCTACAAAATTATACAAAAAAATTAGGGTAAGAATAAAAGTTTTTTTGGGCTGAATATTTCTTTGTTTATTCTCATTTGATTATTGCAGCACATATACATCAATTTATAAATTAATAAATAACTCTTAAATAACTAGAAATTAAGAGTTATATTCATGCATTATACTTATCATAATTAAACATAACTTAAGTCTACCATTAAATGACAATAAGTGACAACACATTACTCCTTAACAGACGACGATGGCATGCTTCACTTTCTCCGCATCTCACAAAGCAAAGCCACCCTTTGCAGTTAGTTACGTCAAGACCTACAAGTACAGCACGTGGGTCTCTCATTGCGGCATGTGTGTTAATGGGTCAATACAACCTTACCAATGGCATTGGCTTGGCAAACACGAGTTTGGCTCTCTTCGGGAGCTATCTCCTCGCGCTAGGCAAATCCGGCCTTCCTTACAAAGTCAAAGTGACACCAAATGGTGACATAGAAACTCTTGGTCGCCATGACTTCGATGGCAAGCTTGTGATAGGCATGACAACGCACCCTAAAATCAACCTTGACACTGGTGAAGCCTTTGCCTTTTGTTATAGTCCTGCTCCTCCGTTCCTCACCTACTTCTACTTCGATTCCGATGGAACAAAACACCCTGACGTACCTATATTCTCCTTGGCAAGACCCTCATTCCTCCACGACTTCGCCATCACCCAAAAGTATGCAATCTTTGCAGAAAAAACAGACTGAAATGAACCCTTTTGACATGATAGGTGGTGACTATCCGGTGGGCTCCGACTCCTCCAAAGTCTCCAAGTTGTGAATCCTCCCTCGCTACGCAAGGACATGACACAGATAATGTATGTGTTTTGATTATTTTATTTTATATTTTAAATAATTTATAATAAAATAATATTATTATTTTTATACTCAAATCTCTAATTTTATCCTTTGCACATATTTCTTTTAGGAAAAAAATTTAATATCGTCTCACTTTCCTTTAAAAATATTTATATAAATTTTATCTATATAAATTATATAAATTAAATTAATCAATAATTAATATATTGTTATTTTTAAAATGTATATAAATTGTATAAATTAAATTAATCAGTAATTAATATATTATTATTTTAAACATAAAATAATTATATAATAGAAAAATTTATATAATTTATTAAAATATTAATTAATTAAATCTAAACAATTATATAAATATGATTTATATAAATATTTTTTTTCTTCCATTTTCTTTTTCTCTCTCTTTTTCTTAAAAAAAGTAAGTATAAGAAAAGTATTCAAATTTAGGTTTAAAAATAACATTGTTGATAATCACAAACTATTTGAGTGAACCTTTGAAAAAAAATTAATTAATTAAAACCCAGTATGTTACAGGTGGTCCGACGTGCCAGGGTTCAACATCATCCACGGATTCCACGCTGATCGGTGAAGCTTCCACAGTGGGGGCCATACGGTTTTCATGGACTATTTGTGAGGGGTGCGTTTAATATGGACTAGGTACTCAAAGGTCCTACAATGGACTTTGTAATATGAGATGTTAGATCTGTGTAAAATAAAATGAATGGTTATGATTGTTAACTGATTACTTGTTATTTAAGTAACGTTAAAAGTTAAAAATTGATATTAATCTTTGTAAATAATGAAATTGCTTAAGATAACAAATTGTAAAAAACACCTTTAACCACTTGTTCCTATATCCTGCAGTGGCGATGGGCGGTGGAAGCATAGATCTCGCCATCTATACTTCATAGGAAAACAAAACAACATATATATAACTAATCAAATAAACTCTGCATATATATACGATGGTGTCAACTTCATTACTAAACAAAACAGCATCAAAAACTAATCTCGGTGATTCACGAATTCTCTAACCATAAACTCTGCATAGAGTTGGCACTCATTCATCTCAACAACACAACTTGAAGAATCTGTCCCAACCACCCAATATTGCATTCAACTCCTTCAACTCTGCTCTGGAAATCTAAAATCAAACAACGAAAGAGTGATAACTAATCAAATTAAAAAAAATACAAAATCAGTCTAATTAGAAACAGATCAAGCTTTAGATTTGCAACATTCGAGATCCAAGGCGGCATTTGAGTTCCGTTGCACACTGTTGTGTCGGTTGAGCTCCGGAGATGCAGAGCATCAGCGGTGTGACGGAAGGAGACGGAGACAGAAACTGGAACGTTGGTTGGAGGTGGCGGGGAGGAAGAGGATGGTTGAGGGGTGCGGTGGTGGCGCTTTCCACAGCGTCCTCGTCGTCCTCCTCCACCCCTCACACAACTTTGCCGCTGCCGACGACAACCCTGCTGGTGGTGAACCATTGTTGCAAAGATTGAAGGGTTTTAGAGAGAAAATGAAGAGAGACAGAGAGAGGTAGCGACATGTTGTAAATTATAATTGTTGGTTGCAATTTCAATGTCGATGATCTCACCGGAATGTTGATAGAACGGTGAAGGACTGGTTGCAACAGTAGAGAAGAGAGTAGCTCATTGCCTGGCAAACAACAATGAGGGGGGAGGGGAAATTGGATGTTGCAGTTGATTTTGCAGAGAAATTAAATCTCGTTGTTGAGGCGGTGACAATGGTTGTCCCGTCGGTGCTTCAACCCCTCCGATCTTGCTGTCGAGGCGGCATCAGTGGTTATCCTACTAGTGCAGCTTCTCAGATCTCACTATCAGGGCAACGACAGAAGATCAATGAAGGCGTGGTAGATGCCAACGACGGAGAAAGTGAGACCCCCTCACCACCACCGTGAGCAGTGGTTGCTGCATGTTGAAGAAAGCAGAAGAACGGTATTGGTGATCGAAAAAGAAGGAGGAGGAGGAGAAGGACTCACGTACAAATACAATTATTTTGAGGGTATAAAAACAATACAAATATCTACTCAAGATCATTGGTAAAGTCAAAGGTCCTATCATAGACCTTTGACTAGGAAGTCCATATTAAACTAACGCGTTTGTGAGGGACAATGACCTTAGAGGATGTCACTGTCATGATTGATTTATGGGACTTGTCTACCACGCTATCCATGCTGTCTTGCACTATTATATTGATGGAGAAACAAAACATGACTGTAGGAGTGTTTAATTCAGCCTATCTTAGTATCTTATTAACATGACCTAACTAGATGACTGTAGGAGTGTTTAATTCAGCCTATCTTAGTATCTTATTAACATGACCTAACTAGAGATTAATTTAGAAGGATTTATGTTCTAAAACTCAAATTTGGTGTGCTTATCGGTTAAGTTTGGGATATATTTTTAACAATTTTTATATTCTTATATTAAATAGTGCATGCATTTATTTTTATATTTCATCTAATATCATTTATTATACACATTTTTTTCTATCATTTTTTCTCACTTAATCACATCTCTTAAAAATAGTGTAAACAATGTTTACACCCCTTTTTAGGACTGTAAGATGATATTTCCAATCATTTAAATTTAGTTTGGTGTTTCAAAATATTTTATATTTTATATTTTTTATAATAAATTATAAATAATAAAATTTATTAACTTAAATTAATAACATTTATATAACATAATAATATATATTATATTATTTATTTTAAAATATATATTATAAAATATATCTTAACTTTATTTTTTAATTCTATAATTTTACAACTTAATTAGGTATAACATTTAATTTTATACATTATATTTATATGTCAAGTTGGATTGATTTGGACTTGATCATTAGTCAAATTTAAATTTAAAAAAAAATGACCTAATTAAAATTTCAAATCAGATAGAAGTTAAATCATATCCATTCTAAATTACATCGTGTATAATCTTATTTGACTCGGACGAGAATTCTCTCCTATTAACCAAAATATAATAAAATCTTAATTTTTTCTAAAAAGGAAAAAAAATGTAACTTTTGGCTAACAAGAAAAGGATGATGATCCTCATCTTCTTTCTCTTTTTAGGAAAACTGATTCTATCCTATTTTAGCCAATAAAAGAGGATCTTCGTCCATCTATATAACCCTATCTTTCAATTGATAAATAATTTTTTATATTAAAAATATAATTCAGATAGAATAAAAAATATAAATTAAAAGAGAAAAATATTTAAAATTATAAAAAGAATATACATAATTAATTAAAAAAATAATTTGAATTTGAATTAATTTTTTTAATAAAAGTTAGGAATGATAAATATCATTCTTAGAAGAAAAATAACTTAAAAGATTATATTACTTTTAAAATATTGTACTCTAATTTATTATATAAAAGTTAATAAAAAACTATAATATGCTTGTGACGAATTCTTCTTTTTTCTTTTTTCTAAAAACATAACTATTGTTGAATATAGTATAAGAATAAATATCATCTTACTCCTTTTTTAGGTGTATAAGTTTATTAATATCTTTTTTAAAAATGTTAATTAAGTGAAATAAAGTGATAAGAAAAGTAAGTATAATAAATAGTATAAAAAATATTATTAATGATAAAAATATCAAAGTTGATAGTATAATACCTACATTGCCGATAAAAATTACATGCATGATGCATCTAATTGTAGATGTGTTTTGGAGGAAGAACAAATTGACTTTAGATTTTTTTTTTTCTCATATTATTAAAATAATAGAAGAAGGTTATGTTATAGATAAAAATACATATATAAAAAATTTAAATATAATTAATAGATTTCATAACCAATCATAGTGAGTCTTTAATAATAAAAATTATATTTATCTCTCTAATACTAATAGGATAATATTATTCCAAGAAAATATTATATTCTAAAACTAGCATATCACCCGTGATGCAGGCGGGATATTAAACAAAGAAAATAATATAATATTATACATATCTAAATAAAAGTAATATATATATATATATATATATATATATATATATATATATTTGTTTCTTGAATATCTTTTAATCTAATAAATGAGAGACAAACACTATAAGAAATTTACGTTTTTGTGACAAATAATTTGTGACGATTTTGAATCCGTCACAAATTGCGACGAATCCATTGTGTAAATATTTGCAATGAATTTTTTACCATAAACTTTTCCAATGACACATTTCACCATGTTACTATTTTAATAAATAAAAAAAGGAGTTTTGCGGATATATCCACCATAAAGTTATAAAATAAATAAAAAATATTTTAAGTAAAAAAAATTAAAAACTTTATTGCGGAACAATTCGTCGCAAAATCTGCCACTAAGTTAAAAAAAAAAAAAATGACAGATCTCATTTATCTTCTACCCTATTATCTCAATTTTCTCTCGTCTATCTCATCGCTCTCCCTCGTCTCTCCCCTTCACCAAACCCTAACCACTTCCCTCTCTGCAAAATCGTTCCACACTCCATCCAATTTGCCATCATACACCCACCACTCGGGCTTCCGCTGCAACACGCAATTTCTCCACAGTCACAAGCTCACCCACTCCACTGCACAGCTTCGCTTCACACACGAAAACTTCATCCAAGACACAACGAAGAGCAACAGCTGGAACTGGGGATTCTTATAAAAGGAAGCGAAAAGATTGAAGAAGAAAGGCGGAGAAGGTTCTGCAACAAAGACACCAAAGAAGGGAATCAAAGAGGAAAATGGGGAGATTTCTGGTAAAAAAACAAAATGAGGAAGGGTTAAAGACATAGGAAAGGACGAGGCTTTGACTAAGAGAGTGTGATTTCTAGAAAAAAGGGAATCTGAAATTCAAGGTAAAGACCCCGGGATTTTGGTGTGAAGCCCGACAAATAGAAATCAGCGGGGTGAACTTCTGCTGAAAAGGGATAAACCTTGAACTTTCAATTTCCTTGATATAAAGATTGATAATCTGTAAATCATTTCCTGCTTTGTAATTCCTATTAAATTGGTGAAGTTTACCCCTTCCTAAGCAATGCATGTGCGAAAGAATGATTATTTTGATGTGGTGTCGAATGATTATTTTGATGTGGTGTCGTTCTTAAATTCCTGATTCCATGGTCTTGATTTGGTAATAAATGAATATTTTCTAGATGCTGATAAAGGCGCTTGTGAATTAACCTTATATAAGAGTGAGACTATGAATCTTGATTGGTTGGATTGAAATTGTGTTTGTTGTTATTTGGAGTATTAAAAAAAATGTTGGATACGTTTTCAATTTTTTAATGTTTTTATGACTACTAACTTGTATCCAAATAAAAATGTTGCAGTTCAGTTTCCCTAGTCTTTATAAATATAAGACGCTTAACATTGTATGCTTCTTATTGTGGTAAATTCCTCTGGTTTCATAGCTGCCAAGCTTAACCTAACTTGTGGATTATATTATTATGAAAACATGATGATTATGGTCCTTTGGTGAGAATCTCAATGTGGTAGAAGGCTGTGATTCATGTGAATTCTTGACAAGTGATAGAACCATTATTGTTGTGGCTATTGACAATTTTTAGCTACTATCCTTGATCCGTATGGGCCATGGCGCAACATTATGCTATTTCGATCATTGTTCCACATGAGCAGATATAGAAATTACATATATTGTTGAGTCGTTGCGTCGAACCACTGTGGTCTTTTGGTAATTTTCAGGCTTTCGTTGTAATACTTCCTCGTCATAACTTGGTCTCTTTTAACTGTTACAACCTTGTCTTGATAGTCCAAAAACTTTATGGCCAAGTGGGGTATGAAAATCACGATCCCAAAGGCGTTGAATGAAGGGTGGCCCAGGATAACGTTATAGGTAGAAGGACAATCAACCACTAGAAACTTGACCTTAATAATTTTAAAAGAGAGGGTCTTTTCCCAAAGTAAGGTGAGTCTCGATGTACCCGACCAGGGTGATCTTGTCCCCTATGAACTTGATTAGTTCGTCGATATGCAGAATGAGCTTTTTCTTTGACAATCCTAGCTTGTTAAATAAGTCTATGAACATTATGTCAGTCGAGCTTCCTTGATCCATGAACATTATTCGAACCTCAGTGTTTGTAATTATTCCGATAATGACCATTGGGTCATCGTGATCGAGGACAGTGTTTCCATAATCCTCATCAAAAAACAAGATCGGAAGGAATTTTTCTTAATCCTTTTCTCGATTTAGATTCTGTGAGGGAGTCACACTCATCACTGCCCAGAGGGCTCTCTTCCTGGTATTTCCTGACTCATCGCTGCCTGCAAAGCCCCTTGAAATAGTGTTTATTATTTGCGTTACTTCAGCAAGGCAACAATTGTCTTTCACCCAATTTCTAGGGCTTTGCATTCCTGACGACCATCGTTTAGCATCTTCAAAAGGCGCCTTTTGTGAACCAAAGAATTGCCTCTCTGAAACTCTCTTGGGAGGAGGGGGAGATCCTCCCTAGCGGAGGAAGTCTCCTGACTGTCCAGCCTGGGTTCTGGATAGGCAACGAGTGGTTCCAAAAGTGGTTTGTGAGCAGCATGGGGAGATGCTAGATGGTGACTCGTAAGCGGTGGGTAGTGCGCCTTGGGAACACGATTTTGGTCGGTTGAGGTTTGCTTCTTCTTCGTGTTAATCTTGTTGACGACTGAGATGGAAGCATTGATAGTGGTATTTGATGAGTGTTAAACACACTCATCTTTTGGGTTTATTTATTAGGATTTTTAATTGATTTTTATTTAGTTTTTATTTATTTTTATTTTTAATTTATTTTTAAATAATTATCTCTTCACCTAGTCATATTTGAATTTTCGGGATAAATCATCATATTTTGTGCAAAAATAAGAAATTTTTGAAGATAAAATATTTGAATGATTCTTATCTTATTATTATATGCTAATTAGAATTCTAATTGGATACAAAATCTTAAATAAAATATTAGCTTAAAAATTGGATAATGATTCTCAAAGAGATAAAGTTTGTTGTAAATTCGGATTCTCGCACTCTCCTGACCATGTTTCAGTAATTAGACCATATCTTGGGTTATAGAGATCAGATCGAGGCGCCATTTGCGACCTTAAAAAGATAATAGAAAATCCTAAAACTTCTCTATTAAGATCGAGGGCAAATTCGACCATCTGAAAGATGAGAAAAATCGTGCAAGTTAGATACGAAAAACTGTCGATTTTTTATAAAAGGGGAAAAACGAGTTTAGTAAAGGAGTTCTCTTTGGTTCAGATCATCCAGAAGAAATTTAGAGAGAGAGACAGCAGAGTTTTAAAGGCAGATCAGAAGAAAGAATTGCCATGAATCTTTGGAGAACGGCCACGAAGAGAGGACAACATTCTTGAAGACTTGAAGATCACAATCTCCGTAAAATGGGTTTTGATTTCTCTTCCTTCCAGTTTTTCCCCTTTCTTTGGGTTTTTCTTTCTATGAATTTGTATTGTGATATGAGTTTGTTATTAAACATGAGTAATTAATCTCATAGTTAGGGCTATGGGGGATCTTGTTTTTCTAATTAATTGGATTTAATTTCGAATTTGGTTAAGGTAATTTATTTTGGATCTGTTATATTGTTTGAATTATTATCAAGACTTGATCACTTTTGACATATTTTAATTCATTATTTGAGTGACCATCCGCAACCAATTAGTGGACCTATATAATAAACTTAGGATTAGATTAGTGAATAACCAAATATCAATTTATTCTATTAATGGAATTGGTGATATGTTAGTTCAATTTCTTGAATTGGGGCTTAATGTATTCCTAATTAATTCAACTAAATGACAAAATAGGCGATTTCATTTAGAAATAACATATTATATATTCATGACTATTGTGATTCAATAGCAATTAAGAGATAATATTGACAAGAGAATTATCTTACATTATAAATGAATGAAAATCTGATTAATTGGATTCAAGTGAACTTTGCGCTCTAATTTCTCTCTAATTGATTTATCTCTATATTATTTGATTGTCCATCTTTTTTCTTTATTTGTTATTTGATTTTATTTTGAGTTTCTTCTTACACTCACGATTGTCTAAATAACCAATGGTTTAGCGAATTTAATAATTACCTCTTATTTCTCATGAGATCGATAACTATAACTCAAGTCTTATATTACTTTGCGATAGAGTATACTTGCTTTTAGTGTATTTTACGTATATCAGTATTGAGAGTAAAAATTTATCGTTTCTCACAGGCAACGTCAATGTTCAAAACTGAGTTCTGAGGATTACCTGAGAAGGTAAGAGATGATGGTTTCCTCTATGGTGCAGCAGCAACTACATTGGAGTGAGAGGTGGGTACCTGCAAAAGGTACTCCGACGCTCAAGTCAGTAAGTGCGCAAAGAGGGTAATGTGTATTGGGAATTAAGTCATACCATTGTCCTATTGTTGAGTACCTTTATATATGAGCATTTTTTGGGTGTGAGAATCTTTGCATTCAACAAGTATTGAATGTTGTCCGCTTGAGTGGTGGAAACCATTATTTCTTATGATTTGTCTCCTACATTTTTGGACTTGTGGTGAATATCCCTTTTTGTTGAGGGAGTCACGCCTTGCACCTGCTTCACGCGCTTAGTAACATTAGGGTGTCAACCTGGTAGGTCGGATTGCTCCATATTCTGGCCTGAACCTGATCCAGAGCAGTACCATTGGGAGCAATTTGAAAACCAAACTTGGATAGAGAAACACTGGCGTTGGACCTCACGCTGTTGATGTCAAGCCCCCATGTGGTTGCCGTCCAGGTATAACTCTTGCTTCACGGTGTCCAGCTCGACGACAACAATTTGGTTGGTGGCATCACTGTCAGTGATGTTATTGGTGAGACCTAGATATTGGCCCTCACTAAGTGGTGGAATTGAGAGAGTAGGGGCAATGTGGATGGCGTTGTTGATGCAAAACGTGTTGAAGAGGAAGGAAATGTTGAAGGAATTAAGTGACTTTTCCATTGAAGTTGTAGCCTTCCCAGAGCTTGAAGGGCTGCTTGAAGAAGACTCACCTGCCTTTGTTTGTGAGAGAAACGTTCTCAGTGGTTTCCCACAATTGTATAATACTTTCACTGTGGTATTCAAATATTCATATCTCCAACACTCAAGATCATATTGATGGGAGTATCAGCAAATGGAGCCTAGCTACGTGGCAGAAGCAGTATAGTCCCTACCACGTAGCGATTATAATTATCAATTAGAAAAGAGATATTCTGCTGGTAGAAAAAAATTTCAAAATAGAATCTTTTGTGCCTTGTTTGGAAGAAGAGATAAATTAAAAAAAAAAATGGAGAGGAGAGAAAATAAATAGAAAAGTGTATTTTGTTTGGATGAAGAAAAAATAAATAGATAGAAAGAAAATAAAAGTTGAATAAAAAAGTAAGAGAAAATATATATAAATATATAAAATGATATATATATATATGAGATAATCTATCCCCTAACTTTATATATACATATAAAATGAGATGCAAACATATTATTTTTTATATAATAAGAAATCAATATATTATTTTTAATTTTATTTTATATCTCTAAATTAAATATTTTTTTATAAATATTGTAAATAAATACATTTTTTGATTTAATAAATACATTTTATATAATAAATATAGTTTAACTCAAATTATTTACTATGGGTTAAATTTTTCAATGTCAGTTTCTTCTCTCCACCCCAACCGACCCCTCCCATCACTATCAGCCCCACTAACCCACGGCTCCTCTCCCCCACCTCTTCTTTTCCTTCCCCGTCACCTCTTCTTCTCCCTTCCTCATCCCATCACTTCCTGGTAAACCAAAAATTCAAAACATAAATTGTAATTGCTCCCCACCCAACTCCCCACGCTCCCTTTCCCCCAATCCCCACCCTGTGGCCACGTCCTCTTCCCCTAATTACCTACCCCACCTCCATTCTCACCATAGTTTTCCTTTTTTTTTAATGTTGTTTTTTGTTGTTGAAAAATTGTGCAGTGATTTTTTTTTACTGTTATTCATGATTTGTTCATGTTAGTGATTTCCAGTGGAAGAAAAATAGAGAATGGTTAGCCATAGACACGGGTAGAGCAACACAAGCTTCAGAGATAGGATAAAACTGTCGTTCCAGTAGTCTTTTCTCATTCTGTTGGGTTTTTTTTTTTTTTTTGTCGTGTTAACAGCCTCACTAGCCTGCTTCAATCTTTTTTAAGTGCAGTTTATACGTACAATGAATTACTCTTATTAATGTAAATTAATTTTAAAATAAAATTTTACATAATATTAAAATTAAGATTTTATTTTTATCGTTTATTTTATTAAATTTTCACTTACTTTATTATGCTTATTTATTTTATCCAAATATTTATAAAAAATAAATATTAAAAATCTCACATTATTTATCTTAATTTTGTTTAGTATAATTTATATATTTGTTAAGTTATTATATTTCATATCAATTAATTTAAAATTAAAATTTCACATACAGCTAAGGCAAAAAATATTTTTGTACGACTTATGAGTTATTTTTTATTTTCTCCCTGTTTTTTCTCCTTGACCAAACGTGGGAAAAGTACAAAATCACTGATTTAAAAATCACTTTTCTATTATATAGAGTGAATATTTAAAAATTAATCATAACATTAATGAAAAATACTGAAATACAATTCATTCATCCATCAATGATTATTCCTTGTACTATCTACTATATACTGTGAACCACTAGCAAGTAATTGCATGATTGTACGAATGACGAGGGATCAGTAAATAAGGGGCATCTGTTATATCTAAGACGGTAAAAAATATTATTTAACTTTTTAATGATACTATCTGTATTACTATTTTAAAACTATATATTAATTGGGATTTGGGAGAAAGAAACATTATGCGTTGGGGTAGGGTCCAGTTTCCCCATCAAGAATAGTGGAGGACATTATGGATGACAGGTCCCATAGATCAAGCAACATAATCATAACAGTGACACCTTCTGAGGTCACTGTCTCTCACAAACAGTCCATGAAAACCGTACGGCACCCGCCGTGGAAGCATCACCGCCGCCACAACATCAAGCTCCGGCGACTTCGCATCCATCACCAAGAACTTCGACTCTCCCCTCTTCTCGTCATGCACGTAAGACACCAAGTACCCATCATCTTCCTCACTCTCACCCTCGCCCTCGGGGTTCCCCACTTGCCTAGCCACAAAGAACGGTTCCCCACCGTAGCAACCCTCACCAAACATCCTGCACCCCACCGTGCAGTCCCTCTTCTCCTTCCCCTTCGACACGTCAAGCTTCACCACCCCCGAAATCTTCGGCATTGGGTCCCCAATCGCCGCATACACAAACCTGTTCTTCTTCCCAACAAACTCTTGGTTTATTACACCGAAGTCAAGGTTTCTTGCTGAAATAGGTTGCCGGGTTACTATCCCCGTGTCGAGCTCGATCCTCACCTTCTCCACCATGGCGTGGACAAGCTCCATTCTCTCCATCGTGTGCTCCACCGATAGAATATTGGGTGCCACCAAAGTTATTGTTTTTCCATCGTCTTCGTCCCATGCGTTGATGGCGTGGATGATGTTGAACCCCGGCACGTTAAACCACCTGTGACATGTATTTATCTCTAAAAAATACTTTTCTTTTTAAATTAAACAAATTAATTACAAACAAATGTACTCTTTATATTACCACTCAATAAATTTTTAATTATAAGTTATTTTAGAGATAAAATAAGTTAATCTAAATTATTACCTAATTTCGGACTCATCGGTGGCATAACGAGGGAGGATCCCCAACCTGGAGACTTTGGAGGGGTCCGAGCCCACCGGAGAGCCACCGGCGATCATGTCAAGCGGGTTCATTCCGATCTGTATGTCTGCAAAGATTGCATACTTCTTGGTGATGGCGAAGTCGTGGAGGAATGAGGGCCTTGTCATGGAGAATATGGGCACGTCTGGGTGTTTTGTTCCGTTGGAATCAAAGTGAAAGTAGGTGAGAAACGGAGGCACAGGGCCATAACGAAAGGCAAAGGCTTCACCAGTGTCAAGGTCGATCTTAGGGTGTGCTGTCATGCTCATCACCAGCTTTCCATCAAAGTCATGGCGACCAAGAGTTTCGATATCACCATTTGAGGTCACTTTGATTTTGTAAGGAAGGTCAGATTCTCCTAGCGCGAAGAGACGGTTCCCAAAGAGAGCCAAACTCGTGTTTGCTAAGCCAATGCCATTGGTAAGGTTGTATTGACCCGTTAACACACGTGCCGCAGTGAGAGACCCACGTGCTGCTGAGCCTACGAGGGAGTTGAACCCCGAGAAGACGTTGGGGATGAGAGGGTAACCAGCTTCGTTTTCGATGTTGTACTTGTAGGTCTTGACGTAGCGGCTGCAAAGGGTGGCTTTGCCTTGTGAGATGCGGAGAGAGTGAAGCATGCCATCGCCGTCGAAGAGGTGGTAGGGTCCACGTGGGAGGAACTGTGGGTTGGGACCGTTTCTGATGTAGGCACCGTCAAGGCAAGGTGGAAGTGTACCTTGTATGACCTCACACTCCGTTGGAGGTAGCTCATCGACAGGGGCAAAGTTTTGGGACAACACGTGTCTTGGGTCCACTGAAGGCTTCAGTGGAGGATCTATGAAGTTGTTGATGATGTCATCAAATGCATTGAAAATTAGTGCAGGAACCGACAGTTCTGGTCTTCTCTTTCCCTCCACACGTACGGTTGTGACTGGTGCCCTCTTGATCACAGGGTCTGGTTTGGTTTTTCTGTTGGTAGTTGGGGGTGGGGGAGGAGTTACTGTGGGTGTTGGGGTGCTTATTCTTAAGTTTTGGGTTTGTTGGGGTATTTCTTCAGTTCTGACAGATGATATGTTAAGCAGAGGGAGAGGTGGAGATGTAGAAGATGAAGGAGGTGTTGTTCCTATGATGGGTTTGGGTAACATGGTGGTGGGGTAGAAGAGGAGCTATGGCTGGAAATGAAAAGAGTGAGAAATAATGAGGAGAGGGCTCACCTATTGAATGATACTTATCTTCTACTGGAGTTGCTATTTATCGAAAAGAGTGCCTGAAATGTAAAGGTCAAAATAGATTCCACACAAATACATCGTAAACATATTCATATAGGATAAATCTCATTATAAATTGAGATTCATTTTATGTAAGTGTATATAATATATTTATGCCTATGTAAGAATCACTCATGACACTTGAATTAGTAATGTCACAAACAATAAATAGACAATTTCGTCTTTTTGAATCTCAGGAAATTACTTCCGAATTGTAAAATTATGTGAATTGAAAATCTAATTCAGATATGTGACATATTGAATATACAATATTTTAATAGAATATTTGATGATATTTTACCATAAATTAATTTTTAAATAAATACCACTTATTATATCATTTTTAGCCACTTTATTAAGTAATTGACATATATAAAAATAATTTTAAAATATTAAAATATTTAATATAATTACAAAAATCTCATAATTTTACACATATTAAATATTAAATAAAATGTAACACATATTTTACATGCAACTGTCCCCACGTATTATTATTATGTAGTGAAAAGACCACACAAAAGTAAGATAATATCAGCTAAAAATAAAAAAGTTAATAGATACTATTCTGTCGCCTTTTTTCTTTTCTTCTTTTCAGAATAAGAGAGAGGTATCTTCTTTTTTGAAGAATTTTTACTTAAATATAGTACATTATAATTGATTACATCAAATTAATTAAAATTTAATATTTTTATAAAATTAATTATATAATATAAAAATTAATAAAAATAATAAATTTTAATTAACTTGATCATCTAATTAAGTGTTTTAAATTTAGATAAAAATTTCTCCTTCTTTCTGTGAGGTTGCCATCTGCTGTGAACATGTATGACTACAAATATTTCCTTATTGTCTTTAGTCTTTACTATATGTGGAAGCTAGAGTATGTGTCCACTTCAGATCAATTATAATATCAGGGTACTGTACTGCGTTGAGACTGTATTTCTAACAATTGAATAATTTAAATTCCACTTTAGATTGGTTAATTGGCAATACACTATCTTTCTAATGCCAAGAATATAACCAGTCCTTCGGTGATTGAACGTGGGTGAAGAAGTATATATCTATTAAAAATGTTAGTAATATATATTTTTAAATATTTTTTTAATATTTATTTTATTATTAATCTATTTCATATATTTAAAATAATTATTATAAAAAATAATTATAATATTTTTATAGATTAATAATAAAATAAATATTAAAAAATATATTACTAAACTTTTTCGTATACCTATATCGTTTCTGTCCATTTTCCGTATGCCCAAATATCGGGTGATTGATGATATTTACAAACTAGCTACATCAGGGTCAGAAACCCACCCAGGAGGATGCTGATGCTGATATCTCTAACCACGCAGTTAAGTCTAATTTACAGTTCCTCTGGCTGTAGACTTAATCTGGTATTGATGATAATTGACTTGGTGTTCAAATAATTAACAAACTCTGTGTGTGATCCAGTAGTGGTGACATGAACTAATTACACCTCGGATCAATACAATTAAGTTATGCTGCTGATTTGTTTAGTGTAAGGAAAAATGATTGTTGCATATCATTTTTCTTACATCGTTTTTATATTGGTTAATGATGTATAATTTTTTATTAATAACATGTATTAATTAGTTGATTAATGTACTAATAATTAATTTATATTACAGTAATTAATTATTAATTTGTTAATCAAACAGTATATGTAATTAACAAAAAATTGTATGTTATTAACCCGTATAAAAATAGTATGTGAATATCAATTTGTTAAATTAAAGAGGAAGAAACCCACCAACTCAGACTCAAACGGCCAAACCCGCTATCGTTAAAAGCTCCCTTCATTACGTTTCACCTTAGCCTCATCATATTTTCAACAGTCCAAAGCATGAATAGCATGCAAAGCAGGGGAAGAGGTTAAAAGATACAAACATTCTTATCACTCACATCTATGAGAAATACTTGAGTATATCTTGTATTTCTCCACATGAAGGCTTCTAAATTGTGAATACACACAGGTGTATGGTGGAAATGAAATATACAGCTAAATGATAATATTCTTCACTTGGAATCCATAAATGCGCAAAGGGTCCACCTTTCACCCACGGAAAAGAAATCACCCACCAGCTTTCAATGAGGGCCTCTATCAGTTTTCATAGCCACATGCATTTTGTTTGATTTCAATTTTCTTGTTTTCCTCATTTTCTCCCTCACAGCAGAGTGATCCTCAAAACGAAACGAAAATCGGATCGGGTCTCGTTGGGCAAAAACAAAGGAATTTTATCATTACTGTGTCTATGGAAAACAAAGCAGTTTCTTTCCTACATGTAGATATTTGAGTTATTTCAGCCTAAAATAATTTGATTATAAGAATGGAATTGTCAAAGGCTTTGGTTTTGCGGCAAAATGGCTATCTATACCCACTAGTCTTCAGGAAAATTTGTAAGTAGAAACTTTGTAGTGTACATGTTCAAATCAACCTTTAACATGTTGTATAAAGGTATTTCTTTATAAATATGTAAATTTTTACTATGATTCAAAATATTTTTATATTATCAAATATTAATTTAAATATTTATAATAAGAAATTCTTACCGAATAATCACTTTAAGTTTTCCCGATCTTGTTGATTTTTGTAATAATATATGCTTGATTTTAAATAATATTACACTTCAAATTAAGAGTTAAACCAACAAGAATTAAGTATGATGGTACTAATAAGCAAGTCACACTGTTAGAAAGATCAAAATTTAAACTTTAAATAAAATAATTATTAATAAAGTCTTTTAATTGTAACAATGTTCCAGTGATAAATCTTATAACAATGTTTACGTATACTTTGATCAAGTCAAAAAATTAATATTTCAATTTTTAAGTTAATATAAAATATTTTTATAATATTATTTAATTTTATTAATATTAAATTATTATTTTATTTAAGACAATGATTTTAATATAAATTTTTGACATAACTGATATTATTTCATTAAAAAACACGACTCACAAAACTCAATGAAGCAAGGGCGCCAAATGGAACAATACACGGTTATGCAAACTCAATCAAATTACCAAAAAGAAAACACTGGGACCAGGGGTGGATCAACGTTATGCCCAAGGGGCGTGGTCGCACCCCACTGCTGAAGTTTTCCTAATGTAAATTGTGAATGGTAGTGGAATTGTTTGGGTTTTTATTGTTTAGATTGTTTAATTTTAACACACCCCCCCCCCTCCAAAAAAAATTTCCTTTAGTTCCGCCCTTGACAGGGACCAAATTACTAGTTAGTAGAGGTCTGGTAACCTAAGAGGGGACTTATGAGACAAAACTGGTATAATGTTATCCTAAATCATGCAATGCAACCAATGAAAAGAAGAAAATAAAAATGGAAATAAAAGGTAAAGAAGAGGTTGGGGGGGAAGAAAAAAAAAATCCTCCTGAAAACATATCTGCCAGGAATGCGACCTTATATATCCTGGCCACTAACCTAAGGATAAAATTGACTTATAAACAGTGGCCAACCACTTAGAAGAAAATGACCTTATTATCCACGGATGGGCTAAGCAGATAAAAGTTGTCTGCCCCCGGTTTCAGTAGCACTCGCTTTCAAGCCATTTGGATAAGGGGGTGCTAGCACAAAGAGAAAAGCGATTGGGTTCAGTGGTTCACTAATTCTTCAAAGATAAAAAAAGGTGGGGTACAGGTACTTTATCCATTGCACTTTCCTTATGTGGCCCCAACTTCCTAAATATATCCTGAATTTTTAATCCACTTGTCCTAACATCTAAGAAACTTGGTGTCCAACCATTCAATTTATAAATATCTCACTGTATGTCAAGATGTCAATTTTCATGGTTGAATGTCTGTTACGCCACCCATAACAACTGAACTGAGCGAGTGCGACTCATGCAATAATTTCATGAAAAGAGCGATTCATTATAATAAGAGAAAAAACTCCTAGGTGCTCTTAAGTAAAATTTTTCTTACTATACACTATTAAATGTATACAACGATACATATTTGATGATATAAAGTGAAAGAAAAAAAAATTCTTGCTCTCATAGCAGCTGAAAAATTCTCATAATCAGATATGTTTAATTGACCTTCTAGTGCAAATAACTTTTCACCAATAGTGATCTATTTTACACTTCTTATACTTTAGAGAATTCTACTATATATTTGTTGGAAAAAAAATCTAATATTTCCAGCAATATTAATTTTTTTTAAAAGATAAATTACACTTTACCTCCATCAACATTTTCTTTTAAAACAATTTTAATGTAATCATAAAATGTGACTTTGTTGGTAACTTGAATTATTGTGAACTTTACTTTAGTGACTTTGTGGCCAAGGGCATTCCATACATGCCCAACTTAGAATTAAACTCAAAGGGTGTAAGGACACCTTGTGGAAGACCCCCTCAAAAAAGGAATAGTATACTAAATTTTAAAACCTTATGTTTTAACCCTTATATGTTTCAAAAGCATACATTTTATCTCACTTGAACCCCTTAAAAATTCAAAAACACTAAGATTGTTAATAATTAAGTTAAAAATAATAACAGAGAGATCATTTACCATGCCTATAATAATTTTCATTGCCAAAATCCTCACTAACAGAGTACATAATAATTTTTAATGATGTTCATTTTTGCTGTTTGCAAGCAAAATTCATAGCATATTACATTATTCTCTTTTTTACTGTTTATGTACAGAACTCACAAATGTCTCATACTAGTATGTTTTAGAAGACAAATCTCAATGCACCTTGGTAAATTTCACACAATTTAGGCAGAAAAAAAAAGAGTCACTTGCAGTGTTTATAAATATTGAAGGATCTATAATGTATGCTTTTGAAATTTGATGGGCATAAATTGTAAGATTTAGAAATTAATGGGTTAAAATTGATTTGGAAAAGAGATTTCAAGGAATTAAAAGCTTAATTTCTATTTAGCGAAATTTTTTTTTCTCATTTATTATATTTAAGAAAATTTATTTGACGATGTGTCTTCAATTACTTTGTAGAGGTATTAAGTGCTTCTCAAAAACATGAAATGACGTTTTTATGAAAATAGTGTGTTACATTCAAAGCGTGGTTAAGGTGTAATAAGATTGGTAGCCATAATTTATAGGGAAAAAAAAGGTTATATACTAAAATCCCTTTGCTTGCAAGTTGCAAGCGTGTGCGTTACTACTAGATTCTTTGATTTACCAGTAGTCTCAAATCACCTATTCACATGCATCACTCTCTATCTCTCTCAATTATTTGGAACGTCAGGTAGCTGGCAGCAAGCCAATGCAGCAGTGAGTGAATGCTTTGGGCCTACTGTTTGATCGATTTAATGCCTAGTTCAAAACTAGACCAATTTTGTTATTCCGCCTACTTCGTTCAAGGCCCAAGGTTATGTGATATCTTGCCACCATATTCATTCATGTTATTTTCCATTACTCTTTATTTAGAATAATGTGTATTCTTACAATAATGAATAGTGCAACAATTTTCTCTTAAAATAAACCGAGTCTCACTAACTAGCACAAAGTTCATGAGTGGTTAATTTAAGCCAATGCTTGACATTATTTTCAAGCAGTAAAATCTTTTTCACTAACTAGCACAATTTTTCTTTTTGTTTTTGTTTTCCCTAAACCAGATTCCCAATCACATGCACGTTCACTCCCTATAATGTGGAATTCAAATTAGAGTTTTGTACCACCGAGGGTTGTGGTCAAAGTGGTCCACAGCCTACACCAAGTTTGTGAGGGTACCCAAGTTTAATCCTTAGATCGGCCACTTAGTGGATAGGCTTGAGATTGGGTTCTTGGTGGGGTTAATCATATCCCCAGTTTCCTTTGGAATAAGACCGGTGGTGAGTTGTAAACTGGAACACATGTTGCGTTTGAAAACTCGAGACAACGCCTCTAACAGATAGGTGGGAGCTTGCCCATGCCGTCTAGGCTACCACTCTGAAATCCCATTTTATGTACCCAAAAAAAAAAAAAGAGTTCTGTATAAGATTTTCATATGCAATTGGTGAGTATCATATGTTTGAAACAAAAAGAATAGGTGTAAACTATGAGGATTTTGTTTTTTTGGGTGCACAACTACGAGGATTTTTTTAACTCTCAAGCAAATTGTAAAGTTTCCATTCAACATTTTTCCACTGTCTATGTACAATATATTTCTTAGTTAATCATGCTTTAGTAGGTAATACTGCCACAAGCAATTCTCACTTTATTAAGCAGAGATTCTTGGGGCTGCATTCCAGCTGCCTTCATCTGATACAGAAACTTGACAGCTTCAATGTACAAACCATTACGTATGTAACCCATAAGCATGGCATTCCAACAATCATCGTTTCTTTCATTCTGGGTCATCTCAAACAACTGTTTTGCATCTCTCAGCAACCCACTTCTTCCATACATGGCTATCAAACTACACTGGACATAGTTATCTGACACCAGCCCAAGTTTGATGGCATCAGCATGAACCTGTTCACCACAGCGTTGGTGATCAAGCATCTTTCCACATGCCTTGAGAACACTAGTAAAAGTAAAACTATCTTTCTTTATCCCTTGCCTTCCCATGTCCTTGAAGTCACTAAGAACGTCAGAGAACTGCTTTTCCCTGCAAGCACAGACAATTTTAGCCGTCCAAGTCAAGGTGTTATGGTGTGACACTTGATTAAAGACAAGGTTTGCATCTTCCAGGCACTTGAATCTCCCATAAAAGTTGATCAAGGAGCTACTAAGAAGCACATCATCACAAGTTCCCAACTTTAATAACCAAGCATGAACTTGCATTCCTAGAGGGAAATTCACACTGCAAGCACATGCCTTGAGAAGGCAGCACCATATCCATGGAGGAAATTCCAACATACCCAAATTTTCTATCATGCTGACAAAAACACTCGTGGCCTCTTCATAATCAGCATTATCAAAATAAGCAACAAACAAGATTGCCCAAGAGTTGAAGTCCCTTACAGTCATTGAGTCGAACAGATGGTGAGCACTCTCCAACAGACCGCATGAGACAAACATGATGAGAATCCGATTGAGGAAAGGCAAGGTGGGTTTGATGCCACTGTGGTTGATGTGGGTGTGCAACTCAATGGCAGTTTCTGGGTCCCCAGAAACAGTGCACTCTTTTATCAAAGAGGTGTAAATGTCAATGGGTATGGGAAAGGACAGTGCATCCATCAAGTGCAAGATGTCTAAGGTTGTAGCCCCTTTTCTCTTCTTCTTCTTCTTCGTTTTCTTCTTCTTTCTCCATATAGTAGTTTGAGGAGTGAGGGGTTGGAAGGGTTGTGAAGAAATGGGAGGTGTGTGATAAGGGAAGTTGTGAAGGAGAGGGGGGTTCTGTTTGGGGCTGCGGAGGGATAGATGAAGCTGAAGGTGGTGATTGGGAGAAGGACAAGTAGTGGAGCTGCTGTTACTGTTGTTGTTGTTCTTTCGATCAAAGTTGTCGTCCAAGAATAGATAGCGGGTGGGTGGTGTTGGCGTCGGAGCAGCGATGATTTCCATTTTTCAAGTGGACAGAGAACCTACGACTCTACTACGTTTTAGCAACTGTTGTTTATTTTATTTTATTTTTATTTGGTATTTGGTTAAAAAGCATGGAAACGCACACGGACACGGCATACACTAAATTTAAAAATTTTAAGATACAGACACAGTATGAATATGGCATATATATATATAATTTTATTTATAAACATTTCAAATATAACTCCTAAATGATAACACAAGTATCTTTTTTTATAATTAAAAAAAATTAACAATAATTAAAAATTCAACCACCAGATCAGTAAAGCTTAAACTCACTAAACTCAACTATTAAGACACAAGAATACTGATGTATTGAGGAAGAATAGAAAATTTTTCCTGAGGGTGGATTGAGTGATATTAGACTTGTAAGCCGTGATATTAGTACACTACCACACAGTAAATTTTTTTTAATTTTTAATGGACTGTGTCCAATATGTGTCTGTAGTATGTCCTGATCGTATCTGGGTATGTCCTGACTGTGTCTAAGTAAAAAAAATGATTTTTTTTAATTATACATACTCAGATACATGAGACACGCATGTTGTGTGCGTGTCATAGTATATCCGTGTCTGACACGTATCTGACAAACGAACATGCCAGTAAAATGACGTGTCCGTACTTTCTAAGTATTTGGCAATCAATGAGCCCTGCACCGCGTGCATAAAATTGATAACAATTGTTTTTTTTTTAGCAGTGTTATATAGAGCTTGTGCCCAGCCCTGCTCGTGGGCCGGGTTACTTTGAACAGGGCTATTTTCGGGTCAAATATGTTTTAACCTAACATTTTACTAACTTAATCTAACCTATTCGAGATTGTGGATTAGACGAGTTAGTCCATCAGTCTAATAAATTTTTTATTTTTTAAAAATGTAATAATTTTAATTTTTAAAAATATTAAATTAATAAAAAATATGAAATTTGAGTTATAAAACTTTGAACTAATGACAAACAAATTATTTAACTAATTCAATTGTTAATTAAGTTTAAATTTTTTAAACAAAAAATAATAATATCTTTTTAAGTGTACTTTATTAAATTAAAAAAAATTAAAATTCGAGTCAATAACTTGAACTACATTGCACTAAATTAAGTTTGTATTTCAATTTTTTTAACCCAATTTGCAGGCCAACTATTTTGACAACTCTAATGTTATATTTTTCTTGTTTTCTCATATTATTTCGCACTTAAAATATTAATTCTTCAACCACATAAGGATATGATTAGACCGTTCCAATAAAGATTCTAAAGTTTAAACTTTTGTCTTCTCCTAAAAATACATTTTACTTTACTAGTGTACTCAATCCCTTATGGATATCAGCAGAATTAGATGTACAAACAATTTGTGCACATACTTAGCTACAAAGAAAAAATATGAGTACATAGTAAAGAAAGGAAGGAAAAAGTATACGATTGCAATGAAATATCTTTTTTATTTTTTGATTTCTAGGATATCCTCACAATTTTTGTGTGTAACTAATTTCTTTGGGTATGTATAGATACAGTTAGGCTCCCCATTAATGAGGTGTTCGTACTCAAACCTTTATCCTCCTGTAGAAGAGAAATGGCAAAGAGAGCAGTTCTCTTGTCACTACCCAATTCGTTGTGGGTTTTGAAAAGAACATTTTCCAATTTAGAAAAAATGCTTGGGTATAATCAAATAAGGCTATTTTAATTTTTAAGACACATCTGGGGGTAACCTTTACTGAAAAGCATAAGAATGAGCCATGACTATATGTGATGTTTTTTAATAACACCAAAACAGTTTAAAATGAATTGGATCAAGTATTAGATAAAGATTGTCACCATAATAAATTACAAATATTTTACACATCAATTTATCTTTTTGTTTATTTTAAAAATAATGAGAAAGAATAGCAGTTTTGAAACTTCAAAAAAAAAACGCATTAATCACATTTTCTTACTTTCTAGGTTTTGTATATCAAAGACACGAGCCCAAATTTTGTGGGAGGCAGCATAATGACTAACATAGTATAAAGGAAACAACAATACCATCTCTTGGAAGGAAAGACAAGGGGGGGGGGGGGATAAATGGTAAAGGGTGAACGGATGCCGCATAATACAGATGGACAAAACAGTGTTGGCACAAACTAAGTAGAATAATAATTTGGATAAAGTGAAAAACAATTAGAAGACTCCAACGGAGAAAAAGCAGCTGCTTGTTTTGGGACAAATTCCTCAACTGAACTATTACAGCACCCCAACCAGAAAGAGGGAAAATTGATATCATATAATACAAATGAAGGGCAAAACAAAATTGTGTTGGCACTTGGCACAAGTCACATATTCTGGAACAAGGAATTACAAGGCTCCGACAGGGAACAGGTAGCTGCTTGTTTTGAGAAATAATAATGCTTTCCCACACTGTTTCCATAAAGTGTTTTCTCAAGTAGCCGTAACTTCTGGTCTTGAGCATTCGCTTGAATCCCCCACATCACCAAAGATCACCAGCTGAGAACAGACAATTCATCTAGTGTCATAAGCTAATGCATCAGGCTCTTGATCTGTCTCCTCAGACAATTTCTCATGCAATGTTGGACTTAAAGTAGATCGGTAATGAATAGATTGCAAAAAGTTGAAATAAGCATACTTAATCTCAAACTGCATATCGTACCCTGCATAAAATATAACTTGCATCAAAGCTTCGGATTAACATTGGATATGGACCTGAAATGAGAAGGCTAGATCCTTACAATAGTTCACTGCAATAGTCAAACCTCCATAATCTGAACTCTGCCTAACATGATGGAACCACATACTTGGCCTGCATTAGTTCCATCCTGTCAGCCTGGGCATTACCATACATATACGGAAAGTATACTCAACAATAAGATGAGATAGACTTTGAACTCTTGGTTAATTCCCAGTCCCAATACTCTTCTTTCAGGTAACAATCAAGTACTCTGAGACTTTGACAAAACCAGATAAAGCAAAAACTGAAGTTCTCTAACAAGGTTGCCAAAATATTCCCATTAATGTTGAAAGGCATCTGCTACATCAGGTCACTTAACCTGTACAATGCGGATGCTCACTTAATTCTTCAGTTTTTTTTTTTAAATGGGGTTGAATGAGGAGGGCGGGATCACTTAACTTGGAACACACTAACATAAATACCATCAAATTCATGCATTCAATCTTTTATGTTGTATGCCACAAACTGCTGGAGAGCATGCCTAGGTAAATGTTGTATGGTTGTTTTGCAGTGATGCTATCATGTCAATGGCAACAGGTATGCAGCGCCTTAAACAGATATTTAATTTTTATTATGTGGCCAAGAACCACTATAGCTTGTCAGATAACAAAATTCATTCATTTCAGTAAGTTTAAGTAATTCAAAATTGATTGGCGACTGATTTCATCAAAGATAGATCATCTGGAAATCATGGGGTACAGAAACTGCCAGGTCAATACTCTATCAGTTTAATTCCTGTCTCAACAATTATAAGGCTAACAATAATCAGGAAATTCTATTGAATCTTCCATTAAATCTTCCATTAATGGTGATTAGTAAGCACGGCAAACATTTTCAAGTGAGTTAGATTATCCCAATAAACTAGTAAAACTGCTCACATGAATCATTACATCCACTAAGTTCAGTAGCATTTGAGGCAACCGATTAAACAGAAAGGTATAAATGCATGAATGACTAGGAATCTAACATGGATTTATGTAATTTAACTGAGTAATATCATCATAATGACATCCTAAAATTTAGATCGAGATGCAAATTAGGATATGGGTCATGGTCTGTTTTCTTCAGTTCAGAATTCAAATTAAACAATTGTGAAGCTTGCTTGGTTATGTTCAGACCAGGAATTACACATCTCCAGCTATATATAACAATTTGTGAACGAAAGATCCCAGGTTTCATGGGCCTTGACATATTGGTTTGCAGATAGATCTAAATTCCTCCATGGAACAACTTCTCGTTTAGCAGCTGGGCTTTGCAATATTTCATTGATCAAAATATTCCAATTAACATAGAAGTTCCCAGTAAATTCATAGTGGAATGTATGCAAATGCAATAAATAAGCTTATTCCAGAGTATCCCTACTGATATTTATATTAGTCCTATGGTGACAAATTTATTCATAAGGAAAGCCAGGCTGCTTAATCATTAAATGAATGACTTGTTATGGTATCACAAAAAGCTCTAGCTTCAGGTTTATGGTTTGAATTTGCTTTAGAATAGCATCTATACCGGGGGTGCACTGTGCAATGGTGCATTTTCCATGTAAATAACACAGAAGCAGTGCTTAGGGCTGAGTTGATATAATGGTATTATAATAAACAGTAAATCAGAAAAATACTTGGAAATAAACAGATGAAGTGTTAAGGATATTTAACAGAAGAAACCATAAGATTAAAAAACAAAGACATGGTAAAAGCAAGGGAAGCTTACAAGTAGAGAATCTCGCCAGCCTTCACGGTACACTGAAACGGCTCAGGGCCATTGAAGTACAAAGGGAACTTGGACATCTCATCATCCTTGGTCTCTGGAGAAGGATAAGGGTCCACACTGCACCAAGGCACATACCTTGTTGGCTTCTCAAGTTCCAAATCAAACTCCCCAGTATCCTGCAAACCCACAACACCCAAACCAAATCAAATAACTCTAAAAGGTGTCACCTTTAGTAGCATAACCCACACCCCATCAACAACAGAAAAAAAAAAAAAAGAAGATCATGGGATGAAAACAATGACAAGGCAAGAAAGAGTGAAATACCCAAGAATATGTATAAGTGGCGGCAGGGTAGTCACAAATGTACAAGCGATGAACCTCAGATGGTGGCAACAGCAGGAAATGCTTTTCCCCAGTGACAACAGCGTAGAGATTCTCATAGTGATCCTTGTGAAACGAGGTTTGAGAGTGTTGGTTACCAATCCAGAGGTTGACAGCTTCAGGCACGGCACCAAGAGCTTCAGTGGCCCACGAAACGTGGGGGTCACAGTCTTTAGCCAGAGCAGAGTACTCGGTTCTAAAGCAATCGTTTTGTTGCTGCGCGTATGCCACCAACCTCGGATGCTCCGAAGAGATGAGGCGGAGAGCTTCGGGGAATGGCACGCGCTCCACGTGGGCAGAGGCGAAACAGAGGGAAGCGGAGGAAGAGGAAGAGGGGGTCGGCGTGAGGGCGTCGGCGCGGCCGGTGGGGGTGAGGTGGAGGGAGACGGAGGCGGAGGAGAGGGATTGGGAGAGGTAGGAGTAGTGGGACCAGGAAGAGAGGGCAGACCAGTGGTTAATGGAGTTGGAGATGATGCAGGGCTTGTTGGGGTTGATGAAGTCTCTCAGGAACTGTAGTGGGGTTGGTGGGGATTCTAGTCTCTCTATTCTCCCACTGTTCCCTAAGCTCAGCTCCCTCACTTCCCTCCACAGTGCCTCTATCTCCTTCATCTTCCTCAGTCAATGTGTGTCTTGGAGTTTATATATGTGATCTTGTCTTCTGACTTGTGTTGCATCTTCCTTTTCAAATTTCAATAGGCAGGAAAGAAATGCCTGCACTTCCAGATTGCTCATGTATGATACGAAAATTTTCATTTTTCTTTTTCACAACATTATAATCACCCTGATCCACAATGCCTCAATCTTAGCATTGACAAATTATGATTATGTTCTTTTAGAAAATTATAATTTTATCAGTTCAATAGTTTAGTTTCTGGAAACAATCAAAATCAGTACAATTACAATACAAGGCATTGAGACCGTTGATAACAATGCCTTGCAATTGACGACAAAAAATTATTAAAATTAAATGTGAATTTTTATACGGAAAAAAAAAAAAGGTGTTGATGTAACCTTTTACAGGTGATAATTTATGTTTTTCCAATTTTTATATGTACAGTATTAGCTGTTTATATGTTGCTCTCCCATTTACTTTGGCAAAATATACAGGTAACGGCATAAAGGTATCATCACGTTTGCAGCAACGACATCTATCTATATTGGTTGAGAAACATTCAATTTGTGTATGAAGAACTGAAAATGCATTTGAGATTTTAAGCCAACTACATATATCAGATATAACACTTAGATGCACATCTCAAACTCTAGACAGTTATCTGATCCGTCGGGAGCAATCTCCCGAGTAAGCTGTCTGTGTTTCCCAATTATTTGATCATTTCAGGGTTAGTCCATTCATTGACATTCAAAACACGTAGGCAAATTGGCACCTTTGCCTTGGGGTTTTTGTGTCACACCATGTATGTGGCTTCAACTTATTTGTAGTTGTCTTCCCGCCATTAAACCCATTTTTGCAGCATGGGGTGCATTGCTCAACAATGGCAAAGAACCAACCAATGCCCTTGATCTCCTACACTTATTGATTCCAACTTGCTTCCTCATGGAAAGCAATGCAGGCATGCAAGTGGTCATGCATGAAAACCACCAGCCATTCACCATATCAGCTACTCACTGAGGATGCCATGTTGCCTGGACGAATCCTGTTAGGCAAAGGCCTCGCAATAAGCCCATCTGTGACCCAGCCTACTGATTCTCCATCATTTCTAACATGGCTGAATTCCCTTTCCACATAATCTAGAGATATATGCAGCCTCCCACCAGGTTTGGAATCATTAAGGACTCCTCTTCCTCCAATTCCTGCGTTCTTCTCTAACCAATAAAGGTAATTGACTTGAAACAATGCCTTGAGCATATCTAGCGGTAAACAGTTCTCTTTAAGCACAACCTGAAGCAAGTAGATATGTTAGTTACGACCCAAAAAACACCATAGCAAATGTTTGGGGTTATAAATGCCTCTCATATTAAGACAAAAGTGAACTTAATGTACTAATTTGCTAATACCTCAGAGGGAAAACCATTTGACAAGTAAACTTTACCCTTTTTTAGCCTCTATAGTCTATAGCTTTCAATCTTAATTTTGGAAACAGATAAACAGAACAAAGAGCACCTCCGAAAGGAAAAGAAATGCTCCAAAATAAAAACGAAACATGTAGCCTTCCACCTCCAATCAACTAAGTCAAGGTCTCGTTTCAGTGCTTTCTCAAATCCTCTTACGTTTGGACCTACCCTCAATGTAAATTTGTTAACCATACATCCACAATAGTTGGGACCAAAAACAAGAAGGATAGCAGTTGAAAGTCCTTGAAGAATTGCTTTATTGCTTTCTGATAAGGAAAGTTAATTTGTCCTCTTAATTCTAAAATATTCCACTCATTTGTTTTTTTTATTGTACTAAATTCTTTAAAAAAAGAAGATAAACTCTTAAGCATATACATAGAAATCAAAACATAAATGTGAAAAGCAACTCAGCCCCACCCCACTCCTACCAAAAGAAAAGGTTGTCAGATGATCAAGGAAGTAGGACGAGAAAAACAATCCAATAAAATTGAAAATGAAGATGGTTGTCAACTTACACAGAATTTTCCCACGTGCTCTGACAATATGTAACCTTCATTTTTATAAAGCCTAAAGAGAGCAAGCACATCCTCGTTGCTGTTGACAATTTCACTGAGCTTGGATCCAAGATGCAGACGGTGTTCAATCTCTGCAGCTGCGTCCTTTGCTTCAGATGATAAAACAATTGATTGTGCCTATTACATAAGTGAACAAGCCATAATACATAAAAATCAGATCATGCAAAGCATAATACCAACCATTTCTGATATTTGTTCGGCCTCATACCCAGCCTAATCAATTGGGGCTAGAAGAGCATATAATGTTATTGTAGATAGGGCAAGTCCCACATGTCTTCTATCTAATAGTTCCTAGAACTATTCAGTATTTACAAGAGTAGTGAAGAGCAGATAATATTATCGTAGATAGGTTATATTTAATACTTCCAAGATTCAATTAGTATTTACAAAAATAGTGAGGAAGGAATAACAGTGCTAAAAGAACAATGACCATATTATACTCTTGAAAATTGCATAAGTACCCTTCCCCGCAAGTTATCATAGCAAGGGACAGATGGACATATGTGATCTGATACTCCCCAGCCTCAACTGAGCTGTACTATTAGAAGAGGCCACAAAAAGCCTTAGAATTACATAAACCATACCAAAATAAATAGTTCTCATTTTAGCATGCAGCAAATTTCTGATCTGGAAGACAGAAACTTCGTTTTAAATATTTTAGTTTCATATAACTATAACACAGAAGCAAGATTAACTCACTCTGTTTGCAAAAGTTGAATTTAATAAAGGTACAGCTGGAAATAGTGGCTCCTCATCATTGACCTCTTTAACTGGAGGCGCCTGGCCACTCAGTAGATATTCGCTGAAAACCAAACCTGTTAAAATAATCAATAAACAAGATGTATAAAGTTTTGACCTTTGAACAAACAAATCAACCCCTAGTAGCATTTTCAGGTTTCCAAGTCCTCCATCAATTGATTGCAAAAACATTTCTAAGACTGCTGCATAATTGCAACTTCCACGAACTTCAGATTCTATAATGAAATTAAATATATGTAGAAGAGACAACATGGCAGAATATTTTTCAACAATAGTATATACTAATTCTTTCGAGGATTACCACAACACAGCTCCCACATGATTGAGTGTGAGTGAGGGAGAGAAAGAGATCAGAAATTACTTGCACGATAAGGATTTAAAGTCCGTAATTGAATGGACTGATATGACTTCAGATTGCAGTACATGTGGATCCACGTCACAACACTAAAAGAAGCAAGAACAAGGGGCGTGGAGGAGCCTATGCAGTTACCCAATCCTATTCCAAGCATGATACCAATAAACTTGCTTGCCATTCCTTGGACTTCACCTTTAGCAATTACCTACAATTTACAGTTATTTTCAGTACAAAAACAATGCATATAAGTAAAACGTGTGTGTCAAACGAATATTCAATAAATCATGCCACTTGTAGTACTAGATGGAAATCTTCTAAACTAACAAATCAAAGTGAATATTGTGCTGCAGCATTAAATCAACAGTCCTATTTGTTCAAAGTGAAAAGGATCTATTTTTCACCTCAGCAAAATTCCTTTGAGCAGCAAAACCAGCAAAGAAACAGCTCCTGGTAGAAGCCTGTAAAGATAAAATCAGCTTGAACTTTCAATCAAGTGTGTAATACCTATTGTTCAATACTTTCAATACAAATAAGTAATAACTGACAGATTGACTATTTTTACACATATTCACTCTCAATCACACCGGAGAGCGTATGGAGTAGATTTCACTCTGTCATTTTATCCCGAAACACCACAAGTTGAAATCAATAATATCAAAGGGAAAGCAACGCATGCAGATACAAATATTTGAAAAATATATGCAGGTTTAGTAAAACAATTTTCATATTATTTGGAAACAGTTTAAGAAAAATTCTGGAAATATGTGATGCATATATGAATGGGAAATAAATCCAGGACCACTCAACGGATAGTTAACAAGAACTTTCTACGTATCCATTATACTTAAACACATAATTTCAACATCCTTCATATTTACTAAAATTGTTTCACTCATACACCTAAATGGCTGAAATTGAATTATTATTTAAGGTCAGGCTTCGGCACAGAACTCAACTGGCTTGACTGAGTTAGTAACTGACACTACCTAAACAAAATCATTTAAAGACATTGTAATGGTGCGTGTTTCTACATGTTAATTCATATGCTAAAAATTGTCATCACCTGAATCAATGCAGCTGCAGAGCGGGATGCACCAGCCACAGCACCAATGGGTACAAAAAAATGGGGGAAGGCAGGAGTACACATCTCCAAACCAAAGGCAGCATTTTCAAGAAGATCAGCAAACAATCTCCACCCTTTTGGGTTGACATCAAAATGGCGACCAAAGTTGGACAACATGATCTTGCTGAGGTACCCAATTCCATCCTTGAGCACCCAATTAATGGCAGCCGCAGTGGGAATGGCCCCTTTTCCCAATCCAATAGCATAAAGCAATGCCTGAGTTGCCAGCACCCCACTAACCTGGCTAGCAACCCCTTGAACCCCTCTCCACAGAGAGTAGTCCAAGTAATCACTGGTGACACTGTTAGGAAACCCTTCAGGGAGCATCAAACGGATGAAGAGGTCCCTGCACTTGAACCACAGAAAGGTTGGAACTTGTGAAGCATTCAGGGATGATAACTCAGTGAACAAGCCTGATTGTGAAGGAACGAAAACATCGTTGAAATTATCAGGGTTGAGCCTGGTCAAGTTGCCACCTTTCACTTCCCAAACAGAGTCAGACAAAGCTTCATTCTCAGAAGAAGAAGATAAAGTTTTTGCCTTTGCGAGCTTGGCCAGAAGAAGTTGGCAGAAGCAACAGAGAGCGGAAGAGAGGAACAAGGAGAAGAAAAGGGTGTGATGTCCTGAAGAAGAGTCGTCGGAGTCAAAGGGGTATCCCCAATCACCACCATTGTTGTTGTTGTTGTTGTTGTTGTTGTTGTCGCCGCCGCCACTGCATTCTAACAACAGAGGAAGCGCCAAAAAGCGAAACGGATGAGAAGGGGCAGTGGAAAGTATAATTTCAACTTGTTTGGACGGAAAGGTATGAAAATGGCCAGCGGCGAAGTGTGGTGGCGGCGGTGACCGGTGGCGAAGTGGAGAAGAATTTGAAGGAGAAGAGGAGAATGGAGTGAAAAGGGACAAGATCATGCAAGTGCAGCCCATGCTGCCCCTTAGCCCTCAAACTACCTGGCTCCGACGAGGGAAAAAGGTTAAAACTTGGAAATTATCACATCAAAGGAACCACCGCTTCCCAATCCGATATCCAATCTCGGACCTTTGTAAACCGATCCGTTGACAGTCTCAGTCTCATTGCCGCTTCGGCCAATTATGATAAGTTATTAAGGATTTATTGAATGTTTATTTTATAATAATTTTTTGTATATTTATTTATATATATCAAATTATTAAATTATATTATAGGGAGAAAGGCTTTGGCCAACCAAGTGGTAAAGGAAATTTTTATGATACTATCAACTGTGAGAAGTTATTAAGGATTTATTGAATGTTGATTTTCTAATAATTTTTTAAAAGTAATTAGTAATTAATAATTAATAAAATAGCTGTGATTTGGTAGGCTTGAGTTTTTTTATATCTTACCTTAAAAAAGGGATAAGTATCATAATAATCTCCTTAATTAAATTAAATTAATACGTAAATTATGTATCTAATTTTTATCAAAAGTCATTTGGCATTTGCACTCATTTTCACTCATCCACTCACTAATTCTTATCATTTTTGTATCTCCAATCCTCTATAAAAGGGGGCATTGGTAGATCATTGAGGGTGTTAGGTGTTAGGTACCAAAATGATGCTAGTTTATTACTAGGTTTTCTTGTATAAATTGAAGTCATGTTCTTCTTCTTCTTCTTCTCTTTCTCTCTTCCTTTCTTCTTGTCTATGAGTAACTAAGTTTCATTTTGATTAGGTGAAAGAGTGAAGCTCTTGGTAATGAAATAAGGTTAGATTAATTTCTCTCTTGTGCTTAAAAATTCCAATTAATTAGAAATACGCCATTTACAAGTGGTGGTGCTAGAAACTCTCCTTATAAAGTGGAGATATTGATTTATTGTAGACAATATTTGGCCTGATTAGAGTGGTGGTGTTAATAGATGATTAAAGAAATCATAATATAATTACGTATATAATTTTTAATGAACTTTGAATGTTGTATTTTCGATTGGAACCTCCGTTATTGTGGATTCTAAAAATGCTTTATCACTTTTATTATTGAAATAATTTATTATTTAAATTCAAATAAAAAAATGACTCACTAAGAATTTTATTATTGGGGACTTGATTTGAAGAATAAATTTATGGTGTAAATATTTTGTGTATATATTATACTCTTTTAATTTTTTTGGTACTTACTAATGTACTAACTTAGTGCAGGAAACTCTCCTTAACGTTACACAGAGCAAAAAATTAGAGACAAAAAAATTTAGATTTGTATTAAATTAAAAAATGAACACGTTAAATTCTTTTTGTACTTTATTTTATTTTTCTTCATTTTTATTTATCTTTTTTTTAAATCATTTGTTTTTTTGTTTAGTAACTTACTAACTCTCTTACTAACTATCTAACTTTTTACTTGATTACTTTATTAATATTTAATGGACCTCACATTTAGATTATATATTAGAATTAGAATATAAAAGTGTATATAAAATGAAATAACATCTGTTATAATTATATGATGAAAAAATGTACAAATATAAAATGAAATACATGTAAATATGTGTGAGCACATGTAATCATTTAAGTTGTTAATCAAGTCACATATAAGTATTGTACATACAATAATATTATATATATACTTATACATATATCACTTCTTATCAACACAATTTTTATCATTTATTTATAAATGATTTTATCAATGGTTTTTTTATATATTTATATTTTCTCGATTCAACTGATTAAACAAATGTGAAATATGTGAGGAAGAATGCAATGTAATTAGCTCTTTATATATATATATATATATATATAATGTATATAACTTATTTTAAAAACTAAATAAAATTTATTCACATGGAAGTTTAATTAATTTTTTTTTTAAAGTTTTACATGATGTTTATGGAATAGACTGAGTACAATCAGATCAAGAATTTTTTGTTAATTGGTCACCATATACCGACAAAATTTGCCCCATACCCGAATGTAGTGTATTTGGGTTTTACTTAAACCCGCCCTGAAACCTAGTCAATCGTTGAATTTCTCAACCCGTTTAAGTCGGGGACAGAGTGGGTTGGGCTGAATTGTCATCTCTAATGCTACTTGCTAGGTTACTCACAACCAATGGACAACATATACTGAAAGTAGAGTTGAAAATAAGCTGGATTAGGCTACGTTTTGTCTAAATAGACTAAAGTCTATTTTGTAATGTATCAGCCCAAACTTGACTTGTTACATGTCATAAGCTTTTTTTTAAGATTCAACTTGACCTATTTATGAAAACATAAAAGTCTAACCTGTCTCAAAAACCTATTTAAAAACTTACATTACATAAAAGTCTTCGTATAAGTCTAGAAACTTAAACTTCTTAATTTTTAAATAAGTATAACTTTTAATAAAATTATTAATTCTATATAAAACAATTATATTTTACTAATATATGACTAATAAATTATGAAAGTATTAAAAATTTATGATAGTATATAAATATTAAATAAATAGATTGACCTGATTGGCTAAATAATTATTTTCAAAAACTAAAGTCTTAACTTACATAATTAAATAAATATTTTAAAAAATCTAAATTTGACTTATTTGTTAAATAAATTAAGTCTATTTAAGTCAAAATAAGTTAAGCTATAAGCTCCCAATGAACCACTTAACTTATTCTCACCTCTAATCAAAAGGAAAGATGAGATGATAAAGTTAAAAAAAATTTAAAAAAAAAAGATGAGATGATAAAGACAAAATGAAGAATATGACTTAGAAAATGGATATGTTGGATGAAATTGTGAATAATATTCAAGATAAAAAAAAATGCCAAAAACAAGAATGAGTTATGAAGTAGAGTACTCTAACCGTAACCATTTATATGTTATTCTCATTCTTTACCATACAGTTACTTTATAAATTTATTACAATAAACAAACGATGGAATGAAAAGAAGAAAAAGACAAACTTGCATAGATTTCTTCCGATTTCGAAATGTAAATTTAAAGAGACAAGTGTTTTATTTTCTTTAATAACTCTCCCAAACTCTAGACCCCCAACCCTTGATTGAGAGAAAAATAAATGAAAATACAAAAATAAAAATTAAAAGACCCTTCTCAACCATTAGATCTCTTAGGATATCAAAAGTATAGAGAATGAAAAAAGCTTCTTATTTTTTATTTTAAATTTAATAGATTAAGTGTCTTTGAGTGAGTCACTCTTTACAAAATATAAAGTCATACGAAATTTGTAATTTCAAAGGGAAAGTGAAGAAGAATTGGGAAATATAAAATTTCCCAGTCACACTCTGTCTTATACTCCTTAGTTTCATTGATGCTCTAAAATACCCTTAATTTCTCTTTAAAAAAAATAGAACAAGGAAGGGTCACCTTCAAATCAAACACCTATTAAAATGTTAATAGACAAATGGATTGATGGAGTAAGTGAGGGTGAGTACATCTCCTCACCAAAGCAATTAATGTTCAATTTATTTATATTAATTCACTCATATCAATTCTTAAATATTCAAGAGAACTACTTTTACTCTTTGTAATAAAATAATAAATGATACTTTTTATTAATAAAAGTAAGAGTTTTGTTAAATATTAATTATTCATTATTTTAAAAATATTAAATATTTATAATTTTTTAAAAATAATAAATATTTGAATTTTTTATTTAATATTTTTTTATTCTTTAACAAAGTCCTAAAAGTAAATAACACATTAGCCTTACCAATTACCATGGACTTACTAGCAAAGATTGGTGTGTAGGTTGGAAACTTGGAATGTTGTGCTGTGTTTGCCAAATTATGGGCCATTACATAATATTGGGTGGCCCAGCACTTCCCCTGATGGGCTGGATGAAGCAGCACAGAGATGTCTCTACACCACAATTTCGGATCAAATCGTACTGCCAATGAGAGATTAAGGAGTTTCGGTAGAAGTTTTCTGAAGTCATAGGTTCAAATTCGTTTGTATCTAATACTGTTACTAATTTTGTATCATTCTTTATTATTCAATTATTTGTCAAAATATTGTTGCAAAAGAGGTGCCGTTGTAGTTGATGATTGAGAACTCAAGTTGGGGTTCCTAAATCACGTGCCATTAGAATATGGGTTTACGGAGATGGGCTACCCTCTATTACAGCCCAAACTCAGAGGAGCAAGTTTTTCAAAGACTCACTTTGTTTATATATAAAAAAAAAGGTTGGGCTCACTTTGCAGTAAAGATGGGGAATAAATCTCAAGTAATTTTGGACAGTTGTATCATAACATGCATGGTTTAGGTCAGGATCATTTGCCTTTTATTAGAGGGAATAAGGTTTCTCAAAAATAAGTAAAATTATAAAGTAAATTACATTCATCTTTCTTTAAGTTTGATGATATGATACTCAGCATCATTTTTTTTTAAATGACACTCTCCTCTAATTGATTAAGTAGACTAATATCTCGAAAAAAGTAAAATAAGAATATGTATCGATCTTTATATTTTTTATAAATAACTATAATTGTGACTAATACCTATAAAAATATATATTAAAAATTTTATAGATTTTAACTAAGTAATATTTATATATAATAATATTTTTTTAAAAAAATCTTATAAATTTTTTGTGGGTGTGTAAGGATTTTTAAAAAATATATATTTTTTTAATTGGATAATGTTATCATATTTCAATTGATAAAAAGATATTATCAAATTTTAATTGATAATATTTATATACAATAATATTTTGTTTAATTTTTTTATAAATAATTGTGAATGTTAAAAATTCTATAAATTTTAACTGATAATATCTATATAATTACGCAACTTGATTAATTGTAAGAGTATTATTTAAAAAAAAATGAAATTGAGTGTCGTGTCATCAAAATTGAAGAGAAGTTTATCAAAACTGAAGAGAGGTTTGTGTAATTTAC
This sequence comes from Ormosia semicastrata, assembly GCA_029884595.1. NCBI lineage: Eukaryota > Viridiplantae > Streptophyta > Magnoliopsida > Fabales > Fabaceae > Ormosia > Ormosia semicastrata. The sequence goes on from JAQQTO010000037.1 coordinate 8,249,336, forward strand.
TCAAAATTATATTTATCCTTAATTTGACAATTTAGAGGAACCTTTTCCTAGTTGAGGGTGCCGTAGGAGTGGTGAGAGATAAAAATAAACATGTGGGACTCACATTTCCAGTGGGCAATACAAGAAATCCAAACTTGGCAGCTAATAATCTCACGGCACAGTCCATTCAAAATGTAGCTTGGCCAGTGCAATGTAGTAGTAGAATCACTATATTGGAATTGGCAAAGAACTCGCGTGAATCTGGCAAACACTAAAACTGATTATGGAGTTATCTACCTTTTATTTGCTCAACTAACACAACAAAGAGAGCATGATTTCCTGTTACTTGTTTGAGTCACCAAAAAGCCATGAATTATAACACAGTCATCATATCAGCTACGTACTATCTTATTTGTAAGTTGTAACATACATATTGAAATTGGAATCTTAAAGAGAGTAACCATATATGGACCGGCATTGCGCCTTGAATTTGACAATTGACATCATTCTTTCCACAATCATATAGTACGATATTTGATAAATTACACAATGAAAGTGGACCAAATAAAGAAAAGTATTCATAAAATGCATATTTCAATATTTGCCGAGAATTTCCAACCTAAACCAAGAGAAGAAGAGCTTGCTAGGCAAAGTATGGAGCAAACCAGTCCTTGAATCCAACAGATTGAGTTAGCCATTTTAACCGAACATTTTTTCCTCCCGGAATGCAAGTTGAAATTCCTATATGAATCATTGTTTGGTTACAATTAACAGAAGAGGCGTTGTAAACTGTAATTGATAATTATCCTTCTTTGATTAAATGGAATTTATAACCATCAAGTTACCAAAAGATTTGCTTTACCAACTGTCATTCAAGCTTAGTTTCTTTTACGCGCTTATTGCAATTTGGTCCACTCAATTGAAGAGTAAAGATTACTGGTCCTCATCTTTCTAGTGCTTGTCTTAATTGCCAAGAGAGACTCTCCTACCTTGCACTGCTCTGGTTGTTGGGCGTAGGGTAACTCCTTAAGGTTGGCTTGGCTTTCAGAAACTTTTCATAATTTTCTGCAGCAATGAAAACAAGGACGTCACTGTTGCAGTTGCACAATGTAGCTCAAAATGGGTATGAAATATTCATTCAGTGGCCATTCTCGTGAATCTTATAACTACACATTAATTGAACCCATTGTTTCCTTCTTTATCCCTTTGCAGTCTCTAGAAACTCTTTTTTTTATTCCCTACATTCTACAGGCGCTAGCCGGCAATTTAATAGTTGGATACAACTTTGGCTATTAAGATCATATATATATATATTAGTTTATTTGCATACAATTTTGACTCCCTTATTCTGAATGGGTCCATTTTGATTTTCTTATTTACTTACATACATAAATATGGATATCTATATACTTATGTGGCATTATAATGTACATTTGGAGACAAGTTGAATTACTAAGAACAATTATTATCAATTACATTCTCCAGTGACTTGTAGTATAGGACACCATAAGCAATAAGTACGTGCTTCTCTCATAAACACTAAAAAACAGCAATTTATAAACACATGAAAAATCACGTCAACAAATTTAAAAAAAAAAAATCACATGAAAAACAAATGAATTACTTTTGCAAACGAAAAACACATAATCAAAAGCCATAAATTTCCGAAAAAATGCCTTAGTCCTGCGAAGTTATTAATTAAGCTGCTACTTATGAATAGTATTCCTCTGCATTTTTTTTAGAACGATATTTATTGTTAGTTGTACTTAAGACTCATAACCCCTCAATAATTTTGTCCCTAATGCATATTTCCACAAACATTGAACTCATATGTTATGTGTGAAAAAGTTAGGGTGTGTGGTACAAAGGATAATATAAGATTTGATAGTATTAAATATAATAGTATAATGTCTGATAATATAAGATTTGATAATATAAGACTTAATACGTAATGGTTGGGAATATCGGAATGTTTAAAATTAAAATAGAAAAGTCTTTATAATAAGTTATACATCAAAATCTAATCAAGCCTAATCTCACTTTCAAAACTTGATTAAGTTATCCATCATTTTAATGTATAAGAGAAGTTTGACGGATAAGTTTATACAATACAGTATTTATATTAAATAACTGATAAAATTATAATTTATTGTATTAACTTATCTTATCAAATCTAATACAATATGTCAAATAGACTCTATACAATAATATGAAGCAGTTGCTGCTGCTGCTGTTGTTATTTTTTTCAATGGTTTGCCGGAAAAATAAAAGTTATGGGACAGTTAGATCGTGTGATTGCCACTTAAAACACGTAAGTCCAAATTTAATAAAATTGGGCAAAAAGTATCTATACTTATAATTATAAATGGGAGGATTTCCAAAAACATAAATTGAATTGTAGTATTAGCAGCAATTTCCAATTTTTTAGCAATCAAATATACAATTATTATTATTATTATTAGGTTCATCAAAAGAACCAAATTAAACAATCTAATGATTGAGTAAACATTTCAATTTAGAGGTATGAAAATCAAATTTCATGAAGAACTTATAGATAAACTTTCTCATAGCACATTAAGTGTGTTTTTGTTTTGTCGTGTGGATATTTGTGCGTGTATTTGAATATTCTCAAACGATTTGTTATGATTGTTTGAGTTTTTTTTATTGACATTATCTCAACACACTTTTATTTTTAACATGTATTTATATTAAAATAAGAATGTATTATTTTTAGGTTAAAATAATATCAATTGGAGAAATTTTTTAATATTTATTTTATTAAATTTATTTTTTATACAAAATTTTTAAATATAAATTACGTTATTATAAATTTATTTTTAATTAATCTTAAATTTATAAAACTAAATTGACTTAAACTTAAATTTACAAATTTTAATCAAACACCCACTAACAATTCACATTGTGCAACTTAAAATTCAAATAAAATTATCAAATAATACATAATCTGAAAGGCACACTGTGGGTAAAGGAGGAGTGGGTTATGTTATGGGTTGAGTTTTATTCAGTCTATATAATTAGGTGAACTCAATGATTTAATTTAATTTATTAAAAATATTACGTAAAAATTTACCCAAAAAAAATTACGAAAAATACAAAATTTAATTAACTATTTATTATTTATTAAATTTAAATATGATAAAGTGGGACCCACAGGCCATTGGGTTGGAAAGTGAAAAGTGAGTGAGGACTGAGCACGAATCTTTGGGTGGCCTCTTCCCGCCGGAAGCAGATAGGGACAAAATTTTCACAAAGGTTGTGGGGCCCACTCTGGCCCGTTCAAATTATGTATTCAATTATTTCCACTTTTTACTTTGTTCTACGATATATACATTATTCGATGGGAATGGTCATATTATTATTATTATTATTATAAAACAGAAAAAAAAATTAAAGCAATTATATACATTGTTATACTTACACCTTCACACGAACAAGTAAAAAAGGTTATATTTCATGTGATTAATTTTCGATAAAAAAAAAATGCATACGTAACATTGTTCTATTAGAGCATATTTGAGAAAGATTAATTCTTTCTCAAACAGTTATTTTTAGAGAATTAAGCTATTTTGTGAAATAATTATTATATTTGAATAAAAAATTTATTTTTTAAAAAACTTTTACACGAAATTCAATAAAAAAACTTTTTACAACTAATAATCATAAGCTGAAGATTGAAACTTATGATTTTATCTTATAAATTATTTCTTATACTTTAATATGTAAATATTATTTTGTCCTCAATTAAATATTTTTTTTAATCATTCTATATCTATTTTAATAATTTAATGCATAAAAGTAATTCTTTTTTATATCATCTAAATAAATCATAATAACTTAAAATTACTTTACATTAATGCATTAAACATAAAAATAAATCGATTATAATCGATTATAACAATAATCGATTATCAACATAATTTATAATTTTTAACTTTTCAAACAAATCTTAGTCTATTACTTGAGATTATTACACCGTTTATAATAATATGGTACGATGAATTTTATTGTTGATTACTTGATTTGTACATTATGAATTAAAATATGTGAAATTATACTAATGCAAATGGCATACTTTTAAAGAGAATGAGATGGGATTATGTTAATTTGTGCAGTTAGAGCAAATAGATATATTGATAATAATAAAGATAAAACAAAAATCCATATACATTTTCCTGAAAATAAATTAAGGGGAGAGAGAGACTTGCAACTTTCTTTGTTTTGTTTTGTTTTTCTTTTTGGGTATACTTTGTTTGGGAATTTTAAATGTGATGAAGAGTATTTGGCCGTATTTCCACTAGATTATGGGTTTATTATTGGTATTAACTCCGAAGACCACTCATATTCATCTTAGTTTTTTCAAATAAATGGCAAGAGAGGGTGGAGATCCATAGACATAGGCATAATGTAATTGTAAAATGATATATATATGCATCTTCCTCTCTTTAGTTTATGTAGTCAACCTTGATTCATTATTATATTTTGAGTGAAGAAGAAGAAAGTATATTACCAAAAAAAAAAAAAAAGAAGAAGAAAGAAGTAGTTTAATTTCCCAAAAAGCCTTGGTGTTTAATAATGCTCTCGTGACTTTCTCTCACTTTGCCCAACCGTATCCTGTATCTGTATCTGTATGACTGTATCAAATCAAAATTCTCTGGTTTCTATCATCTCATTTATAACCAAATCGGCTGCCATTCACTTCATCCGCCAGATCTCTCTCTCTTACAATACATCACAACACAAACTGTCTCATTGCTGTTTCAAAGGTGGTGGTTGTTGTTGTTTTTTTAATTTATTTTCATGTTTTCGATCCTCTGTTGTTGTTGTTGTTGTTTTGGATCCTCTGTTCCCGAGTTTGTTCCATCTCTGTTTTTATTGTTGAGTTCGGTTCACTGCATTTTCTGCTCAATGCCCAGGTGGGTATTACATGCCTAGTAAAGCTGAGGTACTTGTAACCCAACAAAAAAAAAACTGAGATACTTGGAAATGCGCTAGCTTCTGGCTTTTTTCCCATCTTGTACTTGCTACTTTAATGTTCAAGCATTTTAATTCCTGGGTTTATGTCTGTCTTTGCCCTTCATCATTTATCTATGTTTTTTAATAAATTTCATATTTTCATTACTATCCAATTTTTTTTTCACGCATTCCTAGACTGAATCTATTCAATGCCATTTTTGTTACTTTGATGGTTTATTGGTTTCTATTCCATTCGTTGTTGGTTTAGACGTGTGTTTTAGGCTGCAATTCACAAGTTCCATTTATTTCTGAGTCAACGAAGCTCAAATGATATATATAGTGATTTTTTCACTCATGTTTCAATTTTTGTCATGTAGTGGAGGGGCTTAAAGCAGAGCAAATTTTGTTGCTCTGACTAGTTTCAGTTTATTCTTGTTGACAAGCAAAATGACCATTGATATGCCACCATCCGTGGCCCAAAGTGTGAGGACAAACAGATCTTCCTTTAGCTCTAGCAATGGCAATGAGGATACCCCTCTACACAACTATGCTGCTGTTAGCAATGGTGATGACTATGATAATGATAGCTCCAATTTTGCACCACCGTGAGTATCATCCTTCCTTCTGAAGATATATTGGAATTTATTAAAAATAATGTTTTACATTCTAGTGTTTATTTATTTATTTTTTGGGGTAAAAAGTAAGCATGTTATGATTTGGGATGTTAGCAAATGTTGAGCCCTGAAATACAAGATGAAGGCAAAAATTTCTGAATTACATCAGCAAATTTTACTTTGTGTCCTATAAATTTTCTTTTCTTCTTTGACACAACTTTCTTTTTTCATTTCTCTAAATAGGATCTCACACTATGTTTGTGTTGGAAATTCAAGTGTGAGTGTTGAAGTTCCACATTGGTAAAGAATGAGTTAAGTGAAGAGTATATAACTGGGAAGACTCATAGACTCATTACTTTAAGGTTTTGGGTCAAGATATGACGTCAGACTCACTATTGTGGTTTCTTGTTTAGTCCATTATTAGAGACCTGCCCTGTTTTTTAGCTCCCCCTATGGCCCAACAAGAGTTTGAAACTTTGTATCAACTCTTGCAAGTTGCACCTCTAGGCTACTTCTATGATAGAGCGTGAATGAATTTTCTTTGTATTTTATTTGTTTGTTGCAGCACACCAACAACTCTATCAATGGCTATTCCAGCAGAACTCGCTGGAGCTGCACCCTTGATTGATAGATTCCAGGTGGGAAAATATGTATTTTAATCTAGCTATAAATATAATTTGCTTGAATAATATTGCTTCCCTATTAGTTTTGTGCCTCAATGATTTTTGTCTGACTAAGTTCCTGCATCAACTGGTAGTTTTTAATTTATTATTTTATGTGCATGATCATTTGATATTGCCAAGTTTTCCATAATGTTTGTTTGTTATAGGTGGAAGGATTTTTAAGATTGATGCAAAAACAAATTCAATCTGCTGGGAAACGTGGATTTTTTTCTAGAAGATCTGTGGGCCCCCAAGTTCAAGAGAAACTTACATTTGAGGACATGCTTTGTTTCCAAAAGGTAATCAAATACCAAATTTTCCATAATATGTGGTTAAAATTTTTTAGAACATATGAAGAGCTAACTCACAAATTCCTGTAGGATCCAATACCAACATCATTGCTTAAGCTGAATGGCGATTTGGCAAGCCGGGCAACAAAATTATTCCAAATAATTTTGAAATATATGGGAGTTGATTCATCCGATCATGTAACTCCAATAAGCTTAGACGAACGAGTTGAGCTTGTAGGTAAACTATACAAGCAAAGTTTGAAGCGTTCAGAACTCCGAGATGAACTTTTTGTCCAGATATCAAAACAAACAAGAAATAACCCTGAGAGGTATGCAAATTTTTTTAGTATTGAGTATCAAGCTTCATGTTTTCTTGGCCTTTGGTCATTGAAGCTGTATTCACTGTGGTTTGCATGCTAGTGGTTAACACCTTTCTTGTCTCAAAAATAGGGAATACTTGATTAAAGCATGGGAACTAATGTATTCATGTGCATCCTGCATGCCTCCTAGTAAAGACATTGGAGGATATCTGTCAGAATATGTTCATAACGTGGCACATGGTGTGACTACTGATCCTGAGATCCGAGCCCTTGCCTTAAATACATTAAATGCTTTGAAGCGCTCTGTCAAGGCTGGTCCCAGGCATATAATACCTGGGCCTAAGGAGATTGAAGTTCTGTTGACTGGGAGAAAGCTTACAACTATAGTGTTCTTCTTGGATGAGACGTTTGAAGAAATTACATATGATATGTCAACAACAGTTGCTGATGCTGTTGAGGTTCTTTAAAACCCTTATCTGCTTCTATCTCCAATAGCACAGATTTAAACTGATGCAAATATACATGAAATATATGGAAGAGGGAGAAAATTGAAATAGGTAAAATAAACAAGAGGGATACTATACTAGGAATGACTTGAATGAAAGTGATTAAGAAAGGTTAGAGAAAAATTTAGTCTGACAGATTTTACTTAATCTAATGATTAATGATGGAAATCTACGTGCATCCAATTTCATACTTTTTTGGGATTAAGGCTTGTAGTTGATTTAAATCTCCAACTACAAAAATAATATTGCAAGGCTTGAGCTAACAAAACGACATTAGTTTTACGTGATTATTAGAGTTAAAAAAAACCTTCACATTAACACTCAACTTTCAAGTTTCAGTAAGGTGTTAGAAGAGCATGAGCTAAATATTTCATTTTTTTCTCCAAGCTTCATACAAAGGATTCAGCCCAGCAATTTAGTTTTTCAGTGGATGTTTCTTCTTTCAAGAACGTTTACATTTAATAAGATGCACAAAAGATTTATGCTAGTGGTAGGGCTTACTTGTATAAGCCCTTCTTTAGGCGTGATACTTAATGCTAATAAATAACCTTTCTTCTCTTTCAATGATGTGAACAAAAATAAATTGTTGTGACAATCTTTGTGTCCTCTGAGTGACTAAGTTGCTATAAGGTTTTGAGCATGGCCCTAAACATGTTAGTTTATTAGTCTTTTGGGAAAACTAGTTCTTGCCAATTCATGACCTCCTGCAGTGATTAAGATGTTATCTTTACCTTTTGTGGAAAGATTTGACAAATGCAAATTTTAATTTGTCAACTAAGTTGGGAAATGTGCCTTCTTTTTTTGGACTGTACGCATCATAAAACTATTATGGTTTTTATTTATGAATATATGATTGACAGAATGATTTTACCGGTAATTGATTGAAGGGTTTCACTTGGTGAACTTTGTTTCATATACTACTAATAAAAACAGAATTTTGTTCACAGCAGCATCCATTTAATTATGATTCTGCCTTAATCACCCTACTGCTCTGCTGTCTTAGACATAATAACTTTTCTTCTGTTTGAATTTCTTGATACCCTCAATCAGTTGTGTTTACTCCATCAATATTAAATCCTTGTTTTCACTGATTAACTTACATTTGCTTCAGGAACTTGCAGGGATCATTAAACTGTCAACATACTCTAGCTTTAGCCTGTTTGAATGTCATAAAGTTGTATCCAGCACCAAATCACCTGACTCTGGGAATGGCATGTCTTTTTTGCTCTCCTTGCTTGTTTATATTATTAAATAAACTAGCTGAAATCAGCAGTCTAACCACTCCTTTTATTGTTACTCAGAGGAGTACATTGGGTTAGATGATAATAAATATATTGCGGATCTCCTGGCGGAATTTAAGGCAGCTAAAGATCGAAGTAAGGGAGAAATTTTGCACTGTAAACTGATATTCAAGAAAAAATTATTTCGTGAATCAGATGAAGCTGTGACAGATCCAATGTTCGTGCAATTGTCCTATGTACAAGTATGCCTTTTTATTTTCGTTTTATGAATGAATAAAAGCATATCTAATTTTTTAATAAAACTGCAATTGCCTTCAAGGTATAGGTATGTTGATGCTTGGATGTGTTGTTACAGTTGCAGCATGATTATATTTTGGGTAATTATCCTATTGGAAGAGGTGATGCTTCCAAGCTATCCGCATTGCAAATCTTGGCTGAGATTGGATTTGTTAGAAGACCTGAATCTTGCACGTAAGTGATTTTCATTGTTCATTTTGCTGTAAACCATCTTCCAATAGTGTTTAGCATCTTTTGATTGTTGTTCTGGTGAGTGAACTTGACATTTTCTATTTTCTATACTCTTGTGACTTCAAGTGACTGAGATTTCTGTATTTATCAGTGACTGGAATTCATTTCTGGAACGATTTCTGCCTAGACAAATTGCGATGACACGAGCTAAACGGGAATGGGAGTTGGACATTCTTTCTTGCTATCATTCACTGGTATGGGACTGGGATACTGGCTAAGTGCCTAAGCCTATCTGTTTATTTTTCTTTAACCTTCAATAAGTGATAACTATGAGAAATTTCTTCTTGCTTTTTTTGTGTGTGTGTGTGTTATTGATTACATTTCAAACCCTTCATTGTCCATCTAAAATTAGCCATTTTCCACTTTTGTGTCAGTTTTAATTACAGAAATCAATTTTTCCTTCTAGCATACGTTTTACAATCGATGAAATATACTGCTGAATTTCTTTCTTCTCTGATATAAGATGCTGTTCCCATTTAATAGGAGCATCTGACAAAAGATGATGCAAGACAGCAATTTCTGCATATATTGAGAACACTTCCTTTCGGGAATTCTGTTTTCTTCAATGTTCGCAAGATTGATGATCCTATTGGACTCCTGCCTGGACGAATAATATTGGGAATTAACAAGAGAGGGGTAAGACTAAAAAAAATGATTACATTATGTTATTATAAGGTTTAAAACTTACATATTTTAAAATGAATTGTGCTTTTAATTGAATGTTTTTTCTGATCAATTGTCCGAAGGTTCATTTTTTCCGTCCAGTTCCCAAAGAATATTTGCACTCAGCTGAATTGAGAGACATAATGCAATTTGGAAGTAGCAACACAGCAGTATTTTTTAAAATGAGAGTTGCAGGTGTTCTTCACATATTCCAGTTTGAAACCAAGCAGGTATTAGCACCTTCATTGACATATTAAACTCCTCAAGTTCTTAATTTTGGTCCTTTGGACTTTATTAATATCTTTATCAATTTGGAGTTATTTTATGTCATTTGCATTTTATCTTTCTTTGTAGGGAGAAGAAATTTGTGTAGCTCTTCAAACACACATTAATGATGTAATGCTGCGCCGCTATTCCAAAGCACGATCTGCTACTCCTGGTTCTTTGAATGAAGATATTTGTAATAATTTTAAGCCTCCTAATTTGGAATTATGTGAGAGGCGTGTTCAAGATTTATCAAAAGTTGTTGAAGAGTCTCAAAGAAATGCTGATCAAGTAAGTCTAAGCTTCTAATGTATGCTATAGTATGTTATGTAGGATGTACAACAAACACCAAACTGAACCATTAAACCTAAAAGACTTTTTTTATGGGTTACCGCTTAGTTAAAGAAACTCTTAGGGCATATTTGCTTCCATTCCATTTGAAGAATGAAGAATATGGCCAGTCAAATTATCCTAATTTGATTTTAAACTAGAGAGCCAGAAGGCTCAAAATTGAGCTTTGGTGCTAGTTTTCTTTTGGTAGAATAAAGAGACTTGTTCTTGCCTGAAGTTATATATAGACATGATCTGTTAGATGCACCAATCTGTTAAATACAAGAATTTTGTTCCTCTACTTTTAGGATGTCTAGAGGCTTAGTCTTGGTTCAACGGGCCTAATGTCCTGGTGGTCATGGGTTCTAGTTGTGGAGATAGTCTCTCTGCTCACGGGGATAAGGTTATGTACATCTAACCCTCCCTAAACCTCACAACAGTGGGAACCTTGTGCATTGTGCCACCCTTTTACTGTTAGGATTTCTAATGCATATTTCTCAATCATTTGTTATAATATTTTAAATTATGTTGAATAGTTGCTAGAAGAATTGCATGAGAAGCAAAAGCAAGAAGAGAAAATGCTACAAGAATTGGAGGGCTTGAAAGAATCCTTAAAGGCTGATAAGCATAGTCTTGTGGAAATTACAAATGACCGTGATAGGCTTAGATCATTATGCGATGAAAAAGATAAGGCGCTTCAGGTAAAGGTCTTAACTCTTAACTTCATGGAATCAATCTTATTTTTACCTTTGCATTATTGACCTGTCCTAATGATTATGCAATCTACTAGGCTACAATTCTAGAGAAAAGGAACATGGAAGCAAGGATGGCTAAGTTGAATAATCTAGTAATAGAAAACACTACCAAAAAGGACCCTGTTAGAGCAAATAACCAAGTAAGATACTTTTTGAAACTGGTTATTCGTTTGTTCAATGTCATCTTTCTGATTAATATTGCTGTTTTCGCTTTTGATGTATAAATTGTGGATTTTGATTGGTACCTAATAGGTGTTACAAAAGCTTGAAGATGAGCTAAAACTTTGCAAAGATGAGCTGCTTGTAGCTGAAGAAACTATCAAAAGCTTAACAAATGAAAAATTGATTTTGGAACAGAAGCTATCTGGGCTTGAGAAGAAGAATGCTGAAGAGGTAAAATAGAAGACTGAAACTCAGTATTTAAAATTAAAACCCATAATTTTAAGACGATGGTTAGTCAACATCATGGTGGTGGTTATACTGCAGATTAGTTCTCTTCAATGGAAAATTGAGCAAGAACGCCAAAATTTGAAGTCTCAAGTGTATGACCTTGAAAGAAAGCTTGAAGTTTTTAGACAAGAATTAGTTGCAGCTGAGTCTACACTTTCAGTCAATGATGCTGAATTGGCTGCGTTGAAGAATAATTTAAGAGAACTAGAAGAATTGAGAGAAATGAAAGAGGTTTTGATACTCTTATTTCATTTATTTTCACTGTTCCTGTTTTATAATAACAAATATAGGTCTCAACATGCTACGTATTTCTACTTTATTTGTGTTAATTTGAAAACATAAAGCATTTGATAAATTTCTATTTGCTTTATTTAGGACATTGATAGAAAGAATGAACAAACAGCTGCCATATTGAAGATGCAAGGGGCTCAACTAGCTGAATTGGAAGTGCTTTATAAGGAAGAGCAGGTTCTAAGGAAGCGATATTTTAATACGATAGAAGGTGGTGGACAGAAAGTATTTATACAAGAATAAAGTCTGTGAATGTGTGGATTTACATATAAAAGTGATATAATAACAACATTGGAACTTGGTTCTTTATTTCAGATATGAAAGGCAAGATAAGAGTTTACTGTCGGTTTAGACCTCTTAGTGAAAAAGAGATTGCTGAGAAAGAAAGAGATGCTCTTACTACTGTAGATGAGTTTACAATTGAACATCCATGGAAAGATGATAAACCAAAACAGCACATATATGATCGTGTGTTTGATGGTGATGCCACTCAAGAAGCTGTATTTGAAGATACAAAGGCAAGTCTTAGTATAACAAATTAAAGATCGTAGTTCTTTCTTATTTTGGATAATATATATATTGAAATAGATTTAACATTTTCCTATCCTAATTACTAATGTCTTTCTTTTGGTCATCTACAATGCAGTACTTAGTGCAATCTGCTGTAGACGGTTATAATGTCTGCATATTTGCTTATGGTCAAACTGGCTCTGGAAAGACATTTACAATCTATGGATCTGAAAACAACCCTGGGCTTACCCCACGTGCTACTGCAGAACTTTTTAGAATTTTAAAGAGAGATAGTAACAAGTTTTCTTTTTCCTTGAAGGTAACAATTATAAAATGGAGATTAATAAATATTTCTCTTTGCATTTTTTAAATTTGATGTCATTAAATTCGCTGAATATACCTATAATTATTTTGCACAAGTAAATGATTAAATTACAGTTTTTCCCCTTGTCTTCTTGTGGGTGTAATGTTGAGTAACTTAACCACAAAGAATGGTGGGAGTCTTGTAAAAGTCTCTGTTTGTTGTCTTATGTAGATCTCTTTTGTATCAATAATGCAGGCATACATGTTGGAATTGTATCAAGATACACTTGTCGATCTTCTGTTACCCAAGAATGCAAAGCGTTTGAGACTGGATATCAAGAAGGATTCAAAGGTTATTATTCTATGCTGTGATTGTAAATTTCCATTTCCAGATATTTTATTTCTTATTTTCATGGATTGCTCACCTAATCGTAATTGGTTTATTTTGCTCTTCTGATGTTAGGGAATGGTAACTGTGGAAAATGTAACAGTTGTGTCAATTTCTACTATGGAGGAATTGAATAGCATAATACAGAGAGGATCTGAACGGCGACATACATCAGGGACACAAATGAATGAAGAAAGCTCAAGATCTCATCTTATACTATCAATTGTAGTAGAAAGTACCAACCTTCAAAGTCAATCAGCTGCAAGGGGAAAGGTATTATTTATGTATTACTTGCCTTTTTCCTTTGAATAAAGTATAAATATATGTCAGTGTACAATATTCCTTTATTATGTAACAATGTGAAACATGAATATTTTATTAACTTGAGGCATTGTGGATGTTTACTTTTTTTATGTTGGATGTAACATACAGCTGAGTTTTGTGGATCTTGCTGGTTCAGAAAGACTAAAAAAGTCAGGCTCTGCAGGTAGTCAACTTAAAGAAGCTCAAAGTATCAACAAATCATTATCAGCTCTTGGAGATGTTATTAGTGCTTTGTCTTCTGGTGGTCAACACATACCTTATAGGAATCACAAGTTGACTATGTTGATGAGTGATTCACATGGGGGTAATGCCAAAACTCTTATGTTTGTGAATGTATCTCCAGCAGAATCAAGCTTGGATGAGACACATAACTCTCTTATGTATGTTCTTAGTTTGATCCTTGTTTTCTTTTTTGAACTTTTAAGAAGTTTGACTTTCAAATCTTTTAATATTTTGATTTGGCTAATATTCTTTCTCATGTTCTAACAATCTTGCTTTTATATTTTATGCTAATTTAGGTATGCATCACGAGTGAGATCAATTGTGAATGATCCAAGCAAAAATGTTTCTTCAAAAGAGATAGCTCGACTGAAGAAATTGGTTGCATATTGGAAGGAGCAAGCAGGTAGAAGAGGGGAGGATGAAGATTTAGAAGAAATTCAAGAAGAACGACCAACTAAAGAGAGGACTAATGGCCGCCATTCTATGTAGTAACTCTAGGCAAATAGGAGCTCACAAGTAGCCTTTAGCATACTGGATTGGCTATCTGCTGTATTTTAGTTTTGGGAAAAGTTCAATGCACAGACGTGCACTAAGAGATACCTCAGAGACCAAGAAATCAATGGCTCAAAATTGAGTTACAGATGAAATGATGGATGAAACAATTTCACTCATTAAGTTTCATTGATTTAAGTTTTGGGATCAGTTTCCAAGATCGCACAGGCTGGATAGGTTGTAATTTTTAGAGGGATGTAAGTTGTATAGTTGAATCATGTATATATGTTGTTGATCTTTAGCTCCTGCACATGTAATATATACGTTGTCCTACCTAAATATAATACTTGTTAAAAATATATTAATATACACCTATTTGTGATGACATGGCAAAAAACGGACTGATGTACAACAAAAGAGAAGACTATTGATGACATGCCATTTCGTAATCATATATAAGGAAAAATAAATCTTCCTCAGAAGAACTAATATTCAATGTACACCTTGAGGAGACGCGAAGAAATGCTCGTATGCTTACGAAGCTTAAAGAGATTTGTGTGTAAATTTGGTCTACTTAACTAGGGTGCAATGAGGCAATAAAGTATGAATTTTTTTTGAGTGTATTTAAAATGTAAAAAAATAAGAAATGATTTGATTTGTAAATTAAATTTAATTAAATTTTATGTTTAAAATGTTAAAAAATAATAAATAATTTAATTTTTAAGATTTTATAGATTTCATTTTTTTTGTTTTAAAATTTTTATTAAATTTTATAAAATTTGTTAGGATTTGATTTAATTTAAAATAAATAAATTATTTTATCTTTAATAATTATTTTTAATTAATTTTTATAAGGATAAAAATATAAAATAATAAAATTAAATTAAATCAATTTTTATTTTAATGAGTTTTAAATATAAAATTTAATTTTTAAATCAATTCAAATTTTTTTTAATAAATTTTATACACAATTTAATTTTTAAATTAAATTAAATTAATTGAAATAAAATTATTTTTATTTTTAATTAATTTCAAATACTATTTATATATTATGATAAGAATTACTTCAAAGTTACTCTTTTTGAATGATGTGTCAAAATATGATTAAATAATAATGTAAACAACTTACATTAATAGTACACTAAAATATCTTTAATGGGCCTAGGGATGATATAGCCTCTTGGATCCGTAGAATTTGTTCCCTTGTCAGGAAAATAGTATTTTTACATTATTTTATATTTTATATTTTTTATTATATTTTTTAATAATTATGATTAAGTGAAAAAATAATTTAAAAAATAATATGATTAATAGTATAAAAAATAATATAAAATATAATGTAAAAAAAATGTAGTTAGAATATAGAGGTTAAATACCAAACTACCCTGTCAACCAGGGAAATGAGCCTTAAGTCGAATCCCTGTGCATGCTTTTGCCAATATTTCCTGGATCCCACATGATTCTGGTTGGGCAAAGTGGAATATTGATGGGTGCCAGCATAATGCAACTTGTGATGGTATAGCTAGAAATGTAGTTGGTGGTTCTAACCATCCATACGTTTTATCTATCAGGTATTGTTTTTATTTTTTTTCTTTTAAAATTCACCTTTCGTGTATTCGCGTCGTGCTATATAGCACAGCTGATGAAATAAAATTTAAAAGAAATAAAATTTAAAACAATACCTGATGGATAAAACTTATGGGTGGTTAAACTGATTTGGTTTATTCGTGTGACGTTTCACGATTTCAGATTCGTGACAATGAACATTATCCTAAAAAAAATTCAATTCTTACATCATAAGAACTTTTTTATTTTTTTTCTTTTTCTCTTTATTTTCATTATTCGTTTAATTTTTATATTTTATTTTTTTAATTCATTCACAAACTCATATATTCTATAAAAATACTATAATCACGTAAAACTTAATTTAATATCTATTTTACATAAATATACAATAAAAATACATTTACCATATCTAAATTAGACAAAAAATATTTTTGTTTTCTCCTTCTCTTCTTGTTTCCTCTTTCTCTCCCTCGGTTACAACACCTCCTTCTCACATTTTCTTATTTCTTTTGCTTTCACCGTAACACACCCCCTATTTATATTTTATACTTACAAGTCCCAAATTTTTTACATTACATTATTACAGATGAATAAACAATGGCTACGTTCCACCATTGCTTACCGGTGCACGTATGCCACCCTTCACAATAAAATTAAATTAAATATTTAAATTTAAAAAATAAAATGTTACAACTGGCGAAATGGGAGTGAAGAGATTAATTGTAGAATCTGATTCAAGATGTGCTCTTAGTACCATACACTCGGATCTTGAGCTCTAGCATCCTTAAACAGTGACGGTTTCTCACATCAAAGAGATGTTGCAGCATAATTGGCAATGATTTTTCAACACACTTACAGAAAAGGGAATAGTTGCAAGATTTGGTCCCTCTCTGTCCTTAGGGGTTCATAGCTTAAGCTAGTAAAGTGTCTTTCATTAGAAGTGTAGTTTTGTAGTTTTTCTTTGGGCTTTTGCCCAGAAGTATATCATTTTTTATTTTAGATTTTTAAGGAATGATAAAAATTGTGTTATACAAACCTAATACATAACTTATAAGAACTAGAGAAAGTAATTAATTATTTAGTCTCGTTATTTATCTAATTTTTATACGTTTAATTTTTTTAACTCACTCATAAATTTATTTTATATTTTATTGATATATAAAATAATTTAATATTTCTCTCATATTAATATATGGTATAAATATGATATACGTATAAAAATTATACACAAAATATTTTTCTTAATTATTAACTAATCACATGTTTATTTAATTAATTATTATCAAACTCAACTAATTATCAACTAATTATATTTGTGGTATAATAGTTTTCACATTATTTAATGAGTTTTACATCTCACATAATTATTAACACATTTAAACTCATTAAACGATATTTCAATGTAAAATTAGATGACAATGTAAAAAAAATCAAATTAAACTCATTAATATTAATTAAAATAGTAAATATATAAGAACTTTTAAAAAATGACTTTAGAAACTTCAATTGAAAATATTTAGAGAAAGTTGTGAATAGATGTCTCGCCGCTTTATATATAAGCTGAAATGATCATTTCATCCCTTGACCCTCACCCATATCCACAAAACGAAAAACAAAAAGGGATAAAAAAGATGGAGGAGACCATTCCAGTGGTTGATATTGAGAAGATTTAAGACCAAGTGGAGTGCAATAAGCTAAGAGAGGCATGTGAGAAATGGGGTTGTTTCAGGATCACCAAACCATTCTATTCCTGCAACCATCATGGCGGATATGAAGATGGTGGTTAGAGCTCTAATTGACCTTCCTATGGAGATCAAGAAGCGCAACACAGATATCATTGCTGTGCAGAATTGAAGATTGTGTTGACGAAGGAGGAATTGAAGGGGCCAAAATCAGTGTTTTTAAGTGTGCAGAATCTGGGCTTGAGAGGTGGCAGCCGGGAACAGCAGCAACATGCTGATAAATGTGGTTATGGCAGTGGAGGCGGTGGCGCCGCCGTGACTGTGTTAATTTTATATGTATATATTTTTCAACGTGCAAAGAAGACAGTGTTAATAGGTGTGTGCTCAATAGTCGCTACTGTTGTAGGGTCAGATGCATGACTCCCAACATCCACTGCTGGCCAAACAAAAGCTGGCTTGAATGGTGGGACATGAGGCACAGGTATCGACCCAGATATGATCTGAACAATTGTTTGCATTTTAGGTCTCTCACTGGCAATGGGATTAGAGCATGCTAGTCCTAATTTCAGAATCCTCTCTGCCTCTTCAACCACATAGTCATTCCCAAGACTCTGCTCCACAGCCTCCATTATCCTTCCTTCCCAATGCAGGTGCCAAACCCAATCCACTAAGAACTGATGGCCCTCAATCCTGGTCCATGGCCGCTTACCACACACCACCTCAAGCAGGACAGCCCCAAATCCATAAATATCTGAATCGCGAGTGGCCTTGCCGGTGTGAAGGCACTCAGGTGCAATATAGCCCATGGTGCCAGCAGGCACTCCCTCTAACTCTACATACGAGGTTTTCTCATTCTCCAGAGCACGAGCTAAACCAAAGTCACCTAAACGTGCATTGAACTCGGAGTCCAGCATGATATTGCTGGCCTTAAGATCTCTGTGGACCACTTTTTGATCATACTCGTTATGGAGGTAATGCAATGCAGAAGCTACCCCTGATATGACCTTGTACCTTAGATGCCAACTTAGGAGAGCTGTGCTGCTCCCTTCGTCATAGAAAATATGTTTGTCCAAGCTACCATTGGGCATGTAATCATACACTAGGAGCAATACCCAGTTTTTGTGGCACCATCCTGCAGGTCATTAATTATCAAATTATAGAGATTACTGTTATTTGCACATAAAAAACTCCTCACAATATCACAGAAGTTTTCATCACAACCATTTTTTCCCCCTTTCTTTATCTTCCACTTTCTCCATCATATCGATGGCTAGTATTGGATTTTGTGAGATCTCTAATTTTTTATAATTATAAAATTTAGTCGCTTAATAAAAGATTGATATATGATAGCAACTATAGACAAACTGTCACCATTAACCACCATATCACACGCATATTAGTTTTATAGAATAATGCTAAACATATATATACATCAATTCATATTTATATAATTTTATTATTTAATTATAGTTAATTCCACAAAAAATCTGTGTGGGTAAACATTGTTAAAAACTATGGGATCTTAAGTGGTAACTATGTCATTAAGTGACGTAACATAAAGTATAATGAATTCAGTTATATACAATAATTACACTGTTTACAATAATATACAACTAGGTATTTTATATAAAAATGCATTAACTATATTTTATATCACATCACTTTGGGCTAAGGTAAACATCTAGGAGTATTGAAAATCGTTTTGTTTGGTACTCATATATTGTTCCAAGATTGGAAAATTTGTTTATTTCTTTTAACAATTTATGTTTACTTTTATGCCAAATTTATTAAAAATATAAATAAATCATATAATATAATACTGGTTGATTTTATGTATTAAATTATAAATTATATTTATACTTTAATAGTATATACATAAAAAATTAGATAATTATTATATCACGTGAAATTAATGGAGAAAGAGAAATGATAATTTAGTTACATTACATCATTTTGTTATATTTGGAATTAAATAATTTTGTCCTTATAATCATTGTGCAAAAACTTTAAAGACTATATAAAGGGGTGGATAGAGTATATACTAGTTATGAATAATACCTTCAAATTTTTTTTTATTGATTTCTTACCTAGTGTATCTTTTCACCTTGCAAATAACAATGCAAAATTTTGCCAAACACAATTAAGATTTACTCGATAGTCCTTTCCTTCATACACTATATATTTACTTTTTATTTTTTAATTTTGTTATATGTCAACAGGCCATATGTTGATGTTTTTAATATTACTTATTAAGGGTGTTCAGATCCAAACCAATCCAAAAAAATTAAAAATCGACAAAAATCGAAATGAATTAGATTGTTTTGGATAGAAATTTTGAATAACAGATCGGTTCGATTCGATTTTTGGTTCCATTTTATAAAATTAATCCAAACCGAACCGATCCATTTTATACACATAAAATTACTTAAATGTCCCTGACCTAACTTATGCCCCTCCTCCCCTTGAAGTCTGAACACCCCTACCTTGAACCCCTTCACGTGCAGAACGCAGTCACCCACCACACCAAATTCCAATCTAGCGGCAACTTTCATCTCCATTCTTCATCTTTCACCAAACCTCTTCCCAAAACCTACATCCTCTGCCTCCACAGTCTACATACAATTCTAATATTAAGTTAGGGTAATATATTAGATAGCTTTTCTTCTACTTCCAGTTGGAGAATTTTACATCCTTAATGTATAAATCTTTGCCACTATGCTTACCCATAGGTGTTGGCTGACCAACTACTAGAAGTTTTAGACTTCTCCAAGGATCTTGCTAACCTAGAGCTAGTAGCAAAGGTTCTAGACTTCTCCAAGGCTCTTCAGTTCATTATGTTGATGGGCATCGTATATTTAATAGCATTGACTTGTATAATTATGATCCAGATCCAATTGAAGTCTCTGACAGAGGAGATGCAAGCTATAAGCAAAGGATTAGAAAGTTTCAGAACTATCAATACACGAAAATGATGGTCCTATATCAGAAACTTTTCGCAAGGTATATCTTTACTTCTTTCACAATTAATATTGTATAAGTTTGTAGTAGTTCATTCACCAACTAGTCTTTTCTTCTTGTTCTTTAAAAAAATATATATATTGCCCTTGTTCATTTTCACTGCTTCTAATTTCAGATTTCCACAAAAAAATTATCCTATAATTATTTGTGAATCGTGTATGTATCTAACTTAATTGGTGCCAATTGAATTTGAAATCATGTGCTGTGAGAGCTTAGTCTGTGATTGGTCTAATGTGAGAGCTTGTAAATTCTGACTTTAGGAGAATGTGGGAAAGATTAAAAATGTGCATACCTTTGAATTATATTATTGTTGTGTATTACTCTTATTTAGATTGCATTTTTATTATGTTATTGAACAAAAATCGAATCATCCAATCTAATCCAAACTGATTAAAATTAGTTTGGATTGGATCGGTTTGGTTATTGGAATTCATCCAATCCAAACCGAACTAATAATACTTACTTTATTTGGATCGGATGGTTTTTTTGCCTCCAAACCGATCCAAGAACACCCCTATTACTTATGTAATTTGTTTTGGATGAATATTTTTTGAGTTTTTGAATAGGGTATTTTCATAAGTATTGCTATGAGACTTACTCTTCAAACATTATCACCTTCTTTAGAATTTTTGTATCTCCTTAGAGTGCGGCTTGTTTATCATGGCACCTATAAGTTTTGGGTGAATTTAAAACCCTACCAGTTATAAAGAGTCAATAAGTTGTTGGCATGATTTTTATTAAGTACAAAATTTAGGTAAAATTTCTTAGGTGTTTGTAGTGCTTTTTTCTAATAAAAATATGACATGTGTACATTTTTCTGCAACTCATTAATGAAAACTTTATAAATGATGATTAAGTAGTTAAAAACTAGAACACATATTATATTTTTATTAGAGAATAAGATACATGTCATATTTTATTAGAGAACAGCATCACAAGCACTTAAAAAATTTTACTTAAGTTTTGTCCTTTAATTTTATTAATTAATTAATATTACGTTATTTTCTTAATGAAGCCCAGCTTACCATGTTAACTTCATTTTTGCTTCTCTTAGCTAATTTTTATAATCTTTTTCCTTTTATCAATAATAAATTAATTGCTATCTATTTTTTTATCAATAAACATTTTTTCTTGTTTTTAGATGACATATGAAGACAATTTAAAGCATGTTGATTTAGTTTTAATATTTAGCACATCCTTTTACTTTAAAAGATTTATTGATAATTAGGGTTGCTTGGGTTGCTACGGAAGAATAAATTGAATGCTTTGAAAGCAAGGGATGAAATTGCTTCATTTTTATGTTTTGGTACATACTTGCTTTATTTATTTGGTAGTTGTTCCTGATAGTGATCAAAACCTAAGTAAGAGGGTCAGGGAGGCTCGCCAAAGACCTATGAAGGGGGTGGCAGAGAGGACAACCATAGACCTATGTTGGTCAGAATAAAGCTACGATTGAATAATAAGTTAGTAAGCTCAAGTGTTTTGAGTGAAAGCGGAACATGTCCAACTTTAGTGGTCAAGATAGCTTTTTAAGGGCTCCCAAGCTGAGGTCACAGAAATATACATTGGGCGGAACTCTCGCGCGTCTAGCTTGGATCGTCCCTAGAGGTGACTGTGACAAAACATAAGACTGTTATCAGCTTATGGTTGAAGCACTGATTTTGGGTCACGTTGATTTGGTGTCGAAATGCTGACCAAGTTCTGCATTCAAGCCAAGGATGGCTTGGGTCAACCCGGACTGAGTTGAATTGACCAATGTGAGTTCAGCTTGTCAAGGTTCCTAGTGGGTTGGGCTTTGCCATTAATCGTATGGGCTCGTGACCGATGGTCTGCCTTGTCAAGGTAGACTGAGTATGTTGTATGTCTATACGGTTCATAATCTCCCAGTTTAACTATTTGTAAAGATAGATCGAGCTTGTAGAGTAAATTGAGTCTGTTGTAGGGCTATACGATCGAGTAGCCAGTGTTAATGTTTTTATAACATGTTAATATTGAAGACTTTTATTTTTGGATATTTATATGCATTAAATATTATCACCTTACAATACAACTAGTGCTTTTCCGAACATAATAGCTTAAATACAAAGTACAAACACGTAATTTGGTTAGTCTGATAGAAAATAGCAATCAACGTTAATTATGGACACCAACTAATTGTAAAGAGAAAAATTCTTGTATATTTCTGGAAGAGAGATCTTTTTGTTCAGGAAGTTTATGATCATTGATTTTGAAAAGAAAAAGAGAAGATGAGAGTGAAAAAAAAAATAAGTGGTTGGAATGTTCTATGAAAGAAGAATTTTCTTCCTGGAGGAGCACTTTAGAAGTTCTCTTGAAAAGATTGATTTCATACATTCGTAGACGAGTGAAGTTATAGAATTTCTTTCAAAAGTCAAAAGAAAAGAAACTAAAATTGATGGAGGAAGTGATCGAAAGTAGTTAAATATATGATTAAAAATTAAAAAGAAATATGCAAGCAGTGGAATGGGAAATTTACCCAGTAAGCGGACGAGGTTTTTGTGACGAAGACGATTGATAATGGTAAGCTCAGCTAAGAAATCTTCCGTGCTTTTAATCTTGTCCCTTGAGAACTTCTTGACGGCCACTTCCAACTTCTCCTTTGGCAGTGTTCCTCTGTAAACGACGCCAAACCCACCTTGGCCGAGCTTGTTCTTGTCTTCGAAATTGTCAGTGGCCTTCTTCAGTTCCTGGAAGCTGAACTCTCTGGGAGTTTCTTGAGGGTGCTCAACAATTGTGGGTCGGAGTCACTCTTCCTTGTTATCTTCCTCCTCAGCCATTGCACCACGGTCCGCAATCCAATTAACACCAATACCATTATAACCATCACAAAAAATATCAAGATTTCATTTAACAACTTCAGCGAGTTCCAATTTTTTCCTTCCTTATGAGATAGGGCTGCTGTTTGTTGTTGTTATAATAAGGTTATATTCTTTTAGAAAAACCAAGGGCTCCTTCAAACGCGGTGGATGGACCTTTGACTATAAGGTTTATAATAAAACCACCCCCAATATAATATACCTTAGCGTTTTATATATAATGTGAATTTATAAAGACGAATGGGCATGATTTGCAACCCACCTTTAAATGAAGTTTACGGAAATCAAATCGTTTGTTCTTGCATTATACTTGGCATTTATTTTAATGAAGTGGAAACTTGGCAATCAACTTGGAAATACACCGAATTCATTTTCTATATTTATATGAAAATAAAACTTAAAAATCTTTATTTATAGTCTCAATCATGTCTCTATGTTATCAATTAGGCTACTCAAGAAGAACTATCTTCTTGGTTAGAGATTTTGATTTAAGATTAATTAATTTGGAATGGTGTGTTATGAAGCAATGAATTACAAATGAACATTAATTGAATTACGGTAAATTTTATATATTGCATTTTTTTTTGTTTTATTTGTTTGGCTAAAAAGGATATTTATGCACACGAATTATGCTATTCTTTTAATAAAACTCATACCTATTCCACCATTTAATTTTAGAATTATATATTAATATTAAATTTTATTTTACATGTACATTAATAACATGAAAAGGAAAAGAAAGAGAAAGAATAAGTAATATTCAAATCAGGCCATTGAACATGTGTTACATTAATGAAAATTAAAACATGTGAGTCATTATTTTTATATATGCCAATAAATAAATGACATGTCTAAGAAATAATATAATAGGTAATACCTATAAAAGAAGATTAAATTTATATTTTGGTCTCTATAAGATTATGTGTCCATCAAATTAATCTTTTAAAGATAAAAGATTTCATTTTAATCTTTGAAAAGATGAATTTATATATCAATTTGATCATCAAGTCTTATTATATTAATTTTTAATTAAAGACCAAACTACTATACGAATTAATTTTTTAAGAACCAAAATGATGATTTTTATCTTTTAAAGAATAATCTAATAAACGCTTGATCTTTTCTTTCAGGGTCAAAGTGCAGATTTATTCGATAAAAGAATTTCTTAACCGTTAAATACTAAAGGTCATTTTCCTCTAGTCAAAGATGGCAATAAAAGGTTTCATCAAACATCAATTGATAAAGGAGGTGGGGTTGAATTTGCTGGTCATTTTCTCAACAACGTACACGGCACTACCCGCAAACGCAACAAAACATATTTGTTGAAGTCATTACATTGCCAAAACCCCAAAATAATTGTTTTTAACATGCGTATGCCCAATTTCAGAATTAAGATTGCAAAGGAAAGCGAAAATACTACCAGGACTGACATTGTCATTCTCCAATACCTATTTGCATAAAATCTTCTTTGATCACTATATCTTATTCATCCATTGAACTAATCGTTTTTATAAGGACAGAAAGCTCAAAGTTGGCTTCAAATGCAATGAATTAAGACAGTGACCTATAAAATTAACATATTAATATTAATTAATTAAAATGGTAAATAATATAATTGATCTATTAAGGATATATATAGATAGGTGATAAGAGATAAAATAGAGTAGAAAATAATAGAATGAATTTAAGTATCATTATTTGATTTATTAAAATTAAGATAGAATGATATAGCAAGGAGTTGACATTCAATCCGATACGTCACTTTTTCTTCTCTTCTAAATTAGAGAGAATATGATAGAATGGAATGCCATAATAATAAAACACTTATAATATTTACTATTTTATTCAATTTCACTATAAACAATAGAATGAAACATTTCTTTCATTTCATCTTTAAATATTTAAACAATAAAATAAAAAAATTATCTATTATATTTCATTTTATTACATTATATCTTATCTTATTTAATTCCACCTTATAGATTTAAAAAAAGATAAAATTTAACTTTATTTTTTATGTCTATTATATTTATTTTATTAATCAAATTATGATATATGTACATTTAAAAAAAAATAGAAGAAAGAACATTAATAAATATATATCATAACTTAATTAGTGAAATAAATATAATAAATATAAAAAATAGATATAAGTTTTGTTTTTAAAAAAAATGACTTCAAAAACTTTAATTAAAAATATTTATAGAAAGTTGTGAACAGATGTCTCGCCCCTGTATATAAGCTGAAGTGCATCTTTTCATCCCTTGACCCTCACCCATGTCCACAAGAACAAAAAACAAAAAGGGATAAAAAGATGGAGGAGACCATTCCAGTGGTTGATCTTGAGAAGATTTCAGACCAAATTGAGGTCTCTGTGGACCGCTGTCTGATCATACTCGTTATGTAGGTAATTCAATCCAGAAGCCACCCTTGATATGATCTTGTATCTTAGATGCCAACTTAGGGAGGTCTTGCTGGTCCATTCCTCACAGAAAATGTGGTTGTCCAAGCTGCCATTGGGCATGTAATCGTATACTAAGAGCAATACCTCGTTTTTCTGACTCCATCCTGCGTATTATTATATTCATAAAGTCAATCACCTAAGTAAACATTGATATTTAGTTTTATATGATGGCAATTGCAGATAAACTATTGCCACTGACCACATACATGTTTATTTTATTTTATATTAGACTAGTTGGTTATGCTTGTAAGTTAAGTTAAATGGGTATCATTACATTTAGGTTTTATCTTACTATAAAAAGACTTAGGGAAACACTGGCCGGCCGGACCGGTGTCTGTGACCTCAATTAGAAAAAATATAATGAACTTCAATTTCCAATATAATAAGATTATGTTAGCAATTTTTTGGCCTTAATGTAGGATAAGGGGGACAAAGGAAGCTTCAATGAATCATCTTTCATGGGGGATGGTCCATATTAGTCTTATTCTCTTTTGACTAGCTTTTAGCTCAATCCATTTTTATGGATGACCAAGCTAAAAGGTTGTAAACCGACTTGGACTTAGAATAATAGGTCTATCGAACTATATAAGCACATTAGTTAGGCTCATTCTGAAATGATAGATCAGGAGTTATTGGGTCAGACCGACCAATATTCCTTTTAAAGAATCTCGGTCGGGTTATGCCCGAATTAGAGATCCTTACCACGTGCCAATTGCAGTTCCCCAACGGTCACTAGTCGACCAAAGCCATGATGACCAACAGATGCGAACAGTTTCATACGTAATTACCAGGCACAATGGATCCTAACGTCCGATGACTTAAATGGTCAGGACAATATGAATCCAAAGGGCTTGTAGGAAGAACATCTTTATAAGTCGACCTGATAGATTAAGTCAAGGTATATTTCATCTTTTCTTCTTAGCGTTCATACTGACTGAACTACACGTTCTCCTGCTGACTAGCCTAGATGCAATTGATCTCATTGTAGATATTCTTTTAGGCCTAGACCAAGCTTCCCCCATTAACCCTCGAATCATTCCATTCTAGGTCCCGGTAAGTACCCAGAACATCTGACCCCCATTGTGAGGCTAGGTAAAACTTTTCTACTCCACTGTCAGTTAACCTTTCCTACAATTGGCTCAACCATTCTTCGAATCGACTATGGCCACTAATGAAAACAATGGATAAACTGGAATGAACCAGGAAGACACTCAACTCAACCCCATGGAAATGCTTATGCAAGCTTTAAGGGATATAAACAACCAAATTGATCTAATCGATTAGGTGACCAAAAGGGATCAGTAAAAGGGTAGAGCTGGAAAAAGAAATAGAGAGAACGATTGAAGAAGATGTCATTAGAGAATTACATCAATAGACGAGCCAGCCTAAGACGACTGACCTAGAGACCCGTCGATAGGCAAATTATCTGGCACCTGTTGCTGATCATCAATTTTTTGACTTTATAATGTCGATTCCTCTTCCGGATGGTTTTCGACTTCCGACGATGGAGCTCTATAATGGGACGACCGATCTGCAAGAACATCTTATGATGTTCAATTCCATGATGCTTTTGAACAGCGGTTCCAACTCGATCAAGTGCAGAGCTTTCCCAACAAATTTAAAGAAATCGGCTTTACTCTGGTTCTTGAGCCTGGAGGCAAGTTCAATTTATGATTTTTTTGAATTGTCTATTAAATTTCTTAATCATTTTTCATCTAGTAGGACTCACCAAAAGACTTTAGCTAGCCTAATAAATTTAAAGCAAAGGCGGGATGAGACGTTAAAGGAGTTTATGAAGAGATTTGGTGATCAAGCAGTTCAAATCAGAGATCTGAACTCAATTGTATCTCTTTACGCCATTATGGCAGGCTTGCACCCAGGACCTTTTGCAGATTCCTTAGCCAGGATATCACTTGTGATCTTGATGACTTGAGAAACAGATATACGAGATATATCAACATGGAGGAGATGGCAAGTGCGAGAAAGCAAATGGAGCAACAATTCTTGGATCAGGGGGCTAGCGAAGTCCGACCACAAATCTCCATCCGGCCAATCGAACAAGAACAACAGTATGGAGGATGAGGAGTAAATCATAGAGGCCGACCAATGAGGATGGCAGAACGTTTTGATCGGTTTAATCAGAATACTCAGGTAACGGCAAGCTTTGCACAGCCTCGGTACGACGTATACACACCGTTGACTACTCGACATGATCAAATATTCTGAGAAATATACAACACTGGTCTGATCTAGTATTCGAAGGGTGCAGATTTTCCACAGAAGGTCCCGTTTAGCGTTGACAAGAGCAAGAGATGTGATTACCATAAAAGGTATGGTCACACCACTGAGGAATGCATCACTTTAAAGGATAAAATTGAGCAGCTTATTTGAGAATGATATTTTGGGAAATATATTTACCGACGTAGAAGCCAGAGCAAAGAACCAAGGAAGGCAGCCAATCTAGACGAAGAAGTCAAAGTCTAACCGAGAAGGATAGGGCGGCCGCAACAACTTCCACCTCCAGAGATTGGATTGTTAGGGGAGTCATCGATTCAATTACTGAAGGTTTTGTAGGTGGTGGGAGCTCGAATTCATCTCGGAAGCACCATCTTCGAGCAATAATGACTGTAGGCTATCTTACACCACAGAATAAGAAGCAAGAGGATGGATCGATAATTTTATTTTCAAATAAAGACTTTGATAGTTTGGATGAAAATTTGGATAACTCGATAGTCATATCTGTCATTGTCGAGAATTTTCAAATAAAAAGAGTTCTGGTCTATCAAGGGAGTTCGGCTGATGTCCTGTACATGTCAATCTTAAGAAAATTGTAAATATCAGAAGAAGATCTAACGCCTTTTAATGGAACGTTGATCGGTTTCTCAGGAGAACAGGTAAATGTTAAGGGGTACATAGAACTGCGTACTACCTTCAGAACATCTACTCTTCTTAAGATTGTTTCTGTTAAATATCTTGTGGTAGATTGCCATAATTCTTATAATGTCATCCTGGGAAGACCTTCTTTGAATTCCCTTGGTGCTGTGGTTTCCACTCCTCATTTAACAATGAAATTCTTAGTCTCTAAGACTGAGGTCGAAGTAGTACATGCAGATCAAAAGGAAGCGATGATGTGCGACAACGAAAGTTTAAAGCTAAAACCAAAGGATCCGACTGACCAGGAAGATAGAAAACGACCTATACACAACATTAACATGGTTGAGTTGGATCAAAGGAGTGATGAACAGGACAGACCTCAGCCGATCGAGGAGTTTCAAGCTATTTCCTTAGGTCCCAAGCCCGACCAGGTGACCCATATTGGAGCTCATCTACCGACCGACGTGAAACTTGAATTAGAGAAATTACTAAAGCAAAACTCTGATCTATTTGCATGGAAAGCAGCGGATATGCCGGGAATCGACCCGGAAATCATCACTCACAAACTTGCTTTAGATAAAAAGGTGAAACTGGTAGCCCAGAAGAAAAGGAAACTTGGATTAGAGAGGCAGAAGGCAGCTACTGAGGAAACCAAAAGACTTTTGGAAGTAGGTTTTGTAAGGGAAGTATAGTATACCACGTGGTTATCTAATATAGTTATGGTCAAGAAGTCCTCAGGAAAATGGAGGATGTGTACAAATTTTACCGACCTCAACAAAGCATGCTCGAAAGATTCATATCCGCTTCCCAACATAGATTGGCTTGTGGACAGAGCATCCAGATATCAGTTTCTTAGCTTTAGGAATGCGTATTCTGGTTATAGCTAGATTAGGATGCACCCTGAAGATGAAGAGAAGACCGCCTTCATCACAGAGTATGAAAATTTCTGTTATGGAGTTATGGCTTTTGGTCTTAAGAATGTCGGGGCAACTTACCAATGACTGATAAATAAGATTTTCGAGGACCAAATCAGAAGAAACATTGAAGTCTATGTTGATGACATGGTGACTAAGATATTGGCTAATGGAAACCACTGTTTCGACCTTGCTGAATGTTTTACTCAACTAAGGAAATACAAAATGAAGTTAAATTCGGATAAATGTGCATTCGGAGTGCAAGCTGGGAAGTTCCTTGGTTTCCTTCTTACCAATAGAGGAATTGAGGCAAATCCAGACAAGTGCAGAGCAATAATGGACATAAGGAATCCAACAACGGTTAAAGAAGTTCAAAGGCTAATAGGCAGAATTGCCGCCCTGTCAAGGTTTTTTTCCAAATCTGTCGATCGAGCTCTTCCATTTTTTAAGTGCCTCAAAAAACTAGAAAGTTTTCGGTGCACTGAGGAATGCAAAAAAAAATTCATCGAATTTAAGAATTTCCTGACTACTCTGCCAATCTTGACCAAACCTGAACTAGGTGATGATTTATTTCTTTATATTTATGTTTTTGACAAAACTCTAAGCTCGGTTTAGTGAAAGAAAAAAGTAAAGAACAACGACTGATCTACTTTGTTAGCCAGGTATTACAAGGACCAGAGGTCCAATATCAAAAGATAGAAAAAATGACATTGGCTCTGGTGGTAACGGTCAGGAAGCTTCGACCATATTTTCAAAGCCATTAAATAATTATCAGAACCAACCAGTAAATAAAACAAGTCCTCATAAAATCAGTGCTCGTCGGACGTATGATCTCCTAGTCGATAGAATTGTCTGAGTTTGACATACAGTACTAACCCAGAGGACCAATTAAATCTCAGGTACTATCTGATTTTTTAGTTGAACTTTCTTCACTTGATCCACAAATTTTGAATAGTGACTTTTGGATTCTTTTTGTTGATGGAGCTTCCAACGTCAAAGGAAGTGGGGCAGGGATCATTTTGGAAGGCCCAAATGAAGTCCTCATTGAGCAGTCCTTAAAGTTTAACTTTTAAGCGAGCAATAATCAGACAAAGTATGAGGCTCTTATTGTAGGACTTGTTTTGGCCGCAGAGATGGGGGCGACTTGGTTGATTGCAAAGTTAAATTCCCAACTGGTTATAGGACATGTTAAGGGAGAATTCCAGACCAAGGATCTATAGTTGGCCAAGTATGTGTTGAAAGTGCTTGCGGTGATAAAAATTTTTGAGCAATTTGAGATAGTGCACATTCCTAGACATCAGAATATTCGAGCTGATTTACTTTCAAAATTGGCCAACACAAAAGTGTCGAGTAATAACTGGTCAGTCATTCAAGAAGTTTTGGATCGACTGAATATAGAAGTGGAAGAGCTATTCATTGTCAACATCGACCCGAACTCTTGGATGAGCCCGATAGTCAAATATTTATAAGACAGATACCTACTAACCGATGGAAAGAAGGAAAAGAAATTGTGGAAGTCGGCTAGTTATTACACTTTGATCATAAGAGAGCTGTTTAAAAGAGGATTTTATATTCCTCTCTTGAAGTATATTGACCAAAGTCAGAGAAGTCAGTCATGGAAGAAGTCCACGAAGGAGTTTGTGGTAGTCACATTGGCGATCGGTCTTTAGGAGGTAAGATATTAAGGGCTAGACTTTATTGGCCGATAATGAAAGCTAATTGTTTGAAATATGTTGGCAATGTGACAAATGTTAGAAATTTGTAAATCTGCATAAAGCTCCACCCGAAGTTCTTCATAGCTTGGAAACCATAGCCTTTTTATAGATGGGGAATTGATCTCCTAGAACCTTTTCCAGTGGCGACCGGGCAGTTGAAATACGTAATCGTTGCAATTGATTACTTTACAAAGTGGATTAAAGCTGAACTCCTATGTAGCATAACGTCTGAAAATGTCAAAAAGTTTATTTGGAAAAATATTGTTTGTCAATTTGGTCTACCTTTTTTAATTGTATTTGATAATAGAACTCAGTTTACTGATAAGAAGTTCAGAGAATTTTGTTTTAAGAATAGATTAAAGCAAGTTTTCACATAGGTGGAGCATCCTCAAAGAAATGGTTTGGTCGAAGTAGCAAATAAAATCACCCTGACCGAGTTGAAGAAGATGTTAGATCGGGCTAAGGGTCTTTGGCCAGAAGAGTTGTCAATTGATCTTTAGGTGTATCTCACCACACCACAATCTTCCACTACAGAAACTCCATTCTGACTTACTTACGGAGCCGACGCTATGATTCCGGTAGAGATTGGAGAGCCGAGCTTTAGAAGGTCGGCCTTCAATGAAGAAATCAATAATGAAATAAGGAAAACCGACCTCGATTTGTTAGAAGAAGAAAGTGAAATCGCCCATGTCAGGGAGGAGGCCACCAAAGTTAGGATCGCCAAAAAATATAACCAGAAAGTTCGACCAAGGAAGCTTAAAGAGGGAGACTTGGTGTTGAGGAAAATTGAGGACTCTAGAAAACCACCCGGAGAAGAAAAATTAACAGCAAATTAGGAAAGACCTTTTCGAATCATAAAGGATATCGGAGATGGGGCATTAAGGTCGGTGATCTTGATAAGAAAATCTTTCCTAGAACTTGGAATGCGGCCTTCCTTCAAAAATGTTTTAGTAAAATTTTGGTTATCTTTTCTGAATGTATAAGTGTATAAATTTAATGAATAAAGATCTGGATGATGTACTCTTTTTCCTTATCAAGATTTTTCTCACTAGCTTTTACTTGAAAGGTCTTAATGAAGCAAATTCTAATTCCTTCTTGATAATTTTCATTTTTTGTCTTAGATAGGACATCGACTCAAAGACAAACCCGATAAAGATACAATGTCTTGGTGCTCTTTGAAGACAAAAGGGTCAGCAGTTCCGAGGACTTGGTAAATTTCTAAGGTCACAAAAGGCTCAGTAGTTTCGAGGACTTAGTAAATTTCCAAGGTCACAAAAAGCTCAGTAGTTCTGAGGACTTGGTAAATTTCCAAGGTTACAAAAGGCTCAGTAAGATTCGAGGACTTGATAAATTTCCAAGATCTTGGTTGGCCCTGGTAAATATCCGAGATCATTATTTTATTTTCCAAGTTAAATTACTCTGCATTCCAATACAACTATGCAACGTATTCGAATTCGACTACATTACTTGGTATTAGTCAGATTGGTTTAAAAGGCATATGCAGAACTACACCATTAATTTTGGAGTTAATTCCCATTAAAGTCAGAGTTAGCTCATTCTCGAAATTTTTTGAATTTTTTTATTGAAACTAAAAATCCAAAGATATGCTTAAAAATCACGATGTTAAGTTCAAATTCAATGTTATTTAAAATAAATCTTAAACTTACAAATAGGTCAAGATTGCCATTTAAGTAAAGTAAAAAAGTACAAGTTTTTACATCAAATAAAATAAAAGCTTCAAGTCCTATCTTGGTCATTGGCTGTAGCATCATCTTCATCATTTTCCTCGGGGGGGGGGGGGGATCAACAAATCGGTCGTCAATTATTTCCTTGCAAACTCTGAGCTCACCAAAACAGTCGTCAAACACACCTTCGGGGTTCAGAAATTTGGTATGTTTTACACCGATCTTATAACCGACAACTCTCTGCTCGATCGCTTCATGCTTTAAGTTTTCTAGTTCAACAAGCAATGCAACTTTACTTTCAAGAGCTTCCTTAAGTGTTTGGTCGGCCTTCTCTTTCTCGTTTTTCAGTGCAGCAAGATCTTCCTCGACTTTTTTTTTTCTCCTTGTCCAACAATTCCAAGGAAGATTCCAGGCCTTCAACTCTGCAAGTTTTCTTCTTCAGTTCTTCCTTCTCCTTTTTCAAATAAGAAATCGCAACTGAGTGTGTCTTCGCCATTTTTTCCAGCTTTGCTTGGTAAAGTCGGTTGTAGGAGGAAATTTTTTTCTTGGATTCTTTTAGCTATACCTCAGCCAATTGCAAGGCACTTATACCTCGAAGAAGTGGTACCTCGGTCCATCGGATAAGACCGACCCCTCCGACGTTGTCTTTGCGCTCTTTGTCTACGAAAAGAGCAATTGATTGTCCACTAGCATCTCGAAAGGAAAATTAGCTGACCAGAGCGATGTCACATCTACATCATGGTTAAAACCACTCAGAGCCTCGAAGGAAATTAGAAGAATAGGAGGAAGAACCCTCACCTACCAACTAATGAGTTTCAGTCAATGGGCTCGACGTCATCTTCATTCTACTTCCTTCAAAGTCCATTCTTGAGCGCTTTTTCACTTTAGAATCTAACCTAGTCTTAGAGGATTCCGGATCAGGCACTGTTTGAATCGGTTTCAGACGAAGTGCAATATGGTAACCCGGAACCGGGTATCAATCTCTTTGTTTTTCAATTTCTTCAAACGCTTCTGCACTTCTTTAGCGTTAAGGCATGGAGCCATCAAATCTACAAATTTAAAAGAAAATCACTAGTATTCCAGTGAGAAATTAGCTCTAATGATCAAGCATTTGAAATACTTCTGGAAAATTTCAGAAAGCTCGATCGAATTATCTCCGAACTTTACCAAAGAACTTGTATCCAGTACTGGGCTCTTCTCTAGAACGTCAATAATAGCCCAGTTGAGTAATGGTAAACTTCGATATTTTACGCCCAATATAGAGACTGGATTACTTCGCTAGTACAATGGGAATCTTTCTATTCTATAGGCATCAAGGAAGAACGGAAAATCGATCAAGAAGGAGCTTACACGAAAAAACTTAGATTTGAACTTTTTATATGAAGTATCAAAGGTGGGTAAAGAAAGTTTTGTAGACATAAAACCAATCAAGGTCATCATCGGGGCCTGGGCTCATATATATATTGTCTTCGAGTCGGCAGATGAATTGGGTCTCATCCCCATTTAACGCCATCACCATCTGCGACCGAAGCGCAGCAATACTGTCGACTATGGTGTAGGCCGAACAGTATTTCTTAACATCGAGGTGGACTCAATCATATGGGTCCTCCGAGTTAGGGTTAGATGACCGGCTTCCAACATTTTGATCGAACTCATTTTCCTTATTTTTCTCCCCAATCTTTTTATCCTTTTTCAGGGGGAATTTACCAACGTTCGGTTGGTCAGATCCTAATGCCCGTGGAAGAGATTCCCCCATAATCTCAAGGGATTCATTCTCACTGTTTTCCCCGGTAGAAGGATCGTGGTGTTTTCTTTTCCTTATACCCATTTTTTTCTTAAACAGAAAGAAATAAGGAAGCATGAAAAGGGGAGTCGTAGGATTTTCCTGTTTTATGATTCTTGAAGTCTCTGGAAGAAAACTTGAAGGAAGAAGAAGAGCGTACTACGAAGTAACTACGATTTGTTTTCTTTAAAGAAGCAGAAGTGAGAAAGGTTCGAAGTATGTTTTTTAGAAGGAATGAATTTTGGTTTGAATGAATTTGCAGTTGAAGATAGGCTTTTTAAAGAAGGAAGTGGAGTTTGAAATAAAAATCACTAGAAATGCACAGTTGAGATGGATAAGATTAGTTCTGGTAGTTGAGCATTAATTATGAAATAGTTGAAACGACATATACCTGGTGAATGAGTGACGCGTGGCTTACGCAGCGTAATCTTCAATGTGGTGGAATACTAAACATGCAGGTTTTGTTTGACAAATCCCTCGATCTTCACATAATCCATAATATTCAGGATAGGATGATCCAATTTCTCTCCGGTTGATTTTTAGCTCGGCCTATCTTAACATATGACCAAGCTATGGGACTGTGGACCGTACTAATCCTGTTCTTTTTTGATCAACTTTTAGCTCGGCCTACCTTAGTAGATGACCAAGCTAGGGGGTTGTAGACCGTACTAGTTCTATTCTCTTTCGACCAGCTTTTAGCTCGGCCCATCTTCATGGATGACTGAGCTAAAGTGCTATAGACCGACTTGGACTCGGAATAATAAGTCTATTGAACGTTATAAGCCCATTAGCTAGGCCCATTTCGGAATGACAGATCAGGAGTTATTGGGTCAGACCGATCGAGATTCCTCTTAAAGAATCTTAGCCGAATTATGCCCGAATTAGAGATCCTTACCACGTGCCAATTACAGTTCCCCAACGGTCACTGGCCAACCAAAGTCATGATGACCAATAGACGTGAACAGTTTCATACTTAATTGCCGAGCACAACGAATCCTAACATCCGATGACTTAAATGGTCGAGACGGTATGAATATGAGCAGCCTGTAGGAAGAACATCTTTGTAAGCTGACCTGGCAGCCTAAGTCAAGGCATGTTCTATATTTTCTTCTTAGCATTTATACTAACTGAACTACACGTTCTCTTGCTGACTAGCCTAGACATGATTGATCTCGCTACAAATCTTCTTTTAGGCTCAGACCTAGCTTCCCTCATTAATCTTCGGATCATTTCGTTCTAGGTCTCCGTCAATACGTGGAACTGGGGAGAAACTCACAAAAGCAAGAAAAATCCCTCTAATGGGAGAGCAGTAATATTGAGTACTGACTGACGGAATACAAGGTCACTTTCAAAACAAAATGCACCCAGAAAGAAACAGGACCAGAAAAGGGTACCCAGGCCTGATATGGTTCGGAATTTGGATCAAACCCCCAAAAATGACCTTTTTACTTTAGAAGGCCTGGAAATCTTTTGAACTAGTTTTTGGCTTTGTGCAACTAAGTTCTGAAATGAAAAATAAAAGGAAAGTAGAAGAAGATGACGCGGTTGAATGCACAAGGAAGGAGTAACTGGTCATTTCATTAGGGCCCACACCAACCTTTTAGTCCGTCACCATACGTGGTCAAAATTGTCAGTGAATATACTTGGTCATGCCTGACAGAATTTAGCAATATGCACCAATAATGGACCCTACTGGTTTCAAAATATTCTTAGTAGTGGTAGATTATTGGCAACGGTGTAGATGGTTCCTGTAAAATTTCGCCATTACCACTGCAGCCAACACTGTCTTGAACTCTCCACTGTTGTCTGCCGCCACCACCATGTCCGCCTTCACTGCCGCCGCCTGAGAAGCCTCCTGTCTACCGCAGAAATCCACTCCGGCTACTTGATCCCACCCTCCACCTTCTCATCCCTCTCCTCTATCAGCTTCCTACTATTCCTTCCAACCATCATTATCATCTTCTGCTCATAGTTGGCTATGTCAGTATTAGTCATGTTCTTGGTCATAGCCGACACGTTGCAGCACATGTGCTCCACAAAAATCTGCCCTTTAAAGAGTTAATATTTTATTCCTACCGTTACCGGATATTAATGCAAGCAACTCCTAATAGCAGGTAACACCAATGTGGATCCATGCTCCATAACATCACAGGTGCACCGTAAAATCAGTCCTCCTTCAAACATCAACTTTATATCTTTCTCCATTCATTTAAATAAAGGGAGTATTTATTTGTACCAATTAAAATAGAGCATTTATTGTCATCTTTATTTGTTTATTTTTTGGTTTTTCGAAGTACCTCTCACCAGGGGAGAGGTAATTTTTTAGGTATTATTAAATATTTAAATAAACTTTTTAATAATATTATTTTTATATATGATTCATTTTATTTAGATCAATATATGTTAATTTTATTTATTTATTGTCATTCTTGATTTATTTTTTTGTTATTATTTTCTTAAAATATCTTTTATTTATTAATAAATGTGTTGCATTTAATTATTTATTTATTAAAGAGTATTTTAAGAAAAAAAATTAATTAAAAAAGATGATAATAAACATTCCCTTAAATAAAGAATAACGTTACATGTATAAGTTTTTTTAATACAAACA
Organism: Ormosia semicastrata; assembly: GCA_029884595.1. Classification (NCBI taxonomy): domain Eukaryota; kingdom Viridiplantae; phylum Streptophyta; class Magnoliopsida; order Fabales; family Fabaceae; genus Ormosia; species Ormosia semicastrata. The sequence continues at coordinate 8,286,588 of JAQQTO010000037.1, forward strand.
TCGCTAACATTAAAATCTCATCATTCGTCCTTGAGAGTGTTGAGTATCTATTGATATTCTTTTATATTTACTGTGACTTTCATTTAATTAATATTTTATTAAATGAGTTAATTTAAATCATTATATTAAAACAAATCAAAAATTATTTAATAAAAAATTAATGAAATAAAATTGACTAACACATGCAAAATAGTAACAATAGATTCTTCCATCATTCTTTTATATGTTTCTCTCTTTTATTTTTTTCACAAACCATCAAGGGTGTTATCCAAAAATTTGTATAAGTAACTTTTTTATTACATAATGAAAATTTGTATGGTACTCTAATGAATTTGATATTGAAGATAAATTAACAAATATTAATTGAATATTAAATTTATAATAAATATTTTTAAAAAATAATACTAATAAAATACTTTACAACTCATTGCAGATAACAAATCCTTAAAAAAAAATGATTACTATAAAAATCTCTAAAAATAATATAAAGATAATAGTAATGAAACATGTTTAGAACGACACCGACAACAAAATCTCACCATTGATTTGATGTGTTTTATTCCCATTGATCTCCATTGATAGAAATATTATTGCAACTTATCGATTGTTTTGACTCACGTGGCAAACTCTACTAAATTTACCATGTAATAATCAATTTCCAATCACTTGTAAATGTCTATATATTGCCCAATGCATTACATAATGATTTATTTATATGAGAAACCTCACTTGGATTTTTTTAATTTTGACGATACGGGACTTGATCAATTACTTTTAACACTTCAACAACTTTCAATATATATATATATATAAGTGTATATGGAGTGACAAAAGTTTTTATTGTGAAAATATGAAAAAAATAAATTTTGATTATATAATGATATATAAATAGTTAAAATTAAAAATTATTTAAAAGTAAAGTAATCACTTAAAAAATTACATGTATTTATATACTAATTTTAATAATTCATGTAAGATTTAATAATTTAAATTCATTATTCTCACCTCTTATAATAAATATTTATCTCATTAAATACATTATATAATTATTCTCATCTTTTGAGTTTGAGCTAACAGATCATACCGCTTTTAGGATTCCAAGTGCGAGTGAAAGAAGTTTTATATGGAGAATGAAAAAAGTGAGAATCATATAAGTAGATAGACTCATAAACCTACTACCTTAAGGTTTTAGGTTAATATGTGGTGTCAAACACCCTATTTTGGTTCCTCGCTCTTAACCCATAGAAGATTAATTAAGCCCATGGAAGAAGATCTCTTCTGTATTTTGGACTCCCCTAATCCCAACATGTAGTATTAGAGCTAGATTCTCCAAATCCCAGGATAAGTATGGAAACAATGATTTATACTTTCATGGTTACTATCCCCATTAAGAAAAAATAGCTATGAACTACTAAAACCTAGGTGGAGTGGTAAGGCGTGGCTTCAGTGGGTTCGTCATCAGCCCATGCTGTGTAGGGGTGGACATGGTTCAGTTCGGCATGAAAACCCGAACCGAACCGAACCGAACCAAACCAAACCGATAAAGTGGTTCGGTTCGAAAATCGAACCGATTTTCTTTTGGAGCCAAACCGATTTTGGTTCGGAAAACTGGTTCAGAACCGGTTTAGGTTTAGAACCAGTTCAGATTTAGAATCGGTTCTAAACTGATTTAAAACCAGTTCTGAACCGGTTTAAAATCGGTTCTGAACCAGTTTGGATTTCTAAACTGGTTTAAAATCGGTTCTGAACCAATTTGGGTTTCTGAACTGGTTCAGAAAAATGGTTTTCAGAAAACTGGTTTCTGAACTGGTTTTTAATCTTGTTTTTAATCTGGTGTAGTAATGCAGCAATAACACATCATAAGGCATCATAAGCTGCTAGATCTATTATAATAAATGATTTTAGAATTTTTTGGCAAAACCCTTCAAATTTAAATTTTACACTTCATGTTGCCAAGTGGGTTATCACTTAACTCCTGTCTCCTGCAACAGCTTACAAATCCAAGTGGGTGACATTCAACTCTTTAACTGGTTACAACTGTGAAGCAAGGTAGGTATATGAGTCTCATTGACAATCATAAACAATTATGAGCATATTTCCTGAACAAGAAGTTAATTTAGATTGACTACTATATAACAAAACGAAATATGTTTTCTTTTATATGGTAGATAAACCAATGGAAAAATACTTCAAAGCATAATGCACATTCAATTGCAATCCTTGTGATATAATCCTTAATGTTATCAGCCCAGTAACAAACCTGACACTTCTTGTTTGGTTCATTGATGCTCCCTTGTTATAAAAATCATCTGGTGGGGGAGGCAGAGGACCAGTTGCTGGTCCCTTGGAATTTGAGTAGTGTAAAATTGCAACACCTGGCACTTGCAACAATATAGTAGTCTGTACTTGCATTTTGGTCGGTGGAAACCAGAAAAGAGTAAGACTGGCCAGCATAAATATCAAAATAGGTGAAATTTGTTTGACTTGTGTAATGACCCTCTGTTTCTACTAGTAGTAGACACGAATTCGATAAGTCTTGCCTGCCAAATATATTTGTACTTCAAGTCAATGTTCAAACTGTTCCAATTCCAACCACTTGCCAAGGAAAATGCTAGATAAAATCAATGATAACATTTAAAGGAGAAAATATGTTGAAATGTGGTCATAAGAAGCCTATGCAGCCAACTAGTGCCAATCTGCATAAAGTGATTACTTATGTACTAAATTAAATAATCAATGAATAAGGCATCTTAAAAAATAAGATTGACTTTCTTCTCTGCTCAAAATTACACAGCAGAAGGAATCATGTAACTAGATAGAATTAAATAAATACATCTCTTGGGCCTACATAAAGGTGTTTGATTATCACCAACAATGTATCCATCTCAGCAGATAATTTGCAAACTCAAACAGAATTGCAGGGTCTAAAGAGGACAGGAAATAGAAAACTGTTAGCTCCAACTCCATTGTATGATAACTTCATCAATTTAATGCTGGAAAATCACCACCAGAGAAACTTTTAGATGATCTAGTAAAGCTCACCAGCATAGTTTGTGGGACAAATTCTTTAAGATCGTTCAAGTTTCAGAAAACCTCACACGGATGCTCCCTGCTCAAGTAAGAAAGAATATGTCCTGTGCAGAATTCTAAAAGCAAATAACAAAAGGAAAAAAAATAGACTGCAAGTAAACTAACTCCTAACCGAATGGAGGAAATCTGAGCAAATGATAAAGAAAGCAACAAATACAAGCAAACCATATAAAAGGGGATAAAGATTGAATACTTTGACTTAAGTATACTTCGACTTAGCCCAAAAACTCAGCCCAATTTCAAGAAAATAACAACACAAAAAATAAAAAAAAAGAAAGAAATTGGAAAAAGCCAGCTGTAGTTTGCTGGAGCCACCCGTTGCTTCAGAAAAGGAAAAAAACAAATGGAGGAACTGAGGCAAGAAAAGTGAAACATGAGAAAGGAAAGTTGACTTGGGTTTTTCTATATAAATTCACGTAAGTGAGCTGAAGTGAGAGAGAAAAAAAAAGACTCCTTTCTGATAGCAAAAAAAGGATTCTGGAAGCTGAATGTGTGAGAAAGGTGAGAGGTTGGAGCTAGGAGTTTGGGTGGATAAACAGAGGCTTCAGTGGCATACCAATATTAACTACAAACAACACATACAATCCTCATGACAACAACCCCCCTGCCCCTCCAAACTCAATATCATAACAACCCCAAACATAACCATGGAACCACACCATTTCAACATTATAAAACACAGCACCTCTATACATCAAATTCAGAGAACTTCATTTCCTTAAATCCCAACCTCCATTTCCAGTTACCACCAAACAATAAAAAATACTATTCCATACCATCAAATCACAAAATCTCAAAGCCAAAAGAGAGAATACAAACTGAAAATACCCACTGTATTTGAAATAAACCAAGAGCTAACGTCACAAAGTTTTGGATTCTAGTATCGGTTTTGTATATTATTTTACTGTTAGAGTAACTAATTATTTGGTGACCTGCACATGATGCAGGACACTGGTATATATTGCACGGCAGAAATACAGAAACATAATTCCCATGATTATATATATTATATAAGAGGAATCAAGCAATCAAGGTTAAAATCAATCAACTTACACTAATCTGTAGGAACCGATGATCTAGAGACCAAGCTTCAACCAAGATCACAACAGCTGTTGAAGAAAATACCAATAAAATAAAAAATGAAAATATGAGATTAAAAAAAAAAGATGAAGACGCAGATCAGGGTTCTCACCAAACAGAAGAAGAAACCAGATGAAGATGCGACCACCAAGTGAACAAGATTTCGTTGCAACTCACAAACGAATTGGTCCCAAACGAGCGATGTGCGGTTCTAGGGTTCTTCATATAGGTTCTACGTATGTGAATTTGGGAATTTGAGATTGAGAAATGATTTTATGGAAGGAAGGATGTGGTTTGATTTTTACCTTTTAACTGAATTAGATTTAGTATCAGTTAACCGAATTATTAAAAATGGTTCAGTTTGAGAACCGATTCACTTAAAATGGATTTAAATGATTAAGTTTGGTTCAGTTAATAATGTGGTTTAGTTCTTTTAGATTTTATGCTCACCCCTAATGTTGTGGAGAATTTGGAAGCGCATACTCTGACATCAGAGTAAGCAGTGGGCTCTTAGAATGCGAGTTAAGGTGGTATGAATATATGTGACTTGTATACCATGTTAGGTGTTCGATGCCAAGCTTGGTGAAATAAACAAGGCCTGATGTTTGACAAGGTCCGATGATACCGTTAAAATACTAAAAAAAACATAAAAGACTTTTGGTCTTGGGGAGATTGTTAGGATTCCAAATCCCACATCATGTGGAGGACTCACTCAAAAATAACACAAAAGACTCTTGTGTGGAGGACTTACTCAAGGGAGAGATTGTCAGGATTCCAAGTCCTACTCTGAAAAAAACATAAAAGATTCTCATGTGGAGGACTCACACTTAGGCTACGTTTGGTGCACTTAATAATATAGTATAAGATAAGATGATAGAATAATATAAAGTATGATAGTATAATTAATAGGATAAGACATAATCTTATCTTTTATTTGATAACAAAAGGATAAATTAACTGATTATATAATATTTTTTAAGACCAAAATATCCTTTAACATAAAAGTTAAAATAATTAGAAAATAAAAAAAAAAACTTTATGCAACTCTGCAAGTGAAACACACAACACAAGCATGGTGGTGGTGATAGTGGTGGTGATGGTTGATGAACCAATCAACATGTTCTATTTTTTACGGTTCAATTCCTTAGTTTTCATATTCCTTTTATTTATTTTTAATGAATTTTGTTTGTTAGTTTTGTTATATTTTTAGTATTATTTAATTGTGTTTTTATTAGGTATTTTGTGTGTTTTTGTCAGGTAATTGTATAAAAAAAAGAAATTCCTGAAGATAAATATGTGAAAGATTCTTATCATATTCTTAGATGCTAATTAGAGTTCTAATTGGATACAAAATCTTAGATTAGAGATTGGATAAGGATTTTTAAAGAGATTTAATTTGGAGCAAAATTCGGATTTCCGTACTATCCTGACAATTCCTCATTAATTAAGTCATATCTTGAGTTATAGAGATCAGATCGATGCGCCGTTTACGGTGTTGGAAAGCTAACTGAAAATCCTACAACTTCTTTGTTGAGATCAAGGGCAAAATCAGTCATCTAAAGGGTGAGAAAAATCATGCAAGTGAGATACGAAAATCTGTCAACTTCTCTATAAAAAGGAGAAACGAGTTTAACAAGGGAACTTTCTTTGATTGAGTATATTACGTAGAAAATCCCTAATCCTGAGAGAGTTATTTTACGATGGCAGACCTTAGAGGACGGCTTGAAGGAGGAATTGATTCTTGAAGGCTTAGATATCATTATCTCCATTAAAATGGGTTTTGATTTTTCTTTCTTTTTAGTTTTCCTTTTTCTTTGGGTTTTCTTTCTATGAGTTTGTATTTTGATATGAGTTTGGTTTTATTGAACACGAGTAACTAAACCCATAGCTAGGACTATGGGGGATTTTGTTTTCCTTATTATTTGGATTTAATTTCTAATCTGGTTATGGTAATTTCTTTTTGGGTTTATCATATTATTTGTATTCTTGTCAGAATTTGATCACTTTTGGCATGTGTTAATTCATTGTTTGATTGGTGACCATCTGCATTAAATGAGTGTATCTATATGGTAAGCCTAGGATTAGATTGGTGAATGACCAAACATCGATTTATCCTACCAATGGAATTGACGGTATGTTAGTTCATCTCTTAAATTGAAGTTTAATGCATTCTTAATTAATTCAACTAAATGACCAAATAGGTGAATTAAATTAGGAATAAAATATTGTTTCATCCATGACCATTGGGATTCAATAGCAAATAAGAGAATATTGACAAAAGAATTACCTTAATCATAATGACCATTGGAAGAAATTCCTGAAGATAAATATGTGAAGGATTCTTATCCTATTTTTAGATGCTAATTAGAGTTCTAATTGGATACAAAATCTTAGATTGGAGATTGGATAAGGATTCTCAAATAGATTTGATTTGAAGCAAAATTTGGATTCTCGCACTATCCTGACCATTCCTCATTAATTAAGCCATATCTTGAGTTACAGAAATCAGATCGATGCGCCGTTTGCAGTGTTGGAAAGCTAACAGAAAATCCTACAACTTCTCTGTTGAGATCAAGGGCAAAATTAGTCATCTAAAGGGTAAAAAAATCATGCAAGTGAGATACGAAAATCTGTCAGCTTTTCTATAAAAAAGGAAAAACGAGTTTAGCAAGGGAACTTTCTTTGATTAAGCATATTACGCAGAAAATCCCTAATCCTGAGAGAGTTGTTTTACGATGGCAGACCTTAGAGGATGGCTTGAAGGAGGAATTGATTCTTGAAGGCTTAGAGATCATTATCTCCATTAAAAGGGGTTTTGATTTCTCTTTCTTTTTAGTTTCCCTTTTCCTTTGGGTTTTCTTTCTATGGGTTTGTATTTTGATATGAGTTTATTTTTATTGAACATGAGTAACTAAACTCATAGCTAGGGCTATGAAGGATCTTGTTTTCCTTATTATTTGGATTTGATTTCTAATCTGATTATGGTAATTTCTTTTTGAGTTATCATATTGTTTGTATTCTTATCAGAATTTGATCACTTTTGGCATGTGTTAATTCATTATTTGACCGGTGACCATCCACATTCAATGAGTGGATCTATATGGTAAGCTTAGGATTAAATTGGTGAATGATCAAACATCGATTTATCCTACCAATGAAATTAACAGTATGTTAGTTCATCTCTTGAATTGAAGTTTAATGCATTCTTAATTAATTCAACTAAATGACCAAATAGGTGAATTAAATTAAGAATAGAATATTGTTTCATCCATGACCATTGGGATTCAATAGCAAATAAGAGAATATTGGCAAAAGAATTACCTTAATCATAATTGAAAGAAGATATGAATAATTGGATTCAAGTGAACCTTGCGCCCTAGTCTCTTTCTCATTGATTATCTTTTCTTTGTTTAATTGTTCATTGTTCTTCTTTATTTGTTATTTTGATTTTAATTTGAATTCCTTCATATACTTTTGATTGTCTGAATAAGAAAGAGTTTTGTGAATCTAGTAATTACCATTTATTCCACGTGAGATCGATAACTGGGACTCAAGTCTTATATTACTTGGCAATAGAGTGCACTTGCTCTTAGTGCATTTTACGCGCACTAAGTTTTTGACACTGTTGCCGGGGAATAAATTTGGCAGTATTAGAAGCGAAAAATTCTAATTAATTAATTCAGACGCTTCTTTTCTTTTATTCTTTATTTTATTTTTATTTTTATTTCTTATTTTATTTTATTTTATTTTTCATTTTTTTGTTTATATCTTATTTTAATTTTAATTTTTTTATTTTAATTTATTTTTATTTTTATTTAATTTTTTTTTCTTATTTTTGTTTATGCTTACTCGATCTCAGTTTCTTGATTTGACTTTTGACCCAGAAATTGAGAAAATAGCTCGCATGTTAAAGAAGCAGACTTTTATTGCAGCTATAATAGAAGACATAAGCAGGATGGAGTGGCAACCAGTTGTTGAGGCCAACTGTGAAGAAAGAGCTATCTCAGCAGAGCGGACCATGTTTGAGTACTCTATGCCCACTGCTGAAGGGTATGAAGGGAGTATTATAAGACCAGCTGTGGCGACAAATAATTTCGAGATCAAACCAGCATTGATCTCCATGATTCAGAATTCAGTTCAGTTTGGTGGATTGCCTTCAGATGATCCTAATCAGCATTTGGCCAGATTCTTGCAGTTGTGCGATACCATCAAGTACAATGGGATGACAGATAATGCAATCCGATTGCGACTATTTCCTTTCTCTCTTAGGGACAGAGCAAGTCAGTGGTTAACGTCACTTCCAAGGGGTTCCATCACTATATGGGATCAATTGACATAATAATTTCTGGCTAAGTATTTTTCTCCTTCTAAATCTGCTAAGTTAAGGAATGACATATCTTCTTTTGTGCAGTTTGAGATAGACACTCTTTATGAAGCTTGTGAGCACTTTCAAGAGTTGTTGAGGAGATGTCCATATCATGAATTTCCCGTATGGTAGCAAGTTCAGACTTTTTATAATGGTTTGTCACCTGCAAACCGTTCACTTATTGATGCTGCTGCGGGAGGTACTATATGGAGGAAAACACCTACTGAGAACCAAGCTTTGATTGAAGAAATGGCGCTGAACAGTTATCAGTGGCAGAATGAGCGTCAGGCTCTTAAGAAACAAGCAGGTGTGCATGCTGTTGATTCCTCTACTGCTATTCTAAGTCAGTTGGAAGCTTTGACCAAGAAGGTGGAGACTTTAATGGTGGTAAATAGTGTAGCCCCACCTATCATCTGTGAGGCATGTGGAGGATAGGGTCATTCTAGTGCAAATTGTCAAGTTGGTAGTCCTTTTGCTCCTGAGCCTGAAGTAGCAAATTTTGTTGGTAATTCCAACCGGTAGCAATACAATCCATATTCAAATACGTATAATCTTGGTTGGAGGGACCACCCAAATTTTAAATGGGGTAATCAGTACGGATATCAGCAGAATTAGCAGAGAGTTCCACCACCACCTCCTGGTTTCCAAGCACCTGTAGAGAAGCCGAGTTTTGAAGATCTGGTTATGAAATACATGTAGAATTCTGATGCCAGAATAAAGAACATGGAGACTCAGATCAGTCAGCTGACTGCATTGATGATAGCGAGGGCACCAGGGACATTGCCTAGCACTACTGAGACTAATCCTAGGGAATAGGCCCATGCAATTTTCCTGAGAAGTGGTAAGGAACTTAGGGAGTCTCCGCAGAAGAAGGAAATGTCAGAGCCTAGAGATACTCTTGTTCAGTCAGTGCAAGAAGATGAAAAGGTAACTGACGATGTCCATACTGAAGATGTCAACCAAGAGAGAGAGAGGTTGAGAAAAAAGTACCAAAGTGGCAGAAAGCAAAGAAGGATCGTGAGCAAAGTGCAGTTATGAACCATCCTCATATGCCAAGATCTCATTCCCTCAGAGGCTTAAGAGCAATCAGCCAGATTAGCAATTTGTCAAATTCTTTGAGATATTCAAGAAATTACAAATTAATATTCCGTTCGTTGAAGCCATATCTCAAATGCCCAAGTATGCGAAGTTTCTGAAGGAAATATTTACAAAGAAACGCAAGCTTAAGGAATTTGAGACTGTATGTCTTACTAAGGAGTGTTCTGCCATTCTTTTGAAGAAGTTACCTCCAAAATTGAAAAATCTAGGGAGTTTTACTATTCCTTGCACTATTGGTAACTCTTATTTTGATAAGACATTATGTGATTTGGGTGCTAGTATTAATTTGATGTCTTTCTCTGTGTTTAAGAAATTGGGAATGCAGGAACCGAAGCCCACCAACATTTCACTACAGTTGACTGATAGATCTTTCGCTTACCCGCGTGGTGTGGTGGAGGATGTTTTGGTGAAGGTGGATAAATTCATATTTCCAGTTGATTTTGTGGTGCTAGATATGGAAGAGGATGCTGATATTCCTCTTATTCTTCGGAGACCATTTTTAGCTACTTCTGGAGCTGTGATTGATGTACCTCGAGGTGAGCTCATCTTGAGAGCAGATGGAGATCATATGACCATCAATGTCTTTAGGGAAGCTAAATCTTCTCCAATGTCAAATCTTCATGCCCCGATTAATTTTGTTCAAGCTAAGAAGCAGGAAATCTTAGCTATCAAGGACCCCCCGCCATCATACAGTGTTGAAGTTGATCTGTTGGAATGTCAATTTGCTGAGACAGATAAAGGTCTTCCTACGATTCATGTTTCTTCACAGAGTGGTCTTTCATCTGTTGATCGAGTGCAACCACCTTGGTCTAGTGGAGTTAAGGTGCAATTAGGACAGTCAAGCTCTTTTCCAGTTCAGAATTCTGTTGGAAGCAGTCCCAAGGCCATTGTTGAAGGGAGGAAGAACTATTTGCAAAGAAGAAGACGTCCTCCTATTTCTTTTGCTTTAAGCCACCTTGATTCATCTGAAAAGGCAACGTCGAGCTAATGACATTAAACAAGCACTTCACAGGAGGCAACCTGTTTTTCTTCTTTCTTTTATTTTATTTTAGTTGTTTTTGTTATTTTTGTTTTTCTTTTAGATTCTACTCATATGTTTGGGATTTCATTTTTCAGATTGTGTTGTTGTGCTGACTCTTGTGCTTCTCCTTTACCTAACATTGTGTCACTGTCCATCAGGTTGTGTTGTTCTTTTCTTTACCCTCTTTATTTCTTTTTCTTTCACATTGAGGACAATGTTTATCTTAAGTGTGGCGGGTACTTTTACAATTTTTATCAAAAAAATAATTTGTTGAAGCACTTAAGTATTGCTGGTAATTAAGCTAGATTGTGTATTGATGTCTTGATTTATTCTGAGTTGATAAAGATATGTTTTGAAGGGAATTTCATTGATCATGAGCTGATAATGTGTAAAGCAATCTTTTCAATGAAGTAAAGTAAATTTTAGCATTTTAGTTGGAAATTAGCTATGTCTGCTTGCTTTTGTTCTCTTTATTAACTCTAACTAGAAAGTGAGTTTTGAGCCTTAATGATTGGATTATTTCTTCTGGAGTGAGTCTTCTTTTGATTGATGTGCGCTAGAACTTATTTTGATATTTTGTTGAGACTTTAATGATTCACATGCATACTTGAATATGATTAAGGTAATTAGGATTAATTCTTTCTTAACTTTCAGAGTTGCATTGATTAAATAACCCCTTAGTTGCCCCATTTGAGCCTGAAATTAATTTCTTTGAATACTCAATTGAATAATCAGGTTAAATTCTTTGGAGCAATTGATGTGTTGATTGAAAAGTCTTGAAAGGTTGCTTTTGTCTTCAAGGGTTGAGAAAAAAAGAAAAAAAAAGTTTGGAACAAAAAAAGGAAAAAAAATGAAAAAATAAAGAAAAGAAAAGAATTGATGGTGAAGAATAATGAAAATATTGGGTTGAAAGTGAGAAGTTATTATATTCTTATGCATCATGTTCTATCTGTCATCTTTTCAACCTGATTCTGCTTTGTATTGATTTATTCATGAGCATTCTTTACCCTATTTTATCATTTCTTCCTACCTTCCATTTTCCCATTGGCCCCGTTACAACCAAAGGAAAGTCCTTTTGATTCTTGTGTTGTATGTGAACTTGAAAGTGGAGATGGGATTGATAAGCAAGCTTATGGTATTGCATTTTTAAAGGAAAATTTGAGTGATCTCTTTGTCCTTTAAATACTTGAGCGATGGTAAGTTGAGTGATTTCAGATGTTTGATGAAGAGAACAGTTGCAAGCTAGACTCAAGCCTTTAATTGTTTAAGTGCTAAAAGATCTTACTTGATTGGATTTGATTGCTGAACTTGAATTTCTTTTAATTGTGAAATTTTTCTTTGATTCATATTTCTTGATGTTGAGTTTGATCTTGTTGTTGATTCTTATTCTTTACTTGAGGACAAGCAAAGCTCAAGTGTGGGGGCATTGATGAACCGTCAACATGTTCTATTTTTTACGGTTCAATTCCTTAGTTTTCATATTCTTTTTATTTATTTTTAATGAATTTTATTTGTTAGTTTTGTTATATTTTTAGTATTGTTTAATTGTATTTTTATTAAGTGTTTTGTGTGTTTTTGTCAGGTAATTATACAAAAAGAAGAAATTCTTGAAGATAAATATGTGAAGGATTCTTATCCTATTCTTAGATGCTAATTAGAGTTCTAATTGGATACAAAATCTTATATTGGAGATTGGATAAGGATTCTCAAAGAGATTCGATTTGGAGCAAAATTCACATTCCCGCACTATCCTGACCATTCCTCATTAATTAAGCCATATGTTGAGCTACAGAGATCAGATCGACGCGCGTTTGCGGTGTTGAAAAGCTAACAGAAAATCCTACAACTTCTCTGTTGAAATCAAGGGCAAAATCAGTCATCTAAAGGGTGAGAAAAATCATGCAAGTGAGATACAAAAATCTGTTAGCTTTTCTATAAAAGGGGGAAAACGAGTTTAGCAAGGGAACTTTCTTTGATTGAGCATATTACGCAAAAAATCCCTAATCTTGAGAGAGTTATTTTATGACGGCAGACCTTAGAAGACGGCTTGAAGGAGGAATTGATTCTTGAAGGCTTAGAGATCATTATCTCCATTAAAAGGGGTTTTGATTTCTCTTTCTTTTTAATTTCTCTTTTCCTTTGAGTTTTCTTTCTATGGGTTTGTATTTTGATATGAGTTTGTTTTTATTGAACATGAGTAACTAAACCCATAGCTAGGGCTATGGGAGATCTTGTTTTCCTTATTATTTGGATTTGATTTCTAATCTGATATGGTAATTTCTTTTTGGGTTTATCATATTGCTTGTATTCTTGTCAGAATTTGATCACTTTTGGCATGTGTTAATTCATTGTTTGACCGGTGACCATCCGCATTCAATGAGTGGATCTATATGGTAAGTCTATGATTAGATTGGTGAATGACCAAACATCGATTTATCCTACCAATGGAATTGACGGTATGTTAGTTCATCTCTTGAATTGAAGTTTAATGCATTATTAATTAATTCAACTAAATGACCAAATAGGTGAATTAAATTAGGAATAGAATATTGTTTCATCCATGACCATTGGGATTCAATAGCAAATAAGAGAATATTGGCAAAAGAATTACCTTAATAATAATTGAAAGAAAATCTGAATAATTGGATTCAAGTGAACCTTGCGCCCTAGTCTTTTTCTCATTGATTATCTTTTCTTTGTTTAATTGTTCATTGTTCTTCTTTATTTGTTATTTTGATTTTAATTTAAATTCCTTCATACACTTTTGATTGTCTGAATAAGAAAGAGTTTTGTGAATCTAGTAATTACCATTTATTCCACGTGAGATCAATAACTGAGACTCAAGTCTTATATTACTTAGCGATAGAGTGCACTTACTCTTAGTGTATTTTACGCGCACCAATGGTGGTAGTGGTGGCGGCGGCGACAGTGGTGATGGGGGTGGCCGCGGCAGTGGCAGTGGTGGTGGTGGTGGTAGTGGTGGTGGTGGTGGTGGTAGTGGTGGTGGTGGTGGCAGCAGTGATGGTGGTGGTGACGGCGATAGTGGCGGCGACGGTGGTGGTGGCGATGACGGTGATGGTGGTGGTGGGGTGGGAGCGGGGTGACGGTGGTGGTGGTGGTGATGGTGGTGGTAGTAGATCAAGGGAGATGAGTGATAAAAATAAAGTTAAGGATAATATTAAAATAGAAATTTTATCAGGTCTTATAATGTACTTAGAAGAAAGGATAAAGTTATCGGTTTAGAATAAGATAAAATGACTTGACTTAATTTTATTATGCTATCTATTGAATGCACCAAATATTAAATAAAACCTAATTGTATTAGTTTATACTATTATATTTTTTTATATGATGCACTAAATATAACCTTAAATGAGAAATTGTTAACATTACAATTATCGCATCGAGAAATAATATTAAAACTGAGAAATGTACTAATATTTGCCTAAATGATTTTTTGCCAACAGAAATATAGTACTGCCATTTGTATAATAATAATAAAATTGAGAAATGTACTAATATTTGCCTAAATGATTTTTTGCCAACAAAAATATAGTACTGTCATTTGTATCTCACTCGTATCTTTCAGACATCAAATTTATAAGAGTTGGATTGTCGTGAAAGGAGGTAATATCCCAGTGGTCAATAGTAAAAGTAGGGAATCGATATTCTTATTTGAAATTTTCATATAATAATATTATGTGAAGAGAGAAATATATATAAAGATTTAAATAGTGGAATCCCCTTAAAATTTGTTGAAATTTATGGTAGAATTTGTATATCTATCTCACTTTATATGATAAAGATCTGTGAAACTAGATCCATTCCCGTAAAAGTAAGTGCCGTAAGAGCAACCACATCAGATCTCATACTTGGACGTCGTTGTGGATCTTCCTCTGTACACGCTTTGGCAAGTTGTGCCATCTGCAAGCAGAAAAATGGCCAAAGCGTGACTAATGTTGAAATCGGAAGAACAGAATGTTGATATGCATTTTGATAGTTGACACCTTGTGAACTGAATCAACTGAGTAGTTATCTCCAAGCCTAGGATCCACTAGTTTTTTAAGACCTTCCGTAGGATCTGGCTGATGATCAAGAACTTCAGCAAACTGCCATACATATCAACAAAAATTTAAAAAACAAGAAAGGAAAATATAGTTCTTAATTATTTATGTAAAATCACTAGGCTGCCATTCGAAAATAATAAGTAGTGGGATACTAGGCCCTTGCATTCGGCACCAGATTCATCAGTCCTGATTACAGCTTCTTTAGCAGAAATAAGTTCATAAAGAACAACTCCAAAAGCGTAGACATCTTTCTTGGGAGAAATACTGCCATATGCATTTCTGCATACAAGAGAATGGAATCATTAAATTTGTGCATAGAAAATTGAACTCGTTTTTCCTTTTATGTCAACGAAGAAGAATGTAGACGTGTCAAGTTAATATATACTGAGAAAACTTCTCCCTCAAATGCACTTCAAGGAAAACAAGTAGCTACACACTAATACAATTTCAACATTCATTTAAGTATTCAATTAAAAGGGAAAAGAAAAGCGCAATTGCTAGCATATATAATCCAACACCCCAACTTGACAGACCAAAAAAAGCAATTGGTTCACAAGATATGCATATATTATGAAAGAGGACTTCGTAATTTTGAGTTCATCGTTTTATTCTTACATATATATGAATGCTCTCATTGGTTCTGTTGTGCATTTATTTGTGAATAATTGACATTAATCAATTTCAAGACAGAGGATTGCCTACAAACTTATATATCATAGTTATTTCTTGGCCTAAAATCAGGTTTTCTGCTCCTTATTTCCTCCAAAACTCCAAATATGTCCTACTGCTAAGTTACCACATAAAGAGAATCATACTCTGGTGGCATATATCCAAATGTGCCCACCATATGAAGAGAGCGAAGTGGCAAACTTCCAACTTTAATCAGCTTGGTTAATCCAAAATCTGCCACCTGAAAATATGAATATTTTAGGATCACCCAAAATTTTCTCAAAAAGGATAAAAATGTAATAAGCTTTCAAAAGATACTGAAAACTTATTCAACCTTTGCATGGAAGTTTTTGTCTAATAAAATATTTTCTGACTTTATGTCACGAATGGATATATACAGACACTGTATGCTCGTGAATGTATTCAAGAGCTCTCGCTACATCCACGGCAATCTGCATGCGGGTAGACCATGGCAGATGTTCTCTCCCTGGCAACAGTTTGATTTTATCATTAACTATTAGGTCATAAGAATCACATCAATGAACAACTAGTGAAATTTGATATTTTCCATGTGCATATCTCACCTGAATTACGTAGATGTTGACTTAAATTTCCATTGTCAATGTATTCATAGACAATGAAGAGAGAGCCCTCAACACAATATCCAATCAAGCGTACCTACATTACATGGTCATCAACAGGTAGAAACAACATAAGAAATAGAAGACAATATAAACAACAATTTAAAGCAATCAATGAAATATAGGATGTATGGATCAAATTATTAATGTACAGAAACAGAAGTAAACATTGACAACAAGAATAACAGAGGCAGCAAAGGACAAATTTCTTCCCCCAAGCAGATAATTTAAAGATACCTGCTGTGAATGAACATAAACAAAGGCAAATCTTATAACTCTAGTTTGATTGACAACATCTTTGCGGAACAAACTATAAAAACATCTTTAGATCATACACACCTAACAATTGATACATTAGCCGATATACACAAACTATGAGGGCTTTTTTATACTTATTTGTATTTTCCTGAAATTTTCTTTCTCGGGAAAAATGGAGATGACATGGATAGTAGGTTGTGGTTCTATTGAGTGTATCTTGAATTTTAGGTGACCTGCTTCATGACCGAGCCAGACAATTTTGTATGGATTTCCTTGGATTACTTGTAACTCAAGTCAATATGTGAGACTCATGGAATTACAGTTTCTTGTGAAAGTCTACCACCATGGTACACTCCTGGTTCATTGTGATAGTTAATTTCTGCTTCTCCACTTGCCAAGGTCTATATCTGTGCTTTGATACATAATTCTGACAGAGAATGGAGCATAAGTATATTCCAGTTGCACAAAAAATAAAAGGCAACCAGGGGCTATAAACCTGTTGCTATGTCCGTGTCAAGGAAGCCTATGACTCACTATGTGAGTCTATAGTAGGCAGTCTTACTTGTATTTTAAATAGGTTGATTTCATGACTTAAACTTGTGACATTCAAGTCACATGGTGGCAACTCCAACTTTTGTGCCAAGGCTTCCCTAATATATTCTAGTTGCACACAACAGTTTTATTATGTGGTAACCTTCCAACCAAACACTTCGAAGACATCTTATATCGTTTGCCCTTACGTATGATGCAGATATGATTCTCAAACAATTAGATTTTCTGGATGTTGATCCATTTAACTTGTTTCACTTCACATTAGTGTATTATTCCAGTGAAGAAAGCATACAAGATAGGCTTTAATTTGGGCAACAGCCTAGCGGTGCCTCAATTTACTGACTTTCACGATGTACTGTACCATGCTTCTTCGAGAAGAGATTACTATAATCATATCAATCATTTCCCGGATAATGAAATGGGGTTGTTTCAGGCTCACCAACCAATCTATTCCTGCAACCCTCATGGCGGATAAGAAGATGGTGGTTAGAGCTCTGCTTGACCTTCCTATGGAGATCAAGAAGCGCAACACAGATATCATTGCTGTGCAGAATCTGGGCTTGAGAGGTGGCCGCCGGGAACAGCAGCAACACGCTGATAAATTTGGTTATGGCAGTGGAGGCGGTGGCGCCGCCGTGAACCCACTGGAGTGAAACCATACCAAGTATATCCTGCCCTGTATTGCTACATTGCTTTTTAATCTTGCTAGTTTCATAAAAAATGATGTATCCATATAAGATAATTAATGCTTCTAGGCTTTACTGTTCTAATACGTAGAACTTCTCTGTTATTTCATAAAATTATTTATAAAGTATTTCAGACATTATTTTGTATGTATATATTTTGAGGAGTGCTAAATCCTAAGAAATTAAAAATTTCACGGATAGCGTGAACCAATCACAGCAGTTATTTAATTTAAACTTCAGGCAATAAATATTAAAAAAAGAAAGAAAGAATAACAGTGCGGCACAATAAACGCAAGTTCGTGTGTAATTTCACGAAAAACCTCTCGTGAGAAACAGCATTTCTCATATATTTTTCAACGTGCAAAGAAGACAGTGTTAATAGGTGTGTGCTCAATAGTCGCTACTGTTGTAGGGTCAGATGCAAGACTCCCAACATCCACTGCTGGCCAAACAAAAGCTGGCTTGAATGGTGGGACATGAGGCACAGGTATCGAGCCAGATATGATCTGAACAATTGTTTGCATTTTAGGTCTCTCACTGGCAATGGGATTAGAGCATGCTAGTCCTAATTTCAGAATCCTCTCTGCCTCTTCAATCACATAGTCATTCCCAAGACTCTGGTCCACAGCCTCCATTATCCTTCCTTCACGATGCAGGTGCCAAACCCAATCCACTAAGAACTGATAGCCCTCAATCCTTGTCCATGGCCGCTTACCACACACCACCTCAAGCAGGACAGCCCCAAATCCATAAACATCTGAATCGCGAGTGGCCTTGCCTGTGTGAAGGCACTCAGGTGCAATATAGCCCATGGTGCCAGCCACTCCCTCTAACTCTGCATACGAGGTTTTCTCATTCTCCAGAGCACGAGCTAAACCAAAGTCACCTAAACGTGCATTGAACTCGGAGTCCAGCATGATATTGCTGGCCTTAAGATCTCTGTGGACCACTTTTTGATCATACTCGTTATGGAGGTAATGCAATGCAGAAGCTAACCCTAATATGACCTTGCACCTTAGATGCCATCTTAGGAGAGCTGTGCTGCTCCCTTCCTCATAGAAAATATGTTTGTCCAAGCTACCATTGGGCATGTAATCATACACTAGGAGCAATACCCCGTTTTTGTGGCACCATCCTGCATGTCATAATTAATTATCAAATTATAAAAATTACTTTATTTGCACATAAAAATTCCTCACAATTTCACAAAAGTTTTCATCACAACCATCCTTTTTTTTTTCCCCTTTCTTTATCTTCCACTTTCTCCATCATATCGATGGCTAGTATTGGATTTTGTGAGATCTCTAATTTTTTATAATTATAAAATTTAGTCGCTTAATAAAACATTGATATATGATAGCAACTGTAGACAAACTGTCGCTATTAACCGCCATATCACATATTAGTTTTATAGAATAATGCTAAAATATATATAAATTCATATTTTATTATTTAATTACAATTTGTCCCATAAAAAATGTATGTAGGTAACATTGTTAAAAATTATCGGATCTTAAGTAGTAACTGTGTCCTTAAGTAATGTAACATAAAACATAGCCAATTCAGTTCCATAAAATAATTGCACCGTTTACAATAATATGCAATTGGCTATTTTATCTAAATGCGTTAACTATATTTTATATCACACCACTTTGGCTAAGGTAAACTTTTAGGAGTATTGAAGAATCGTTTTGTTGGGTACATCATATTTACACATACATAAAAATGAAGTCTACCTTATATTTTATTATTCTAGTATGTATAAATAATAAAATATGAAATAGATCTTATTTTTATGTATGTGTAAATATAACGTGTTAGAATTATATGCATACAAGAATTGCTCAGATTGATTTCATACATTTGTAGATGATTATGATGATGATCTGACTTGAATGAAAGGTTCAGGAAAGTTATAGAATATTTTTCAAAAGTCAAAAGAAAAGAAACTAAAATTGAAGGAGCAAGTGATCGAAAGTAGTTAAATATATGATTAAAAATTAAAAAAATATATATGCAAGCAGTGGAATGGGAAATTTACCGAGTAAGCGGACGAGGTTTTTGTGACGGAGACGATTGATAATGGTGAGCTCAGCTAAGAAATCTTCCGTGCTTTTAATCTTGTCCCTTGAGAACTTCTTGACGGCCACTTCCAACTTCTCCTTTGGCAGTGTTCCTCTGTAAACGACGCCAAACCCACCTTGGCCGAGCTTGTTCTTGTCATCGAAATTGTCAGTGGCCTTCTTCAGTTCCTGGAAGCTGAATTCTCTGGGCGTTCCTGGGAGTTTCTTGAGGGTGCTCAACAATTGTGGGTCGGAGTCACTCTTCCTTGTTACCTTCCTCCACAGCCAATACACCAATACAGCAACAAACACAAATAACAGAGGCACCCCCATACCCATACCCATTCCCAAACCCATCTTCAACGATTTTCCATTTTTTCCTTCCGTATGAGAAGTTGTTATGGTAGAGTTAGGTAGAATTTCCACCGACAAATTCCATCTCAGGACACAGTTCAACTCAAAGGTGGCCCCAGTGGAAGCAGAGAACCCAAAATAAGACTTCCGATTCACCAATCCCTTGAGGTCGAGATCTGAACTCAACACGGGCTTCGCTGGCTTCGCCACTATAGGAGCGTCGTTATCATCCTGCATAGCCATGTACACGTCAATCACCTTGCGTCCACCGTCGTACTCCACCCACACCACATAGAACTGTGTACCGTTGGGAGCGATCTGAAAACCAAACTTGGACAGAGGAACACTGACTTTGGACCTCACGCTGTTGATGTCAAGCCCCACGTGATTATCATCAGGGTCGAACTCCTGCTTCACGGTATCAAATTCGATTGCGACGATTTGGTTGTCAGGGTCGCCGTCGGTGAAGTTGTTGGTAAGACCCAGAAATTGGCCAGAGCTGTATGGTGGAATTGACTGAGAAGGGGCAATGACAAAGGCGAGGCCTTCACCGGGAGAGGTGTTGTCGATGCGAAACACGGTGAACAGGAAGGAAGTGTTAAAGGAAGCGACTCTTCCATTTCCAGTGAACTCGTCTTCCCAGAGCCAGAAGGGCTTCTTGAAGAAGACTCGGCCGGTTTTTTCGGTGAGAGAGTCAAGGCCGGCACTGTCCGGAGTGACCTGGAGGGCGCCATTGCTGATCGACGATATGGGTATGACTTTGAAGATGCTGAGGTAGGATAAGTTGAAGGGACCAAAAACGTAAGTTTCTGTATCGAGAATCGGGGCTTGGGAGGTTGCCGCCGGGAACATTAGCAAAATGGTGAAGAATGTGGTTACGGTGGCGGTGGCATGGGAGAGGCACGGCCGTGGACCCATATCAGTCTGCCGGATTGGAGTCAAAGCATACCAAGTATTTCCTGCTCACCTCTTGCTTTTTTTCTTGCTAGTTTCCCAGGCCTATGCCTATGCAATTGTTTTTTTTTTTTATGAAAAGAAAATGTGGACGTTTTGGCTTTTTCAAGGAACTTTCCAAAAATCTGGTTATAAAAGAAACCGTGAAATATTGGATTACTAATTTAATGATGTATTAATAATTTTTTTATCTGAATGATCTACTAATTTAATTAATGCATAAACATTTAATAAAATATATTAAAGTAGTGTAAAAATTATAAAAAAATTATTTTAAATGAACTAAAATTCAGGCTATAATTAAAAGACCTCTTAATATTATTATGTGAAAATTAATGTTTACAAAAAACAACATAAGATTATTTAATAGTTCTCAACTTTTTATTTTGTTTTATATTATTTCAAGATAATGAAATGATTTTATCAAACATCTCTTCCAGACATATCCTACCGCTTTGGCAACAGCCTGAAAACCCAATAAGCTAAGAAAAAAACATTCATTTCCAAACATAAATAATATAATATTATATATATATATATATATATATATTGAAAAAGAACTATAAATAACCTATTATTACATGTACTTTACGTGGGATATGATTTTAAGCTAAGATAATGAAATGATTTTATTCTAACGTAAATGACTTATTTTTTATTAAATTAGAGAAGTGAATTAATTGAAGTACATACAATATGATACAGATATCACTAGATATCACTTGACTACAGTAAAAAACTAAAAAAAATGAAAAGCCTTAACTTTCTTCATTTATTCTTAAAACTTTCAAAAAATAAAATGCAAGGAAAAAGAACTCTCATTGTTGAAATAGTCAGTATCACTTAACTCTAACAATCTTGATATTTTTATTATATTTTTTCTTTTATATCACTTTTTATGTAACTTCTCATAACATTGATCATATTTTTTATATTATTTTTTTTAATTCAATCACAATCATTAAAATAAAATAAAAAATGATGTAAGATCATCATTTTCTTAACTTTAAAGCCTCTCAACAAGGGTTAAAAGCTCCAAATTTTTGAGGTCCTATTATTTCATATTGTTATAATTAATTATTTTAATTTAAAAAAATTAATTATTTTAAAAATTGAAGATTAAAATAATTAATAAAATATCTACATATTATATATTTTAAAATTTTTTAAATTAATTGTCTAGCATATATCTAATTTTTCATCTTTATTATTTTAAGCTAATTATCTCGTATCCCATTAGAAACATTCTTAAGTGAAGATAAATAATGAAATGAAATTATTTATATCATTTATCAATTCTCACAATGCTATTAACTCTCAATCATGTTTTTTTTTTTTATTTTCAATCAATTAAGGATAATATATATTTATTGAATTCTAATGGGTAAATTTTTTTACTGTATATAAAATTAGGTATCTTTGTTTTTTTAATTAATATCCACTTTGAATTATTCCTTTTTAGATTGTTCTGGCTCTTTATTTTAACTCTTTTTTTTTAATTTCAAACTTATACTAGAAAAGAAATATAAGAATAATTTCATTGTGAAAGTTAAATTAAAAATCTTGCATCTCAAAATGCTAAAAGAATAAAGGGTCAATAATTTTTTATTAATTTCAATAAAATGCTTCAATATTGTATATATTTTAGGTCTTTTATATCATTAAGCGGCTTTGAGAATAAACACCAAGTCAATCTTTAATTTGTAGAATATTCTTTAGAACAACTAGTTCCCAATGTTAGATGAGTTGGAGCCTTTTATTATGGACCATTTGAGAAGTAGTTTATGGATTTACAATTTTTCTCTTATCTCATTTTTATAAATTTTACTCAACTTAACTCAGTCATATTTAGTTAGATTAAGAAAAAAAATCATTTCAATTTAACTCAACTTAATTTACTGTTTAATGAACGGGTTAGATCCACAAAACGTTGAACTTACTCAACATATCCGACGAACACCCCTTTGTTTGATACCATCCAACTCTATGGTCAAACATACACTCACAACAATCATCACCATCTTAAAATTAAAGCCATTGTGCTTAAGGATAAGTAAATAAAACTTGGTTGCCCATTCCTGCTAAGGATAAGTAAATGAAACTTTGTTTTTCATAATGCAATTTTTTTCGATTGCCCACAGCTTTCTCCCAAATCTCCTCTACGCGTGTAAAAGTCAAGGAAAACTACAAGGTGAAAAGAAATATCCCAAAAAGCTTAATCAATTGACAATGGGCATCACTGCATGAAAGAAAACCTTGTTGGGACAAACCAGACAATACCTTGAACGATTATAGGCACAAACAAGGCAGATGAAAAGGGCAGGGAATCTAATACCCTCTTACGATAGGTAAAAAATAAGCAGAGGAGCTTGTTGGACTGATTGGTCGGGGGTCATAGTGGAGGTTTGGTGTAGAAACAGCAATAATTGCAAGGCTTTTAAAAAAACAAGAAATAATTACAGGTTTCAAAATTTATTGTAATGAGTAAAGTCAAATTCCGTGGATGGATTTTGACTACAAGGTCTATAACAAAACCACCCCATTATAGAATATTCTTTGGTGGCTTCTACGGTGGCACACAAAATGTGTGAACATCGGTGGCATTCTTTTTTTTTTTTAATTGTTTAAATTTTCTCTTCGAGAACTATATATGCTTTGGTTTGTTTTTCTTTTTGGAGTAGATCATCTATTCGTATAAGATGTTTAATTCTTATAATATATTGATTGTATGCTGTATTTGCTTTTCTTTTTCTATTTTTATCTGTATTATTTCTTCTTTATTCATTTTGATACCTTCTCTAATACCAAATTTCTTTCAGTCTCTTCAGTCTCATTTTTAGTCTCTTCAGTTTTTATATTCTTTGTTTCAAATACTGCGTTAAATCATTTACTTGATTTGCTAATTTATTAACTTCATTTTTTTCATTAATTTTTTTGGATCATTAAATATAATTGGTTTTGGAATCTGTTTTTTCTTAATTTCTAATAATTTTGGTTTGTATATTCTTAATTCTGTTATTTCATTTTTTTTGGATAATAAATTTTTTCTATATTTATAAATAAATATGGAATATCTATTTTATCATTTTCTTTAAATGTAATACTATGGTGTGAATTTGTTAGTGCATAACTTACACAGTAGGTTATTGAAAAAAATTTATCTCCTGGTTTCATTAGATTCTTTCTTAAAAATTTATGTTCTAAGGTTAATGTTTGCTCTAATATTTGCGTATTTAGTGGTATTCCGATATTTGGACGTACTTTGAATTTGAATTTTTCGTATGCTAAATTCTATTCTATTACTCCTAATATTTTATCTTTTGAATCATTAATTCTGTCATCTTTTAAAATTACCTCTATTGGTGAGTTGATTTCTTCCTGAAATGTAGATTTAATTAGTACTTGTACAGCTCTTATATGTATATATCGATTTTTCTTCTATCTTCATCATTTTTTTATCTTTCCCTTTAATTCCATAAGTTTTCTCTTATTTAATAATTGTAAACACATATTTCCTTGTGTATCGACTATATCCATTGGAGTTTGGTTATTTAGTTTTCCATAATAAATAATATTGTTTCTTTGATATCTTTTTAGTGTTCCTCCAAGTCTTTCTTTTCCTTGCATGTTTGCATTTTTTGATAAATTTAATTCTTCTTTTTGTATTTTCTTAAATAGAGTTTTATTTATCAAAATACTTCCTTCATAATTGCCTTCTTATTCAAGTAATGTTTAAATGTTCTATGTCGTTTATTTTGTCTATTTCCATTTATATTAATTTATTTAAATATTCTTTCATTGAGTAAATATTTAGATTAATCCTTGGAATTATTATTTTTTCTTTTATAAAAATAACCAATTCTTCATATTTTAGTTCATATGGTTTTACTACTTCAAGAAAGTCTATTCCTAATAGTATATTAGTATTTTCTTGATGTGAAACATATAATTCCATTTGAATTTTTATATCTGAATTAAAATAAATTTCTATAGTTGTTTTTTCTTTAAATATGTCTTTTTCTTGGTTAAAATTTACTATTGTTCTAGGTTTTGCTTCTTTTAGGATACAGGTTAAGTCTTTGCTGACATAACTAATACATGATCCAATGTCAATCAGAATAGGCATAATGATGTCATTTACTCGTCCTAGTATATAATATTGAGAATAATTATTTGGAATGAGTTTGATATATATACTAGATTTTCGTTGGTAAATTTCTACTGCTCTCCTTCTCTTTCTTTCTTCTTTTTTCCTGGAATTTCTATCGGCCCACTATTGCTTTCATGGTTACTGCTTCAATGATTGAGTTTTATAATTTTGTGAAGTATAAAGTAGCTGAATAAGTTTGAGTGATAGAAGTGAATAAACTGAATGTGAGGAAACTTTATTGATGAGTGAGTATAAGTACAAAGGGGTTTAGACATACTCTCAAATGTCTGATTAGCTCTCATGGGAGACTAGCACAAGGTTTTCCTACTGGAAAACGTTCTCAAGGTTTGAGAATTTTTTGAAATAAAAAAACTCCACCTTGCCTCAGCATAAGAGGACTTATTTATAGGCAAGAGTCCATAAAACTAATTTACAAAAATATCCTTTCGTACGTAAGTGCTTACATCATAAACTTAATAATTTACATGGTGATGTAAGCACTTACATCACTCTTCTATGATTGCTTCGTCAGATGAGCCATCTTCTTTAATTGTGTCAGGCATTTTGTCTGCCACTTCTTTTTCCTTTACACAACGTTCACATGCATGGTTCCCACTTGTCCTTATCATAGCACATAATTCTCCGAGGACAGCTTGTCTGTATTCCATTAATGGACCCTGAAATGCATAGAAAGGATATTCAAAGCTAGTCAAAAGATTCATATCTTTCTCCTTTATTACTTTGCCACTTGTTTTACTGAGTAATAAAGTTGTCGGTGCTTTGTATAGAGTTTTGATAAATGATTCCTTTCCGATGCTTTGACATTGTGAGTAAATGCTTGCAAGCTGGTTCGTTAGTATCTGAGTAATTTGATCTTCTTCATAGACGACTCCATGTGGTTCGTCTTTGAGTAGAAAATTATTGTTGCTTATTCCCACATAGTCCAGGTGCTTAGCTTGTTGCTTGGTAGTGAAGTCTGGATAAGCTGAGTAGAACTTTAAAAAGATACTTCAATCTTTGGCTATATTTTTCTTGAACATTTGGATTGCATCCTTAAAATTGTGAGGAAAAAGATTAATTTTTTCTAAGTTTAAACTTAAATAAAGACAATCAATAAATCCAAATTGGAACATATTGAAAGTCAGTAATGGTGGTGCTCCAGGAAGGATAATTGCTTTGATTCCGAAGAGCTTTCGGTCAACCATGTAAAAACAGTTAACCTTTTCTTTATCAT
The DNA here is from genome assembly GCA_029884595.1 of Ormosia semicastrata. Taxonomy (NCBI): domain Eukaryota; kingdom Viridiplantae; phylum Streptophyta; class Magnoliopsida; order Fabales; family Fabaceae; genus Ormosia; species Ormosia semicastrata. Next base: position 8,312,871 of record JAQQTO010000037.1, read on the forward strand.
TCCAGTTGACTAGTCTTTTGAAGTTTTCCCAAAACTTTTCTTCTGAGAATTGAACTTGTAATTCATGATCTTTTCTGGAAGTAATTTGAAAATTATCTAGAGTAGAAGGAATTTTCCCTAGAATTGTGAATGAGGATTGTTTTACTGGTGAATTCATTGCTGCTTCTGAAAAGTTCGTGGTCCAAGATAAACTTCTTTTTCTTTTCCTTTCTCGGTGTATTCTTTTAATGTTGTTTTTGCTTCTTCTTTAGTCGGATATGATTTATGTAGAACTCCTGAAATCTTCTGGCAGTGTGGAGCTGCTTTGAACCAGTCGTCATAAATTCCTAGAAATGGTCCATTGAACACTACGTACCATTTTTCTACCTTTTTCTCTTCCTGTCGGAATGTTTCTGAAAGAAATCCTTCTGCTTTTAGTTGTAAATTAAGAACCTTGATATCTGCTTCGATAAGTTCTAATTCTTTCAGCTTCTGCATTTTTAAAGTCTCTTTGAGTTCCAGTTGTTGCTTGATCATTGCTAATGTACTCCGTTCCATTCTCTGGATAGTATATCTGTAAGAACGTTCTTTTCTCCTTTAATATGTAAAATTGAATAATTGTATTCGGCAAGCTTCATTTGCCATCTAATCAATCTTCCTTACTTGTAGGTTCCTTTGTGATTTATGTTTTTAAAACCTGCTACATAAGTAGAGTCCGTTCGGACAATAAATTCTTTGTCGAGCACATAAATTCGATATTTTTCTAACATACGAATTAGTGCCAAAGTCTCTTTTTCATGAGTTGGATAATTAATTTCACTGCCTGAAAATGTTCTAGACATGTATCGACATAATAATTCTTTCTTTTGTTCGGGAGGTTTTGCTTTCATAACATCACCCCAGTGTTCATTTGATGCAACTGTTTCAAAAATAATTAAGTCATCATCTGATGGATGATATAATTCAGGAAGATCCTGACATAAGTACTTTAATTTATTAATAATTGCTTTGTCTTCCTCTGTCCAATACCAGAGGGCATCCTTCTTTAATTTTTGCTGAAGTACTTTCCTTTCTGCAGCAAGATTCTTTATAAAACTTTTATTAGAAATGTATGTTAATAATCCAAGAAATCGTTGCAAGTCTTTTTTATCTGTTAACTTGGTTGGAAAATTTTGAAGTTTTTCTAATACATGTCTCTGCATTATTATTTTTCCTTTTTCAATTTCTAATCCTAGATAATTAATTCTATTTTGAGCTAAAACTACTTTTTTCTTACTTAATACTACTCCATATTCAAGGCACTTATTAAGTATTAATTTTACCTTTTTAAAATGGTCATGTAAATCTTTGTTAGTAAAAACTAATATATCATTAATATAAATAAGACAAAAATCTTTAAATTCTTTAAGTATTGCATTCATTATTCGTTGAAAAATCCCTGGGGATTGTTTCATTCCCATTGGAAGGACATTCCACTCATATTGTCCTTGGGGACAACTAAATGCTGTTAGAGCTTTAGAGTCTTCTGTAAGTCTTATTTGATAAAATCCTGACTTACAATCAAGAGTATTGAACCAATTCATATTTCTTATTTGTTCAATAATTAAATCTTTTCTTGGTAAGTAATATGCATCACCTTCCATAGCATCATTCATTTGCTTATAATTAATTATCATTCTTTTGATTTCATTATGATTTTTAACATAGAATGCAGGTGAAGAATGTTTACTTTTTGATGGTCTTACTAATTTTTTCTCTTCCATTTCTTTAATATCCTTGAAAAATTCATCTTTATCTTGTTTTGTGTAAAGCATCGGTTTACATTTTATTTATTTTGTTGGGTCTTTTAATTTTAACTCAATTACTTTCATATTTTTATTATTAATTTTTGGATGTAATGGATTTTCACTACATGTTTTATCTAAAAGTTCTTCAATATAAGCTGAGATTTTTCATCCTGGTTCTAAATTAATTATTAAATTGTGGATTTTGCGCAGACTATCTGCACAATCTCACCACGGTTCAGTTTGCGAAACTTTGATTGTTTGGTAGAATATGTACATGTAGAAAAATGTATAATCGGGATTTCAATAAGGGTTCGTAATTGTTTATTTTGTATGTATGGTGTTTTAAGTGAGATATGTTCTAGATATTGACAAAACAGAGAATATAATCATAGGAAGTTATTTTCGAGGATCATATCTAGACCAGTTTCTTGTTGGTATATAGTTGGGACAATAAATAATTGTTGTTGAATTATTAAAATAATTCTTTTGGTTATAAAATATAGATGATGTATTGATCCATCTGCAATTTGAATTTTTAAAGGTTTTTCTAATTTTTTCCATTTTTCAAATAACATTTTTGTTGCTAAACAAATACTTGCCCCCGTATCTATGTATGCTTCTGCTTCTTTACTACTTTTTTCAATGTTAATTTTGATATAAGTACTATTCGGATTCTGTTTCTTCTGAAGATAATTCATTTTCTGAATATTCATAGATACTATCTTCGGTAGTATTTAATTCTTCTTCTAATGGTTCTAGGTTATATATTTTATATACCTTTTTTATTAGCTTCATTTTTCTTTGAATTGTATCTTTTCGTTGTGGCACTCATTTGCATAGTATCCTTCTACATTACATATCCAACACACACGCACACTTCTTTTTTCCTTTTGGGCAATTTTTTTTGGTGTTTGTCGTCTTTTCTTAAAATATTTTCTTTGAGTATTTTTATAAGCTCTTTTTCTAGGGTAGCTTTTTCGTAGTTTTGGTTTTCTTTTATAATATGGGCTTCTTTTTGTGGATTGATTGCATCCATAATTTCTTGGATTCTCTATTTCTAGTATATCACAGCAGATTGAATTTCGTCCTTTATTTAATTGTCAAATTGTTTCTCTTTGTATGCATTGTTTTATTAAAGTATGATAAAGTACTTGTAATATTTCTCCTAGTGTTTGGGCTGTTTACATTGGTTGAGTTTGCCAAATAGTTCTTATTTTTGTATTAAGTGGATATGGTAATTTATCTATAAAGATGTCTATATATATTGGTTTGGTATCATTGTTTAATTGATAATAGTATTTTTGATATTCGCATATAAATTATCTATATCACACATATTACATATTTGTATTTTATTTAAATGTGCTTTAGCTTTTTCGTGTAGAAATCTATTTACCTTGTTACTATGTTTTATAGTATTATATCCTATAAATTCTTGATATATTAAATGCATTATAAGCCTAGCAAATTCTTGATTATTTTTAACATTTCTTGCATATTGATACCATGTCTCATCATTAATACTTATAAGAAATCGATGTACATTTCCTTCTGTTTTATATACTAAGAGATTTTTTACATCTAATAGGCTTAATCCACTAAATCTTTCATCCGTTGAAATTAATAATGTCATTTCATTAGTCCATTGGAATATTACTTCTTCTTTATTTCGTACACAATCAATATTTAATTTGTTTTCAATTCTAAAATTCTCATATCTAGGTTTAAATTCTTCTTGAATTTTAGTCCATCTTCCATCTTTTCTAGCATATCCGTTTTTATACATAGTTTCTTTTTCATATTTATTCCAATATTCGTTTGGTTTTTCCCAATATTCATCTCATTTGCGTTTAGTTTTTGTTTTGCTTGTCTCTCATTTTTCCATGAATATTTCATCAAAATTTGATTCGAGTCGGTTGTACTTATAATTTAATATTACTTCATCATTTTCTTTTTTCATTTCTGTTTGTTTTACTTTTTGAATTTGTTTACTTTCTTCTTCAATTATTTTTAATTATTCTAATAGTTGTTGAATTTCTTCGACATCATTGGATTTCTTTAATAAATCTATATATTCATCTTTTATCCTCTCTATGAAGTTATTGGTTTTAGAAATTTTGAAGGTTTGTGTTCAATATTTTTTTCTACTAGCTTCGGTTCCCTTGGTTTAATTTTTAACATTTCTTCTAAATCTTTCTTTGTTATGTATTTATTATTTTGTTCATCTTCTAATAGATTTTTTAATTGTAATAAAATCTTTTCAAAGTGTTCAGTACTTTTATTTTTATCAATTTATTTTTCTTTATTTATATTATTAATTGTTTCTCTATTATTGTTTATTTCATTAATTTCATTTTGTATTTGATCACATCTACAGTTTACAATTCTATTAGTGTTTTGTATTAGTATAATTATATTTTTATTTATTTTCTCTATTCTTTTAACTAATTCTTGGCTCATTAGTTCGATTTCTTCTGAAATTCCCATTTAAATATTTTATTTGTCTTTTATCTTTAGGCTTATTTTGTTTTATTAGTTGCACGGTGCCCAGGGCCACCAGAGAATCCCCCATATTGTTTTAGAAAAACGAGCTCTTACTGTTGGAATAGTCACCTAGTTGACTATTAATTGTAGAAAAATGAGCTTTAGCTATCGAATGAGTAGATGTTTGAAAAATAAAATAAAAATAGGGAGGAAGGCAAACATGGAGGAATGAAAAGATATCTCCATGTATGCAATCTCTGCAAGTTGAAGGCTCAGAGAGAACACAGCCACCACTGAGAGAATGGAGTACCTTTGTCGCACCCTAGTTGCGCCTTCGCCGTACCCACGTTGGATGATGTAGGTGTCCAATAGGTGGTCCGTGCAAAGCCATCGCATGTGTTGCCGCAGGTGTTGAAGTAATGTCTCCTTCTATTTAGCTGGTATGTGGCACTGTATAGAAGGAGTAGAATAGATTCAATAAAACATAAAGAGGGAGCGTCTGGGTTTTCTTAGTTTAGATTTGGTCTGATGAGTAAGTCCAATAAAAACAGACTTGATACTCGCCGAATAAGGTTTTGGACACTAGTAGCTCTGGGATTGACATAAGAGGTATGGCTATTAGGTTTTGTGCAGATTAGATAATGAATTTAATCCCAATGAAAAATAAAAACTTACTACTAATTTATATTTTGTGTGTGTTTAAATTAAATTTAATAAATTTAAGTTTGAGTCAATTTAATTTTTTAAATTTAAGTTTAGTTGAAAGTGAATTTGTAATAATATGATTTATGTTTAAAAATTTTTATCTCAAAAGTGAGTTTGACAAAATAAATATTATTTAGATAAAAAATTAAAATTATTTTTAAAGCAAGATTAAAAGAAAAAATACTCATCAACAAACTTTTGTCCAATAAAAAAATAAAAAATTCTTGTTTTCACTTTAATTGATATTTAGAGACTATTTTCTGTTGAAGTTAACTGAATTTTGCTAATAGAAATTTTTGCCAGACATAATAACACATCTTTTAATGTTCCAAACTTGTTTTTAAGGTGTTCAAACGTAAAACTAAAGATACTCTTAAGTTGTGTTTGGATGAAGTATTTCAAAATTTAAGAGAATCTAAGATGCTAGGGAATTTAATTGTTTCATTTAAATTCTCTTCATTTGTAAATTCTTTTGTTTGGATGAAGTAATTAAATTCTCTAGCATTTTAAATTTTTTATTTGGGTAAAGTAATTAAATTCTCTTCATTTATAATTTTATATATTTTTTTATCAAAACAAATATTGTTATTAAGAATATTCAAAATTTGACTCGACCCAAAACTAATTGAGACAAATTCAACTATTCAATTTTTATAAATAAATTAGATATATTTTCAAGTTAAGTTCAGGTCACGCTTCCGATTTACCTAACTCGACCAAATGTCACAAAATATTTTTAAAATTAACAAATCACATAATCTAATTATAAGGTAAATAAAATGAGATAGTATGAACTTAAATATAACACCATCTAATATAAATTGGATAACCTTTTCCAGATACTCGAATAACTATAGATAAATGACTTTGTCTAGGCTGTTGATCTAAACAATTTTGGTTTTGCAGGTGTCAAGATCATTGGTGATGTTTATCTCAAGAGACCAGATTTTTATAGAGACCCAATTTTTCAGCAATTCAAAAATTTCATTCCTTTGAATCGTCCTGTAATGACAGCTGAACCATCAATCATTATTAGAGAGCTTGAGCCAGAAGATTTATTCCTTACATTTGCATCAGATGGCCTTTGGGAACAATTAAGTGATGAAGCAGCAGTTGAGATTGTTTTCAAATTGTTTTCAAATTGTGAGCATTATAAAATCAACAAATGTTTTATAACATCAAATAATTGTGATATAAATAAAAAATATTTAACTCCACATCTAATAACTAGTAACAAAGATTGAAATGACACAAAGTAATATTAACTCCAAGATTCTATATCTTATATTCTAATCTTGATCATTCATGTAAGATTTAACGGTCAAAATTTACTCTTCTCATCTCTTATAATAAACACTCCTCTCATCAAATACGTTATATATATATATATATATATATATATATATATATATATATATATGTATGTATGTATGTATGTTCATGCTGGAGTAAAATATAATCAAAGCCACTAATGCCACGTAAATTTTGAATCAAAATGATTACATTCTCGAAATCACAATATGGTAACAATCACTGAAAATTATTTTTTTATCTGGAATTCGAACTTATGCTTTACTAAAATCCATAGAAAACAATTCAGTAATACAAAAGAAGGGGCCTCTTCTAGCCAAACCATAGTAGCCCCTGATTTGGCAGAAGAGGCAAGAAAATCAGTCAGTTTGTTACTGCTACGAGGAGTGCAACCAGCTTTAAAACCAAAAAACCAAGATGCAATAGCAAAAATATCTCTAAGGATAAAGCCATTATGGGAAAGATCTTGAACATCCTCATTGATGCATCTGTAAACATTGGTTGCATTACCTTCAAGCACAACATACTTCAAACCAAGCTCCTATGCAAAGTTTAGACCTTCCTTGGCTGCTATTAGCTCCCCTTTGTGTTCACATACATTGACTGTATAACCAGACTTGGATCAAATAAAGTGTCACACATTCTGGCATTTTGGAAAGCTTGCAAGTTGAACCTAATTTGTTGAGACAAATTCGATGGAATGGAGTTCAACTTCCCCTGCCAAGCCTCATTTCTAAGCCTCTATACCTTAGCCCAAATCACGATTATTCCAAATCACGTCTCTAGGTGGGACATTCAGCTTCCACATTTTCTTCCAAAGTGCTTCAAATTGGGCTATAGAAAATAAGGAGTTCACCTGTTGGACACTTCCCACAAACTCAACAATTTTCTTTATATCTATGAAACACCACATGCAGGCAGTAACAAGTAGCACCCAATCCAGTCTTTGATGCAACCATTTGGCATGAACCATGGGTGCATTGTGGTTGAATTAATTGAGAGGGATGTATATTGGTCTTCTCTGTGTAAATTTAGCCTTCAGCTATTCATATTCAAGAAAATCTACCCACTTCCAAAACTTAATCAAATAAACATGTTTTGACCCTTTTATGACTCAATCTCAGGTTCCCACTCTGACCCAACAAACCCAAACGCAAGCACCTTGGAATATGCTCTGATAATCTTCCTTTAGACCAGTAACTTTAATTCCCATTTGAGTGTTTTTCTCTTATTTGTTCATTAACAGAAACATGTTTGAATTTGATGTAATTTCAATAAAGACCAAACAATGGAAAATCAAGCAATCACAAATCCACGTAAAGAGACTCATAAACTCAGAAAATGAATCAACGTTGTGGCATCGTTTCATAGTAAGTGAATTTAGCATTTTTTTAGTCAAGTCATGCACCATTAAAACAAAGCATCAAAATCACACAGAAATTTACACCACCAATAGCTGAATCAAACAAACCCTTCCTGCAGACATCTCAGAAATTTACTCTAGTCATTTCAGAATCTTAATACAAAACAATCAAGTGTTATTAAATCTAAAAAACCACAGTTTAGGCCAGCACTCAATCAAATAACCAAACTCAATTCTCCAGCATGAATATCATGGTGTGAACTAATAAAACAAAGAAAAAAATAACAAAAAAAATAAAAAAGGTGAGGGATTACCCTTGACTTGGGTCGTAGCTGAGCAATTGAGAAGCAGCTTGTGCCTCAATTCTTTGCCAATTTCAACGTCTGAAACGCTAGCGCTCTTTCTCTCTTCAAATTTGTTCTCCTCTCTTTGTCGCCGTGGGTGCCACGGCCAGTGCAGGGACGATGGCAACGTGAATGCTAGGACGCAGTTGTGTGGAGCCGTCGGCGAGGTGGATGTGTCGGTGGAGGGCTGAGAAGAATAGATCAAGAGTGAACAAGAGTGAGATCATGCTATGAAGGTTGAGAAAGTGAAATTGAGCTATGGAGGTTGAGAAGAGTGAGCTTCAGCCATGGAAGATCGAGCTTCGCGACTGAGACGGGAGAGAAGAGAGAGAACGTGGGGTAGGGTAGAGGATGCACGCGAATGGGAGATAGGTCGAGGGATTTTGGAAATTCCACCTACGCAGGTGGTAATTGAAATTTTTTCTTTTTAACTAATAAAATACCCTTTTTAAAATACTTGGAATTTTTAAAATAATTTTGTAAAATATCCAAACAAATTATTTTATTACAAATCATTTTAAATTCTTTATCAAAATACTTCACTCTTTAAAATACTCTATTCAAACACACCCTTAGCCTACAATAAAATATTTGTATATGTATGCAATTTTTATTTATATTAAATATTTATATTTATATATTTTTTTAAGATTGAACCAGTTTAACCAATTTGATCAATGATTTAGTGGTAGTGACTTATTGACTCAGTACCTCAATCGAGTCGAGAGACAAGTCGACTTTAATAACTATGATTTTGTTTTTAAAAAAGAAAATAAAAATATCACTTTAGGCTGTAACTTTTTAAAGGTTATAAAATAATTAAAATTCAAATTAACAAGGTAACTCGACTAGAAGCCGGCCAACCCGATTTTAAAATAGATTAGATCAAATCAAATCATGTCATGTTAAATTAAATTTAAATTTAAATTTTGTTAACCCACATATTTTAACATATTATTCTACCAATTTATTAAACTCAACCCATTTTAACATGTGGATTCTACGTCATCAAAAGGTCTCAAAACACTTTACCTGCATTAAAATTAAACTATTATAATAATAGGAATCTACTTCCTTATATGTATGACCCACTTTTTGTTTCTTTTAAAATAAGAAGTTATTTTTAATAATTTAAAATAAGGAGTAAGATACTACTTATGAAGAAAAAGACCTGATGCAAAAGAGTAATGCTTGATGTTACGAACTATTTTTTTTGTAAAACGGTACATGAAATAACAAAAAATAAACTATATATATTACGTTTTGTGAAATAGTGATGTTTTTTTTTTAATTTATTACATTTCAATTGCACAATTATTTTATGTCTTCGTGAACTATTTCGTGGAAAGACAAATAGCACCACTCTATGCAAAATACTCATTACAAAACATAATTTCTTAATATGGGATGTGAAAATATATTGGAAAAGCCGACGAAAACAAAAGTTTTCCATGATTTGCTTATTGAAATAAATTTGGGGATGATGGAATCTCCAATATATGAATTGGAGACAGAAGGGGTTTCGCTTTTGAGTCTCCTGTTATAGCCTAAGAGTTGTGCTATTTAGTTCGAAAATTTCTTGTAGGAAAAGTTACAAATGGCATAATGACCAATCAACTAATGCTTAATCATATATGAGTGTTTAAATTTTTTTTAAAAAATGCATACGTAGCAAAGTACTTTTCATTCGTAAGTCTTATTGTCTTAAGATGAAAATCGTTTTGAAAAAATTGTTTACTAAGAGAAATTATTATATATTTTTGGAGTATATTTAATAATGTTTCAAAAAAGATTTTTATAATTGATTTTAAGTTAATGATTTAAAATTTATGTAAGTTTATTTAAAATTAATGATAAAATTTTTTCTACAAGTCAGGAAAGATGCGGCAATACATTATATATTAGTTTTTATAGTAAAAAATGTGTTGTCATCAATAATTTATAAATTAAAAATAAAATTACATATCATAAATTAATTTTGAGTAAAGATTATATGTATTTTTTTAATAAATTTATTGATTTTACTAACATTATAAGTGTCATTAAACTTTTGATTGAATGAATCTATATTTTATCAAGTTAGATGATAAAAAGGGTTACTATGGAAGGTGTGGTCTTCGGTGCTCAGAACAAGGAACCTTTGCCCCAGCCGGAGAAACCACCGGACTTAGGGCATGGAAAACATAGCGTCCCCATGAAAGCCCCAGCCATCTCTTTTAGGGATAAAGTTTTAGGCAACAAGCAGGCTCCCCTGGTGAGGGAAAGGGTTGACCTGTTGGAGAAAAAATTGGCAAGAATAGAATTTGAGGATGGGAATAGACTGCTCCCAAAGGTGTACCTAGCTGATAATGTGATTGATGAGTTGTGCAACCCATGGCAGGATGCGTTGGTGATCAAGCTCTTGGGTAAACATGTGGGCTATAACATGATGAAAGAGAAGCTAACGAGGCTGTGGAAACTAAGTGCTGGATTCGACATCATGGATGTGGACAATGGTTTCTACATGGTAAAATTTGAAACGGAAGCGGATAGAGATAAAGTGATCTGTGGAGGACCCTGGATGGTTTTTGATCATTGCTTGGCCATAACTAATTGAAGCAGAGACTTTGCTTCTCCTAATACAAAGATAGAGCGCACACTGGTTTGGATTAGGTTACCTGGTTTGAACCTACTTTATTATGATGAGAGTGCCTTGATGGTCATGGCGGCAGCGGTAGGAAAGCCTGTCAAGGTGGACAGCAACACTATAAGGGTGGAGAGGGGGAAATTTGCAAGAATCTGCGTGGAGATAGATCTCACTCTGCCTGTTATTGGTAAGGTTTGGCTCAATGGACACTGGTACAAAGTTGCTTATGAAGGATTGCATCTCATCTGCGCTTCTTGTGGTTGCTACGGTCATCTAGCCAGAAACTGCACTGTCAGGCCGTTAAACACGACGGCTACTGGTGGTTCTCAGCCGTGTCAGAATCGGAACAGCCAGAAAAGAAATGAGCCGTTTTCGGGGGCAACTGATAAGGTAGCGGAAAATAAGGGACAACAGAATAACATGCAGATCCCTAATAATGTGGAAACGGATACGCATGGTGAGTGGATGATAGTTAACCGAAAAAGACGACCCCACATGAATAAAGGCACAAATTCGAAAGGGAATCCCGCTGTCAAAGGCAACAGATTTGAGGGGATTAGAAACTTGAAAGATAATAATCATGTGAAGGCCAAACCCATCATAGCCAACAGTAAAGGGGGCAATAAAAGGAAAGAAAAGGTGCATGAACCTTATGCTGATGGAGGGGATCCGAAAATTAAAAGGAAAAGATATGATCAGGGGCACTCAAGTAATTCGCTGAGTGGCAAAATAGTGGATCCTTCCAAGAGTGGGCCCACTGACTTCGCAATTTATGGCAAAGTTTTCACAGACCCGGTTCCCAATGCTATGCAGAATCATTTGGACGTAGGGAAAAAATTGAACCCCCAAAACCCTATTCAACCGAGTTCACTTCCTGTTGAAACTCAGGGACGAGTTTTTGACTCAACTATCAAAACAATGATGAACACTCATCAAGTTGGTCCAAATCACTTCAAATTTGTGGATGAACCTGACCCTCCGGACAAGAACAACATACAATCTATGAATGAGGATCATGTGCAAGATTCGATTGAAGTCGTGGCAGAAACGCAGCAGCTAATGGGGGTAGCCATGGACCTCCACACTCAATAACTTTGTTCTATGAGTGTTGGTTTCCCTCCCCAATTGCTCATGTCTATGATGATTGATTTCAAAGATCTATCAATACTCTCCTGGAACATCAGGGGGGCCAGTAGTGCTAAAGCTAATAGACATGTTAGAGATGTTATTAGAAAGTTTAAGCCTTCCTTCTTTATAGTAATGGAAACTCATGTTTGTTTTGCCCAAAATCAGTTTTTCTGGAACCGAGTTGGGTATACTCCAGTTGCTATCATTGAAGCCCAAGGACATGCAGGAGGTCTTTGGATTCTAACACAGGTGGGTAGCAATTACGTTACATCCATAATTGATGTTGCCTCTCATTCAGTAACTTTCAGAATTGAAAAAGGAAGCAGCAATTGGGTTTGCACGTGTATATATGCAAGTCCAATCCCAGCCCAGAGAAGCCACATTTGGGATCATCTTTGCCACCTCAACGCTTCTATCTCCTCTCCCTGGTTGCTCATTGGAGACTTCAATGAAACTCTCCTCCCCGGGGACCAAAGAAGGGGTGTTTTCTCGCAGGCTAGAGCTGAGGCCCTTGGCAGAGTTATGGATCACTGTGGTCTTGTTGATCTTCACACAGTGGGTGGCCGTTTCACTTGGCATAGAAATTGTAGAGGAAACCGGACTGTGGCAAAGAAGCTGGACAGGGGGGTAGCCAATTTGCAATGGAGGCTTAGTTTTCCAGAGGCATTTGTTAAAGTTCTAAGCCGTCTCCACTCAGATCACAACCCAATTTTATTGAGGCTTGGAGGGTTACCTCAGTTGCGTGGACCGAGACCCTTTAGATTTGAAGCAGCATGGATCACTCATGATTCTTATGACCAAGTTGTGAGGGAAGCTTGGAGTGATCACCAGGGAAATCCTCTTGAAGCCCTTAATAAGGTGAGAGATGACTCAATTCAATGGAACCGAGAGGTGTTTGGAAATATCTTCAGGAAGAAACGTATCATTGAAGCCAGATTGAAAGGAATTCAACGCTCCCTTGAACATGTCGATTCTCTTTTTCTTGTCAATTTGGAACAACAACTCCAGCATGATTACAATAACATCCTCTTCCAGGAAGAAATACATTGGTACCAAAAATCAAGGGAGCAGTGGGTGAAACTTGGGGATAAAAATACCTTATTTTTTCATGCTCAAACAGTTATTAGAAGGAAAAGAAGCAAGATCCATGGTGTTACTCTCCCCAATGGAATTTGGTGCTCCGATGATAACATATTACAACAAGAGGCTCAGAGGTATTTTAAATCTCTATTTTGCTCCCCCCAGCAGGATCAGATTCTTAATTTTGATGTGCCCAGGATGCCTAGAATTGAGGAGGAGGGCATTACTAGTCTTTTACAACCTGTCACCAAAGAAGAGGTCTCACGTGCCCTTAATTCTATGCACCCATATAAAGCCCCTGGACCGGATGGATTCCACGGGATCTTTTTCAAACAATATTGGCATGTTGTGGGTGATGATGTTTGGAAACTAGTCAAACATGCTTTTGAAGTGGGCTCCTTTAATCCTACTATTGCTGAAACTCTGGTGGCTCTTATTCCCAAGGTGGATAGCCCGGGCAACTTTAAAGAATTCCGCCCTATTAGCCTTTGTAATACCATTTACAAAATTATTACTAAGGTTATGGTGAATAGAATTCGGCCTCTTCTTAATGATCTAATTGGCCCATTCCAGAGTAGCTTCTTACCGAGTAGAGGGACAGCTGATAACGCTATTGTGCTTCAGGAAATTATCCATGGTATGCATAAATCCAAGAAAAAACAAGGAGATGTTGCCTACAAAATTGATCTAGAAAAGGCTTATGATCACGTGGATTGGAGCTTTCTTAAACAGTGCTTAATTGATTTCGGTTTCCCTAACCTAACTGTGAAATTAATCATGCACTGTGTTACTACCTCTTCTCTGTCTATTTTATGGAATGGGAAACGGCTCCCTTGTTTCTTGCCTACCAGGGACCTCAGACAAGGAGACCCGCTTTCCCCATACTTGTTTGTGATTTGTATGGAAAAGTTATCTTTGGCTATCCAAGAAGCGGTGAATCAAAGAACTTGGCTTCCAGTTAAGGTCTCGAAAAATGGGCCCTACATCTCCCATTTATTCTTTGCAGATGATGTCTTATTATTCACTAAAGCGAAATCTTCTCAAGCCAGAATGATTGCCTCTTTGCTAGATATGTTCTACAAAGCCTCTTGTTTGAAGGTTAGCTTAGATAAATCTAGAGCTTTTTATTCAAAAGGGGTGGGAAGAGCCACGATTGACAAGTTTACCTTTATCCATTCAATCCACGCTACTTCTTCTCTGGAAAAATATTTGGGCTTCCCTATATTCAAAGGTAGAGCCAGAAAAGTGGACTTTGAGTTTATTATTAAAAAAATGCAGTCTTGTTTGGCCTCTTGGAAGCACCGATTACTTAATAAGGCAGGTAGACTCGCTCTAGCTTCCTCTGTGTTAACTTCTATTCCAACTTACTACATGCAAATATATTGGCTCCCTCAAAGCATTTGTGCTCAAATTGATAAAACCATCCGTGACTTCATCTGGAAGGGGACTACCAACAAAGGTATCCACCTTGTTGGCTGGGATAAAGTTACGGTTCCAAGAAAAATGGGTGGCCTGGGTCTGCGCGTGGCTAGGGAAGCTAATACTTCTCTTATTGGGAAGCTTGTGTGGGACATGATCCACTCCAACAACAAGCTCTGGACTCAGGTGCTATTCTATAGATATGTCAAGAGGAATTTTATGACTGACAAGGACACAAAAGGCTCTTAGGTGTGGAATTCTATCACTAAAGCCAAATCTGTTCTGAGATAAGGATTTAGCATCAGAATTGGTGATGGGTCCTCCTCTTTTTGGTATGATTCATGGTCTCACCTTGGTCACCTTGGCAGTCAAGTGGACTATGTTAACATTCAGGATACTCATATGCTTGTGAAGGATATCTTCGAAGATGGTTCTTGGTGCTTGCATAGACTTTCAACCATCGTTCCAACCCACATCAAAGAAGCCATAAAAAACATGTATTTGCATCTTCATAGTGAAACCAAGGATAGTTTTGTTTGGCAGGAAAATGACAACGGCACTTACAACACTAAATCCTGTTTCACCTGGTTAGTCAAGAAATGCATGGAAGACCACCACCAAACCATGGCATCCTGGTCTTGGATTTGGCGTGTTAGAGCTCCAGAAAATGTCAAATTCTTGTTGTGGCTTGCTTGCCATAATGCTGTCCCCACATGCAGCATGCTTCACCATCGTAATATGCTAGCTAGCAACACATGCCAGCGCTGCAACACAGAGGAGGAAACTGTGCTCCATTGTGTGCGGGACTGCCCTATGGCCAAAGTCATTTGGTTGGAGTTTGGCTACACAGAGATTGACTTCTACCAGGAAATTGACCATGTGAAATGGTTGAAGAGTGGTCTCAACAGTGATGATGATGTTCGCTTTCTTGTTTGCTTATGGTGGTCTTGGAGGGCTAGGAACTCCCACATCATTGCTAAGGAGCCAATGCCGCTATTCAAAATCAAACAGGCTGTGCAAAATCTCTATGATGTGATGAAAGTTTGTTTCCACAATATGGTTGTTCACGAACAGCTTGAGAGGTGGATTACCTGGCACCCAACAAGGCAGCACACAATTGTCCTCAATGTGGATGGCAGTAGTCTTGGGAACCCTGGTAGAGCTAGTTTTGGTGGTCTTCTAAGAAACTCTGATGGAGCCTGGTTAGCTGGGTTTTATGGGTCTATTGGCTCTGCTACATCCATCCATGCTGAGCTTTGGGCTCTATTTCATGGTCTCACTATGAGCTGGAACAATGGGTTTAGACAAATGGTTTGTTGCTCAGACTGCCAAATAGTCGTTATGCTTGTTAAGGAGGGTGCAGCCCAATTCCATCTTTTTGCCCCCCTTATTCGTTCCATTCAGGATCTATTGAGAAGGGACTGGGAAGTCTCCCTCCACCACTGCCTCAGAGAAGCAAACCAGTACGCGGATTTTTTGGCCAAGCTAGGTGCATCCCAGAATGAAGGCTTCGAAGCTCTTGACTCTCCCCCCTTAGGAATCAGTAATATGCTTTTTGCTAATAGTAGTGGAGTTGCCTTCTTAAGGAATTAGTTTTCTTTTCTCTTTTGTTGCTTTCTTATCACCCTCTACCAAAAAAAAGAATCTATATTTTATCATAAAAATAATAATAAAATTTTTAGAACATATATTGATTGTGCTTCCCGAAAATGCTAGAATTTCTCCTTGTTTAAACACTGCCACAACATCATCCTTTAGACATATAATTTATTTATTGGCATATGTAAAAGTAATTTTTCACATGTTTAAATTCTCATTAATGCAGCATAGTTTAAATGACTTAACTTGAATGTTGACTTATTGTCTCCTTTTTTTCTTTTCATGTTATTAATGCACGTATGAAACAAAATTTAATATTAATATATATTGCTAAAATTAAATGATCAGGTATGTGTTTTATTAGAAGCTTAGTATAATCCGTGTGCATAAATATTAATTTTTTTTAGCCAAACAAATAAAAAATAAAGTGATATTAGAGTAAAATTATGCATAAACTGTTAAAAAGCAAAAACGTCAAATCTGTCTAACATAAATATACCTTAACGTTTTATATATAATGTGAATTTATAAAGACGAATGGGTATGATTTGCAACCCACCTTTAAATGAAGCTTACGAAAATCAAACCGTTTGTTCTTGCATTATACTTGGCATTTTTTTTAATGAAGTGGAAACTTGGCAATCAACTTGGGAATACACCGAATTCATTTTCTATATTTATATGAAAATAAAACTTAAAAATCTTTATTTATAATCTCAATCATGTCTCTATGTTACCAATTAGGCTACTCAAGAAGAAATATCTTCTTTTTTTTAGAGATTTTGATTTAAGATTAATTAATTTGGAATGGTGCGTTATGATGCAATGAATTACAAATGAAATGAACATTA
Source organism: Ormosia semicastrata (assembly GCA_029884595.1). Taxonomy (NCBI): domain Eukaryota; kingdom Viridiplantae; phylum Streptophyta; class Magnoliopsida; order Fabales; family Fabaceae; genus Ormosia; species Ormosia semicastrata. Next base: position 8,329,547 of record JAQQTO010000037.1, read on the forward strand.
ATTGAATTACGGTAAAATTTATTGCATTTTTTTTTGTTTCATTTGTTTGGCTAAAAAAAGATATTTATGCACACGAATTATGCTATTCTTTTAATAAAACTCATACCTATTCCACCATTTAATTTTAGAAATATATATTAATATTAAATTTTATTTTACATGTGCATTAATAACATGAAAAGAGAAAGACAGAGAAAGAATAAGTAATATTCAAATCAGGCCATTTAACCTGTTACATTAATGAAAATTAAAACATGTAAGTCATTATTTTTATATATGCCAATAAATAAATGACATGTCTAAGAAATAATATAATAGGTAAAAAATTAAACTTTTATTTTGGTCTTTATAAGATTATGTGTCCATCATATTAATTTTTTAAAGATAAAATTTTCATTTTAATTCTTGAAAAGATGAATTTATATGTTAATTTGATTATCAAATCTTATTATATTAATTTCTAATTAAAGACTAAACTAACATATGAATTAATTTTTTAAGAACTGAAATGATGATTTTCATTTTTTAAAGAATAATCTAAGAAGCGCTTGATCTTTTCTTGTAGAGGTCAAAGTGCAGATTTATTCGGTAAAAGGATTTCTTAATTGTTTAGTATTATAATCTTGATTTTTATTTATTTTTTATACTTCTTTTTATATTATTAATTATACATTTTTTATATTTATTTTTATTTTAATTATAATTTTTTTAAAAAATACAAATAATAATACATTCTTTAAAAAAATATAAAACTAACATTTTTGTTAATATTAAAATCAATCGCGATTTTCCTACCATGAACATTGCCACACCAATCTCAACAAGTATTATTGTACCGTATCTCTTCCTTTGTCCCTGTATATCTCCCTTTGTCACTCTGCTTTTTTCATTTTCATTTCCCTTTCATTCTCTTTTCTCCCGTCACTTCTCCCTCTCAAATTTCTCCTATCCTTTCCACATTTTCTCCTCCATCTGTTATGCTCTTCGTTCCTATTTCTCGAAACATGCTCTGTTGTCACTTCCTCCTGTCCCTTCGTCCCTTTCATTTGGCATTTTCACTTCCCCTTCACACCATCCTGAGTCGGAGACCACTGTTTGTCAGAGACCACGCAGGCGCACTCGGCGTGCGAAGTTGCAGTTGGCACTCCTAGTTGCCGTGCGAGGTACCAGTTGGCGAAGAGCACACATCGTCTTCGTATTCTTCCCCCAATCTCTCTGCGCCGCCCCCATCCCTCGCGCGCTAGCGACCCTTTGCACAAAATAGGTATACATAGTTCATTTAAATCTGACATTTTGTTTGGTAAATGTCAATTCTAACTTACAAAAGCCTTTAGCTTAATTATACATAATGATTAATTGATTACTGAAATTATATATATATGGTGGGTGGAATGAAAAAGTAGCAAATGTAACCCTTTTCTTTCAACCAAAATTTCTTTTGTCTACCATAACCAACCCACTGCATAGAAGAGCTCAACTAGTGAAAGTTATGTGGGATATTAGACATAAATTACTGTTATTTTCTTCACTATGGTTCACACTTGGAAGCATATACTTGTTGGTATGTAGAAAAATGGATAGAGATAGCGAGAGAGAATAGAACCTTAGTGTCAATGTCATTGATGGTGAATTGGTAATGATGTACCATTTGTAAGAACAATGAAGTGTGTGTTTAGTTTGCAGTTGAGCACTCTGAACGGACGTTTGGCCCTTGCCTCGTCCTTCTCCCCTCCTCGCCTGAACCGACATCGCTTCGTCTGGGTTCGGACCCCACCCCCAACACCCTCACGGAGCCCATCTGGGACTGTGTATAGGACCAAGCAGTGAAGGATTACGTGCTCTTAAGTTGTTTGGCATAAAAAAATTTCTGTCTCTTCATGTTTAGGCTACCTAAAAATTTGTTTCCAGCTTCTACAATGATGTTTCTTTGCACAATTACAAATTTCCTGCTATATACAATACAACCATTTGATTATATGAAATGATGACAAAATGTTGGATGTTAGATCAAATTGTATTTTGGTTCAATGCTGAGTTTTTTTTCTTCTTTTTTTTCCTTCCTGGTTAATAAGTAGTTATAGTAATGGTAATGAGGCTTCAAGTAGATATATGCAACTTGTGTGACTAGAAAGGAAGGCGTGGGGTGGGGTGGGGTGGGGGGTGGGGTATGGAAGTAAGCCTTATATCAAATTTACAACTTTAATCTCAAGCTTAAAAAATCCTTCAGGGTATGTTTGGAGGAGGAGTTACGGGGAAGGGAGGGAGGAGAAATTTTTAATTTTAAGTAAAAATTTCCTTAACGACATACCAACAGGATGTGGTAGATCAATATTTGTTTAAATTTTAAGTAAAAACTTTCAAGATTTCTGCACTGAAATTGAAAGCATGTAGTAGATTTTTTATTTCTACTAACCAAAATGCATGATGGGGTAAATCTTGGATGAATGGATTCTGAGTTGTTTAGTTAGTTTTATTACCTGGAAACCTGTTTATTCTTTTAATCATGATCTATTGAGTGAATGCAGAAGATATGTTTATTGTTATAAAAGGAGCTGATTAAGGATGATACTTGTCTTGTTTATGAACAACTAGTTCCCCCTGATTCTTCTGCCATATGAATATCTTTCTTTGTATTGATCTCTTAATTATGGTACCTTCTCTCTGATGCGTTTGCAAATTTAAGATACAATATTTAATTGATAATTCTCTTATTGTGGGACTATACAATGGATCAACACTTTCACTATGCTTTCAATTTGAGATACATTATATATAAAATTGAATTTCTATTTAAATGCTTTTGTTTGTTATTAGTGTGTGCATTATGTGAATGGATATTTTTTGGTAAGTGAGTAATCAATAATATGATGAAGATAGATGTCAAAGATTTAGTGGCAAGTTTTATATATTTTAACATTAGAGGAAATAAGTCCACTATGAGACAAAGGCTATTTGAAATTGCTATTGCTTGGGGTCAAATATTATTGTTCATATTCTGGTATAAAAGCTTGGACCTTTTCTAAGTTATCTAATTACTTTGATAGGAATTTGAGGCTTTGGATCTACTATTCTCATGCAAGAATATTCTACAAGGGTGAAAAGGGTGCACATGCATCCTGTTTAGAGAATGGAATAGATGTTTGAAACACCTATTATTATACCTTAAGCTAGAGGTTCAATAGCAACATATCTTCCAGCTGTGTACGTTTTCCTTCTAAATTATGATGGCTCAAATAATTGGTTAAAGACTTATTTAACCATCCATCTATTTACTGGACCGAGAGTGGCTGGAATGGAGAACGTGAGATAAGCTTGTAATGTCAATATAATTAGTTAACATGGATCAAAACTGATTATACAAACCTTTGCACTTTTTGTCTTAAGATATAATCGGTTATATGAGTTGCTTAACCGATTATAACAAAATGTGGAGCTCGACTACCACTAATAACCTAGGTTAGAAAAAGGAATGTAACTAGGTTATGCAGCTTTCAAAAACAAACCAATTAAATGTTTAACCGATTAGCTAGATGAAATAATTGGTTAGGAAACTTAAGAAAAATGTAGCACTAGAGAATCTAACCTCTTACATAAGTTATGTTATCAGTTATTGCTTTAGTAAGAATAGAGTTCTTGCATGTTCAAGTTTAAAAATATCCTTGGACAAGCTATGTAATATTTGTAGGAATCTAATAAAGACAAGTTATGAAAGATAGGAGCTTTAGGAGCTCTAATTTCTTTCCTAGATAAGTTCCTATAAAATTTGTTCTTATTAGAACAAATCTGGTTACATGAGTTATATAATTGGTCAAAAGTTTTTGTATTATGTGTAACTTAAGTTCCTAACCAATTATAATACTCTTATAATAGATATCTATTTTATAATTCACTTTTTTATCTACTTCTTAGTTGGACTGGTTTAAAAGTGATTATAATTATTCGCAATATTTTTCATTTACTAATTATGTTATATGCTTCTTACATAGGAAAACTAGTTCCACTGGTTAAAGACCACATTGACAAATATGCTTTTTAAAAAATTATTAAAATGATATTTAGATCACGTGATTAAGTAGAATTTGCTATTGCTGAAAATGATGAGTAGAATGTTTCAAGAACTATGCTCTCTAAGTCTTAACCCTCTATATTGATTACATTGTTGTACCATTACATTGATTACTTGGGGTTCGGTTATAGTACGAGACATATTTAAATGCTTTCAATTATTTTGCAGGTGTTGTGGCTTCGTTTGCAAAGTGTGTTTGTTGAATCAATTATTTGGAGCATGGCAAACAGTCAAAATGTATGGTACACATGAACTGCTTTCACTATTTGCATGATTGCTATTTATTTATTACTAATATGGACTTTATTGTTATACTCTTCATTACGTTTGAGGCATGCGCACACCCCATGTGTTGGTTGAGATTAACTATAATTTGACCAACTGCGCAACGAACCCGAATATTGACCACTCCATTTAGATCACTTCTAAATATGCCAGAGAATTTACAAATCTCTGGTGTACTACTGTGGGAGTTAGCTTGTCGATGGGACGACCAAGCTACGGGGTTCAGAGTTAGAAGTCGGGTGGTTGGTTTTAAGCCCATTGATGTATGTTTGGCGCTTGGATTGCGCGTTCGAGGTGAACGTCTCCAACCTGATGATGGAGGGGAATGTAATACATTGTCTCTGCTTGGGAGTGAAGTTGTCACCGTTGACAGAATAGTCCAACTGCTCCATGCGCATCAAGGTGATCATCAGGTAGATGATTTCTGTAGACTGTACATTCTACTTGCATTTGGGGTGTTTTACTTTCCACAAACAGGAAGACATGTGTATAGTGGCTTCACTCAGATGTTAGATGACTTAGATGCTCTAGGTAATTACTCCTGGGGTGTAGCAGTGTACGATTACTTAGTTGATAGCTTAACCATAGCTGCCTCAGTTGTCAGAAGAGGGGAGAATTCACGCCAGAGACACATAATATGGTGTGCAGCTATCCTTCAGGTATAAATTTATAATATTTGAAAAATCATTGTATTTTATTCATATGAATGAATTTTATTGGCATATATCTATATTGACCTTCTTAGTAAAACTATGTACTTAAATTTGACAATTGTTTGATGTAGGTTTGGGCTTTAGACCACCTGTCTATGTGGAAAACGGATAATAACCCCCGGGTGTTTCCGTTTCCACGGTTTTTGAATTGGCAAAACGTGGGAATCAGCAAGGCAAAGATTAATCGGGCATTTCGACACAATTTGGTAAGTATGGTTGAATTAGTGAGACATTGTAATATGTTTTGCAATATACAACATTTGATATTTGTGCGTTTTGTGTGTTTTGTGCATTATCAGATAATCGAGGATGTGGCTGCCACGCCTGAAGAGATGCGGGTTGACATACTTAGAGAGGCATTAGTCGATGCACAACCCGAGTCTGGCCATCATGGAGCAAGGTTTTTTGATAGAGAGGACCATGCTAGTGAGCTTCGTCGGTTGGTGGCGCAAAATACGCAGTTTGCGGAGAGGATTTCTGTTTTGGAGCAAGAACTGAGTCTGTTGAAAGAAATAGTACTTCAACGTCCAGCGACGGCTCCCTCAACTTCAGCTGCTGCCACGGATCATCCTCAAAATGTACATAGACAAAATGATGCATTTTTAACGTCTATCCACGATGATAGTCAGGGGAATGAGGGTGGTTCTCAAAGTGGCTGGGACGTTTTTTCACCGTCAACAAGTAGGAAGCCCACGGCCGCAGCTGAGTCAAACCGCGCTTTCGGAATTTTGGTTAGTGTTGTTTGATTAACATTAGAATTTCATAGTTATTACGTATCATTTTATTCTTTGTTTGACTTATCATATGCCTTTTCAGGTGAATCATCAGTAAGCTTACCTCAAGAGAGTGATGCAGGTAACTGTGCAAATCTTTTTTCCACCGCCTCAGATGCTTTATATATACATAATTATTTAGCATCTAACCCGATGTCTGTTGTTACACAGATGAAGCTGATGTTGAGGCTGTTACCACTGATAAGCCATCATCAAACATTGCCACTCGAGCAAAACGCCAACCGAGGAAGCGTTTGCAAAGTGCGTCCACGCGAACACCATTTGTGTATCAGCTAAGGAATAAGAAGAACACCTAGAAGTAACGGGTTGTCCGATGCTTAACAGATACTAGGACGTGAACATTGTAACCTGATTATAGTCTTTTGTTATATATTTGTGTAGAATGTTTGATTTTTTGGGTGAAGTTGGCTCCATTGACGAGTTCCAAATAGTGTATGTATTGATAATCGGTAATGTGAACTGAGTTATTGTTGGATTTTGTTTTTCCTATATGGTTATTTCTGATTAATTGGAAATGCCAAGTTCATTTGTAGGGTTTATGGTTTATGGTTCACTTGGGTCAAGAAGGGTTATCAACCCAATACCATAACCTTCACAACACTTATGAAAGGGCTTTGTATCAATGGTGAGGTTAGGAAAGCAATGAACTTTCATGACAAGCGTGGTAGGATTAGGGTTTGAGTTGGATATGTGTAATCTGAGTGAGGCAAGAAAATTATTTGATACTGATTTGAGAATGAGGTATTGCATACCGATGTTTGGAGTTATAACATCTTGATTATTGGGTATTGCACGAGTAAAAGGATTGATGAATCTGTGAGCCTCTTCAATGAAATGCATTGCACAAAGTTGGTTCCTATTATTGTAACTTACAGTTCTCTTGTTGATGGTTTGTGCAAATGTGGGACAATCTCTTATGCATGGGAACTTTTTAATGCAACTCATGATGGTGGCCCACCCCCTAATGCAACCCATGATGGTGGCCCACCCCATAAGACTTCTTTCGATTATGCACGATTTGTGATGTTGATTTTAAAACAAATTGATTGGTCATGATGTTGATTAGTATAACAAATTTTTGTTCGTGATTAACCAATTTCGCTTCAAGTATGGAAAAGGTTGCATTCAAGTTATGCATGACCGTTAACCAACTACTACAGTTTATTCACCACTTTTTTATTCGTCATTAACCAATTTTATTTCAATGCTTCTGAAAATAGTTAGTTAACGAAGAACAAAAAAATGGTTAATCTCCTTGGAAAGTTGGTTAACGAGGTCAAGGATGGATGGTTGCATTCAAGTTGTGCATGGTCATTAATCAACTTCTATAGCTCATTAACCATCTTTTTGTTCATGATTAACCAACTTTGTTTCAAGTATGAAATTGTTGCATTCAAGTTGTGCATGACCATTAACCAACTTCTATAGCTGATTAACCACTTTTTTGTTCGTGATTAACCAACTATATTTCAATGCTTCTGAAAATAGTTGGTTAACGAAGAATAAAAAGGTGATTAATTTCCTTGGAAAGTTGGTTAACGTGGTCAATGATGGATGGGGTTGCATTCAAGTTGTGCATGGACATTAACCAACTTTTGTAACTCATTAACCACATTTTTGTTCATGATTAACCAACTTTGTTTCGAGTCTGGAGAACCTCATTCAAGTTGTGCATGGCCATTAACCAACTTATGTAGCTCATTAACCACCATTTTGTTCATGATTAACCAACTTTGTTTCGAGTCTGGGGTTGCATTCAAAGTTGTGCATGACCATTAACTAACTTCTATAGCTGATTAACCACTTTTTTGTTCATGATTAACCAACTATATTTCAATGCTTCTGAAAATAGTTGGTTAACGAAGAATAAAAAAGTGGTTAATTTCCTTCAAAAGTTGGTTAACGAGGTCAATGATGGATGGGGTTATATTCAAGTTGTGCATGGACATTAACCAACTTCTGTAGCTCATTAACCACATTTTTGTTCATGATTAACCAACTTTGTTTCGAGTCTGAAGAACCTCATTCAAGTTATGCATGGCTATTAACCAACTTCTGTAGCTCATTAACCACATTTTTGTTCATGATTAACTAACTTTGTTTCATGACTCATTAACCAACTTCTTTGTTTTGATCCGGGGTTGCATTTGTGCATGACCATTAACCAACTTCTATATTTTATTAACCACATTTTTGTTCGTGATTAACCAACTATATTTCAATGCTTCTGAAAATAGTTGGTTAACGATGAACAAAAAGGTGGTTAATTTCCTTCAAAAGTTAGTTAACGTGGTCAATGATGGATGGGGTTGCATTCAAGTTGTGCATGGACATTAACCAACTTCGTAGCTCATTAACCACATTTTTGTTCATGATTAACCAACTTTGTTTGATCGAAGAACCTCATTCAAGTTGTGCATGACCATTAACCAACTTCTGTAGCTCATTAACCATCTTTTTGTTCAGGATTAACCAACTTTGTTTCAATGCTTGTAAAAGTAGTTCCTTAACAAAGAACAAATAAATGGTTAATTGCCTTGGGAAGTTGGTGACGAAGCAATAGAACTCAGTCAAAATTATACCGAAGTTATTACCTAAGCTTGTATACGTGACAACAGGATCATCTCCACGAGGATTGTAGATGCAATTTAATCAAATCAAGTGAAAGTTAGCAAAGGGGGTTTGAGAGTTTAAGATCGTACTTAACAAAATTAACGGAAGAAATAACAATTAAAGAGTAGTCAATTTAGAAACCTATCCAAGATTGGGTGGATTCAATCATAGACCATTCAACGCTTTTGCAGATCATTAACCATTACAAAATAGTGGTTAATGAACCTCATGCAAGTTGGTTAATAAGCATGCACAAATGCATCCCTTCCAGCCTTTACCCCATTAACCAACTTCTGTAAGTCATCAACCACTTGTTTGTTCTCTATTACCCAATTTTTTTCAAAAGCGTAAAAATGATCAAAATGATTAGTTTCCTTTGAAAACATGAAAGACTGATTTAGCCTTCGAAAATTAAATGGGTAAACGGCTCATGAGAAAGCAAACTCTTTGAATACTTATCATTGGTATTGATGGCGGTGTGTAATTGACATTGAACTGATCTTGGAATGAGTAATATTCGTTTAAAAATCAAAATGGCATTACCAATCAAACAAAAATAATCAAACAAATACATTCACATCATAAGTACCAAAAAAATATAATTGTGCTTCATACATGTACAATTTTCATTGGATACCTTATAAACTTGTACCAAAATATTGGTTTTACCCGACCATTTACATAACCTTGTATAATTATGTACACATTGTAAGTACTATGTCATTCACTAAACTACACAAACAACCTATTCCAAAAAAATACATAAGTTAGTTACTTTACTTATAGCAAAATAAACATTCAAAATAATAATAAAAACTAGCGTAATACTATGTCATCACATATCACCCTTTGCCACTCCCATGCATTAATCTCATCAAAAGTGGCCAAAAAATATTGATGTCAGCTAGCACTAATCTTTGCACCCATTATAGGTAATTCGACAGTTGCCCCATAAACCTGCAACACCAAAGTTAATTGCCTTAGTCTTTCAAACTAAACATTAACTCCAATAAAAACTATTACAAATATAATTGATTGAAAGAGTTAAGTAAACGTCAGTGTTACTCGACTCGTATTTCTTCAAATTGCTTTGAATAACTACTCATGCCAAAATTCATGTATGAATTCTCACTACTAGCGACACTGAAAAAAACATTTGAAAAAGTTAACTACAACCACTTTGACAACCTAAAATTTAGCATACGTTTCACATGCCTTTGGACCCTTTGGTGAAATCACGTTGAAAATCTGCAAGTAATGATAGAGAACTTTGTCTTGGACTTTCTATCAATTGCGAAGTCCAACAACTATCGTTGTAATCATCAACATTTGTGTTCAAGTCAACAGCTATTGACTGTAAAGGAGAAATATAACTAAAGTTAAATTATAAATTCTTATAAAAGTTTACAAATAAGAATGACTCCATCAATACTACTCCAAATGATAACAATTATTTCAACACTAATTACAATTTAAATTTTATTTCTGTGCACACACACACCACGGTACAATCGTCATCTCGTTCTCCAGGAGTCATAATTTCCATAGATGAGCATACATGTAGCTTGTTTCCATTGATCTGACATATGCTTCCCTCGATACACTCCTACATAAACCAACACAAATAAGTTAAAAATACATTTCATAATATATGCACTCTTTCTAAGAGAGTTAACGGCAAAGAGTTATTCCATACACCAAGAAAATATATCCAAATGCACTCACATCAATTGTCAACATGTGTGACCTTTGAAGTGTTGTCTTTCTCTTTTTCCTCACAATTTGGTCAACTGTTGATACTTTTCTATTTGATCGAGGGCGGCCTTTACGAGCAACACGTAATGGACTATGAATCTCACTCGATAACTCCTTGGTTTGACTGCTTCCAGTGCCAATCATATTGCCTGTTTTGTGTTGACCTTTATGACATGTGACATTATTGTGGTTCGATGTAGCAATCGACTGCACCTTGCCTTTACATGCACGCAATGTTTGGAGAAAAAAATCACTAGCATTGTCACATTCAGCAGCAACTTCGGCAACCTCGTAAAACTCCTTCAATAAATTATCAAATCTTTGCATTTGAGGTTGTAATTGTTTCACATCATAACTGCTCTTGATGTATGCATGTTTCCTTCTTATATTTTTGCTCCATCTTGGCAAAATATATTTCGAAGGCATTTCCTTCACCCTTTCTTGCGCAAGAACAATAAGAGAATGTCTACACACAATGCCTTTGAACTCAAACAACAAGCATTTGCATCTAACATCATGATTGTTGCGATTAAATACCACCTCTACTGTTCTTTCTTTCATACATCCAACTACTACCATCTCCTCTAACACATCATAAGTAGAGATTCCATCCTCAACACATTTAATGCAAATAGAACAATTCATTTTACCCCTAAATTCAACTTGAACCTCAGCAAACTTCGAATAGGTATACTCGCCTTGGAATTGCCTCTCAATCATAGAGTTCGACCCATATGCAATAATGCTGTTAAATGATCGACAATCTGCCTTATATTCTTTTTCTGCCTTATCGTGGAGAGCATTATCATACTGCCTTACAAATACCTGCAGAGTTGTTGATGAGTTTATATACCCATCAAAAAATGCGTTAATGCTCTCGCTCCTCTGGGTCGTTGACATTCCAGCCCAAAAATCTTTCTTCAAAAAGATTGGGACCCATCTCTGTCGCTCATTGTACAACCCACTCAACCATTCATTGTCTTGTAGGTCATGTTGTTGGACGAAAGTAACCCACTTTCCTTCAAATTCAGCCTCTGTCAAGGAATCATAAACTGCATTTTTCATTGCATCCTTGATACTGTTATATTCACCATAACCTTTCAACTTCTGTGGGATTTTTTTCATGATATGCCATAAGCACCATCGATGGAGAGTAGTAGGAAAAACTATCTGGATTGCATTTTTCATGGCCATGCATTGATCGGTGATAATACTGGTTTGGAGCCTTACTTACGACATACAATTAAGCCAAGATTCAAACGACCACACAAACGAATCGGTGTCTTCGGTAGATAGTAAACCACATCCTAGCAAAATTGATTGCCCATGATGATTCACACCAACGAATGGAGCAAAAAGCATGTCATACCTATTTGTCAAATAGGTTGTGTCAAACGTCACAACATCTCCAAACGATTCGTAGCGAAGCTCTACTTCTTGCATCGCCCAAAAAACATTCTTCACGTGAAAGTCATCATCCAAATCTATAGAATAGAAGAAATGACTATTTTGTTGTTGCATCCGTGAAAAATAACTCCTTAGAGCTTTACCATCACCCTCCTTCCCAATCGCACGTCTTTCCCTCCCAACATAGTTTCTCACGTCTCGTTCAACAAATGGTAAATTATCATACCCTCCAACATCATGAACAAGAGAACGGAAGGTCTTGTTCAACCTCACGCCTGCTTCATTATTGATCTCTATTCTTTTCTTCACGTGCATGTTGATGTTTCTGTTTCCTTGGAACATCCTTGCCTGCTTGAGGGCTAAGATCATGAGAGTGGTCAAGTACTGACTTTTTTATGCACCAAAGTCCATTTTTGTTCAAACCAACAGTTATTTTCGCTTGACAGTTCTTCTTGATTGTTGGATAGGTATTCAAATCATTTGGAACCGTTGACACACAACGCCTTCTCGTGAACATGCTAGAATGAAGTATTTTAACTCTCCATCATCTCCTTTTCTTGAATTACTAATGATGAAATCGAATCCCTTTGCCTTAGCATCGCCGATAGAATGACTTAACGGCATCCACCGAAGGAAATATAATACTGCTGGCTGTAGGTTCACAAGGTTCAGATTGCTCATTGCAGCTATAACTCACAATTATCGAGTTTCATTTGCTTCTTCAATGCATTGAGCACCGCCACCAACATCAGATAACACCCCACTGCCATTCACAATATTTTCATCCTCCATGGAAGCACCTATTTCCAATTCCATTAACCTGCACATGCACAACTCACGTTACCATCCAAAAAATCGGCAAGTGAAAAGCATTTTATCTATCTATTAATGGTCAACAAATTTCTCAAAGTGACTATAAGACATGGTCTTTCATATTATGTATGAGTTAGAGTAATGCTAAAGAAAAATGTGACTATTATTTTACTACATATTTTACTCTTGGTTAACACAGTAGAAATTTATAGTTAATAACTTGTATATGTTGGTTACTGGGTAGAATCATGGTCAGTGGTTAAACCGTTAACCATCCACTACACGTCATTAACCATATATTTATACCTCGTTAACCAAGAGTTATAAATGGTGTAAAAAAAGTTACATGGTAAGCAGCATAATCAACGAACACAAGCAACCATCTAACATGCCACAAAGATAACAAACCAGCAAAGAATCCAACCCTTCTCATTTACATGCAAAATTAAACCCATTCACAAGTCAATAATTTCCCAACAACAAGACAAAGTAAAAACTGCAAGTACTCATCTTTAAAGTCACATGGTTTAGTGTTGTAATTGATATGCAGCAACAGTATAGGCAGCTAGTTTTTATCTGTTAATTTATTCATCTTCTGTGCACAATCAATCCTAACATTATTGTTTCTTTATTACTTCTTACATGTACTTATTCTAGTAAGAAGATTATGTATGATTAAGTTAGAGTTAAACCAAAATGAGTTCTCATCCACCCAAATAAAGCTATAGAAAAATAAATAATTAAATTTCAAAGCAGGTCACTGTCAAATGTTTTCCCTATGCAAAAAAAGACATTTTGAATGCCAAGAACAGTTTAGAATATAACGCAATGCATATTGTGGTTTGGGTTAATACAGTCACCAGGTAACTTAGAGACACTATACTCAGAAGTGCATCTCTTAAAGTCATTGAAGCACAATAACATAGTAAGGTTCTACAATTCCTAGATTGATGACAAGCACAAGACTGTTAACATGATTACTGAGTTGTTCACCTCGGGGAGCCTCAGACAGTATGTTCACTACCTTCTTTAAACATATTTAATCTCTTTTTCTCTTTTATTGTGAAATCATCTTTTTGGTGAGTGGATTTTATGTATCATTTAGGTATCGTAAGAAACACAAGAAGGTTGACATAAAGGCTATTAAAGGATGGGCAAGACAGATTTTAATGGGTCTAAATTACCTCCACAGTCATAACCCACCAATTATACACAGGGACCTGAAGTGTGATAATATATTTTTATAAACGGTCACCAAGGAGAACTTAAAATTGGAGATTTGGGGTTGCAACTCTCCTGGAGCGAGAATAATGCCAAGAGTGTTATTGGTACGATTGTTCATTTCCCTTCATTTTTTTTTCGATAATTTCTTTTCAACCTCTGACACTGCCCAAAAATTTATTAAATCTACCATCTCATAACATTAAGTTTCCCTTCATGTAGTGACCATTTAGAACATTGTTGAGCTTAAGCTCTTCACTACATGTTCTTAGAACATTGTTGAGCTTACGTATCTAATGGAGAAAGTACCTTGATGAAGCACACAGGGAAGCGAAGGCAACGGTGTTGCGGAGCTTCGAGCAGGCTACGAAGGCAGCGGTGTTGCTGGCTACGAAGGGCTGTGTGCGACGGAAATGCGACGGAGATGAGAGGGAGAGGGAGTCACCAGTTTTCAGACATAGAGAAAGTAGAGAAAGAGGGGGAAATGAGAGGGAGTTGGAAATGAGAAAGAGAGGGAGCAGCGGTGTTGCGGGCTACGGAGGGCTGTGTGCGACGGAGAAGCGACCGAGATGAGAGGGAGAGGGAGTCACCAGTTTTCAGACATGGAGAAAGTAGAGAAAGAGGGGGAAATGAGAGGGAGACGGAAATGAGAAAGAGAGGGAGCAGCGGTGTTGCGGGCTACGGAGGGCTGTGTGCGACGGAGATGCGACGGAGATGAGAGGGAGAGGGAGTCACCAGTTTTCAGACATGGAGAAAGTAGAGAAAGAGAGGGAAATGAGAGGGAGACGAAAATGAGAAAGAGAGGAAAACTGTATATCAACGTATATTAACTTTTTTCTTTGTTTTTTAAATAAAAAATAATGACATGACATAGGTGTTAAAACTAGTGTACCTACTGTACACGGTAGGAGCATCATTTTCCTACTAAAATCATTTTCCTCTAGTCAAAAAAGGCACAAAAGGTTTCCATTTTCCATGTACTTTCCATCAGACATCAATTGACAAAGGAGGTGGGGTTGAATTTGTCGGTCATTTTCACAACGTACACGCAAACGCTACAAAACATATTTGTTGAAGTCATTACATTTGCCAAAAACCCAAAATAATTGTGTTTAACATGTATGCCCAATTTCAGAATTAAGATTGCAAAGGAAAGCGAAAACACTACCGGGACTGACCCACCCTCATAGTCATTCTCCACTACCTATTTTCATAAAATCTTCTTTGATCACTACATCTTATTGATCCATCGAACTAATCGTTTTTACAAGGACCGACAATTCACAGTTGGCTTCAAATGCAATGTATTATAGAATGAAACATTCCTTTCATTTCATGATTAAATATTCAAATAATAAAATAAAAACTTTATCCATTACATTCTATTTTATAGCATTACATCTTATTTCATTTTATTTTACCGACAAGTTATAGACTTAAAAAATATATATATATATATTTTACGTTCGTTAAAATGTATATATATTATATTTATATTATATATTAATATAAAAAATATGTTAAATTATTTTATATATAGCTATAACATTTTTGTAAGATGGAGAATAATTTTATGAATAAATTATATAAAGCTAGAATGAATAATGAGATTGTTAAAAAAATACTTAAAAAATTTAATTAAAAATATTTAGAAAAAGTTGTGAATAGATGTCACGCCCCTATATATAAGCTGAAGTGCATCTTTTCATTCTTGACCCTCACCCATATCCGCCAGAACAAAAAACAAAAAGGGATAAAAAAGATGGAGGAGACCATTCCAGTGGTTGATCTTGAGAAGATTTCAGACCAAGTGGAGTGCAATAAGCTAAGAGAGGCATGTGAGAAGTGGGGTTGTTTCAGGATCACCAACCACTCTATTCCTGCAACCCTCATGGCGGATATGAAGATGGTGGTTAGAGCTCTGCTTGACCTTCCTATGGAGATCAAGAAGCGCAACACAGATGTCATTGCTGGCAGTGGTTACATGGCACCAAGTGCAGTCAATCCTCTCTATGAGGCCTTGGGGCTGTATGACTTGGGTTCCTCACAAGCTGTGCAGGATTTCTGCTTTCAACTGGATGCCTCACCTTATCAGAGGTTTGTTTGCTCTCTAGATCTCTCTCTTCTCCTTTTTTGAATTATTTTGTGGTTTAATTTAATTAACAACTATTTCTCATTATTCAAAAAAAAAAAGTTACAAGGGGGAAAAACTAGAGCTCAAGTTACTACTTTTATATCCATGTGGTTGATTGATCCCAATGTCCCATAATACATGGTGTAGTTGCATTTTGAGTTTGACCACTTAAGCAGCTAAACTCAGATCTAAACAATGTATAAAATTTGTCCAAATATAACTGTAAATTTGGGTAATCCCCACTATATATATGTATGTATAAGAGAAAAGAAAAGAGCACTTTCACCAGCCTGCACTGGTCGTTCTGAATTTAAATCTAAGTGTAATGAATTAGATACAAATGTATTTATTAATATTTATGAAGAGACTCAGTTATGGTGTGTAAATTTTTTTTATAATCTTTATATCTATCCCTCTCCTCTTGAACAAATGAAAAAATAACATAATCTAAATCCATTAGATTAACATTGATCTGTTTACTGCATATGGTTTTGATATTTAGTAAAGCTTATAGTTTTTATTTTGTTCCCACTAACGGACAAACTTTAATTATTGGCCTTATTTATAGTTTGAGTGTGATGGGTTGATTTTGTTTGATTCCCAGGCAAATAATGGAGGCATATGGCAAAGCAATTCATGATTTGGCAGTAAATATAGGACAAAAGATGGCCGAATCTCTGGGCATAGTGGGTGCCGATTTCGAGGACTGGCCATGCCAATTTAGAATTAACAAATATAACTTCACTCCAGAAGCTGTAGGGTCCTCTGGAGTACAACTACACACAGATTCAGGGTTCCTAACCATTCTTCAAGATGATGAAAATGTTGGTGGTCTTGAAGTGATGGACAATTCTAGCTCATTTGTGGCAGTCCCTCCACTATCAGGGACCCTCCTTGCCAATCTTGGAGATATTGCTCGTGTAAGTATATAGCAATCACTAATCACCTTTCCTTGGGCTGAAATTTGGATCCAAAAAAATTTACTTTTAGTATTTTTGTAAGCTTTTGTGCATGCCCTTGGAATATAAATTTATGCAGGTATGGAGCAATGGAAGGTTTTGCAATGTGAAGCACCGTGTACAATGCAAGGAAGCAACTACCCGTCTGTCAATTGCTACATTTATGTTAGCACCCAGGAAAGGAAATGTTGAGGCCCCAGCAGAAGTGGTGGACCACGATCATCCACGTCTTTATCAATCTTTTATTTATGAAGATTACAGGAAGCTCAGAGTCTCCAAAAAGATGCAGGCTGGTGAAGCCCTTGAGCTCTTACGCATGGCCTAGTGATTACTAGGAAGGCAACAAAGCCAATACTAGACTAGAGAGATGTCCAAAATTGGTGCCACTTTTCTGAAATTTATAGGTCCATGTCTTTGTTTGCCAATTAATTAAGCGGTTGTGTAGAAAGAGGGGGGGAAATGGTAATATTTGAAGTTCTAAATAACTCCACAGGAGTTGACATCTGAATAGAAATTATAAGGAACTTTCCATTGTATGAAAAAAGAAAGAAGGGAAAAAAAAAAACTAACTCCGTGATAACAGACCTCGTATAATCGTATTTGTACATGGGGTTTCTTCATGGATCTAGATTTCTAGATTACGTATTGAATGGACATTATTATGCAATATTAAAGACAATAATATGCTTTGTGATTTGTCATTAAAAAAGCAAATAAGCTTTTCTTTTTTCATGCGCTCACCACGATTTGCAACTTTCCTCGTTATCAAAAGAACTTTATTACCAAAAGAACTTTAATACAAAAACAAAACCGGAACAAATATATTTCATCAAAATTTACAGAGATGCACACCGATTCCATTCCTTTCCAATAGAAATTACAAGAAAAAAAACAAAGAATCTATACTTAATTACTTATCAACCAAGTCAAATTAAAATTAAAAAAATAAAATAAAAAGTCTGAAGATATTTTCTTCCTTTTAGTCAGAGGAAGAAAATTTAAAATGGGTGGGGAGAAGGGTGGACCAACATGAAGACAGGAAAAAAAGTTCCCCGTCACGAGGGAAATGATATGGAATGGCGGAAAGAGTGGTGAAAGCAACCTTAGACCGGGGAGCTGCTATCGGAGAATTCAACATGCATAGAAGATTGCGTGTTAATAGGAGTGTACTCAGTAGTCGTTGTTGCTGTAAAGTCACTTGCAAAGCTCGATAGATTCATAGCTGGCCACACAAAAGCTGGCTTGAATGGTGGGACATAAGGCACAGGCACCGAGCCAGATAGGATCTGAACAATTGCTAGCATTTTAGGTCTCTCACAAGCAATGGGGTGAGAGCATGCTAGTCCTAGTTTCAAGATCCTCTCTGCCTCTTCAACCACATAGTCATTACTAAGTCTCGGGTCCACTGCCTCCGATATCCTTCCTTCACGATACAGGTGCCAAACCCAATCAACCAAGCACTGATAGCCCTCAATCTTCGTCCATGGCCGCTGACCACACACCACCTCTAATAGGACAGCCCCAAATCCATAAACATCTGACTCGCGGGTGGCCTTGCCTGTGTGGAAGCACTCAGGTGCAATGTACCCCATGGTGCCAGGCACTCCCTCCAACTCTGCATAGGAGGTTTTCTCATTCTCCAATGCACGCGCCAAACCAAAGTCACCTAAACGAGCATTAAAGTCAGAGTCCAGCATGATGTTGCTGGCCTTGAGGTCTCTGTGGACCACTGTCTGATCATACTCGTTATGTAGGTAATTCAATGCAGAAGCCACCCCTGATATGATCTTGTATCTTAGATGCCAACTTAGGGGGGTCTTGCTGGTCCCTTCCTCACAGAAAATGTGGTTGTCCAAGCTGCCATTGGGCATGTATTCGTATACTAAGAGCAATACCCCGTTTTTGTGACACCATCCTGCATATTATTATATTATTAAAAGTCAATAGCCTAAGTAAACATTGATATTTAGTTTTATATGATGGCAACTGCAGATAAACTATTGCCACTCATGACCACATACATGTTAATTTTATTTTATATTAGACTAGTTGGTTATGCTTGTAAGTTAAGTTAAATGGGTATCATTATTACGATACAGGAGATAATGACATTTAGCTTTTATCTTACTATAAAATGACTTAGGGAAACACTGGCCGGCCGGACAGGTGTGACTGACCTCAATTAGAAAATATATAATGAACTTCAATTGCCGATATAATAAGATTATGTTAGCAATTTTTCGGCCTTAATGTAGGATAAGGGCGACAAAGGAAGCTTCAATGAATCATCTTTCATGGGGGACAAACTCACAAAAGGAAGAAAAATCCCTCTAGTGGGAGAGCAGTAATATTGAGTACGGACAGAAGGAATACAAGGTCACTTTCAAAACAAAATGCACCTAGAAAGAAACAGGACCTGAAAAGGGTACCCAGGCCTGATATGGTTTGGACTTTGGATCAAACCCCCAAAAATGGCCTTTTTACTTTAGAACGCCTGGAAATCTTTCGAACTAGCTTTCGGCTTTGTGCAACTAAGTTCTGAAATGAAAAATAAACGGAAAGTAGAAGAAGATGACGCGCTTGAATGCACAAGGAAGGAGTAACTGGTCATTTCATTAGGACACACACCAACTTTTAGTCCGTCACCATACCTGGTCAAAATTGTCAGCGACTACACTTGGTCGTGCCTGGCCGAATTTAGAAATATGCACCAATAATGGACCCTAACTAATTGGACAGACTGGTTTCAAAATTGAATTTTGTTATATCTTTTTAAAAGGTTTTTTAAATAATTTTCTTAATAATAAATAAATAAAATATTTAATAAAAAAATAAATATATTAATATTTTAAAAATATAAAAAATATTTAATATTTTTTATTTAATAATTAAAAATTAATAAAAAAATTATGTAAGAAAATTTACAATTATTCTTCAGAATATTCATAGATGATAATGATCTGGACGGAAGTACGGAACTACCATTGATCTAAATCCAAACTTGAAATTAAGAAGGGTTCGTGAATGTAATAGATTGTTTGTCAAATCGAACATGAATGAAATTGAAACTGATGTAACACGTGATTGAACCAAAGTAATTAAATCAGGAAGCAAACTATCATTGTTATTAAAATTAAAAAGAACTGAATTTGCAAGCAGTGGAATAGGAAATTTACCTAGTAACCGGACGAGGTGTTTGTGACGAAGACGATTGATAATGATGAGCTCAGCTAAGAAATCATCTGTGCTTTTCATCTTGTCCCTTGAGAACTTCTTAACAGCCACTTCCAACTTCTCCTTTGGCAGTGTTCCTCTGTAAACCACACCAAACCCACCTTGTCCAAGCTTTTGCTTGTCATCAAAATTGTTGGTAGCCTTCTTCAGTTCCTGGAACCTGAACTCTCTTGGGGTTCCAGGGAGGCTCTTGAGGGTACCCAAAATTTGTGGGTCAAAAGCACCTTCCCTTTTCTTCCTGCACAGGTAATACACCAACCCAATCCCCACCACAACCAGAACCACCAGAGGCACCCCAACACCCAAACCAATCTTCAGCAAGTTCCCATTATTGCTCTCATCAGGAAAAGTCTCAATAGATATATTCCATCTGAGGACACAGTTCAACTCATAGGTGACCCCAGTGGAAGCAGAGAACCCAAAATAAGACCACTGATTCACCAACTCTTTAAGGTTAAGATCCGAACTCAACACAGGCTTAGCTGGCTTCGCCACTATAGGAGCGTCCTTATTATCCATCGACGCCATATACACATCAATCACCTTGCGTCCACCATCGTAGTCCACCCACAACACGTAGAACTTTGTACCGTTGGGAGCGATCTGAAAACCATACTTGGACAAACGAACACTGACGTTGGACCTCACGCTGTTGATGTCAAGCCCGATGTGGTTGTCATCAGGGTCGAACTCCTGCTTCACGGTGTCGAGTTCTATAGCGACGAAGCGGTTGGTGGCGTTTCCGTCGGTGGTGGCGTTGGTGAGGCCGAGATACTGGCCGAAGCTGTTGAGAGGGATGCTGGAGGAAGAAGGTGCAATGACGAAGGCGAGGCCTTCGCCGGGAGTGGTGTTGTTGACACGAAACACGTTTACGAGGAAGGAGGTGTTGAAGGAAACGAGTTTGCCGTTGAAGTCGCCGTTGTCGTCATCCCAGAGCTTGAAGGGTTCGTTGAAGAAGATTCTTCCGGAGTTGTTGGTCAAATTGTAATCGCCGGCGCTGTCAGGAGTCACCTGGAAAGCGTTGAGGTGGATCGAAGCCGAGGGTATGACTGTGAAGTCGCTCCGGTAGGTTTCGTTGAGGGTGCCATAAAAATAGTTTTTGGTTTCGAGAATCTGGGCTTGGGAGGTCCCCGCGGGGAACAGAAGCAGAATTGTGAGGATGGTGGTGATGGCGGCGGTGGTGGCGGCGGTGGAGAGGCTCGGCCGTGGACTCATGTTAGGCTTGTGGCGGCGGCTGGTGCTGCATTGGAGTGGAAGCATATCAATATTTTTGAATAATGAAGGGTGAGGTGTTTATATGAGAATTTTGAGTTTTTGACTTGGCTCCCTCTTGCTTTCTTTCTTGTTAGTTTCCTTTTGGTAATACTAGTAATTTTCTCCAGATTTGAACAAGTGTTTTGGCTTTGTTTTCTAGGAACTTTTCATTTTAAAATTTATTATTATTTTTTATGATAAATGCTGACAACACATTTTTTAATATTTATTTTATTATTTATTTAAAAATATATATTACTAGTATTTTTTAATAATTTTTTAAATATATAAGATATATTATAATAAAATGAATATTAAAATGAGTGATAACAATAGTATATTACTAATTTTTTTTTTTTCATTGAGGATTATTACCTTAATGAATTTGTAGACTTTTTCTTGTGGTTTCACGTCTAAACATGAGAATTTTATTCGTTAATTTATGATAATGATGTTTTTTAATGGAAGACAAAGACATCATATGCATCGAGTGTGCTTTTTATTCACTTTTTTTAATCTTCTTTGGCTCAACTTTGTTTAAGTCATCTTAAATAAATGAAAAGAGAGAAATAATAAAGTTGCGTTCAGTAAAGGGGGATAAAAAAGAGAGAGAGAGAGAGAAATTTTTGATATAAAAAGCGCTTTAATGATAAAAATATATATAAAATAAAATTGTCTGAATATGACAACCATTGTTCCAAACGTTAATGTATTATAATTGCACGTGGTCTTTTAACTTTTAGCATAATATGCCTAATACAGTTGTTCACGATTTATGATAAACTTTAGAGTTGATTTCATTTTCATGTGCACAACTTGACAATAGTTTAGACTATTACAGCTTTTACTTATTCTCATCCACGTTATTATTTCTGACTTTTTTTTTTCTAAATATTAATTTAATAATAACAGTTTTAACAAAGTAATAACCTAGACCAATTAAAAATTGAAAATCGTTGAAAGAAGAAGATAGACAACAAAAACTAAAACATATTGATAAAAAATATCTAACTCATTTTCTTACGCCTTTATGGTATAAAAATATTTCAAGCAATTGGATGCCTTCAATTTATGAATTTTAATATTATGACTAGTATTTAATAATAAAATTAATATATATATGTATATATATATATGAATGTTATCAGATATTAAAATAATTGTCAAGCTTTGTGTTTCGCTAATTAATCAATTCTATTATTTACATAGAAAAAATTGTTCATAAATCTCATGTATTTTATCACAACTTTTTTCTGTCTCCCCTCTCTTTTTCCTTCAAATCAATGGCTCATGCTGTTGTATGTGGGACTCTATATGCAGAAATATTTGTGTACATGAAATGTATTATGGATTTATTTTGTTTAGGTGCTTGAATGATTTTTTTTATTTGAAAATATCTATATACATATTTAGATGTACATAAATATTATTAGTTAAAATTTATAAAATTTTATATATATAATTATTTATAAAAAGAGTAATTTAACTAAATTTATATATAATTTGAGTGTTACTAATTAAATCTAAACTTTATATCTCAACTATTAATTTATTTTAATAATAAATCAATTAATAATCTACACTTAACTCATTCATGAACTGCCTCAAGATGGTCCATATTAAAATTCTCTCCAGAAACGTTTACATTAATTAATACGTTCTTATATTGATTGTAAATTATCTTTTATTCATAAATAAATTTCTTTTGGGAGTAAACAGAAGAAAATATTATTGAGTGTCAATAAAAACTCACAAAAGCATAGCTCTCTTGCCTTCCACCCTTGTCAGTGTTGTCACAAAGTCTATGAATATGATTACGTACCTAACAAACAAAATGAAAAGAGCAAAGTAGACAACACAACACCCATAAGTCAACATCAAAAAGTCAGTCACGACTGCAGATTGATAATATTCTAATTTTTACTTTTTTTATAAAAATAAGTATAAATATATTTCATTATATTTAATTTTAATGATTTTACAATACTATTAATTTATTTATTTAAATAAATTATTAATTTAATTATTATGATAATTATAAAAAATTTATTATAAATTCAAATTCAACTCATATTTTCTCGACTTGTTATTATATTTGAATCATATCTTGAGTTACAAATATCAGATCAACACGATTCTTGCGGCATTAAAAAACTAACAGAAAATGTAATAATTCTTTTGTTGACCTCGAAAACTAATTTTATCATTTGAGTGATGAGAAAAATAAAGAGAGAAAAAAATAAAAATATGACATTCTTCAATAAAATGAGATTAAATTTCATAAAATTAGTTTCCTAAATCTAATCAATATACTTTTATTATTTGTAGACCAATTAAGGAGATTGAGTTTCTTAAGTTTAGTTTCCTAAATATGATCTATATCTTTTTATTATTTGAAAATCAATTAAGGAGATTTTGTACAAGATATACTCCTATTAGATAAAATCTCTTATTAATAAACAAAGATAAAAGAGGTCGCAAAGGAGGAAAATGAGAGGACGCGCAGAGACGACAAACCTAAAGGCTTTTTTTTTCTAGAATTTATTTATCTATCATCATAATAAGGAGAACTAAATTCTCAATTAAGGCTAGGCTAGGGATGGACTTGCACACTAGATGGTATTTTCAATTTATTTTTAATTTATGTATTTAATTTTCAATTACTAAAACTTTTTTGTTTTATCACTCTCAATTCATTATTGATATTTTCTTCTCCAAATAATCATAAATTTATTCTGTTTATAGATTCAGTCATGCTTTTTCTATTGAATGATTTAGTTCTTTGATTATATTTAATCAATTATTTATCTATATTAATTTACTTCTTCGCTGCAATATCGCTCTTTAAGTATATTTTCGTCGTTGAATTTTCTCAATATGAATAATAATTTACGTATTCTAAAAGTGATGAATGACTTTTCAAAGGGTTATATTTGGTTTAATTTTAGTTCATAAATCTATACTTTCTAATTGAGAATTTTAGAAATTGAGTTCTTAATTGAGTTATTCAATAAATTAAGAATAATTAAAATACTGAATTTGTGCAAGGGATTCCCAACATTTTACTATTCGTCAAATTTGAGTACTTTTTCATTAATCACTTTGCTTCACTTTAATTTGTATTTAAAATTAATCTTCATTCACTGTTAATCATTTAATATTTTTTTAGTTTCTTTATTCCTTTAGTTATTCTTTTAATTTGTCTTTCTGTGGAATCAACACCCTAAAGTTGTGCTATAACTATTTGATTTTTCTATTCATTTGTTTTATACTTCTTCTAATTCTAAAAAAATGAGCGAACATAGAGATTAACCTACTAATACCCTTCAAGGTTACCTCTACCCTACACGCACAGCCACACCATCATACATCATGTTTCTAGCTAATATTCCCCAACTAAATTTTAAAACAAGGATGATACAGTTACTCCATGCTTTTTATGGCTTGGAAAATGAAAATCCATATTTGTGTACATTAGGGAGTTTGAGAAAGTAGTTGCAACTTTTCAAAACGTAACTGATGACATTGTGAGATTTAAGTTCTTTCCTTTCTCTTTGATGGATAGAGTTAAGAGTTGGCTATACTCGCTGAGATCATGATTTATTGGGTCATAGAATAAGATGACTCAGGTCTTTTTTAATAAATAATTTCCCCAACATAAGACCAACGCTTTAAAGAGAAAAATATCTACCTTTACACAAAAAGACAGTGAGACTTTGTATCAGTCTTGGGAGAGATTTAAGAAGTTGTTGAGTATGTGTCCTCACCATGGGTATGAGATTTAACCCTTTGGTGAGTTATTTTTATAAGGGACTTACACCTAGAAAGCGTCAATTTGTGAAGATGATGTGTAATGGTGAGTTCTTACAGAAATATCCTGATGATGTCATACAATACCTTAATAAGCTTGTTGAAAAAGTTCACACTTAGACTGGACCTAGTGCTACTGAGAGCACAAATAGCTCACAACCTGCAAGAAACCCAAATGGTGGTGGAATTTACCATTTCGGAGAAGGGGATAGCCTAAAGGCTAAGGTTGAGATGCTCACCCGGGAGCTAGAGGTGTTAAAGACTAAGGACTTAAAGCCAACACATGTGCTAATCATGCAAAGTCTTTTAAACCATGTTTTGTGTGTGGTGGGGTAGATTACCTCGCCCAGGAATGTCCCACATTTACTGAGATGAGAGGTACCTATGAGGAATAATTTAATGCCTTAGGTATGTACAAGAAGTCTTTTACACATTTCTCTGATACCTATAATCTGGGACGACACAATCACCTCAATTTTAAATGAAAGTCTGAAAACCAGTCGCCTGCACAACTCCCTAGATCATATCCTGCACCATATCATGCACCTTCTTCTTCTAGGAATCCTTTAAAAGACACTTTGCATACTTTTATTGAGGCACATGGTAAGACTAACCAAAAAGTTTGAATCTTTTGTTGGTGTATGCCCTAAATGCTGATACATTTGTCTGTATTTACATACATTCTATTATGCTTATTTTATATATGAGGCATTTCATTTATTGTGTTCTTTTTTGATAAACATAATAAAGTCCTTAAAATAGTAAGTTTGATGCCATAAGACATCAAGTGGATAACTTGATCGTGAGATCCTTTTGGTTATAATACTATTTTTAAATATCTCTAATCAAGTATTATTGTTAACTAGGACAACAATAATGCATTAAGACTAGTATGTGCATTGACTGATGACCACATATCACGGGTCATAGATATGAGATATCAAGTCTTCACATAGGTACATATTAGAATAATGATGTACTGGACTGACCCACCATGAGAATGCTACATGGATCGTTACGTGAGTGTTATAAGCAATTCTCATAGTGACAATGGTGTCTGTGGTCCTTTGACCTGAAATCACTATGATTCCTACATGAGGAGTTGTGTGTTTTAATGTCATCAAACGTCATATGTGACAAGGTGATTATAAAGTTGGTTATTGGACATACCGCAAATCATGTAGAGGGATGTGAGTGACCTAGATGAGATTTGTCACTCTTACATAACAGGAGCGATATCTTCAGGCCCCCTGATTGAGTGAGACTGCGAAATGCATGACCATGCTCAAATGAGTTAATATGAAATATTGATCTCATTTGTTGTTACAAAGTCTACTTGAGTATAAGGAAACGAAAGATTGGACTAAACGACATGGAAACATTGGTCACAGAAATGTTATGTCAAATCACTTACATTCTTATTACTTGGGTAGCAGCGATGTGTTGTTAGATACCGATCACTGCTTGTAATATTAAAATAGGATTTTAATATTACTACCAACGTAATAAGAACCTACAGGGTCACACACATAGAGCAGACTAAAATTGGAGCAATGGATCCAAGTTAGACTCGGATTCAAATATGGGTCAGACTCATAACAGATGAGTTTAAGGTTACACAACTTACCTTGCTGCTGCTCACACTCACTTAAGCCAATCATTATTATAAATAGTACTGCTAAGGGGCTGCTAATAGACACAATTTCAGAACCCTAGCCGCACCTACAGAAAAGTGAGTGAGTGAGCGATAAGTTTCTTCTCTTCGCAGCTAGCACTGTGTGAGAGACGTGAGACTCCTCTTTGCGGATGTTGGACGTTTGTGAGTCTGTTCGTGTGGATACCGCAAAGACATCGTTTCTATTACGGTGTTGGTGATTCACGTCCTTCCTTTTGATCACACTTCAATAGGTAAATAATTTTAAAAAAAAACTCAGATTATGGCTTTTCGCATGGATCCTCAATGAGAATTCTATTTCTCCGCTATGTGATGTAACCGTAATTCTCAACATCTTTAATTACGTAAGTTGTTGAAGAAAACAAGGAGATAAAGAGCTAGTGTACAAATTGATGAGCTCATTGAGTGTGAATAAGCGAGGTAAGTTCCCTTCTCAAGCTCAGTCTGTACCCCATGGTCAACACATGGCGCAAGAGAATTTGAATGATATCAATGTCATTGTGACACGAAGTGGTACATCATTACACATCCCAACAACAAGCAACTCAGAGGATGTGAAAAAGAATCAAGATAGTAGTGATGTCGAGCTGCCCAAGGAACCTGAGGTGACAAAGAGTCATGTTAAGGTATCATTCCCTCAAGCTTTAAAATCAAGCAAGTGAACTCTAGATCCTAACAATGAAATCCTAAAGAATCTACGGCAGGTAAAAATTAATCTTCCTCTTTTGTATGTGATTAAACAAGTTCCTACTTATGCAAAAATTCTCAAGAATTTGTGTACAGTTAAGAGGAAGCACCATGTGAAGAAAATAGCATTCTTAACAGAGCAAGTTATTGCTCTAATTGAGCAGTGAATTCCTCCCAAATACAAAGATCCTGGTTTTCCAACCATTGCATGCAGCATCAGAAAGCATGAGTTTGGGCAAGCTTTGCTAGATTTAGAAGCTAGCGTGAATCTAATGTCATATTATATTGATTTGCAATTGGGGTTGGGAGAAATCAAACCAACTACTATGGTATTGCAATTGACCGACCATTCAGTCAAAGTACCTTAGGGTGTGATAGAGGATATTTTAAATCAAATTGACAAATTTTATTATCCTGTTGATTTCGTAATCCTCGACAGTAGCTCAATTGTTGATACTACTTCTAAAATTCCTTTGATTTTAGGTAGGTCTTTCCTTACCACAGCTAATGCTCTTATTAATGACAGGAATGGACTCATGAAATTGTCTTTTGGAAACATGACTCTCAAGGTGAATATCTTCCATATTGTAAAACAGCTAGAAGATGATGACGAGAGCCACCAGATATACATGATTGACTTACTCATGGATATGAAAGTTTTTACAGCCCATGATTTTGATATCATTGAGTATTTTCTTATTAATTCTATGTTTGATTATATCGGTAATCCATCTAATGTAGTTGATATTTGTGCTATTTTCTTATAGAACTTAGGATTATGGCACTCAAGCATGGCAACCAAAGTTTGAAGAGTTGCTTGAGAAATGTTAGAGCATTGTTGACATAAAATGTATTAGTCCCCTAGTTTATTCTAATTTGGAGGAAGGTAAAGGGTTAGCGGTTGAAGCCGTAACTTAAGTTAAAGGATTCAGATATAGAAAAGACTTTGGTAAATAATCATGTCTACCAAAACTAAGGTAAGTTTTTAGTTTGAGTTTTTTTTTTATTGAATCGACTTAAATGCTTCCCAAATTTCAGAACCTTTGTATGGGGATATAAATAGTGTTAGCCAACAAAAAAAATTAAAAAAATTAAAAATCCCACAAAAAAAGTTTGCATTTGTCTTTTGCGTGCTTATTTATTTCGTTTTCCTTTTTTTTTTTGTCATTGTAAACCATTGTCAGAGTGTAGTTATCCTATTTTCATCTTCTCTTTTTAATTGTTAAGCATTTCAGGTATGTGACTCGTCCCCATTATTTTGTTTATTTTTTTCCAATAATTTTTTTTATGCATATTGGTAATTATTTCTTAAGTCTGGATATAATTTGAAACATTGAGGACAATGTTTAGTTTTGATTGGGGGTGAGAGTTACTTGAATTTTAGTCATATTATTATTATGTCACTTTTGTGAGAAATTTTTTTTCTATCATCTTGCTCACCTTGTTTCACATTATTCATAGCTACTTCTGCATGTTTCTTTGTTGAAAAATTGAAATAATTAAAAAAACTTGATGAAAGCATATTTTTAGTATTTGTATTTAACAGAGTTAGTTCTTGATAGTTAATTATTAGAGTCAATGAGTTTGTTACTGTTAGTAACTAACAGTTAGTTATTGTTAGTTATTGTTAGCAAATTAGTTGTAGCAATGTTAGTTAGTTAGATATATAACAGCATAGCTATAAAGCTATAAATAGTTGCTCTCTGTAATTCATTTTTTGAATTCATTTTTTTAATCAATTCTCAAAAGTTCAAATCTCAGTATGGTATCAATAGGAAACTAATTCCCTGCAAACTCTTCTATCTTCTTTTTTCTTCATCACAAAATTTCTTGATTCTTCAAATCCCTTCTTCATTCGTCCTTTTGATTCTCCTGGCTTGATCTTGGTATCTCAGCCACTCACAAGAGTGAACTATAATTCATGGAGTAGATCTATGAAAATGACATTGAATGCCAAGAACAAATTTGGCATTGATGTGGGACTTTAATGTGAAGGCATCTTAATTGATTTATTAATCTAATTTATATATTATATTTTCTTAAAAACTAAAAAGAAAGAATGAAAAGTGTTTATTTTATATAGTATATAGACAGATAAACTAACAAAGTTTGGATTCTTAGTTCCACATATAGATGCTAATGTTATAGCTACCATATGCTAAATAACAAGTGAGCTGCTACCTAGTGCCACATTTATATATGTATGTTATAGCAACGAGGAACAAAAATATACTACGCACGGACACCACCTAGCTTGAAACTTTTCTTTATACTCATTCTCAACACTTCACATTGAAAACTTTATCCTCCACAAGAGCAAAACTGCTTAAACTCCAATCTCAAATCAATATCATATTTTTAACTCACAATGTCAGATGCATGTCATCTACATAATTCATGTTCTATCTCATGTTCAATATTTGATACTATACACTTATCAAGTAACATTTGAGTTTTCATAATAGAAATTGACTTGCTAAATAGTCTTGTGAGTTTTGAAAATATTTTCATCAAGGGCATTATAGGTTTGAATAAACAATATATATATTCAGTTCACTTATGCAAATGACGTCTAATTATCTTCTAAGTTCTCTCTCTCTCTCTCTCTCTCTCTCTCTTTATATATATATATATATATATATATATATATATGCATGCAACAAAACCATTTCCTAGTACTCCATCATTTTCTAGCGCACCATGAAATATATAAACTTCATTTACCCATAAATACAATAGACACTGTGACAAACGAAACACAACTCATGGCTCTTTCACATTTTTTATTATAAAATAGAATATTAATCACTTTTAAAATTATTCAAATTGTTTTCTTCACTTCTTATAACTGCTACATAGTTATATGAATCTTTCGGTGAGGTAGCAACTCACTTCTTCAATCCACATTTATATATGTATGCTACAGCAATGAGGTAGCAGCTCACTTGTTATGTAACATATGGTAGCTATAGCATTAGCATCTATAAGTGGAACTAAGAATTAAAACTTTGTTAGATTATCTATCTATATACTATATAAAATAAACACTTATCATTCTTTCTTTTTAGCTTTTAAGAAAATATAATATATAAATTAGATTAATAAATCAATTAAAATGCTTTCACATTAAAGTTTCACATCAAATAAAGGTACATTGTTATATTACTTAATTGCATTGCCTTGTCAATACCACAGTCTCACATCGAACAAATGTACCTTATTGCCTTACTTAGTTATTTTGTCTTACCAACATCAAAGTCTCACATTGACTACTTTACAGATCAGAAGCAAACATTTTGCCTATAAATAAGCTAATTGATACTGATGTCTTTTAACGTTATGGTGTATTCTCTAGTAGGCATGTGAAATGCATGTATCTTTAGGAGGAATGTAAGAATCACGTGAAATGGATTAAGTGCCTTATAAGTATTTTTTTATTTTTTGTATCCACGTGAAAAATGTTAAATGCGTTGATGTTTTTAACTAAAAAAAGGACATATTACATGGCGTATCCACGTAAAAAAATGTCATGTAGAATGACGTATCCACATAGATTACGCCAAACGTATTGGCGTAATTTACATGGATGCGCCACCCGGTTTGGTGCATCATATGTAAATTATAAATTATTAAAAAATGTCACATTTGACAAAAGGGTGACAATTTCGTATATAGCTTCAAAAGAGTAGTATTTTAATAAATAATTTTAAAAAAATAGTAATTTAGTAAATAGTTTAAAAAAATGACATTTTGATAAATAGTTTTGCTATCAGTGACAGTTTGTTAAAAAAACTTATAATCCACATGGATGCGCCACCCGACTTGGCATATCTTATGTGAATTAAAAATTATTAAAAAAATATCACGCGAGATAAAAAGATGATAATTTAGTATATAATTTTAAAAGAGTGACATTTTAATAAATAATTTAAAAATAATATTTTGATAAATAATTTTATTATTAATGACAATTTGATAAAAAAAACCTTTGAATAATCAACCACTCGTTTTTGACTCATACGAAGTGTACGAAGTGTGGGTTGATGTAAATTTAAATTTCAGATAAGTGACTTTTGCAATAAGACCCCATAACATTTATACTCTTATGATTAGATGAGAATTAATTTTATAAGTGATTTAAATGAGTCATATTTTTAGAAATATGTCATATTTTTTAAAAAAATTACTCATTTTTAACTCAAAAATATAGTTTTATGAAAGTATAATATTAATATTTAATAAAAAACCGAAGCTTTTGGAGTTGGACTAGAATGAGTTAAAAATCGTTATTAAAATAATTAGAAACTGCATTTACAATAATAATAACAATTGAAAACTGCGTTGAAAGTCTCAGAGAGAGGGAAGCCCCTTTTGCCATATTTTCTCAATAATTTCTAAATAATGAGACATTTATTTATTTATTATTATATCACTCTTATATTCGTGTATGATAGATACTGAATTTTTTTTTAAACAATGATAGATACTGATTTGGTGTTTGTTTGAATTAGATTATAAAAGAATTTATGTCAAATACTATATTGATTTCGTGTACGATAGATACTAAATAATGAGTCGTACTTTTACAAATATCTCGTTTTTTTTTTAAAAAAAAAAACTACTCGTTTTTAACTCAAAAATATAGTTTTATGAAAGTATAATATTAATATTTTATAAAAAAACCGAAGCTTTTGGAGTTGGACACAATGAGTTAAAAATCGTTATTAAAATAATTGGAAACTGCATTTACAATAACAATATTAATAATTGAAAACTGCGTTGAAAGTCTCAGAGAGAGGGAAGTTTTGCCATATTTTCTCAATAATTTCTAAATAAAGAGACATTTTTTTATTTTTTTATTATATCACTCTTATATTCGTGTATGATAGATACTGAATTTTTTTTTTAAACAATGATAGATACTGATTTGGTGTTTGAATTAGATTATAAAATAATTTATGTTAAAAGAATTGATTGTTAAAAAATTGGTGTTGAAATAATTTGTTTGAATGTTGTAAAATAAACTTATTTTTGGAGATAAAATTATTAAAAAGAGTATAAAAATCTTAATACTCAACAAATATTGCCGGTCTTTCTTTGACATTTTTTAAAGCAAAAATGACCATTAGTAAAGCAAAACAATGTAAAGTAGATATTTTCATTCTCATTCTCATTGGAAACGTCTTAAATGTAACTTCCATTTACTGTGTGCTTGGACGCACACTCAATCTAAGCCATTAATACACCAAAAAAAGCAGTTGAAATGGATCAAGGGTAGATATTTTACATTGGCTTCTTGTTAAACATGTTAGTGTAATGTCTTATTCTAATTTTTATTTTTTTTATTAAAGTATTTTAACTCTAATTAGAATAGCACATTACAAATATTTTTTAACATTATTTTCAGCTCGTATTTATAGTAATTTACATAATTTGGAGGGAGTACACACTTTTAGAATTAATTGATTCATACAAATATTTTTAAATTAGACATCTATTTTTCAAAAATTGAGGCTTACAACTTTAAAAATAATTTCACACCACATAATTCCCTGATTGTCAGGTCATTCCTATTAGTATTAATAAATTAAATTTTATACTCCCTGCGTAGTCCAGATGTTTTGTATAAATTAATTTCTTTTATGTATATGCATCATATGCAATAAATAATTTTTATTTTATTTTATCCTTTAAACCACAAGTCATCTGGTTGTCAGGCACTCCTTGTGAGCAAGGAATATATATATAAAAAAGTCATGTTTTATCATATAAAATTTTTAAAAGCCATCGAGAAGTATATTACAAGTATACCAACTCACAATTAGAATTAACAAATCAATGTCACACACAAAATATGCTTCAAGTATACTAACACACAAACTTATAAATATAATTTATCACCTTATGCGTAAAACTAGCCATGAAAAAAATTATATCACTTGTAAATTAAATTCATGAAAGTAGTGTATAGTTTCAAATTATATTTAAGCACACAAGTGAGTAATCCACACAACAATTATGCACAAATTGCATCACAGGAAAAAATAATTCATTTTTTTAAAAGAGGATATGCAAAAGCATCACTGAAAGGAAAGGCATTTTAGTAATACATTCTGGCACCCCAAACCCAACCAATCATCTGCAGCATATCAAAATAGATTAAAAAAGAAACAAGAATACAAAAACATGGGGGGCATAAACCAAACCCATGAAAATAGGCCAATTATTTGAACCTATAATGAGGGAGACCCAATCTATTACGGCTAAAGTCCTCACTGATAAAAGCAGGAAGTGAATCCCACCAAAAGAAATCCTGAACAGAAAGGCCTTGAGATGCTAATTTGTCAGCACAGGAATTGCCTTCTCGAAAAATATGAGAAACTAAAAAATTCATTTGCCTAGTTAGGAGTAAGCAATTATTCCATCGGTTTTTAATCTTCCAAGGAACCCCTTTTGCACATTTGAAGGCAGCAACAACTAAAAGAGAATCACATTCTAACCACAAGTTATGCCATCCTTTTTTAAAAGCCAATTCAATGGCATGCATGGCACCAATGAATTCAGCATGCAGAGAATAAGAGATACCAAGGTTGGCTGCAAAGCAACCAAGAAAATCAGCCTTGTAATCTCTAAATAGACCCCCACAAGCTGACCAGCCCGGAGCTCCTCTTGATGCCCCATCCGTGTTACATTTGACCCAATGACACAGAGGAGGAAACCAGTTAACTTGCTTAATGATTGGAGCTTTGCAGGGATGCCCAACAATAGAAAAAGCCTTCAAGATGGTGAACTCCAGGATAGAAGAGCGCATGGATCCCACAGAGAGATTCCCTGTTAAAGAGGTAGCAGCAAGGACCATATTGATAGCTTGAAGGCTAGGAATTTTTTTGTTATCAAATCTCAGCTTATTTCTACAATGCCAAATGGTCCAGAATGCATTAATGACAGCTGCCCGAATGGTATCCTACAATTGAGAGCTCCAGCTTCTGTTACACACTGACAAAATAGACTGGACTGAGGAAAGATCAAAAGAACACTGAAAAATATTGCTAAGCCAATTCCAGATGACCTTAGCGAACTTGCAATGCAAGAAAAGATGGTTGGAAGACTCATAATTCATACCACAGAAGCTGCACATAGAGACCATAACACAACCTCTAGACCACAAATTCTCATCAGTTGGCATTTTGTTGTGAAGCAACCTCCAGCATAGAAATGATTTAGAGGGGGGAATGAATTGATTCCAAAGAACATTGCACCACGGGTTAACCTGCCCTCTAGGATTTAAGAACATAAAAGCTTCTTTGAAGGTTAACAAACCTGTATCATAATGAATCCAGACAAGCTGATCTAGAGCAGAAAATTGTGGAATTATGATCTTCTCAATGCTATCCACAATAGCAGGATTTGAAGCCACTGAGGAAGGGATGGACCACGAATGATTAACAATATAGTCACTTACTCGAGAATGAAGAGATTGGTGAATCCTGTCAGGGATGTTTAGCAGATGCACAATAGTGCTAGGAAGCCACTTATCCG
The DNA here is from genome assembly GCA_029884595.1 of Ormosia semicastrata. Lineage (NCBI taxonomy): Eukaryota > Viridiplantae > Streptophyta > Magnoliopsida > Fabales > Fabaceae > Ormosia > Ormosia semicastrata. The sequence continues at coordinate 8,364,506 of JAQQTO010000037.1, forward strand.
TCCAAAAATTAATGTCAGAGCCATTACCAAGAAGCCAGATAGTGTTATCAACAACTGTGGGCAAACATCTTTTTAAAGCAGGCCAAATTGAAGATTTTACATAAGATGTTCTAAGTCTTTTGTTCTTGAAGAAACGAGCTCTGAGAAAGCAAGCCCATTGGCAGTGAGAGGAGAGGAAATCCCAAATAGAGTTTCAAAGTCAGCTGCACTTCATTGATAAAAGACGGATTGGTCTAAGACCCAAACCACCTTCTGAAAAAGGAGAGCAAACTTTGGTCCAAGCAATAGTCACAATTTTCCTAGACATGATATCCCCAGACCAAATGAAATTTCGAATCCATTAATCAATTGTTTTTAGCAGAGAGATAGGCCAGGAATAAACATGGAAACTGTAAATAAGAGAACCATATATAATGGATTTGACAAGCTGAATTCTTCCCATAATAGATAATAAAGACCCTTTCCAGGCTGCCAATTTAGCTTTTATCCTGTCTGCTATAGGCTGCAGATGCAAAGCTTTCGGCTTACCCTTGAAAATAGGCACACCAAGGTAAATAAATGGAAGCCTCCCAGCAGAAAACCCAAGAACAGAAGATGTTATAGCTAATCTTCTAGATGAAATTGAACCAGCATAGAACTTGCATTTGTCAGGACTGATCACTTGACCCGAGGCTTGTCCATAGTCCTTGAGTAAATTCATGATGTTTTGCAAATTCTGCTTAGTCCCTCTACAGAAAACCATAATGTCATCAGAAAAAAGAACATGACTAGGAGTATGAAAGCCCCTAGGACTGTCATATCTTTGGAGCCGACCACTATGCACTAGATTAGCAATACCCCGCTAAGAACCTCTTCTGCAAGACAAAAAGAAGGGAGACAAAGGATCCCCTTGTCTAACCCCCCTCGTGCAACTAAAGTAACCAACAGAATGACCATTTATAGAAATGGAAAGCTTAGCTGAATGTAAAATAGCCTTGATCCAATTACAGAATCTGTCAGCAAAGCCAAAAGCACTAAGGACTTCAAGCAAAAAATCCCAATCCAATGTATCAAAGGCCTTTTTAATGTCAATCTTCAAAGCTACGTTACCTCCTAAAGCCTTATTGTCTAGCATGTTAACAACTTCAGAAGCTATGCAAACACATTCTGATATTCTCCTGCCCTTAATGAACCCTCTTTGATTTTCAGAAATGATTTTAGGTGCCACAGTAGCTAGTCGATCAGCTAGCACCTTAGTAATGATCTTAAACTGAAAATTAGCCAGAGCAATAGGTCTATATTGCTCAATGCTACCAGCACCACTGATTTTTGGAATAAGCACTACTAGATTGGAATTTAAGCCAGTGCAGATCCAACCCTGCATAAAAAATTGGATAAAAGATTAAAGACATCATCACCAATAAGGTCCCAATAAAGTTGAAAGAAAAAGCCCCCAAACCCATCAGGACCAGGAGCACCACAAGCATTCAAAGAAAAACATGCATTTCGACTTCTTCACGGGTAGGAAGATTAGTGAGCATGAGATTATCTTCTACACTGACCAAAGGAGAAATAACAGAATGTAACAAATCATTTGAGGAACAATTATTTTCAGAGGCAAATAAAGACTTATAATAATGCAATACTTCACAAATTCATGAATTATAATTTTAGTAATACAATTCAAATGCAATTAACTCATCTTTGATATCACTAAAGGATTGTGTAGAGATCAAAATATGCAGCGAAACAACGTAATAACAATTCAAAAATAATCGTTTTGTGTTTAAATTTATTTTAGCATTATGAAGATGTCGCGACTGTGATCGCGGCGAAAAATAGCAACTCATAAGATTTTAAAATATGAAAATGGAGTCGCCACCAATTTTATTTTAACTTAGGAAAAATTGGAAAACCTTTCTTTGAAAATGATCTTTGGAACCAGATTGGATTCGGGAGTCGGTTATGGATAGGGAAGGGCAGAAACTTAATCCCACAGCACCCCTAACACACCCATTCTAAAACGGTACCTTAAGTTAATTGTGCAAATTCTTAACAATCCTGGGAAATATTTATTTTACCCCTTTTGCAAACATTGTAACTATTTATAAAAAAAAAGAAACCACAAAATTATGAAAATTTAATTTTGGCTTGACAGAAATGAAATTATGCTCCTACGTATCCTCGGGTGCAATGAGGAACTCAAAGTCACGTAGTTCTCTTCAAATCGAACTTTGAAAAGCAACCCACTTGTGTTACCAAGTGGCTTCCAGTACTCAAGAGGGGGGGTGAATTGAGTATAAAAACTTTTTCGCAAAACTCTTTTTAAAATAAAATACAAATATAAACTTGATAAATAAAAGCAAAGAAGGAATAAGAAGAAGAGAATAAACAAGAAAGAGCAAACGTAAAATAAATGTGCAAGTAAATTAAATTGCTTAAATTAAAGAGATTAAAGAAGAGAGAAGCATGCACGATTTATCCCTGGTTCGACCACTAACCCACTTGTGGTCTACGTCCAGTCCTCGAAAGTCGAGATTTTTCACTAAGTATACAAGCTTCAATAGGTGCTTGCTACCGTTACAAAATAGAGCACTTTTCACACACAGGGACACTATACCCTTGTGCTAAAATCTCGGCTTAGGATACCTCACCCTTATACAAACCTTTGAGGATACCTCACCTCGATACAAATAATCAGAAAAATAGAGTGAAGAGAAACTCTCAAACAGAGTGTGTAATACAAGTTGAAGTGCTAATGGAGCTCTCACAGTAATATCTCAAAGTTTTTAAGCAAGAAGAGCGTAGGGAAAAGTTTTCACATAAACAGAGTAATCAGAAAAACATTCAGAATAATGGGTAATGGAAAACGTGACCCAGGCTTGCTATTTATAGAGAGAATTAGGTTAAGCAGCCGTTGGGTGTGATAAAAGGCATTAAATGCTGATTGAAAACAAATTTCAATTCTGTCTGTTTCTATTTTTGTAAACGAAGGTTCGTGTTTATTCGAATAGGCGTAGCTTATTCGAATAAAGCTCAACGTGAAAAAGCTCATTTGAAAGGGTTATTCGAATAGCAACTTGGTTATTCGAATAACGTATTCAAAACGAAGTTCGAGATAGAAACCTTTATTCGAATAATGGATGAGTTATTGAATAACGTATTTAAAATGAAGTTTCGAAAAGCTCAGTTATTCGAATAAACGAATGTTTATTCGAATAGCCATTTTGAAAACAAGTTTCTCATGAAGACATTTATTCGAATAGGCAATGTGTTATTCGAATAATTCAAGTTAAAAACTGTTTTGAAATGGATTTTCAGAGATCTTTGAGTTCAAAAACAAGTGAGCTATTCTTTGAAAACTTTTCTTTCAAAAGACAAAGAGATATTAAATGTGAGTCTGCATAATAGATCCTAAGTCCTAAAAACTAATCAAACAAAAAACTTGGACTTGGTCTATTACTCATCTTCATTTAATCTTCTCGTTTGTTATCATCAAAACAAGTCTTCAATGGTAAGCATCCAAACACATTCTCCCCCTTTTGATGATGACAAATTATTAAAGAGACTATCAAAGAGAAAAGCGTTAGTGCATATAATTGAAATTCACAAAAAGGTATAAAAGCTTACTCCCCTCTTTAATTATAAGAGGTAATGTATATCGATATGTATGTGACTCCCCTTTCAATTTGAATCCAATCTTATTTCAATTTTACTGTCTTTTCTCAATTAAAGTCAAGTGATCAAATAGATATCTCTCCCCTTTTGTCATGAGCAAAAAGGAGGGGTAAAAACATAATAATGCTCATAAACATACTCATGTCATTTTAGAATAATAGGAAACTTCATTTATGCATTAATAATGGAGACAGATTACAAGCCAGAAAACAAATTACACTAAGTCAAAAAAAAAAAAAAAAACATAAAAACTAAGAATTATAGTTCCTAAAAGTAAGCATCCGGAGGTGGTGGTGAAGACGCTGGTGCAGAGGCGGGTGAAGCAGATCGGAGGGCAGCAACCTCACGTTCAACACCTTCTATTCTATCAAAATGAATAGAGAAGGTATGTTCCATGTAAGCTCGGTTATCTGTAAGGTGGCCATGATCTGTTCTAGAGTGACCGGAGCTGGAGCAAAGAAGCAGTACTCTCGGCGGGAGCAGGGCGGGGGCAGCAGCGAGGTCAAGCTCGTCCTCGGCAACCTCATCCGGGTACACCCGGCCTTCATCGGTTTGGATCATCTTCATCTTTCTCAAGGTGTGAGCTCCAAACACGTTGTGGTGCGTCGGGCGATAGCTCGCTCGTCTCTAGGACACGAGGGTACTTACCCAACAGGGGTAGTGACGAGGAAGCCATAAGGAAGGTCGATTTGTCCTTGCCTTAGCCCTCATCATGTGCCTCATGATGAACACAGCGATTGACCCGATGGCCATTCTTGAGAAACCACAAAGCATGAAGACGTCTTCCTCGCCGAGATAGGCGTAGTTTCCACCGCGAGGAGCCGAATGTGAGCATAGGCGTAATGCGAAGCCTATCTTGGCTTTTCAAAGACATTCCACCCTCGAGACCTTTATCGGGAGGGCCAAGCCAGGGCTTCAAAGCAGGTCTTCAACCGCTTGAAGTTTGTTGAAGTCTTCAAGGAAAGGTGTGTCATCATGTTCAACAAAGGGCTAGGAGAACTGCAGCCCGAAAGCCGGCGTCGGCCGCCCCCGCGGTGTGATCACAACCCGCGATCACGGACCTCGAAAGAAGATTCGGCCGTCAAACGCCGGATTACGGAAGAACATCTTCACCAGGCTGGATAGATGTTGGCCGGTGAGAAAGCAAAGGCGAAGAACTCCTTGGTTTTGCAAGAGAGTCGAAGTCAAAACCGCGGTCCGCTTTGGAAGAAGGAAAGATCCAGATACTTGGGTTGAACCAAGTTGCGTTCCCGTAAATGAGAGATGAAGCGTGCACGGTACTCATCATTTGAGGAGAGCCTTCGAAGATCAAGCGGGTTGGTGCCTGGAGCATTTTTCGTGCGAGGACGTTTGCTAGAGGATGAAGCCTGTGGAGGAAGGTGAAAAAAAAGGTGAAAGGACGCAGATGGTGAGACGGTTTGAGAGGAGGAGGTGAGAAGTCGAGAAAAGAATAGAGAAGAAGGAGGGTGAAAGACTTGGGCGCGTAGGGGGTTATTTAAAAGCCCGTGTTTATTCGAATAAACCGAGGTTTATTCGAATAAACCTTTATTTGACAACAACAGACATGTGCACGCAGAAACCGGAGGGTTTAAAAAGCTAAGGTTTATTCGAATAGAAGAGGATCCATTCGAATAAAATAACTTGGAAAGCCAAACGTGTTGGCTATCTGGAAAGGTTTTATTCGAATAACTATGGAGTTATTCGAATAGGTAGAGACCCATCAGTCAAAACTGATAAAATGAGGTTCAGGTTATTCGAATAACCTGGGGTCTATTCGAATAAGCAGAGATCAAGACCGAGCCTGATAAAGAGGACGCCGGTTATTCGAATAAGAAGGGCTTATTCGAATAAGCGAGAGAAGTAGAAAGGAGGCACCGATAAACACAGGTTTCTCGGTTATTCGAATAAAGAGAAGAGCTATTCGAATAAGCAGAGACGAGAAGCACAAAGGTGTAAAGCAAGGAGTCGATTTATTCGAATAAACTAAGTTTTATTCGAATAAAGCTGATGTTAAACACATATATTAACGAGCAGCAAAGAAGGTTATTCAAGTGATGGCATGCTTATTCGAATAAAACTAACACAGAGGCATATGTTTATAACATTTAAAGCATATGATCATATGAACACAACCAGCAATCAATCATACAATTTAAACATTAGATTGATCAATTATGCCCAATTCTCCTCGAATATAAAAGAATGCTTCTTTTGCTAAGGGTTTAGTGAAGATATCTGCAAGTTGCTTAGATGTTTCAACAAACTCAAGAATGCAATCCCCTTTTTGTACGTGATCTCTGATAAAGTGATGTCTTATCTCTATATGCTTTGTTCTTGAATGCAGTATGGGATTCTTAGAGATATTTATTGCACTAGTGTTATCACATTTTATGGGATGCGATCAAGTGAAAGATCAGTAGTCTAAAAGTTGTTGCTTCATCCATAGGATTTGAGCACAACAACTCCCGGCCGCAACATATTCAAATTTCAAGAAGAGACAAAGCCACACTATTTTGTTTCTTACTATGCCAAGAAACTAAAGAGTTACCAAGCAAGTGGCAAGTCCCACTAGTACTTTTTCTCGTCCAATTTGCACCCAAAGAAAATCGAGTCGAATAACCTATTAGGCTACAAGAGGCACCCTTAGGGTACCACAAGCCCATTTGTGAAGTGCCTACTAGGTATTTTATTATACGTTTAACAAAGACTTAAGTGAGATTCCTTAGGGTTTGCACGATATCTCGCACACATGCATACACTAAACATAATATCGGCCTACTAGCAAGTAAGATAAAGGAGAGATCCAATCATACCTCTATATTTCGTTATTTCTACTTGATTTACCTCCTTCATCTTTATCCAAATAGCAAGACGTGCCCATCTGGAAAGTGGCCATGTGTTTAGCGTTTTCCATATCGAATCTTTTGATGATATTTGGTTTGACTTATGAAAGTCCCTTCGTCCGTTTGTTTGATTTGAAGTCCGAGGAAGAAGTTCAATTCTCCCATCATTGACATTTCAAATTCATTCTGCATTGACTTAGCAAAATCCTCGCAAAGGGATTCATTAGTAGCACCAAATATAATATCATCCACATAAACTTGCACAAGAAGAATATCATGCTTTTTATTTTTAATAAAAAGGGTAGTATCGACTTTTCCTCTTGAAAAACCATTTTCCAAGAGAAACTTACTTAACCTTTCATACCAAGCTCTAGGAGCTTGTTTTAAGCCATATAAAGCCTTTTAAGTTTGAAAACATGGTTGGGCAATTTATGATTTTCAAAGCCTGGAGGTTGTTCAACGTATACCTCCTCTTGAATAAAACCATTTAAAAAGCACTCTTGACATCCATTTGATATAATTTGAAATCCATGATGCAAGCATAAGCAAGTAACATCCTAATAGCTTCTAGTCTAGCTACGGGTGCATAGGTTTCTTCATAATCTATCCCTTCGCTTGATTATATCCTTTAGCAACCAATCTAGCTTTGTTCCTAGTTATTAACCCATTTTTCATCAAGTTTGTTTCTAAAAACCCATTTAGTTCCAATTATGGGGTGATTATTAGGTCTTGCAACTAATTCCCAAACTTGATTTCTTTCAAACTGATTTAATTCCTCATGCATAGCCAAGATCCAATGTTCATCATCAAAAGCTTCATTTAAATCCTTAGGTTCAGTTTGAGAGACAAAAGCTAAGTGATTACAAGTATTTCTAAGGGAGTTACGAGTACTAACACCTTTAGATACATCACCGATGATCTGATCAAGAGAGTGATATTTTGAAGTCCGCCATTCTTTGGGAAGTTCCAAAGCTTGCGAATCTTCGTGTCTTTGTTTATCCTCTTGCTCCTTGATTTCTTTTTCTTTGCTATCCAAGTGAGTTTCCGCTAAGACTTCGCAACATCATCAATAGCAAGATCCTTTCTCGATCCACTTGGGTCGGTTTCATCAAAAGCAACATGAATAGATTCTTCAATGGTCATAGTTCTTTTATTATATATACGAAAAGCTTTACTATGATTTGAATAGCCAAGAAAAATACCTTCATCAGACTTAGCATCAAACTTGCCTAAATTATCTTTTCCATTGTTTAAAACAAAACATTTGCAACCAAAAACATGAAAGTGTGAGACATTAGGCTTTCTTCCCTTATACAATTCATATGGGGTTTTCTTTAAAATGGGCCTTATAAGGGCAGGTTCATTACATAACAAGCTGTATTTACAAAGATGACATCGCCCAAAAGTATTTAGGAAGAAGAAACCTCATTAAGCATAGTTCTCGCCATTTCTTCTAAAGAACGGTTTTTCCTTTCTACAACTCCGTTTTGTTGCGGAGTTCTAGGGGCGGAGAAATTATGATTAATACCATGTTCATCACAGTAATTTTCAAAGACATTATTTTCAAATTCGCCACCATGATCGCTTCTTATAGAAGAAATTTGAAAACCTTTTTCATTTTGAATAATTTTGGCAAGTCTTTTAAAAGCTAGAAATGCATCATTTTTATTTGCAAGAAATAAAGTCCATGTAAACCTAGAAAAATCATCCACAATCACTAAAGCATAGTAATTCCCACCAAAGCTCATAGTTCTAGAAGGTCCAAACAGATCCATGTACAAAAGTTGTAAAGGTCTAGTGGTAGAAACTATATTTTTCGCTTTAAAAGAGACCTTTATTTGTTTACCCTTTTGACATGCATCACATAATTTATCTTTTATAAAATTAAGCTTGGGTAGTCCAATTACTAACTCTTTAGAGACCAACTTTTTAAGTGATCCATGTGAATGTGTGCAATTCTCTCGTGCCATAACCATGAATCATCATTTTTGCTTAAAAAGCATTTAGCATCATTTGAAGATATATCATCCAGGCTAATCATATAGATGTTATTAACTCTCTGACCAATGAATTTAACATGCTTATCATTTTTATCTTCAATTATGCAATAGTTTGAATCAAATATTACCCTATTTCCTTTATCACATAATTGGTTGATACTAAGCAAATTATGTTTCAAACCTTCAACAAGTAGCACATTTTCAATAGAGGAGTTAGGGTTCTTACCGACTTTGCCGATTCCAAGAATTTTACCCTTGTTGTTATCGCCATAAGTGACGTGTCCATGATTCTTGGGAATAAGCATTGTGAACTTTGAGTCGTCCCAGTCATGTGCTTGGAGCAACATTGTCGAGATACCAATTTGAACTCCGGCTTTCAAGCACACCTACAACATAAGTTTAGGTTTTAACTTTTGGTACCCAAATTTTCTTGGGTCCTTGTGTGTCAGTCTTGGGTATGGTACCCTTGGGAACCCAAACCATTTTTGTTCCAGCTTTAGTATTTATGTTTTTCCTTGCATTACATGTTGAAGCACTATGTCCTCTTCTTCCACAATAAAAACATTTAATAAAAGGACTACTAGAAACATTGGAATGCACAAAGAAATTTTTATAGAGTTTTGTTGATTTTTCGGGTTATATCCTATCCCGGCCTTTTGAAAAACCACTCTTTGTCTTCCTAATAAAATATTTAGGTTATCTCTTCCAAAAGTGAATTTAGAGAGAGTGTTTTTTAAATCCTCTATTTCTTTTTCAAGTATATGACATGAAGAACAAGATGAAGAAGTAGAAGCATGTGAGGAATGATTTGTGCAAGCATCAATGATTCCTAAAGTTTCGTTTTCAATTTTTAATTCTTCTATTTCTTTATTTAAAACAAGAATTTTATTTTCTAAAGAAGAAATTGTTTTCTTAGAAGAAGAAATAATTTTTGTGAGTTTTAGAGATTCTACATGTAGTTCTTCAAAGGCATCTTGTAACTCATCATACGAGGGTAATAAAGAAGTAGTATTAGAACTTACCTCGTTTTCACTTTCTTCTTCATCTCCTTTTGCCATTAGACACAATTGAGCTTCTTCGCTATCATCTGTCAGTTGAGTCTATGTCGTTTTCATCCCATGCTATGTAGGCTTTTCTTCCTTTTCTATCCTTGAAGGGCTTCTTTTCGAATTTCTCCTTCTTCTTTTGATAGACTGGGCACTCCATTTTCATGTGTCCAGGTTTCCCACATTCATAGCAAGTTGGAGTAGATGAAACTCCTTCGCCTTTAAAGTGTGTCTTTTCGGAGGAAGGGAGGTCTCCTTTGCGTTCCCTTTTTCCGAGAAATTTACCAAATTTTTTAACTAATAAACTAAAATTTTCTTCACTTACCTCAATGTTCTCTGAGCCTTCTTCATTTTCTTCATCATCGTTGTCGAATGTTGATGAAGTGGCTTTAAGAGCTATCCCCTTTTTCTTTTTATCATTTTCTTCACTTTGATTCAGTCTGCTCAGTTCAAGTTCGTGCTCATGAAGTTTTCCAAAGAGAGTAGCCAAAGTCATTGTAGACAAATCCCTTGATTCGATATGGTCAAGTTACCTTGGGTTGCCAAATCCTGCTAAGACATCTCAACACTTTGTTAATCAAATCTTCATTAGAAAAACTTTTACCTAAAGATGCAAGATGATTAACTATGTGGGTGAACCTCTTTTGCATTTCTGAATGCTTTCTCCTTGGTTCATTCTAAAAGTTCATATTCGCGAGTTAGAGAATTTATTCTTGACCTTTTAACTTCACTAGTGCCTTCATGGGTAACTTGTAAAGTATCCCACATTTCTTTAGCGATTTTACAATTTGAAATTCTAAAAAACTCATCATAACCCAAAGCAAGATAGTAATAATATTTTTGGCTTTTAAATTAAATTGAACTTTTCGTTTGTCTTCATCAGACCATTTATTTCGTGGTGTTTCGGTCCTTACACCATCGACCTCATGTGTGGGTATAAAAGTGCCGTTTTCAACAGCATCCCAAACATCTAGATCAATAGTTTCGATGAAAATTTTCATTCTTTCCTTCCAATATGCGTAACCATCCCCATTGAAAAAGGGTGGTCGGTTTATGGAGGATCCTTCTGAAAAACCATTTGAAGAAGCCATATACTCTTGAAGTTGCTAAGCTCTTTATACAAGAGTCTAGCTCTGATGCCACTTGTTACCAAGTGGCTTCCAGTACTCAAGAGGGGGGTGAATTGAGTATAAAAACTTTTTCGCAAAACTCTTTTTTAAAATAAAATACAAATATAAACTTGATAAATAAAAGCACGAAGGAATAAGAAAAAGAGAATAAACAAGAAAAAAAAACGTAAAATAAATGTGCGATAAATTAAATTGCTTAAATTAAAGAGATTAAAAAGAGAAGCGAGTACAAGTATTTATCCCTGGTTCGACCACTAACCCACTTGTGGTCTACGTCCAGTCCTCGAAAGTCGAGATTTTTCACTAAGTATACAAGTTTCAATAGGTGCTTGCTACCGTTACAAAATAGAGCACTTTTCACACACAGGGACACTATACCCTTGTGCTAAAGTCTCAGCCTGCAGGGATACCTCACCCTTATACAAACCTTTGAGGATACCTCACCCTCGATACAAATAATCAGAAAATAGAGATGAAGAGAAACTCTCAAACAGAGTGTGTAATACAAGTTGAAGTGCTAATGGAGCTCTCACAGTAATATCTCAAAGTTTTTAAGCAAGAAGAGCGTAGGGAAAAGTTTTCACATAAACAGAGTAATCAGAAAAACATTCAGAATAATGGGTAATGGAAAACGTGACCCAGTGCTTGCTATTTATAGAGAGAATTAGGTTAAGCAGCCGTTGGGTGTGATAAAAGGCATTAAATGCTGATTGAAAACAAATTTCAAGTCTGCTTTCTATTTTCGTAAACTGAAGGTTCGTGTTTATTCGAATAGGCAGCAGCTTATTCGAATAAAGCTCAACGTGAAAAAAGCTCATTTGAAAGGGTTATTCGAATAGCAACTTGGTTATTCGAATAACGTATTCAAAACGAAGTTCAGATAGAAACCTTTATTCGAATAACAGATGAGTTATTCGAATAACGTATTTAAAACGAAGTTTCTGAAAAGCTCAGTTATTCGAATAAACGAATGTTTATTCGAATAGCCATTTTGAAAACAGTTTCTCATGAAGACATTTATTCGAATAGGCAATGTGTTATTCGAATAATTCAAGTTAAAAACTGTTTTGAAATGGATTTTCAAGAGATGCTTGAGTTCAAAAACAAGTGAGCTATTCTTTGAAAACTTTTCTTTCAAAAGACAAAGAGATATTAAATGTGAGCTCCATAATAGATCCTAAGTCCTAAAAACTAATCAAACAAAAAACTTGGACTTGGTCTATTACTCATCTTCATTTAATCTTCTCGTTTGTTATCATCAAAACAAGTCTTCAATGGTAAGCATCCAAACACAACTTGCATGGAGGAAAAAATTTTACTAAAGCCTCTGACTCTTATACTTAGTATTAAGCCCAAGTAAAAAAAATTTACTAAAGTTCTCGGGCTCTTATACTTTGTATTAAGCTCAAGTGTGTAATTTTTGGATGCCTAAAATAATTGAGAACCACATCTATATATAGGAGAAGAGTCATTTTTATATATTAAAAGAAAAGATATGAAAGACTTCTTTAATGTAAGATTTAGACACTTTAATCCATTTTTGAAAAACAAAATCTAAAAGCTTTTTTAATGTTTTTCATTTTTTTTGTTTTTTTTTTTTTTTTGCTTTTGTATTTTCTTTACTAAGGTGGGCCTATGTGTTTGGGCTAAAAAAAGTCAACAATGTGAACTTGAATTAATTAAATTTTTATTTTTTTTTTTCTTTTTTTTTTTTCTTTTTTTTTTTTAGTCCCAGGTCAAAATTGAGGTTCAAATTTAAATTTTTCTTCTTTACTTGTTTGTTACTAGATAAAAAGAAAAATTGTGATTTTTCATTTTATCGTCGTAAGAAACAAGTAAAACATGAACTCCAATTTTGTCTTCCAAAATGCATAAGAGGATAAATGCAAAAAAACAAATCAAGAATATTTGAAATAGAAGTTCAATTAAAAATGCAATTGATCTTTAGTGGATGCATCAAAAGAATTGATAGGAATTAAAATGCATGGAATGCATGGAGAGATGCACTCAAAAGTAAAGACGTGAATTTAAAATGCATGAAATGATGGAGTACGATGGCTCAAAAGAAATTAAAATGCATAAGATAGGATTAACAAAAAGTCTAAATGCATGAAGCCGAGTATTATTGTGATAATTTTATAGAAATTTAAAATGCATTTATTTCTCAATCTAATGATATGTAAACTAAAATGACATGGAGCCGATAGAAAGGCTCAATAAAATTTAAAATGCATGGATTTAGATGTACTGAAATGGAATTTAAAATGCAAATGCATAGACCTTTGACAAGTCGATGCGTCTTTTTTTTCTCTCCTACAATGTAATTTAAAATGCTATTGGATAGAGGCGACTTAGTTGTGAAAAAAATTTAAATTTCATAATGCATGGATGTCGATTTTTTAAAAGAATTAAAAGATATATTTAGAATATTCCTGAAAAGAATTTAAAAAATCTATTTCATTTGGATTCTATAAAAAGATTTACTTTTATGTAAAAAACAAAGATTGAAAAGACAAGATATCTTGATAAAAGATTTTATTTATTTTTTTTTGAGGGTTATTTTTTCATTTTTCTTTTTTCTCTTTTTTCTTTTCTTTTTCTTTTTTTCTTTTTCTTTTTTTTTATTTTATTCTTCTCAAAATTTTTGTTCTTTTTCTTTTTTATTTATTTTATTAAAAGTCCTTTGAACCAACGTCGACTTTTGGAAATATTTGACCAATCAAAACCCTTGTTCACATGCTTTTCTTCCTTAGACCCTAAGTTCTTTCCTTATTCTTCTCCTTTCTTTCATTTTTTACAAAATGATTTTGTTTTTCGCTTCTCGACTCTCCTTTTGAGAAATGAGATTGCCCTTGTATTTGATCAAATGCAATTCAAAATTGCCCCTGGTTTGGTGCACCCATTCAAGGCATTTAGAAGCCAACTTTCTCTCGAGATTTTGCCCATTTATTTGCCCTAAATATTTGCTTAGACCGACCTTTCGGGTTTTCGGAGAAAGGTGGCAAAGTGCCAAATTAGGTCCTTTCTTTTCCATTTTTTTTTCTTTTGCTCTAACTTTTGCTTAGGCCTACAAATTTCGGGTTTTAATAATTTTAGAAACAATTTTTTCTCTCTCTCTCTCTTTTTTAATTTTTTTTAGGTACCTCCTCTTCCATCAAATGGGATTTCCTATTTTAAAGTTCTCTTCAATCTGAATTGTTCATCGGAGATTATCATTAGATGGTAAACATCATAGTGTTGCACTCATGTTCACCTTACATCCGAAGCATTACGTAACGAGGTTTACACTCATGCATTCAAAAAGTACAACAGAGAATAAGTTAAAATAACTTTTAGATTGTTCTTGAAAGTTTGACTACGAGGTTAAAAGAATATTATTTATAAAGGATAAAGACACTTAAAGAAGTAAAATAGCAAGAAAGCCAAAGCAATTTTTTTTTTGCCCCAATATGGACGTGATTGATCTAGACTGAACAACCGGATATCATGACTATTGTTTTATCGGTATATACAAAATTTGCCTTCATGTAGGGTATCAAATGAATTTGGCTCGAGTATGTCATTTGTGAACAAAAATTGCCCAAATGTGAGTCACTACTCATCATTTACACTAATGTAGGTCAAATTGAACCAAGAGAACGACCAAAAAATTGTCCCAGTTTAGAGTCAAATTGAGTAGAGTAGAAACTTGCCCTGGTGACCAAAATATTTGTCCTAATGTAGGTCAAATTGAACTAGAGATAAGAATACAATGTAGGACCGCTCAAAACACAAAGTGTGAACAAACAACTAACATAGCGGGTGTAAGTTTCTTTTTTTTTTTAAAGAGCAATGAACTAGATACTTAAATGAGCATAACCTTTGTTTCAAAATTAAAGTTAGTGAAAATGACAACAATCCTTCATTGATTAGAATAGACTTTTTGAGGCTTGTAACGTGGCTAAGGCTAGGAGTTATGAAAGAAAAGATATAATGTTCAAACAAGTATTTAAGGGTTGAATGAGACCAAGGATCCTTATTCAAAATTAAACTTTGTCAATTGCCTTTGTACTTTCAAGCACATTTTTCTCTTACTACTCTTCATTTCTTCCTTTTTTCTTTTCACTTTCTTTCATTCGTTATTGTCATGACTTATTTCATCTCATTTTTTTCTTTCTTTTTTCTTATCACCTTTTTTGGTGTCGCAACCGTCCCGAAGGGCGCCGCGAAAATAAAAAGAACAAGGAGGATAGGACCTCCGGGTGTTGGGAGTCGCCACCAATCGCTTTATCCATTAAATGGAATGGTGCAATTGGACACCTAAGAGATGATCTACGTTTCAGAGTTCATGATTCGGGGTTGATTACGGGTAGGGAAGGTATTAGCACCCTACACCATCCGTTCTAAAAACGGTTACCTATTTAATCTAATGTTATTTGCAAGTTAATTAAATTGGTCCTTTGAAAACTAAAAGAAGAGAATTTTTATTTTTATTTTGACATGTTCCATTTTGTCAAGTATAATATCAAGAATGATAAATGACTAAGACAAGTAATGGGTGGCTAAATAGCTATTATTTTAGAACAAATTCAAAGTCTACAACATATTATATAAAAGTGGTGAATTAAAATTTTATCATTTTGAAGAGAAGTAATTTTCAAAATAAATGGCCAAATAAAACATTATTTTAATGAATAAATTTTAATTCAAAGAAATTTGTTTGAAGTAAGAGAAAGTTTTTTTTTTAAAAGTAAATGACCAAATAGAATCTCATTTATAATCAAGAAAAATATTTTTAGGCACAATAAGATTTTTGTAGTAATTTTCCAAAAAAAAAAAAAGTCTTCATAAAAAATAGAACTTTAATTCACCACAATCATGATGTTGAATATTGTATGAAATTGTTCACTTTTATTTGAATATTTATTTTACAAAAAAAAAGTTTTATTTGGGTTTATTAAAAAATGTATTTTAATTTACATAATTATTTTAATTTTTATGTGGGGATTAGACTTTCACATGAGCCTCTGGCAAAATCCAATATAAAGCCTCAAGATTATCGGGAAGAGTGTAATTTGATCGGCGCTCCGATCCTCTCCCAATTTTTTCATCATCATAGGCCAGTTTAAATTATTTGGTTAATATATTAATTCAAAAATAAATAAATAAAATTAAAACACAATACAAATGCATAATGATATTATTACAAGTGAAGTGATATGAAATAAGATTATTTTATACAAATATGAATGACAATAATAAAAATATAATAAACATGTAAAATTCAAGACATCAATAGAAAGTTAAAGCCTAAATGAAAGGTAAAAATAAAATTAAAAAAATTAAAATAAAAATAAAATAAAAATAGAAACAAACAACAAAAAAAAAAAAAGAAAGAAAGAAAGAAAGAGTGACTTACCTTCAAGGCGTATAAAAGTGTTATGCTCAAAGAATTCTACACGAGCCCACACGTTCTCTTCAAATCGAACCTTGAAAAGCAACCCACTTGCATGGAGAAAATTTTTTACTAAAGTCTGGAGCTCTTATACTTAGTATTAAGCCTAAGTGTATTTTTTTTGATATCCAAACCATTGAGAATCACTCCTTTATATAGGACGGGGGGAGGGAGAAGGAGTTTGATTTCTCCGATGTGGGACTTAGACACTTTAGTTTTTTCAACTTTTTTCCTTTTTTTTTCCTTTTTTTCTTTTTTTTTTTGTTTAGATTTTCATTCACTTTTCAAGGTTTAAAAATAAACTTTATGAACAAAATTAAGTGTTCATACCTTGATTAAGTAACAAAAATAAAAAAATGGATAAAATTGGGTATCAACGAGCTGCCCCCCTTTGTTTTACATTTAGGATAAATGAAAAACAAAGGAATTGATTCAATTTTATCCATGAAAAGGTAAAAACTTGCGGATTTAGGTGTCGTGAAGTTTAACCAAAAAACAAGGTAAGAAGCTTACGGAATGATGGTGATGAAGCTTAACAAAAACAAGGTAAGAAGCTTACGTGGTCGGGTATCCGTTGAAGCTTAACAAAACAAAGAAGTGGGTGGGTAATGGAGGACCCAAAAACTTGGTGTTGGTGAGGACCCAAAAGGTAAAAAGCGAGAATGGTATTATGAAACTTAACAAAAACAACGTAGAAGAGGAGAGTGATGGTATCCGTTGAAGCTTAACAAAAATAAGGTAAGAAGCTTACTGAGTCGGTGCATCCGTTGAAGCTTAACAAAACAGAAGCAAAGGGTACGAGGACCCAAAACAGCCCTCTTTTTTTTTTGTTTCGAGGACTTTTTAAAGGTAAAAAGCTATCTCCTTGCGGAATCAATTTGTATCCATTTTGAAGCTTAACAAAAACAAAAAAAGAAAGCACTGAGTCGGGTATCCATTGAAGTTTAACAAAAACAAGGTAAAAGTTTTGTTGAGTCGGTTATCCGTTGAAGCTTAACAAAAACAAAGAAACAATGGGTACGAGGTTGAGAAAAAACGGGTCATGAGGACTCAAAGGTAAAAATTTCTTTTGGAATTTTCTTTATCTTTTTTTTTTTTTTTTAAAAACAACGGAAAAAAGCTTATGAAATAGTTATCCGTTGAAGCTTAACAAAAACAAAGAAACAATGGGTACGAGGACCCAAAAGGTAAAAAACTTTTAGAATAAATCAAAGGTATCATCAATGAAACTTAACAAAACAACGTAAAAGTTTACTTGATTGGTGTATCCGTTGAAGTTTAACAAAACAAGGTAAGAAGCTTACTGAGTCGGGTATCCGTTGAAACTTAACAAAAACAAAAAGCAAGGGTACGAGGACCCAAAAACAACGGGTACGAGGACCCAAAGGTAAAAAAGCTTGCGGAATCGGTATCCGAAGCTTAACAAAACAACGTAAGAAGCTTACTGAGTCGGGTATCCGTTGAAGCTTAACAAAAACAAAAGGCAATGGGTACGAGGACCAAAAACAAACAATGGGTACGAGGACCCAAAAGTAAAAAGCATGAAATCAAGTATCCGTGAAACTTAACAAAAACAAGGTTAAAAGCTTAAAGTCGGGTATCCGTTGAAGCTTAACAGAAAACTTAAAAGCAATGGGTATGGAGACCCAGAAAACTATGGGTGCAGAATCCCAAAAACTAAAAGACAATGGGCACGGGGGCTCGGAAACGAGAAAACAAGGGTGTAGGAACCCAAAAACTAAAAGACAATGGACGTGGAGGCCCAGAAAGGAAAACACAATGGGCGCGGGGGCTCGGAAACGAGAAAACAAGGGGTGCAGAGGCCCGGAAAGGAAACACAATGGGTAGGGGACCCATAAAAGAAAACACAATGGGCGCAGGGCCCTTAAAAGAAAACACAATGGGCGCGGGGGCCCGAAAAGATAAAACAATGGGTGCGGGGACCCAAAAAGGAAACACAATGGGCGCGGGGGCCCGAAAGGAAAAACAATGGGCGCGGGGAACCCGAAAAGATAAAACAATGGGTGCGGGGACCCAAAAAGATAAAACAATGGGTGCGCAGGGACCCGAAAAGACAAAAAAGTGCATGAGTCAAGTATCCGTTGAAGCTTAACAAAAACTTAAAAGCAATGGGTACGGGGACCCAAAAACGTAAAACAATGGGTACGGGGACCCAGAAAGGAAACAACAATTTGGACCTTTGTAGGTCGAGGCTAGCAAAATGAGAACAAATGCACTATGCAATGCATGCTTCAAATGTATGAAAGTATGAATTTTTTTTTTTTTTTTTTTGTTTTGTCTCCACGACCCTTGAGGACATGATTGCAATCATTTTCAAAGATGAACTGGAATAGGATTTAATGGCATCCTTTCATTTGTCTATTCAGCCGATGGTTGAAATGTCCAACCAGAATGACCTTTGAGGTGTGCATTAAATGTGACACATAAGAGCAATAAGAAAACTCTTTAGATGACCCTTGAGGTGACCTGGTTGTCCTTCTTCTCTAACCAATACTCTTAAAAAGCCTTGAGCCAGAAAGCTTTATGCAGTGAGCCTTGAGTCAGAAAAATTTGCACAGTTAGCCATAAGCGAAAGAAGCGAATGTTCTTGAGAAAAACATCTTTTAGCAAAGTTTTGAACCAAACTCTTCTTTGACCAACCAAACCCATATTCCAATGGGATCATTGCCAATCTCTTCTTGTTCAACTTTCTCTTCATTAGATATGGTGCGAAGCTTGTGAATTCCTTTTCCAGAGATTTCCATTTCTACCGGACACACTTCAATTTGAATTATCAATTGCGAATGTCATTCCCTTCATCGATTGAAACTCTAGAGCTCCTTTGGCTTGAGTTATTCAATAAGAGATTACCATTAAATGGTTAAATTGTACTATTGTACTCATGTTCACCTAACCCGAAGCATCATGTACCTAGATATGCATGGATTCAACATGAAAGAGATTTACTAAGCGAGAAACCTTTTTTGATTGATTTTGGGAGTATGACTACACAAAGGACATTTACAAAGAAAAAACACAAGAAGTGGAATAGTACAAAAGCCAAGAGTTTTTTTTTTTTTTTGCTTTTTTTTTTTTCGGTTTGGATGTGATTGATCTTTACTTGACAAATGGACATCATGACCATTGCTTTATCCACAAAAATCTACCCTCATGTATGATATCAAATGAATTTGACTCGAGTATGTCATTTGAGAACAAAGATGTCCTAGTGTAGGCCATTTGACAACAGTGGGAACTTGAGAAAAATTGTCCCAATGGAAAACTTGAGCAAAAAAAAATTTTTTTTTTTGCCCCAATGTGTAAGGTCAAAAGATTGAGTGTAAGTGAATTGTAGAAATTTGCCCCAATATAGAGAACCAAAAGAAAAAGCAATGTGAATCAAAAGAAAACATGCCCCAGTGTAGGGGCAACTTGAACAGGGTAACAACTTACCCTAATGTAAGTCTTTTTTTTTTTTGTCTTTTTTTTTTAAGGAGCAAGGATTGCAAATTCAGTAAGGTATGAACCTTTTGTCTCAAAATTAAAGTCAATGAAAATGAAAACAACCCTTCATTGATCAGAATGGACTTTTTAACGCTTGTAATGTGGCCAAGGTTAGGGGTTATGAAAAGAATGGTATAAGGCTCAAACAAGTGTTTAAAGGTTAAGTGGGACCAAGGATCCTTGTTCAAACTTAAACTTTGTCAATTACTTTTGCACTTTCAAGCACACTTTTCTCTTATTGTTCTTTTTCATCCTTGTTCAAACTTGAACTTTGTCAATTGCTTTTGCACTTACTTTCCGCCCCTTTCACCTTTCCTTTCTTTTCTTTTTTTCATTATACTTCAAAATAGTCATCATGGAAACCAACTCCTTTTTTTTTTGTGTTATCCTCTAGTGTAGAGGTGATCCTTGTCCAGGGTTTATTGAAGAAAACTTTCAAGCTCAAAATGGGACAACAAGGGATAATGAATTCTTGTGAGAGATAGAGAAAGATAGCCAATCCTCATTTCAAATTTTGATTGCTCATTTTCAAAAAGTTTAATTTAGAGACAAAAAGATAATACACACTGAGTGATTATTTATTTGCTCCCTTTATTTTTTTTTCTCTTTTTTGTTTTTTTTTTGCATTTTTTTTGGGACGAAGAACACCTACACACATGGGCCTCATGACCACAAAATTTTTTCCAGAATGAAAGTCCTATAGGATCCAAACCAAAAGAAAGCAAGTAAAGGGAAGAAAAGAATGACAAGAAAGATTTGACAAGAACACGAGTGCCAAGAACATAGGAAAAAGAAATAAGGTATGCTGAGATCCATGCAAATCCATCACATTAATGCTTCAAGAAAGTTCACATAAGCTCAAAAATCAAATGATTTTAATGATTGAACAAGCATGGGATCAAGTACAATTAAACCATTATTTCATGGTAACAACTTGATAAACAAATCAGAATACTAGTGCTCAGAAATTTCCCAGTGCTGGAGGACTCTAAGGTACGGTTCATTCTTGATGGTTAGAAAAATGAATCGCCACTTGATCAAACTTTCTAAGGTTGCCCCTGATCGACCATTGTAAACAATTGCTCCTATTACAGATGGGCATGTGTAGAAACCTCCTGACAACGCCTAGTGAATTAGGTAACCGTTGTCATCCATGAGTTTTCTTGAACCTCATTTAACTCATTCAACCTGAAGTCCACCCTTAATTGGTTCAACATTTGTCCATACTTTCTTGTTCATCATTCATTTGATGCAATCTTCCTTTTCATTTCATTTTCAATCCTTTCACCAATTATCACAATATCTGAAAAAATCGATGACACACTTCCAATCATATGACCATAGAATGGCGTGTGTAGTGTATCAATGAACATAGTAACCATCTCTTTTTTCGACAAAGGGGTTCCACTTGTGCAACCATTTCCCTCCACCTCTCGAGCATATTCCTTGAAGGTCTCAAAGATCCTTCTTAGACATACTTTGTAGTTGCATTCTATCCGGTGCCATGTCAATGTTGAACTTATATTGCTTTACAAAAGCATCACCTAAATCCTTGAAACTCCTTATACGAGCACGCTCAAGATGTGTGTACCAATTCAAAGCTGCCCCAGTTAAACTATCTTGGAAGAAATGGATTAACAGTTTGTCATCATGAGCTTGTGAAGCCATCTTGCGAATGTACATTATCAAGTGATTCTTTGGGCAAGTAGTCCCCTTATATTTGTCAAAATCTGGGACCTTAAACTTCGGAGGAATCACTACATTCGGGACAAGACAAAGCTCTGAGGCATCTAGAAGACCATAACTACTTGCTCCTTCTATGGCTCGCAGTCTTTCTTCAAGAACTTTTAATTTTTCCTTGGATTGAAGACCTTCAGTTGAAGGGTTTAGCAGAGAAGTACCAGCGATCTTATGAGGGAAAAACTGTGGCATGTAGAAAGGAGGTTGGGCCTGAGTTGAGCTTTGAGGCCCTGAAGTAGGTATTACCAATGATGAGCCGCTCTCAAGAGGGTTGGTAATTTGTGACGGCACAAAACCAGGAGAAATGGAAACAAGGTGCTGAGGAATCTCACTGGTATTTGGCTGAGATCCTTGGGTAGTGTTTGGAGGGTTTGAAGTTATTGTGATCGGTGCACCGCCTCAAGAGTATTGGTGGCTAATGGTAGCACATAACCAGGTGGAAGGCCATATGGTGGGAATAGAGATGCATGTGTTTCAAGATTATTTGAGTAGATTGTGAGTGGCATCATGGCCCCTTGAGAGGTGACACTAGGATACTGCCAAGGAATTGGCGTAAAGCCGGGCAAGTGAGCAGGCGTGGCTGAAGGATCATCATTTGCCCTTGAAGGAGTCCCTTTTGTGTTCTTCGTTCTTTCTAAAAGAACTTCCAAGACCTTGGCCATTTGTTCCTTTAGCTGGCTTACTTCACTTCTCAACTCTTCTTGTGATCGCCCCAGTTCATCCATGACTTTGATTGAGTACGAGTCCTATATGGGTGTCGTAGAGACGCTTTTTTTGTATTATTATGAATATGAAAAAAAAAATGCAAACACTAAAACAAGAATAAAACTATACATGGTCCTAAGCTTGGTACTGTCCTAAAAGATGGGTTCTATGTAAAAGAAGTGATGGCTTTGGTTCTAGACCCCTATCGAACAAAGGTCCCCAAATTGTCCCTTGTTTGTCACCAACACTTTGGCTAGCAAGGTCCTCCATCCTCACCCATGATAGGTTACAAGCGGAAAGAGTTCAATTTGAGCGAGGGGTTTTCATGTGCCTAAACGGAGACCAACGGTCCCACAAAGCAACACTACTTCACCCTCTGTCTAAGCCTACAACATCTTGAGCTCGGGTAGAGAGCTTGTGTGTGGAAGTGTACATGAGAGAACTTATTTACAAAGCAGAAATATAATACATATAATATAAACAAAATGTACAATAATATGAAATAAATAACAAATAAACAAACAAAAATAAATGGACCAATATAATTAAAGAGCAAATAACATGAGATTAAAATAAGGTTTAACCCTCTAATGTCCCCAGTGGAGTCGCCAGCTGTCGCAACCGTCCCGAAGGGCGCCGCGAAAATAAAAAGAACAAGGAGGATAGGACCTCCGGGTGTTGGGAGTCGCCACCAATCGCTTTATCCATTAAATGGAATGGTGCAATTGGACACCTGAGAGATGATCTACGTTTCAGAGTTCATGATTCGAGGGTTGATTACGGGTAGGGAAGGTATTAGCACCCTACACCATCCGTTCTAAGAACGGTTACCTATTTAATCTAATGTTATTTGCAAGTTAATTAAATTGGTCCTTTGAAAACTAAAAGAAGAGAATTTTTTATTTTTATTTTGACATGTTCCATTTTGTCAAGTATAATATCAAGAATGATAAATGACTAAGACAAGTAATGGGTGGCTAAATAGCTATTATTTTAGAACAAATTCAAAGTCTACAACATATTATATAAAAGTGGTGAATTAAAATTTTATCATTTTGAAGAGAAGTAATTTTCAAAATAAATGGCCAAATAAAACATTATTTTAATGAATAAATTTTAATTCAAAGAAATTTGTTTGAAGTAAGAGAAAGTTTTTTTTTTAAAAGTAAATGACCAAATAGAATCTCATTTATAATCAAGAAAAATATTTTTAGGCACAATAAGATTTTTGTAGTAATTTTAAAAAAAAAGTCTTCATAAAAAATAGAACTTTAATTCACCACAATCATGATGTTGAACTGTATGAAATTGTTCACTTTTATTTGAATATTTATTTTACAAAAAAGAAAAGTTTTATTTGGGTTTATTAAAAAAATGTATTTTAATTTACATAATTATTTTAATTTTTATGTGGGGATTAGACTTCGCCGGCGCTCCTGGCAAAATCCAATATAAAGCCTCAAGATTATCGGGAAGAGTGTAATCTGATCGGCGCTCCGACTCCTCTCCCAATTTTTCCGTCATAGGCAGTCATTCTTAAATTATTTGGTTAATATATTAATTCAAAAATAAATAAATAAAATTAAAACACAAGTACAAATGCATAATGATATTATTACAAGTGAAGTGATATGAAATAAGATTATTTTATACAAATATGAATGACAATAATGAAAATATAATAAACATGTAAAATTCAAGACATCAATAGAAAGTTAAAGCCTAAATGAAAGGTAAAAATAAAATTAAAAAATTAAAATAAAAATAAAATAAAAATAGAAACAAACAACAAAAAAAAAGAAAGAAAGAAAGAGCAGACTTACCTTCAAGGCGTATAAAAGTGTTATGCTCAAAGAATTCTACACAGAGCCCCACACGTTCTCTTCAAATCGAACCTTGAAAAGCAACCCACTTGCATGGAGAAAATTTTTTACTAAAGTCTCGGGCTCTTATACTTAGTATTAAGCCTAAGTGTATTTTTTTTGGATATCCAAACCATTGAGAATCACTCCTTTATATAGGAGGGGGGGAGGGAGAAGGAGTTTGATTTCTCCAATGTGGGACTTAGACACTTTAGTTTTTTCAACTTTTTTCCTTTTTTTTTCCTTTTTTTCTTTTTTTTGTTTAGATTTTCATTCACTTTTCAAGGTTTAAAAATAAACTTTATGAACAAAATTAAGTGTTCATACCTTGATTAAGTAACAAAAATAAAAAAATGGATAAAATTGGGTATCAACATTTGGTTTTTGGTTTTTTTGTTTTTCTTCCTTTTTTTTCTTTTTCCATTATGCTTCAAAATAGTCACCATGACAATCAACCTTTACTTTGTGTCATCCCCTAGTATAGGGGTGATCCTTATCCAAGGTTTATTGAAGAAAACTTTCAAGCTCAAAAAGGGACATCGAGAGAGTAATGAAAAGATGAATTCTTATGAAGGATAGAGAAACATGGCCAGTTTTCATTTCAAATCTTGATTGCTCATTTTTAAAAATTTTAATTTAGAGACAAAAGGCTAATGCACACCAAGTGATTACTTCAATGCTCCTTTTTTTTTGTTCGTTCTTTTTTTTTTTTTTTTGCAAATGGCACTTGCACACGTGGACCTTATGACTATTGACATCTATCAAAGTAAGGATTATTAAGAATTGGAGTCCAACAGGGTTCAAATAAAAGGAAGACACTTTAAACAAACAAGAGAAAATAAAATGACCAGAAAGACCATGAAAATGACAGGAAACAAGATATGCTTGAATCCATGCAAAATCATTACATTAATGCTTCAAAAAAAGTTAACATAAGTTCAGCACCACAAAAGTCTAAGATGACAATCACATCAATTAACGCTTCAGATCGCCAATTATTCAGAGATTTCTAGTTGATGGAGGGCGAATGGTGTAGGCAGGGTAAGATGGTGGGTTTCCAATTTTGGTTTTGCATGTAGCTTACTTTTGATTCCTTTTCCTTAAAGGAAAAACTCATTCTTGAAACTATTTTCATCATTGCCAGTTGGCAATTTACCTGTTTTTACCAAAATTTCAATCCTCTCCCCAACAGCTATTAACTCAGCAAAGTCTAGATAAACAGTGCCTGCCATTGTCTTAATATAAGGAGCTCCCAAAGTCCCTAGAAAATATGAGCACATTTCTGTCAACGTCAACGGTGGTTGCACTTGTGCTGCGAGAGCTCTCCATCTCTGGGCATACTGCTTGAAAGCTTTCTCATTTTTCTTTTGCATTGAGCCCAATTGTTCCCGGGTAGGAGCTGCATCTAGATTAAACTTATATTGATCCTTGAATAGATCAGCCAATTCCATCCAACGAGAAATCTTAAAGCGATCTAATTGAAGATACCACTCTAAAGCAGGGCCTGTAAGACTCTCGTGAAAAAAGCTAATGAGGAACTTATCATCCTTGGACCAAACAGCCATTTTGGTTTCGTAACTGATTAAATGAAACCGAGGGTTACCACTCCCATCATACTTGGCAAAATGAGGAATCTTGAAGTCTTTAGGGATTATGACATCCATGGTAGGACACAGTTCTTCTATTCTAAGTGGTCCATAAGCACTAGGGCCCTTGATCGCTTTGATTTGCTCTTCTATCCTTTCCTTCCATTCTTCTTCCATCTTATCCTTCTGAATTGCCACATGACCACTCCCAGTAGGAAGTCCCGTTGTCACTGGGATGGACATACATGGTTGTTCCCATGTGAATTCAGCATTATCATGAACCTCATTTCGAGTATCCTTTGAAGAATGATACACTTCTCCGATAGGAATTACTAGCGGTGCAGTATCCACGGTTCTTCCTATAACAGGCATCTCAGTGGTCATCCTAGGGTTTGTCCTCATGGAAATGATAGTTGGCAGGGGCGGATGTGCCCCAGTCACTCTTGCGCTTTCGGCCGCCCTAATTAAGTTGAGAGTCTCTCTCATGACCAACAACATTTCCTCCATTCTTCTCATGGACTCTGTCATTTCATCCATCCTCTTTTTAATCTCATTAACTTCCATACTCAAGTTTCTCCCTTCCTCAGGGTTATTAGCAGTCATTCTGGTCTGAGACCTAGGATTGTGAATTTGGGTTTGATTGGTCTCTTCTTTCCTAGGTTGCACAATGGTTCAAACCAAATTGATTTATTAAAACAAAATAACATTTAACAAAGAATGAGATGAAATGCATGAGATGCATAACATGAATGAACTTTGAAAACACTTTTTTTCATTTTTCTTTCCTTTTAAAAAAAATGCTATGTCATGAAAATGCAAGATGCTTTTTTTTTCCTTTTTTTTCTTGAATGCTAGAGATGCTATAAAAATGCAAGATGCTATTTTTTTTACCTAAAAATGTCATGAAAATGTATGATTTTTCTTATAATGCTAAGAATGTTATGAAAATGCAAAAATGATATTTTTTCTCTTTTTTTTTTTAAAAATGCTATGAATGTCATGAAAATGTAAATTGAAGTGTTTTTTTTTAGAATGCTATGAAAAGGTAAGATGATGTATCTTTTTTTTTATTCATTTCATTTTTTATTTTTTTAATGCTATAAATGCCATGAAAATACAAGATGCATCCTTTTTTTTTAGAATGCTAAGAATGTTATGAAAATGCAAACAATGAATGGCTTTTTTTTTCTTTATTTAATTTTTTTTAATGCAAGAATGAATGATATGAGAAACAGATAAATAAAGAAGAAGTACGCTCCCTTTTGTGCCCTAGTTAAGTGGAACCTAAAATTTGATAATCATTATGTTCAATCTATCAGTGTAAAATTTTTCAGGACAGTCTAAATTTCTAAGAAGTTATGGTTCCTAGATTACCCTTATCTCGAAAGACAAGGACCCAATTCATGAATTAATCACAAGTTGGGATAAATCCTCTCAATATGATTCATCCATGATAATGGTAACAATCTGAGTGGTATCTCAACAAATGTCAAGTGAGTATAAAGCCCCTCAATAACAAAAGCCGAGACCCCTCTTACTCCTCGGGTTCGCACAGACTCGGGTATAGAGCCCAAAAAGTGTGTGAGGTAAGTGATAGTGATGTGTGTGAGGGAACATACAAACCTGTACAAAAATTTAAAAAGATAAAACTACCCCCAACCTGCAAAAACATATATACAACAACTAGCCAGCAATCATTTATCATACGGTTTCAACAATTATGTACGAAATATATACAGGTAACAATATATATAAGATAATGTCATCAGATATTTACATAAAAATAATAAATAAAATCTATTTACAAACAAAAAAAAGAAAACAAAAACCAGGATAGAAAGGGCTAAAATAAATAAATAAAGATTATTAACAATTTGCACAACTAATAATAACAGGCCTGACTCTCCAAGTATCCCCAGCGGAGTCACCATCTGTCGCAACCGTGATCGTGGTGAAAAATAGCAACTCATAAGATTTTAAAATATGAAAATGGAGTCGGCACCAATTTTATTTTAATTTAGGAAAAATTGAAAAACCTTTCTTTGAAAATGATCTTTGGAACCAGATTGGATTCGAGAGTCGGTTATGGATAGGGAAAGGCGGAAACTTAATCCCACAGCACCCCTAACACACCCATTCTAAAACGGTACCTTAAGTTAATTGTGCAAATTCTTAACAATCCTTAGAAATATTTATTTTACCCCTTTTGCAAACATTGTAACTATTTATAAAAAAAAGGAAACCACAAAATTATGAAAATTTAATTTTGACTTGACAGAAATGAAATTCTGCTCCTACTTATCCTCGGGTGCAATGAGGAACTCAAAGTCACGTAATTCTCTTCAAATCAAACCTTGAAAAGTAACTCACTTGCATGGAGGAAAAATTTTTACTAAAGTCTCGGGCTCTTATACTTAGTATTAAGCCCAAGTAAAAAAAATTTACTAAAGTTCTCGGGCTCTTATACTTTGTATTAAACCCAAGTGTGTAATTTTTTGGATGCCTAAAACAATTGAAAACTACCTCTATATATAGGAGAAGAGGAGAAAGAAAGAGCAAGACTTCTCCAATGTGGGATTTAGACACTTTAGTGTTTTTTCAACTTTTTTTTTCTTTTTTCATTTTCTTTGTTTTTTTTGTTTTTCTTTTGTTTTTTTTACTAAGGTGGGCCTATGTGTTTGGGCTAAAAAAGTCAACAATGTGAACTTGAATTAATTAAATTTTTATTTTTATTTTTTCTTTTTTTTTTAATTTTTTTAGCCCGGTCAAAATTGGGTGTTCACATAAGATAAATTCAAAATATCTGGTAGAAGGTATTTGATACTTTAAAAAAATTTCTTTGATTGTACGAAGACTCTATGTGTATCCACACCGAGACCAAGCTTTGCTATCAATACCTTTGAAACATAGAACTTATACAAAAATTTGAGAAAAAAAATAGAGCAGAAAAACATATATTTTTTGTTTATGATGTATCGGTATATCTTAAAGTTTCCTTGGTGCACACCTTAAATAGCCATAAAAGCTATTTTATTTATTTATTCCAAAAATAAATAGTGTGCAGTATTACCAAATCCTATCTAATTGGCAACTTGTCAAATCTTACTTAATGTGCAACATATCTTTTCTAAAGTGCAGCATATCAAGTCCAACGTGTAGTATATCAGATTCGTATCTAATAGGATTTAACCAACCATTGGTTGTTGATTGTACCATGTTCTTGACTTTTGATGCATATCTAATAGGATTTCACAATAACGTGCAATAAAAAATTTTATCTATCAAGATAACATGCAACAATAAGTCTTATCCATCAAGATAATGTGCAGCAATAAATTTTATCTATCAAGATAACGTATAATAATAAATCTTATCTATCAAGATAACATGCAGCAATAAATCCTATCCAATAAGATTTAAAACATTAGTGGCTACAATATTTGAAAACTTTTGATTTTTCTATTCCAAATAGAATTTCTTCAGATAATTGTATCATATATTAATTGTATTCTAAGTGTTAGCAAAGAATATAAAAATATTTCATTTGGATCAAAAATTTATTTATTTGATTAAATTAAATTCTTTAATTTAATTATCAAATAATAAATTAAATAATCCTTTAGTAAAGATTGAAACACTCGTTAGTGTGTGACCTCATGGGTTCGATACTAAGCCGGTAGTAAATTAATTGAACCAAATTACTAATCAATGTTGGTATCTAGCAACACTCCTTAACGACCGGATAACATGAAGTAACATCTTTTTCTCTTCAAGAACCTTTAGAAAAATAATTCAATATTTCCTTCTATCGTTCCAGCTCTGAGTTAACCTTAGAGTATGATATAACTGTCAAACTCTAATAAGTAAACTTTTATGTTTTATAACCAACTAGTGAATGACTTAAGAAACTCATTTATTCATTTATTCAATTACACTGTCCAAGGTTTTAATTTTATTGTTATAATCATAGAGTTCAAGCTCATTATCAAGAGTTGATGGATTCATTCTTGATATATCATTAATTTTACAAGTATTAGTTATACCTAATATCCATTCGACTAGCGCCCTAGAGCATTAGGTGTTTGGAATCAAAATATAACAAATAACTTGTTAATTACTATGATAATCTTAGGTTAAAGAAAAAGTTTACACCATGTTTTTCATGAGAGTATCCTGTTGACACTTTAACAGTAATATAAACGATTTGGAATTCTCAGTTGAATCAGTTCAATGATCATATATCCATATGCATCATCTATATATGTGAATTAATAAATGAGATCTATCAATCTCTATCCAATAGAGATAGTTACATATATAATGATCTATCTGGATTACTAATGTCCTATTCTCAATAATCATATGATCAAGAACACTTTAAATTACATCATAAATAAAAACTCGCGTGTTATTATCATGATCTCTATCATGATGACAAATGTCTAAATTTAATCAAGGACTTTGTCATATTAATTAAATAATTAAATAATAAATATGACAAAATAAACTGAATGTGATGTTATTTATAAAAAAAATGATTACAATGTATTCCAAAAATTATACAATAGATTGGATCTAAGACATGTCAATTTTTCCTAACAGCTGGTTCGCGTCTGAATTTTTGCAGGGGGTCGCATGGTCATTGTGGTTGTAGGGTCGAGGTAGTCGAGTTGCCAACGCGAGGATGAGTGATGGTTCTGGGTGGTGCAATTTTGATGGGAATGTGTTATTTGGGTTGTGGTGGTTCAACTTGGGTGGAGGTGCACAGGGTCGAATGGCAGCGAAGAAGGCTCTGGGGTGGTTTAGTCAACAATTGGGGTTTGTGGCTAGGTACATGGTTCTGACGGAGACTGGTTTTAGGCATGGTGGTGCGAAGTGGTTGTTGGGGCTTTGGAGGTTCGTAGGTTCTAGGTTGCAAGTTTCGGCGGCGGCACTAGACAACGCAGTGGTGGCCAATGTTGCTAGCAGTGTGGAGGAGGCTCAACTAGTGTTTGGTTTGGTGGTTGCAGTTGTTGATAGTGGACATTCGGTAGGAGAGGGCCGCCGCTCCCTTTTTTTTTCTCTCTCTCTCATTCCACAACTGTCATTTCATATCCAAGCATTTGATATTCATTTTTTCTATGGTCAACTCCATCATCATGTTCGCCACCTTTTCCTTAGCCAATCACCAAAACTGCATTGTCATGTGCCGTCTCGAATCTACATAGTAATAATTAAATTACCGCTTAAACTAGCTACTATAGGTCAAGGGAGGGTGTACAGCAATGTTCTCCATTTTCATTCTTAAAATAGAAGAAGCAAGTCTAGTGTTGCTGCTGTAGAAATTGATTTCATTCAACGCCAAGTTGTCAACGTCCGCGTCTTCAACGCAACACGGAGCTAAAATGAACAAAAATTGTGAGCGCCCCCTATCATATTGATTAAAATTTCCTTTTGATGTCATGAAAATGTCAACCAAACAAACAGTTATATTTTATTTTATTAATAATTTACTATTATGTTTTAATAGCTTTTAGAGAATATTAACAAATTTACTTTGTATTAATAAAAATTATCAACATTAATTATGAATAAAATAAAGTTGTTATTTTTTATGTGGATTAATGAATTAGTGTAGATTATAGATTATAGAAAATAAATTTTCGTTTAATGTTTCTTATTTGATTAATAGTTACTTTTTTAAAACTGAACATTTACTTTTGTTGTTTTTTTTGTTGGTACATATTTACTTTTGTTTTTTATTTTAACTAAAAGTTAATAATAAAATTATTAAAATAAATTCACCACGAAACCTATTACTTATCGCTACTTTTACTTATAAGAATTTTGTTTTAAGAAATTACCGTTTTCATACATTAAATTTTTTTTTTAAAGTTATATGATTTTGTTTTTGACAGTTTGCACTTTGGGCTTTTTGAACAATTTGCCATTCCCCCAAATTTATTTACCAATTTATTATCCTTTTCAAACTATTTATCAAATTGTCACTATTTTTGTCACGTTAAAATTTTATATTATTTTTTGTTCCACGTGAAATGCGCCAACACGCGTGGCGCATTCCTGTTGGATGCACCACGCGTGTTGGAGCAACCCAGTTGGCGCATCTCACGTGAAACGAAAAATAATATAAATTTCCCACGTTATATGTGCAGGGCATTTAACTTATTTCACGTGGATCTCTTAAAAAATGATGCCCAGAGACACATACAATTTACATGTCTACTAAAGAGTGCACCATAATATTGAGGGATATCAGTTTTAATTAACTTATTTATAAGTTAAGTATTTACTTTTGATCTGTAAAGTAATCGATGTGAGACTTTACTGTTAGCAAGGCAAAGCAGTTAAGTAATGTAACAAAATACATTTGTTCAATGTGGGACTTTGATAGTGGCAAGGTAAAACAAGTATGTAAGACAACAAAATATATTTATTCGATGTGGGACTTTGGTGATAAGGCAAAACATATTAAGATTATTGCGCACCCAAAATGAGAATGACAGTTCTCACTTGGACCTTTTTTTTTAGTTAAAATTATTATCATGTTAAGGGGTTTAGCAACATTAGAAGGAACTTTAAAATGGAATTTTCAAGATACATGTGTGCTGATATATATATTGGTAAAAATTTAAAAACTATACTTGGAAATTGGTGTATATTTTAGCAAAAGGAAAAAAGTTTCTGTGTATGAAAAAATAAATATATGGTTTTGAAAATGATAATGATAAAAACAGTGAGCTATAACTACACTATAAGTCTTTGCTAAGACTATGTGTTCATGTCTTGATTTTAAAATGGGACAATCTCTTCTCCTCTAAATTGATTAGCATAAAAAAATAATTGATAAGAACAATGAGAATGGTATCAACAATAATGTTGATAAGAAACTTCAATCCAAATCCAAATCCAAATATGTTTTTGAAAGTCTCACATCGAATAAATATGTTTTATTGTCTTACTTAGTTGTTTTACTTTACCCCTATCAAAGTCTCACATCGAACAAATATATTTTATTACTTTACTTAGCTGCTTTGTCTTACTAATAATAAAGTCTCACATCGACTACTTTACAGATCAGAAGCAAATACTTGACTTATAAATAAACTAATTGAAACTGATGTCCCTCAATATTGTGGTGCACTCTTTAGTAGACATGTAAATTGTATGTGTCTCTGAGCGCCATTTTTTAAGAGATCCACGTGGAATGGGTTAAGTGCCCTGCACATATAACGTGGGAAGTTTATATTATTTTTCGTTCCACGTGGG
The DNA here is from genome assembly GCA_029884595.1 of Ormosia semicastrata. Lineage (NCBI taxonomy): Eukaryota > Viridiplantae > Streptophyta > Magnoliopsida > Fabales > Fabaceae > Ormosia > Ormosia semicastrata. The sequence continues at coordinate 8,397,279 of JAQQTO010000037.1, forward strand.
ATGCGCCAATACGCGTGGCGCATCCTAGTTGGATGCGCCACGCGTGTTGGCGCATCTCACGTGGAACAAAAAATAATATAAAATTCTAACGTGATAAAAACAGTGACAGTTTGATAAATAGTTTGAAAAGGATGACAAATTGGTAAATAAATTTGCCACTAAGGGCATTTTGGTCGATTTGCCTTGAACTTTGATGAACTCGTATCGTATGAAAGATAAAAAGATGACTATCATGTCAAAGAAAAGATAAAAGATACCTCCAGTAAAAAAAAAGGATAAAAGAAGCCTAGCTCCGAGTAGTGAAGAGGACTTGGATGTCTGCAGTTCAAAAAAAAAAATTGCAGGTGGTATAGTTACTATGTTTTTTTTTTTTTTGGGTACTAGGTACAATTACTAATTTAACAATTGGCAATCATAATTCATCAACTGGGGAATCTACCAATCTGCCATTAGTGCCAAATTTATTTACCAAATTATCATTTTTTTGAAATTATTTATCAAAATGTCATCATTTTTGCCACGCTGGACTATTTTATTAATTACTGGACCACGTAGGATGCGCCACACACACCTGCGCATCCACGTAGGATGCGTCAATGCGCCTGGCGTATCCACGTGGCGCATCCTACATGGATGCGCAGGTGTGTGTGGTGCATCCTACGTGGATGCGCCAAGAGCATTGGCGCATCCTACGTGGATGCGCAGGTGTGTTTAACATATAATTATCACACGACCGTGTCTACAAAAAATTATATTTTTTCACGCTGAAAATGTTGTGTAGTGTTATCATTTGGTCATATGAGCCTAGTGGATATGAAAAATAAATTATTTTACCATCAAAGCTGATACAATACGTCTATTCTTAATTATGTCAAGTCTTCACCCAATTAAATGAAAGGTCAAGTCTAGGTTTAGAAAATTGTTTCAATGAAATAATGAAACTAAACGTTGCAAATTAAATCTAGTTATGAGCAACCATTAGCACTGTTAGCGTATTACAATTAATCAATTTTTACACTTTAGATTGATTTTAAAAATTGAAGTTGATCACACTCTTAACATCATGACCGGTTCATTGGCAAGAATATAATCTTATAGAACCTAACAAATTCAATTAACCTTAATAGTTCAATCGTTCTGATTCTATGAAAAATTCGACAGAATATCCCCTAAAAATTAGACGTTCTCAAAAGTATATCATCCTGTATAATGAGACATTTATATATATATTATGAAGTGCATTTATACATATACATACAGTCATCCCAGTCTAAGAAAATGTAATAAAAGAATAATAAATCCATACATGAAGTACAATGACTACATCAATGAGAAGGATCAGGATCAGAATGTGGTGGTCAATGAAGGAGATCAGAAGGAGGTCCTGACTGTGAGGGGTGAAGAGGATATGGTGGGTAACCCATATATGGTGGATATGGAAATGACAATGTAAGGGTAAAAGTCAAAGGATATGGTGGATAAGTGTAAGCAGGTGGTGGGTATGCTGTAGATGGTGAATAACCTGGATATGGTGGGCAAGATAAAGGTGGTGGCTGAGATGGTGGATGAGTAGTAGTATAACTGGACGGGGGCTGAGTCCTAGGCACACCCGAAGAATCAAAGTCCTCTGAAGGTCGTAGTCGAGATCGAGTACTCGCTAACCCTCTCCTTCTACGGCGCGATCTCTGCTCATCGGATATATCGGATGGTCCTGGGATGTCATCTGCAGGAGGAGCTGGACGAAGCTGAGATAAGGTAATGCGATCATGCTCCCTCACTGAAGCTAATATGTCCTCCATGGACTGTAGAAGGCTAGCCGTACTAAAGCCCAAACTAGGGTTCCTAGCCGAAGCATGGACGTTCTTCGCAATATCAGCCTAAGACACAGATCCCAGTATGTCATCATCAATATAAAATACATTTAGCAAATAGTATAATATATTGGTAAAAAACTAACCACAGATCCAATAGAAGCACCAGTACGAGAAATCCAACGTCTGGTAATTCTTCTGTACCAACGCATGTACCCAGAATGTAGGGTGAGGGAAGCTCCCACTAGCCGTCCAGTAACACATCTTTCCCTCCCACTGTCCCAGATGGTTATGTGTGGTAGGTTTGTAACTCGCCAATCCTCGTCATGTCGTCCGGCCAAAGTAATCGAGTGTAACTCATCAGGTTGGTGTGGTCTCCGCGGTATTGGTTGGTCCAGACCAAACTGACGCATCACCCTATCTGGCTGGTGCCACTCAACAATGTGAAAAAAGATGAGCGAAACCACTGCCAATATAATATCTCTACCAGCGACACAAAAATCTGGTAGTGAAGCCACAATCTCATCCGTATAGGGTTGCCATGTTATCTGCAAAATGATGTGTTCAAAACATTAGAAAGCAAGTGGAAATAACATGCATAAATCAATGTAAAAAAATATTAACCTCATCATTCTTCAACTGATCAAAGAATTAGCGATAGTACGAAAGCACCCCCATTAGGGTTTCATTCAACACCTTGTGTTTATGCCACCTATTTAAATGTCAAAGTAATATGATGTCAAAACAAGTATTGCATATAACAAACTAATATAAACAAAAGATATTTTGAGAAACTTACTGAAATCCCAGTGGACGTTGGTGACCACGATCAGCAGCATAGGCAGCTAGCAGGACAGGATCAGTATCATCTACAAGTGTAGGGACTAGGGGTGGAAATCTATGCCAAACCCAGTACTGCAACAAAATGCAAGTACCTCCAATCTCGTACACGCTGTGGTCTGTGGCCTTGCACAGCTCTCTGTACAAGTACGCCAAGACCGCAGATCTCCAACTGTAATGTCCAGTAGCCTCAAAGTCTTCCAAGAGTAGAAGGAACATCATATGCACGTATCATACCCTACGTGGATGCGCCAGACGCATTGGCGCATCCTACGTGGATGCGCAGGTGTGTGTGGCGCATCCTACGTGATCCAGTAATTAATAAAATTGTCCAGCGTGACAAAAACGATGCTATTTTGATAAATAATTTTAAAAAGATGATAATTTGATAAATAAATTTGACACTAATAGTAGATTGGTAGATTCCCCAATTACATTCAAGGCACACATCAAACTATCTAACAGGTTTAGCCGTTTAGGCTGTGTTTGGGAGTTTGGAGGAAAAGGAAAGGGAAGGATTTAAAGGGAAAGGAAGGGAAGGAAAATGAGAGGTTTACCTTCTTCTTGTTTGGGAGTATGAAATATATGAGGGGAAAGAAATGGAGATTTTATGATATATTTTTACTATTTTACCCTTTATTAAAAAAATAACATAATTAATATCTTTATAAAATGTGAAAAACTAAAATATCTTTGTTTGGTCTTGAACCCCAAACAATGTCTGTATTCGTGTTTTATGGAATGTGAAAAACTTCTACTGCCTTTTTGAGTTTTTCGTGTTTTCACTCTTGGAAGCTGGTGGGCACAAAAATCTGGACAAATTCTGTATCATCCAAGGTTGCCTCCACTGTAAAACCATAATTTTGTTCTGCTTCAAAGTTTAGAAAGTGAGATTTTTTTTTAAAATGGGCATTGAGAATGGAACAAGCAATGTTGATAACAATAACACAGAATGTGCTGAATGACTTCAGTGTTCAAAAAGTGAAGCTGTAAGTAATGGGGTGGAAGTTGCAGACTGGAATGGTATTGTTGAAGTGATTCCTCGCTTCAAAAGTGAAGCCATTCATAATAAAGGGGTGGCACTTGCAGATGAATTTGGTTCTGTTGACGGGGACTCCGGTGGACTTGCGCCGTCGCGGGTGTTGGCGGAGAAGGAGGAAGGAGGGAAGGGAGGGGTGTGGTTGTCGTCGGAGGGAAGCTTGCGCTTGTGGATGGAGGAAGTGGCGGAGGCGGAGTGGGAGGGAGATGGGGACTGGGAGCTGCGAGATCGAAGGGATCCTGAAATGGGGGGAGTGGAGAGGCAGCAGGGAGACGAGGTAGAGGGATGAGTGGGTAATTTGGTATCAAAACCCCCCAATTTGGGGGAACCAAAAAGGGAGGCTTTGAAGGGCATTCTAAAATCCCCATTTCCATTCCCTCTTATTTTCAAAACTCCCAAATAAAGGTTTTTTAACTCTAAATTCCTCCCTTCCTTTCCTTTCCCTTCTAACTATCACTCCCAAACACAGCCTTAGGGTCCTCACATCCTTTTTTTTTTTAATTAAGGTTTTACAAATTAGTTGAAACAAAAAACAAAAGAAAAAGATTTTACCATGACCAAAATTACCCACGAAAGAACAAAGATTTCATTTTTGTTTCATTTATTAAATTATCCTTGTGCCTTTAAAAATTTCTTCTGTGGTTAGTAGTAGTGAATATTTACGGGAATATAATCTAATTATTCTTTGTGATTTAAAATTGAATTAAAGAATTTTGAAAATTAAATGCTCAATGAAATAACCTATATTCAGGGCGTGAATTAAGCAATATATATTTTCAGGAATTCAAAGGAATTAAGCATTATATATTTTCAGGAATTTAAAGAAATTCAAAGGGTATTAAACATTAGGTTTTTTGACCAAAATGCCCTTTGCCACAAACTTATTTGTCAAATTACAATTATTTTAAAATTATTTATCAGAATGCTATCGTTTTTGTCACGTTGGATTATTTTATTGTTTAAGGATTCACGTGAGATGTGCCAACATGCTTGGGGGTCTACGTGAAATGCGTCAGGCGTGTTAAAGCATCTCACGTGGACCCCTAAACAATAAAATAATTCAACGTGACAAAAATGATGACATTCTGATAAATAGTTTCAAAACAATGGTAATTTGATAAATAAGTTTGTGACAAAGAGTATTTTGGTCAAAAAAACCTTCATCAACTCATGTTTTTTTTCAAAATTTTATTATAAAAGATAAAAATATTTTTAAAGGTGAAGGATCATGGTCCTGAAAGAATACAGTAAGGAATCATGTCAAAAAAAAATAAAACATAGTAAGACATGAATGTCCATGTAGGAACGAATGATAGGTTGACATGTCAGCAATTACCGATACCCGAATATAAACAAGGGGTACCACCAAGGGCATCTATTTTTATTATCTTCATATGTGAATCGCTGTTTCTGCATAACTACAGCTATAATAACAATTGCAGATAGATTAGAACCCTAATTTGCTTTCCCTTTCAACTTTGAAGACATCTTCTTGTTTCGGCAGTGCAATTGATTTGAAGACAAAAGAGAAGACCTTGCTCAATTCCCTTCTGGTTTGCCCTTATTTTCCTCATTCATCCCTACTTCCTTTAAATTTCACCCTATCTTTGGATTTTTTGTTCTTCTAATCTGTATTGGATTTCAATTTTCTGTTTCAATAGGAAGGGATTTTGAATTTCCCTTTGCTCGATTTTTGTTTTTGTTTTTAACTTTAACTAACACATGCGGTAGCAGAATTATGGGGCTATGGGCATTTGTTTGTGTTGCTTTCATGTTTAAGATTATAGGGTTTGTGTGGGTGAATTCGAGTGTAATGGCTTATGTGTATTTGTAGCTTTCAGAAGATCGTCTTTTCATGTTCCAAATTATATCAGAAGATCGTCTATTCATGTTCCAGATTATGGGGGTTGTTGGGGGGCATTAGATGACTTGCAAAAACTAGGTCCATGGCCTTTCTTTTGGGACATGGAAGGAGGAACAGGTGTTTTTGTTACTGCTGAAAATCTGTCTGTTGTTTGTTTCATCCAACTAATTTAACTTTCTGTTATGCTATTGCATGAATTGTTGCGATTTGCGAGTTTCTTTAACAAGATGGAAGTTTAATTCAGGTAGTCAGTAAACCGAATAATGTAAATGAGGTTTTGCATTGTTACTTCATTATGCCATCAATTAATCATATGGTGCTACCTGTTTAACATAACTTTTATTAGAAGTGAAATTCTTAGTTATTGCAATGATGTGCCGTTTTTTGTTTTACTGATAGCATATACATTAACAGTTGATCAAATTTAAACTCCTCTCTCTTAGTCTTAGGGGTCCAATTACTTTCCTTTACCTGAAAATATTTTCTGTTTAAATCTATCCTTGAAGTTGTACGGGTCGTCCAATAACATCCTCTATTATTTGTGATGTTAATAATCTATTTTTAACTTCAAATTTATTATTTGAACTTCAACTAACTTCAAGGTATGTGTGCTGTTATGGTTTTTTCTTTTTCTGCAGTGACTATTGGTGAGAAATGCAAGATCCAAGGATTCCTTTGTCAGAGGAGATCATGAATAATAAACCAAGGAAGAAGAAAAACTCAACCCAAAAGGCATCTTTATTTCAGTTGCATGGGAATAATGTCAAGGAAGAGGTACAGCCTCCTCTGTCATTAAAATCTGGACAGAAGGGTTCCAATAGACACTTGATGACTGAAGTCTCACCACCTTTTCAGAAGCAAGAGGGTTCCAACTCAGATTCGTTGCCTGACTCCTCTGCAACTGGAAATGAGTACCGGGCATTGAGGCGGAAGTATTTGATGCTGGAGGATGAGAGCTTTGCATTAGGGAAAGAGCTAAGAGAGGTTGAAGATGAGGTGAAGACCCTTGAAGATGAGAAGATTGCACTGCTGGATCAGCTTGTTGTAATGGAAGGCCTTGTTGGTCCATCTGAGATACACTCCTAGTGTTTGCAATTATCTAGCACTCTGTCTGTCATTTCATCTTCTGATCATGACACCTATATGTTGTTATATAGTGCCTAAAATAGAAGTCAATGTTTGGCTCCTTTTGTGTAGCTCTTTAGAAATTGGATGGATAAAAAACATTTGTAGAAATTTTGTAAGTCAAAATTCAACCCTTCTATCACTAATGTCTGTGTCTAGAATGCTGGTAGAATGTTTTGATCATTTTATGTCTTTACTCATAGTAGATTCTTCATATTTCTTGTTCAATGTGGTTATTTACCATCTGGAATCCTATAGTTTCTTATGAATTATGATATACTGTTTTAAAAAGCAACAAAATTCTATCAGTGGACAATGAACTTGGGTCTTAGCTAGAGAACCAAGTTCACTGTAGAAAGTGGTTCTGGAGGAAGAGGGTGACACAATATCACGTATGAAAGTTGTTGCATATTGTCGCTCCTGAGATGTATAGAATTTTACCATTTGAGTATTCTGCAGCTAATGAATGGAGGCTTACACCAGCGAAGAGGTTCATCATCAGGAAATAAAATATGATTGCTAAATACTTAGGGATGGCTTTGCTCGTGCGTAGGTGAGATAACCAAGAGTTCAAGTTGCAAATGGATGGAGTTTGGACAGAGTGCATGTATTCCATGCTATATGATATGATTCCAAAATACGACTAGGCACAATTAGCTTTCTAGTTTCTAGATAATGTAGAACAGAGTTGCCGTTTCAAATCTAACTGACCACGTGCGATGTCATAGCATGATAGATTCTGCAAGAGTGTGTGTTACAACGCAAAATGGGGATAGGGGTTACTCTTTTACTGCCTAGTTTCGTTTTTGCTTGTTGGTGAAGGTAACTTTATTTACTAGGAACATAAGACAACTCCATTTTGCAGCATACGATCAGAAGTGTCTTACTTATGTTAAGGCGGAAAGTATAAAGACAAGATGTAGAAATTTCCAGAAACTATGCATTGAGGATCACCTTTACAGATATTGGAGGCACTAGGTATATCTCAGATACCTGTGGTACAGCTTCCATTACTATTAGCCTGGGCGTGGATTTCTAATCTGCTATGATGGATACGTTTAAGATAAATATATGAATCCTCTTACCCTTAACTTGTTGATATTGAATTTTGCTATATCTTCTTAAAATATTATCATTATAATCCCCATAATACTTAATAAAAATGTATTTAATTAAAAAATATATGTATTTAATATCTTGAAACATAAAAAGTATCTATATATATATATATATATATATATATATATATAAATTTAGGAAGATAGGTTAAGAGAATTTAAAATTATTTTCAATATATTGAAAAAGAGTAAGAGAATGTGGGATTCAATGGTTTTTTTTTTTAATTTTTAAATTGGTTTGGAGAATATGAAAGATGTTAGCCAATTAGCTTTATGTATAAACTGGCAATTTGACAAGCACATTACGTGTTAATCAGCTTTTTATTTTTTAGCTTAATTAACAAAAGTAAAAAAATTAAATTTTAAATAACTATATAATTATTCACTTACAATTTATTTATTTATTTAAAGGTAAAAGATTAAAACAATTACCACAGTATCTTAACTTCCCACTTTGGTGGGAAAAGACAACACCAAAGACAAGTATACATGGCAAGTGATGAAGAACCTACAACACAAAATTCTGTAGTGACAACTGACAAATAATAATAATGAATCTGAGAGTATGTTCAAGGCATCAAGATATCGATTCTTGGAATTCTATTTTTGGTATCGCTTGCTGCTCCATTCCAAGCATATGACTGTAACGTAAGTTTGGCAGTGATCATCTAGACTGCATCTGTATTTGAGTATGAGTGGTTGATCTAGACTTATAGTGACTATAGGGATCTCACAGCTCCTAAGCTAATATAGATAATTACAAGCATTGTTATCTGACCAACCCAAGGCTTTCTGGTACAACCCGGACAACTAAAGGACTGGTGACCTGTGATCTCCCGTTCTTCCATGACAAGAACCCAAATGCATAGCCCTTTGAAAGAGCGGCCACTTTGAATTTCACAGTAAACTTTATTTTTTGTCCTATTCTTGTGAAGACTAACCGTTTTGGCACAACAGTAACATTAACTCCAGCAGGAGATAACACCACAGCTTCATATATACTTCTTGCTTTTCCAACATTAGTCACAACTCGAGTTACTGAAAAGTTGTCTTCAAGATTGGGTACTGCAATAGATGGATAGTTGAGGTCAGAAGGAGTTTTAAATGCCCCATCACATGTGCTGTTGTCTCTTGTAACAAGATGGAGTGACCTCTCATCATAACCAAGTGAACAGAGGAATGCAACAAAATCTTCTGGCTGTGAATCATAGACGAGACCAGGATCAAGTACTCTTGTGGGGTTCACAAACCCTGAACCATAATCAAATGCATTAGCCTTTCTTCTATCAGGATCCGCTCTAATGGGTTCATGGTGCTTATCCAGAATTGTAGCTGCATATTGAATTTATGATTAGTATCTTGAGTGGAAATAGTGAAGCTTGTGCACTGTAAGGTATATGCAAAGATCCTTTTTTTCCCTTTTGGGTGATATAGTTGAATTTTCACTGGTGTTCAGTATCTAGATTTAGAGGCATTAAGTGATAGATAAAATTTACTCTAGTCAGGAGTTTTATTTTAATGTTTGATTAAGAAGAATTATATAGGCTTCTAGAAAATTATATTAGTATGTAATACCAGTTGTCATGATAGCAGATTTGATAGCAGACGGAGACCATGAAGGATGAACAGCTTTGACTAAGGTTGCAATTCCAGTTACATGAGGACAAGCCATAGAAGTTCCTGATAGAATATTGAACTTCATGTTCCCAGCTGCTGCTGGAGACCATGCTGCGAGGATGTTTAATCCTGGAGCTGTGATATCAGGCTATATAGCAGTATAATCAGAAATCTTGCGGGATTAAGAAAAAAGAAAAGAAAAGGCATTTTATGAACTCGTAGACATATAAATGAGAATATCACCTTCAAAATTTCTGGGGTTAAGGCATTGGGGCCTTTAGAAGAAAATGCTGCTGCACGGGGTGCAGGCTGAGTTCCTAGTACTGTCTTGGCTCCAAATATCCTTGACATAGGACTACTGTTCATCATAACAGAATGCTGAGTTAGAGAATGGAAGAATAGCAGACGTGCTTAACAGAAATGTATATTTTCTCAAATATAAAACAAACCGTGTGCTATTGATATAAGATAGAATTTGTTCTCCTGTTTTCCTTCCAACAATAGCTGAAGGGATCACAAATGGGATGGCAAGATCTTGATCTGTCTCATCAATAAGTATCATCCCAACTCCACCTGCCTCTTTCACAACCTTACTCTTTGCCAACTTTGACTCCGTTGAACTCTCTGCATGTCGACACACCAGAACCTTCCCTCTGGTCTTGGTCTTATTTAGGGAACTATCTAAACAGTAGCTGCAAAAACATAGAAAGGAGAACAACATTTAACTTAAAATCCACCCTTTTGCATTGATTTTTAGGCTGTTCTCACTTTTAAGTACCTTGTGCTTCACCTGGATTGATAAGGAGTAAAATATCCTGCAAAGGCTTCAGATGCAGAAATTATTCTTGTGAAGGCATTCATTTCCAAGAGACTGAGGCTTTCACCCTGTGTCAATTATAGATAACTAATCAGAGTCCACTAAGTGTGCAGAAAATCTACCAACAAAAAGTAATCAGCTTTACCGTGATGTTAGCACCATTTCCTAATATGATATCAGAGGTGAAATCCCTATCTGTTGAGCTAGCAGCAACAGTGATCATCCATGGTGCGAGGTTGGTTGCAGAACCAGGACTTCCTTCATTCCCAGCTGATCCTACCACCAGCACTCCATGCCTAGCAGCATGAAACGACCCCACAGATATGGCATCGTTGAAATAGTCACCTTGGGGAGCTTCAGGACCCAGAGACAGAGATATAATGTGAACCCCATCTTTTATGGCATCATCAAATGCAGCTAGCAAGTCCACATCATAGCAACCTGAATCCCAACATGTTTTGTACACAGCAATCCTAGCCATAGGTGCACCTCCCCTAGCTCCTCCAGCTGCAAGCCCCTTATAATTCATGTTTGCCACGTAGCGCCCTGCTGCTGTGGAAGCTGTATGGCTCCCATGTCCAGAGCTATCCCTGGGAGATCTGAAAGAGACTTTTATGTCTGACCCTTCTTCTGCTTCATATCCACTCATATAGTATCTAGCTCCTATCACTTTCCTATATTATAAATGATTAACCAATGAAGATGACCCAACTGGAAGCTAATGCCAATGAAGTCAAAGGAAAAAAAGAAGATGAGGATATATGATTCAACCAGAAACCTGTTGCAAGATGAAGCATTGAATGCTTCTCCTAATTGACAATGGCCCTTCCATCTGGGTGGCACTGGTGGCATGTCGGTGTCTCTAAAGCTTGGGGATTCAGGCCAAATTCCTGTATGAATAATGATTATGAATAAAACACACCATGATTCCCATTTATTAACAAAATCCCAGTAATTATTAAGTACCTAAACGATTTTCCAGTGTGTTTTTTTCAAGCTTAAATTTGATCTCTTGGAGAGTAATTGTAATTTGTATTAGCATTTTAGCAGCAAAACAGGGATGAATTGAACATATTTAGGTTCAATTTTAACTCTCTATAGAGGGTTTATTTAACTAAAGGAGTTCTCATAAGCAAGAATTTGGCTACCATAATGATGTCATGTGAAGTCCAGTTTTCTCAGTCATACTTTAATTTAGTTGCTATTCCTAAAAGTAGAGGGATAAAAGATATACAGTTTCATGTATAAAAAAAGAACTAAAAAAAAAGATATACAGTTTTTGCTACTAAAGTAATAAATGAAGTGTGGAAATTCTTGTGAACTGACTAATAAATGTCTTTAAGGGACTTTGAACAAAAGGTGCATGTCGTACGTTGGGATGAAGTGATTGGTACATGAAAGTTATCAAACTTATCATAAAGGCTTCAACTTACTGTAAGAGTAAGACTGCTCACCAGTATCGATGAAACCAATGATGATATTTGCTTGGTTTTTGGTGGAGTATCCTATAATCTCCATGGTTTCGTCGTCCAGAAGTCCCATGAAGACCCATGAATGAGTGGTGTGCAGCTTTCTTTTAGAATTGGGAAAAACAGAAACCACTCCTGGCATTTCTGCTCAAATTTGAACATAAAAATTTACAGGAGCCATTAATTTCTGTGTTTGTGTAGTTGCAGAGAGAAAGAAAAAAAAAAAGAGAGGAAAATTTCACTAACTCACTTGACATTTGGGAAGCTTGTTCATCAGTCAACTTGGCTGCAAAGCCTCTGAAACCATGTCTATAGCTATAAACATGGGAAGCTTGGGCTTGCTCAACACTGTTAAAACATTCCCAATATGGGGAAAAGGGAAAATCAAATATCTGAAATAATATGGAAAAAGAGAAAAGGCAGCAGAATTTTCCAAAAGAAAACTGGCATTAATTCTTTCTGACCTTCCCCTGTGAACAGCAGCAAGCATTTGATGGTTTAGCTTCAGAATATCATCTGGGTCTTCGCCAGTTTTGCTTCCCATGTACACTACATAAACCTGTCAGTGCCACCCAATCCAGATTCCATAGTTTGCTTAAGACACCCAAAACCAAAATACTAAAAAAAACAAAACCATACCTTAGCAGAAAAGCAAAAGCTAGTTTTTGCAACAAGCACCGCAAGAAACAGATAAAAGAAGGTACTGCTTTTAGCATAACTGGAAGAAGACATTGTTAAAAGTTCCAAGTTCCAACCTTTGGCTAAAAGCAGTATAATAACATATAGTGATAGTCAGGAAACGATAAAGGGACGCAGAAAAATGGCTACCAATTCAAAATCATGAGGATGATCAAAAAAAGAAAATCAGAAAAGAAAACCCAGATCAAAGAGGAAGGGTAGAAATATAAACATGTTTTTAGGTGGGTATAACGTTGGTGTGTGTTATATGTAAATTCAATGAGGCTATTTATCTGTAACTGCAAAAAGAAACGGGGAAGCAAATGACAAAACGTGGAGTAGTAGTGGGAGCAAAGGCTTGTAGTAGTTAGTGGGTACAAGGTTGAGATGCTGGCAGAAAGACAGGGAGGAAGGAACTGGTGCTTTAGGAGCAAGCCAAGCAACCGCAAAACCATCCATTTTTATGTAAAACCGTTAAAAAGCAATGTAATATTAACACTTAAGCTTAGTTTGTCTGAGTGGCTCACCACCAAGCATGTTGTAACCGCCCTTATGTTTTCATAATTATTATTATTATTTTTAAATTTGACTAATCTTTTCATGCACATAATTATATGGTTAGGCTGTTTTCACAAATGATATTTTCAAGTTTCAAACAATTGTATTGTTCATTTACCACTATGTCCAACCGCTTATAAATTATGTTTTCATAATTCATTCATTAATTTTCAGTAGAAAAAGAGATATTATCGAATTAATGGTTGGTTGTTCTGACTTTGTGAATTGCTGATTGCTGTGACTTCAATCAATAGTTAAGTCGTATATGTCCCCATCCCTAAAGGTGAATGAGTGCATGATTAATCAAAGACTTGTATCTCAATTATTGATTTCTCCAACCCTAATGATAGGTTTATGAATTTTTAGATTTCATACATGTGAAAAATAAGAATAATTTTATTTACATATTAAAAAATTTATATGAATTTTATATCTTATTTATTTAAGAAATTAAAGATAAAAAATATGTGTTAAAATATTTATTTGTCTTCTTTTATTACAAAAATAGAAGTGACGTAAGAATGATATATAGTTTTTTATATTCAAATATCATTATCAGATAAACAAATACACAACGACTCATACAGTAAAACAGGCAAACTCCTTTCAGGTCAGCATCTGCTCGGTGAAAAATTTTCCCTTGCCCTTCACACCATTGATTGTGAAATATATGATTTTTTATATGTACTGCTCGAAAATGGTGTACACATGTCACTTCTAATATTTGGCAAAAAAAAGTCACAATTTTTATTTTGAAATTAAAAAATGTGTGACTTTGACTATTATTTGTGAATATGAGAAAGTCTATAACCTCCATATGTAAAAAAATTAATAAATTCTTTTTATGTAAAACGAAAAGGTTACATTTTTTTCATAAACAAATTACTTTTTTAAAATATAAAAATAAATGTTATAATTTATTTAACAGATATTGTAAATGATTTATCGATATACTACTTTCTTGGTGGCATGCATAATGTGTTTTACATTTTTTTAACAAAAGATTTAATTTGAATACAATATTAATATTTTTTTATATTATCATTTAATTATATATTATCATGTTATAAAAAATATTTAATTCTTATAATAAATACTTTAAAAGTCACATATTTAATAATATATGATTGATTGATAATATAAAATACTTTATACTGATAATACATTAAAATTAAAGGTGAGACTATTGACACTTCAAAATATTTATTTATACTCCCTCTTAATTAATTAAAATTTTTATTTTTATTTTTAAAAAATCATGAGTGACTAATAAAAAACATATGAAGATAATTGAGAGTACTAACAACGACACTCCAAAATTAAACTCTTTTCACTATAATAATAAAGATATATATATATATATAATTTTAGCATTTGTTTTCAATTTCAAATTTCAAATTTAAAACAAATAAATCACCTACTTTATATTTTTAAAATGTAATTAATTATTTAGATTATGATAGTAGTTTTCTTTAAAGTGATTATAGTAGTTATATAAAATAAAGAAAAGAATTTACAACTAATTTGTCTATTGATTAAATTAATTTTATTAATAAATTATAATAATTATAATGTTCTTTAGTTGATTTTTGGCTTCAGCCATGTGGAATTCCAATTTCCAAACTCCTATGCATTGCATTCTCTGACGGTATAAAGACACGGGAGGGGCAGAGTCCTTACCTTTTACCCCACTTCATTCTCATGGAATCTTCTCAACAGTGCCCTTAATTCAACTTTCTCTTTAAGGATGAATATGCGTAGTCATCTCCACCTTACCAAATAATTATCAAATTAATATGACTAGTTTACTGAGAGATATATCATTGATTACGCATCATGATCTAGTTCTCTCATAACAGAAAACATAATAATTGTATTCATGAGGAAAAAATTTAACATAATCACATATATCATTTAATCTTGGTAGTTAATTGGTACCGACATTCCACTATAATCTCATGTAATTACTTTAAGGAATCTTAAATCACATCGTTACATAAATGGCAACCCCAAAGCTACAGTTTTATCTAAACTTCTCTTCTTCTCCTTCTATGTGAGTGCTCAATTTAAATGGAATAGATTATTCATATGCTTCCTTTTTGTCAAGCATATGAATCATTATTTGAGTATAAATTTTTTATAAAAAAAACAAACAAACAAACTTTTTTTGTGTGCTTGTGTTTATATTTTTCTTCACGCAAAAAACTCTTAGAAGGCATCCAATCCAAACCAATATTAAGGAGTGTGAATCATGATCGAATAGGTTGACCTTAACGGAAAGCAATTGCATATATATACTCCGAAACCAACCCTTACATATGCAATATTGATTCTGTTTGCGTTTTTTTATTTCTCTTCTACTTTAACCCTTACCTTCTCTTTACTTCTTCACGGTTAATTTCTTTCTATCATCCCACGTAATCATAGACACACCCTTATCAGCTATACTATCATTTTCTTTACATATGGATCAGCTCTAAGTCTTGCATGTATGATCACGACACATCTATCTACATCCTATGTGACAATGAGAAAGTGACTGATTAAAATGATGATTAATTGACTGATAGCTAGATTGATACATCATGATTCTAAGTTTTCACTCTTCACACGCATATGCATATATAAGCAAAATTCATAGTATCAAAACCCAGTTATTGTTATTTAGATTGCTGAGGTTGATACGTCTATGATGGGTTTTATATGATGTATAATCAGCATGACGTTAACTCACATCATAACCTTTGATTCTGTGGCAAATTATACTAATGACGAGTTACATAGATGTTAACAAACTGACTTCCTTTAATGTAGTATACTCATCTCAAACCATTTTGTGAGTTTGTCAACCTTCAAAATTGAATTTTAGTGGTAAATATCATACTCGAAAAATAAATACTCAGTGGGGAAATCTAAATTTTGTCGACGGACATCCATCAATTTAATGTGAATTATTTGACCAGGTGGTGAAAAGAGATTCTCTGATATCTTTTGTGTGTGGAGACAAGCAACGAACAGTGTTTTTCAAACAGATAAAAGTTGTAAATGCATATAACTTTATATTTTGTGATAGTTTGAATATAATAGCAATTACAGAGTGAAGTGGTGGTGACTTGCCTTGTTGCCAACAAAGTTCATTTATATCTCATGTCTTATGGCTGTGCTTCACATTGTAAGTAGAGATGGAAACCGGTTAAGTCAGATAATATTTCATTTTAAATAGGTCAGATCTGTGTTATAAATATCTGGCTTGAGTCTGATCTGTTACCTATCAAAAGCTTTTTTTATAGTTTGATCTGGCCTATTTAAGAAGCCTGACCTGACTTGAAGCCTTTTTAAAAGCTTAATTTATATTAAGACTTCTAAATAGACCAGCAGGCCAAGGCTTTCATATAGGCCTCAAATAGGCCTAGACTTTCAAACAAGCCTTGAAAGATCATTAAAAAAAATTATCATTCAAGTACAACTCCTATTTCTAAATACCATTACTAATCACTCATTAGACTAAATAAAATACCATTACACAATTAAATCATACATAACCAAAGTACATAAATTCATCAAATTCAAACATCTCTTTCAAGTCACTTGAGCATATAAAAAATGAGACTCTTTCAAGCATATAAAACACCTCTTTCAAGCTTATTCTCACATCACATTCATGACCAATTAGTCATCACTCATCATCAACATCATAGTCTCAAGATCAATAATACATCTCAATAATGACAAATCCAAATTATTCAATTATCACATGATCAAATTCAACAACACAATACAATAACTCAATGTAAATAGCAAAGTGTAATCAACCAACAAAGTGTCAACGTGCAACCAGCCAACCAACCAACCAACAAAGTGTCAAATATTCAAGGTAATCTCTTCTTCTTGTTCAAACACCTTGAAAAAAAAAATAAATTATATTATTATATCATAACACAATTTAACAACTACAAGAAAAAAGAAGTATCATTTTAATATCTAAAACTAAGGCCATAAAGCAACAGTGATATGTAAACAGTGTTAATACTCAATGAATAATGTCTTCAGTTTTCTATACAACTGTTTTGCTTTGTGTTATGCATATATAAAACTAAGGCTTGTATAGGCCTTTACTTAATACTGTATGTTTATTATTGTACCAAAAAATCCTTTCTTTTTCTCTATTGCCAAATGAATATCCCTTGAATATTTTTATGTGGATAATGGCTCTTTTTACTTTGTTATTCAGCTTTCAGAACTTGGCATCATATAAAGAGATTCATGAGTTTTGTCTAATCAGTGTATTGTACATCTTGTCCTAATAACAGAAGTCAATATTTGGGTAGAGCCGTAGAGGTTACATAGTCATCATTCAGGATAGACTAGGATTTCTTAGCACACCTAAATGTTTTGAGACTTGACAGCAAGATTGGAAACTATTTGCTCCTTTCTAGATTCTAGTGATGTTTAAGTTGAGAGAACTAATGTTGTTTCCAAAAGTGTATAAATTGCCTGATTATTCTCCACATGCAGATTTATTTACAACATTGTCTCCAAGAATATATTGGTATGTTCAAGGCAACAACGAACCTTGGAAACAGAAGGAGGAAGATGGGTCACCATTTAATTTAATCGCAGTATTACAGCCAGACCACTTCAAGTAACAAAGGAAGCTTACACGGAAATTACATCTACGACCCATACATATATACAAAAGTGAAGAAAGATCTCTACATCTAATCCTAATCATGTTTCACCACCATAACTAGAGATCATATGATTAGTTATCACAAAAATGGGAACAATGTCTAGATCTAACCCCAAAAACCCTTCTTACTTGGTAGAAATCAGCATATGAGAAGAGAGGGACCAGCCACGAAGGGCGTGTGGCTGCGCGTGGAGGAGTTCGGTGACGATCGGTGAGCGATTGAGCGTGCGTGGTGCGTGGAGGAGAGGAGAGGAGCGACTGGCTACGAGTGCAGACTGAGAGTGAGAGCCAGAGGAGTCTATACTCTGTAGGAAGTAGGATTGTACGAACTAACTAGTGTAGGAAATGGTAAAGTGGATCTGCAGAAAGAGTTAACAAAAATGATATCTTTTAAATATAAAATTATAAAATATGTAAATATATGTATAATAACTAAGTATAGCATAGTGGTTAGTGGAATGGTAATATTATCACTTGGTACCAGTTCGATTCTTACCTTCTTGGTTTAAGCATAATTTTAATTTTTTTAATATATTTATAAATAAGTATAAACAGGGTAGTCTAATAGGCTTAACAGACTTTTCTAAGAGGTCATACCTAACCTACTAAATAAAATAAGCTTTTAAAAAAGTCTAAGCTTAACTCATTTTTTAAATAGGTCAAGTCAGGTTAAGCCTAAAACAGGCTAGGCCATAAGTCCCTGACAAACCAGTTGATCTATTTTCATCCCTAATTATAAGTTTGTAACCAAAACCAAAACCGCAAGTCATGGCAACATAAATAAAGCATGGGAATTGTTTTAGTTAAGCACACAGTTTTAATGTTCTCGATTCTAGCAAGTTAAACCTTGGATTTGATTTTTGTTTACGTAAAAATGTATTATATACTTGTGTTGGGTTAACAATAGTTGATGTAGAAATTAAAACAGTTAGGGTCCGTTTGGTATAAATGATAGGATAAGACCTGATAGTATTAGATATGATAGTATAAGACCTGATAGTATAATACCTGATAGTATAAGGCCTAATACGTAATGGTTGGGAATATAGGAATGTTTAAAATTATAATAGAAAAGTATTTATAATAGTTTATACATCAAAACTCAATCAGGCCTAATCCTACCCCCTAAGGCTTGATTAAGTTATCCATCATTTTAATGTATAAGAGGAGTTTAATGGATAAACTTATATAATACAGTATTTGTACCAAACAACTGATAATATCATAATGTATTGTATTAATTTATCCTATCAGGTCTAATACAGCATGCCAAACAGGCCCTTATATTTAATAGCGTGAGATATTTTTTTATGAAGTTTTTTTTTATATATAAAAAAAGATTAGGTATGAAAGTCTAATCCCCGATCAAGTTGCATTTAAGAGAAATCTTTTCCAAAATACTTAGAAGGATTCGAATACATGTTCACTTTTAAATGTCTAAAAAATTGCTTATGATTTGGTCCAAAAACCTTGGATTTTTTTTTTGGTACTAGATGGCCTAGAAGAGATCCTGCCACTTGGGTGGTGCTTAAGGGATCTCTACTAAAGGCTCCAGGGAAGAAGGAAGAAGTAGAGAAAAAGTAAATGAAAAAAAAACATTTCACTGTACCTATTTGGTTCTTAGAATTAAATATGAAATTAGAGTTTAAAATTAAAATTAGACTTTTTAATCTCATTTTTTATATTTAGAATGTCATTTAGAATTAGAATTATAATTTCATAAACTAATTACATAGAATAAAAAAATAACTAAGTTAATTATTTCTCAATTCTTAACCTATACCTTAAGAATTATTAATTTTATAACTTAAAAATTAAACACACAAACACACACTCTCTCTCCACATTTATTTATGAACAATCATATTTATTGATATTCTATATTTATATAAAAAATTATTTTTATATTTATATAAAAATTATTATAACAACTACTTATTTTTAAAAAAAATCATGAAAAATTTTTTATGAAAAAAATATGACTATTATATTATAAAAATATTATTATATGAATATTTTTATTAATTTTAATTTTATAAATAATTTTTCAATATTTTAGATCATACATTTAAATAATAAAATTATAATTAAATTTAAAATTTAATTTTTTATTCTAATTTTTTAACAACATAAAATTTTAAATTTTAAACTAATTTTAATTTTTTAAAAAATGATATTAAAATTAAAATTTTATATTTTAATTTTAATTCTGCTATCTAAACTCACCCGAGAGATATTGAATTTCTTATCAAAAACTTAGAAGCAAATGCCCCAACCAATTGAGGTATACTCACAGCACAAATTCTCTTACAATCTGAAACTGACTTTTAATAGTTGGTATGGTGCGTGGTGTCTCAAGTATTATTAAGTTAGCTGTATGTTTTTTAATTATGTTTATCAGTGTCTTGATTTGTCATAATTGTGTGTCAATGTGCATTTTACTTTTATTTTAAAAAAATTACTTCATAAATTATAATGTTTTGTGTTTTAAAATAAATTTTATACGATGGAGAAAAACTAAAATGCCGAAAAATGTTCTTTTGACCTATTATTAGTATTTTTTTTGCTCATTTACCTATTATTAGTATAGAAGATGCGTGGGTGCAAAAATTTAAGGGGTAAGGGGTATAAAAGAAAAAGCTCTAAAATGAAGGAGAAAGTGAACAAATTAGGCCCAAGTGGTGTTTAGCGAAAAACCGAAAGAGAAAGGCCCAAGATGCTGGCTAATGTTGCCGCACTAATTATCATGGAGCTTCCTCCAACAAGCCCATTGGATAGTATTATCATATGCTCATTCTGCATTTAATTTGACATACGGCTTATCTAATTGATCATATACATTTTTATTAAAATTGTTTAACTTTAAATTATTCATAATTCAGTTGTTAGACGATCAAGTATACGGCTGATCTAATTGATCATATACATTTTTATTAAAAAAAATTAACTTTAAATTATTCATAATTCAGTTGTTAGTCGATAAAGTGTGTGTGTATATATATATATATATATCTTATGTTAATGTTAATTGAGTCTCACCAATGCACACCCATAAAATTAAGAGCCGTAAATGGAGTGAAAATCATTACATAATTTAAAAAGAAATATAACTACAATTAAAAATTTATTACTTGTTTAATTAATATTATAAGTAATAAGTAACTTGTCTGTATACATTTTCGTAAAGAATAACCATGCAATAATAATAATAAAATTGCTATTTAAGTTTAAAACTTTATTATCACGTAAGGCATTGATTTGTCAACTTTAATTTTTTCATCATATTTTTTTATATTATTTCTTATATTATTAAAGTCAACATTCACTTCACTTGTCAACATTATTTTTACTGAATCACAATTATTAAAAAATAATATAAAAAATTATGTGAGATCGTCATTTTCCTTGATATGTACCGGAATAATGTTAGCAACTTGCACTTTGCATCAGAAACCTTTTTTCCGTTTTTGACTTCAAAAGTGCCGAGAAGAAGCATATGTTCATCCTTTAATTTCTTGCCTTTGAGTTCTATCAAATAATCTTTACAAACGCAACCCAAACCTTCGTGCCTTCCTCTTCTTCCTCAATCTCTACAATAACTCTGAACATTTTTGTTTTTCTTTTGATTTTTGAAACATATTAAAACGGAAGCACCCAAACATGGAGGAACGGATAATAATCGTGTTTGGAGATGATGCATTCTTTCATTATTATTTGGTGCTTTTTCACTGTTTCATTTTAAATATTGCATTAGTACAAGTTCTTTTTTTTATATAATTTTTTTTTTTCGATCTTGAAGTCATGAACAGGTATTTTAGTAAATGGCTCAGAAACACTTTTTTTTTCCTGAATTGTACTGTTTGAGCTTACCGTACTAGGTTCCTTTGACTATGTGATGTAATGTGTCGAAAGAATTCTTTTTTCTCATAAAAAAACAATTCCGAAAGCGCTTTTTGTACTAAAGGATGCTTAACAATTATCTCTTTATAATATGTAAGAATAAAATAAATTGAAAACTTAAAGTAAGTATAAGAGCTGAGAATATGAACAAATGAGAGTTGGCTGATCAACTATTATATAAGATCAAATAGCATCGACTAATTGGTTTGATTTTTGCTAGTGCTCATTAATTGAGTAAATATGATTGTAAATCATTAAAATTTGTGACATTCATTGGTAAGTCTTGGTTAAAATTCGTAACACTTTTTATCTTTAAATATGACAATTTCCTCATTTATAATTTTATAAGTGAAAATATGAAAAGTCATTGAGTTAGGATGTCAAATTTTTCTCATTTGTATTCAATTATGTAATAAAAAATTAAATTTCAAAGAAAACAATATATAGCTAATTAAACGAGCAGATTGTAGTACAGATACCATATAGAAAGAAAATTAAATTAAATAATACACTATATATTTTGTTATCATCCATGTACGGACTATTATCACCACCAAACCGTGGCCAGCCATTTCCCACACGACCTGCAATATTGTATGATAATATACTAACAACAAAATAGATGGTGAACAGCTAATTAGGTTGACTGAAATGATAAGATCGTAGTGCTTGCATTCGAATACTTTTATTGGTCATCCCTGATTTATAAGTTATCCGTAAATATATTATAAGTCTTCGACGAGGCTTGTGAATATGGCTTCTTTTTTAGAACGAGGCAACTATTTGGACAATCTCTCCTCTTTCTAAATTTTCTCTAGACCAAAAAAAAAAAGTAAATATTGTCAACAATTAAAGAGTTTGTTAAGATGATTAAACTAGTATCACTTAATTATAGAGACTATAATATTATATTATTGACTAACTATTCTAATACTTAAACTGTTAGATGAAGACTAACGATCGAAGAAAATAATAAGCACAAAAAAATGACCATAAAATTGAGAAACAACAAACTGTGAGAAAAAATAAAAAGGAAACACACATTATTATATATGAATATTCTTCCACTACATATGATAATTTATCACTTATAAACGTAGAAAACTAGCAATCACAAAAGTGATTGTTATTATACACAAAAGCTGACCCTTACAAGTTGAGGTTATGACAGGTCGATCCACGTGATGACCATGATTATTGGAGATGACATTGATGAAGCTACATGGATAGCTTGGCGGTGGTGATGACATGATAATATATATGTAAGTCATGAATCATTTATTGCTGGCGTTTTTGGAAAAAATCTGTTGTACAGTGGGTGGGGGTTTTGCAGGCTTAGAGCTTGAAGCACTTCCCCCGCGTGGTTGTGGTGGGTTTGAAGGAGAAAAAACGCTTTGGGTAGTAACTTTCTTTGGTGAGTCCATGGATGCAACACTTCAACTAGCTAGCTCTAGCTTGTAACTGCAAATCAAGCTTTGAGAAACCCACACTTCGATAAGCCACAATTTATAGAGTTATATCTATGAGTTAGCAGCATATGAAAATAGTCCAAAGGCATGTGAGCTGTCTGTCCACCATATATTCTAATATTCTCATGCATGCACATAGGGTATCAGCTGATCACTACGTGTTTTTCTTCATGTATTGATTTAATTTATGCATCCTTAAATACCGTAGTTTCTTTTTTCTTTTTTAAAAAAAAAATTGTACTGGAAGCACAAGTACATGTTAGAAGGACAGAAAAGTATCCTAATGAAATATTAATATTCTGATATTAACAATACTCCAAAATCTTATAATTGTATTTGAATAGTTGGTAAGGGATGTAATGAAATAAAATATGACAGAATGTGATATGATTTTATTGTTTAAATTTTTAAAATTAAGATGAAATAGAATGACATATGATAATATTTATTTTATTTTATTTTATTTTAAATCTCATTTTTTCTCCTCTAAATTAAGTAAAATGAGATAAAATAAAATGACATAAAAATAAAATATTATAATTCTTATAATTTTATTTTATTTCATCTATTATTTCAGACAATAAGATAAAAAAAATCCTATTATATTTTTAAATATCTAAACAATGACATTCTATTGTATTTCATTTCATATATTTTAAGTTATTTAAACATTGGCTCTGTGACTTACGTTGATAATAAGTGAAAGCTCGTTGATAATAATTGAAAGCTCGTTGATAATGCTAGGCATTTTTATATGAATGAATATGACCAAAGTGGTGGACAAAAAGACAATGGGCAATGACGTGTTGGGTCGGTAACTAATGTCGCTGAAACAGGTAAGTACTAGGGAAGTATATATGCTATTAAAGCAACAAACAACTTTTAAAAGGTGAAGAATAAGAAATATGCAAATTTTTTTGTAATCTTGCTTTTAAAACCTTTTATTAGATTAACCTTGGCTTTATTGACTTAAAATGAATTATATTGGGATTATTACGATTCTAAATTCTTCAGACTTGGCTAAAGTGGAGCAGCAATAGCCGGTGGGTGGAAGTGGCACGACATAGATCATGGTGTCTAAAAGTGGAGCAGCCACTAATAAGTAATTAATTTAGTGTTGGGAAAATATTTTTACCGCCAATAATCCATTTAATTAGACAGTGAAAATTAAGTTAAATGATTTTTTTAGGGGGGTTTACTTTTGATCAATCAATTCTGTTTCAGCAGAATTTTAAAATTTTATCAGTGTTTAAGATAAATGATGATAAAATCAAATTGAGAGGATGGGTCTATCTTTTTGTTTAAAAAAAATGTTTATCTAGTATTATAAAATTATTTAATTTATAAAAATATAATTTCTTTTAAAAACTGTTATTTTAGAATTTAAGGTTCCTTGGACATTGGACCATAATAAATTACCACAATCACGATTGACTTTAAGTTCGAACAATCATATTTTAGTTACCCAAACTGAGAGATTGTAAATCACATCAACTTATCACTTAACTAATTATCCATAAGAATTGGTTTGATTCCATGCACAGTTAAACTTGAGAGTCTTAAACATACTCAAAACAATTATCGATTTATCTGGCCTTAGCCAAGTCCACCTCTAAATTAGTCCATATAAATTCGGGTCGAATCATCCAGGCCAAATTGTGAGTACTCGACCAACCCGTCAAACATTCCATACATTATCGAAATATTTGGGGCCATAATAGTTAGTAGTTGACGGTCAGGCTATGCATGATCATCAACGGATTGAAACCTTGATGGCTAGGCATAACTTATGCCCAACATTCGAATGACTTAATCTCTCCAAAGTAGGTAGGCACCAGAAGTTCAATCCTCAAGTCCTTTTTAAGCTTGGCTCCCAATATGAGATAAGTGTGTTTTGCTTTTACCTCAAACACTTAAACTAACCAACTTACCATTCGTTCCTAGCTAGTATAGGACGGGTCTAAGTTCATGATTGCTCTCGTTTTCGTCTTCTTCATAAGCTTTCGATGAGTCTACCCGATCTTTCGTCCTTGACCCAGATCTCTGTCCAGAGCAGACATATATACTTGTATCAATTCATTAATCTCTTCCTTTTCAATTATTTGAGTTTGACAGCTTGACCTGGGTTATTTATTCCATCAATCTTCTGAAGTCAATTTTGTCCGAATCTCAATATATACTTTTTTTTTCTCTATATATTTGAGTTTTTGCTCTATATTTTATTTGGTAGAATCTTGGCTTACAGCTAGACAGTAGATACTCTGCAGCCTGCACTAGTTATCTCCTGCGTAAACAAACAAGAAAACAAGGGGAAATCCTGGTATGCTCCACGAGCATAGACCCATCCAATAATGTGTATGTTCTTGGAGGAGGAAAATTCTTCATCCAGAGGAAACAAGATTTTTTCAAGGACAAAAAATTGAGCCAATTTGATATTTGTTTCCAATAACAGTTTTTTATTTTTAAAATAAAAAACAATAAAGCTAGTTTATTTGAAAAAAGCGTTTTTAAGTCATTTTTTTAAAAAAAAATAATAGAATAAAATACAAGTATTTTTTTAATACAATAATAATAATGAGATTTAAATTTATATCCTCATGCAAACTTTATAAATCCTGTTCTACTAACTCAATCATAGTAGCTCAAAAAAGATACATGTTTAAAAACAAAAGCGATTTACCTTCATGTAAGTGATATCTTTTTACACACATGCTGAGAAAGAGAAAAAATAAAGGCAAGATTTGATTGTTAGAAATTCACAATCAATTGCAAGATTCTTAATCAGCTGAACTAGCTAGCTTCTTCAATTTAACGCAATATATAACTTTATAACATACTAATTTTCTAACAAATGTAACCTGACTTTGGTAAAGCAATACAAAAATCGTTTGTGCGCTGTGTTTTAGAATTTGTATTCTTTTAATCTAAAGTTCACGTTAAATAATTTCAAAAAATTAATCTTATGTTGACTTTTATCAACTTTAGAAATTTTATCTAAATTTTAAGCACAATTATTCTTCATGTTAATCACTTTATATCTTATAAAAGAATATTAGGACTTAATGAGAGAATAAAAAATATACTAATGATTATAAGTACAAGTTTACATGCAACTCACTAAATAGCTAAATACAATTTATTAGACTACAATATTATACTTAACTAAAGACTTGAGTTGGTGCGTTACAACTTGCAGGCTCATTAGCATTCATTTTTAACTTTATTCACTCTCTTTATATCTTTCACTTAATTTAAGAACAAGGTTGACAAGCTGTGCATCACTAGGGCTTGTTAAATAGAAAATATATTTGTTAAATTATTATAATAAAATTGTTAATATATACATATAGATGAAGAATTTTATTTTAAATTTATTTAATTGTATTTATTATTAATATTAATATATTTAGGTTGAGATATTCTGAAAAGCAATTCATAATATATTATGTATATATTAAGTTTATTAAAAGCAAATATATCATAATGTCTGTACCTAAAAATATATCTTAATATGATAGATGAATATAAATGTTTTAACATGATTTTTTTGTTACTATTATTGCTCTTATTATATTCTTTCTAAATCCATTTAAGAAATCTAAAAGTAATTATAAATTTTCAGTGATTAGAAAAACATAAAAAAATATTTAACTATATATTATTTAAAATTTGAATAAAGTATTAAAAAAATAAAAAAAGGAAGAAAGAAAAAAAGAAAGACGTGTTGACGGTGAGAAGAAAAATATCATTAAAAATTTTAGAAAAGGAGAAGAAAAGGGATATAGAATTTAGATATAAAAGATACGGTAAAAAAATATTTCAAAATTAAAATTTAAAATTTAAAATAAAAATTAAGAGTGTTTAATTGATAACAAATAAAATTATGTTAAAGAAATGAGAATTGAAAAAAAAAATTCCACCAATAACTGTTATGTACCATTGCCAACATATGGACTGTGTTTTATATACATTGGTATATTGATATATTGGTAGTGGTATAAGTATTTAGGCCATCTCGATTTATTTTTTATTTAAAAACAAAACGTATAACTCGAACGAGTAGTCTGTTTGACATGTCTACTTAGAATAGAATTCATAAGAAACCTTGGAATCATTCGGTGGGTTCAAAATCGAGACAATAAGGTAGAACAAACATATAAACTAACATTTGGATTTGGATCTTAATTGATATTGAGTTGCTGTAAAATTTTCAAATGCTTTTTTAATAATGTCTTGATATGTGTTAATTACATGTCAATTCATTTTATTTCTCTTTTATTTATGAAAGAATACAATAAATAATTCATTAATTTATTTATTTTAAAAAAAATTATTCTGTATGAATGGGGAAAAAAAACCTACATACAGAAACCATGTTTTGATCTATAAGTAAGATGAGTGCAGTAACTAAAATGAAGGAGTAATGCGCAATAACAATACTACGTACAATGAAGGAATAAAGATGCCGTGTAATATGTACCTTCATATATATTAAGGGTGCATTAATGTAATTTTTAAAAAAAATATTGATTTATATTTAAAGTATATCATTAGTTAGAATTGATGACTTTCAATATGTAAAACAAAGGGTGAGTCTAATATACACCCTCTAAAAGAGGGTGTATGGTACACCACCCAATCTAAACTATTGATTTATTCATAAAATAAATCAATGGTTTGGATCAATTACAAAAAACATACTTAGCAAGTTTTCTTTTTTTTTTAGTTTTTTTTTCAAGTTTTTTTTTGTTTTATATTTTTTTTACATATTACTATCACTACTATCATCGGTTGGTAGGCCACTTATTGATACTTAATTTTGTCCATAATTTTTTTTTATTTTTGTTACTTAATCAAGGTATGAACACTCAATTTTGTCCATAAAGTTTATTTATAAACCTTGAAAAAATGAATGAAAATCTAAAAAAAAATAAAATGAAAAAATGAAAAAAATGAAGAAAGTTGAAAAACTAAAGTGTCTAAGTCCCACATTGGAGAAGCCATACTCCTTCCCCTTCCCCTTCCCCTCCTCCTATATATAGGGGTGGTTCTCATTTGTTTTAGACATCCAAAAAAATTGCACACTTGGGCTTAATACAAAGTATAAGAACTCGAGAACTTTAGTAAATTTTTTTTGCTTGGGCTTAATACTAAGTATAAGAGCCCGAAGTTTTAGTAAAATTTTTTTCTCCATGCAAGTGGGTTGCTTTTCAAGGTTCGATTTGAAGAGAACGCGTGAGGCTCTGTGCAGAATTCTTTGAGCATAACATTTTTATACGCCTTTGAGGTAAGCTTACTCTCCCTTTTTTTTGGTTTGTTTGTATTTTTTTTATTTTAAGAAAAAATCTAAAAACATATAAAAAAAGAGAAAAATTTAAAAATAAAATAAAAAATAGAAAAAAATGTTAAAGGATAAAAAAAAAATTATTTTTCATTGTTGTGTTTAATTTAGTTTTTACGTTATTTTATTTACTTGACTCATGGTATGACAATGTGTTATTTGTGTAACTACTTAGTTGTCCTTGTACATGCCTTAAAATAAAATAAAAATCTTTTAATCCATGCAATGACCAATGATGATGATTGAATAGTGGATATTATCTTCAATGTCGTTTGGATCATAAGGGTTTATTGAGTAGCCTGATGCTAACTTGAACCTTGTGTAAGAATGGATTTGTTTTCAAACAAAATCTATTTTTTAAAAATCTTTTTCTTAATTAAAATCAACCAACTCACAATCATTCTCTAAAGAATTACGTGACTTTGAGTTTTCTATTACACCAAGAGATACATAGGAGCAGAAATCCATTTTTGTCAAGCCAAAAAAAATAAATTTTCACAATTTGGTTATTCATTTTCTTTCTTTTAAAATAAAAATAAAAAAAATTAGTTATAAAGTCTTTTTTCTAAAAAAGGGTAAAAATAAATATATTTGAGATTATTATATTTTGCACAACTAACATAAGGTACCATTCCTGGAACGGGCAGTGTAGGGTGCTAACACCTTCCCTACCTGTAATCGACTCTCGAATCCAAACTCATTTTCAAAAGACCAGTTTGCCTGATTAAATGGTTTTTTCTAATGTTTTCCCAATTTAAATAAACATTGGTGGCGACTCCGTTGATTTTCAAAAAGAATAATCTTTTTCGGTCGTCCCGTCACGATCCCGGTTGCGACAGATGGCGACTCCACTGGGGAATCTTAGAGAGTCAGGCCTGTTGTTGTTAGTTGTGCAAATTTTTAATAATCTTTTATTTATTTATTTTACCCTCTTTGTCTTTGTTTTTGTTTTCTTATTTTTTTGAATATGTATTTTATTTAGTACTTTTATGTAAATATCTGATAGCATTATTTCATGTATATTGTGACTTGTATATATATTTTGTACTTAATTGTTAAAGCCCTATGGTAGACGATTGCTGGCTGGCTGTTGTATATATATTTTGCAGGTTGGGGTATTTTTGTCTTTTAAGTTTTTGTACAGATTTTTTATGCTCATTCACACACGTCACTAATCACTTATCTCACACACTTTTTGGGCTCTATACCCGAGTCTGTGCAAACCCGAGGAGTATGAGGGGTCTCGACTTTTGTTATTGAGGAGCCTTGTGCTCACTTGGCATTTGTTGAGACACCACTCAGATTGTTACCAGTATCATGGACTAGTTATATTGAGAGGGTTCATCCCTACTTGTGATTAATTCATGAATTGGATCCTTATCTTTCGAGATTGGGACAATCTGGGGACCATGACTTTTTTAGAAGTTCAGATCTGTCCTGAAAAATCTTGCACTGATAGGTTGAACATAATGACCTCGAAAGTTAGAGTCATCCAGCTTCTTAGATTGCATCTGATTAGGACACAAAGGGAGCGTTCTTTTTCTTTATCTATCTATTCCTCATGTCCTCCATCTTTGCATTCTTTTTGGAAAAAAAAATTCAACAAAAAAATGATACATCATATAGCATTTTCATTCCTAGCATTTTTTTTTCATTATTCATCTATCTCTCATGTCATTCATTCTTGCTTTTAAAAAAAAAAAAAGATATATCATTTTGCATTTTCATTACATTCTTAGCATTCATAAAAAAGAAAAAAAAATATCATTTTATATTTTCATGACAATCCTAGCATCAAAAAAGTAAAAAAAAACATCATCTTGCATTTTCATAACATTCCTAACAAAAAAAAAACATCATCCTGTATTTTCATAGCATTCTTAGCATTCAAAAACAAAAGAAAAATATACATTATCTTGCATTTTCATAGCATTCTTAGCATAAAAAAAAGAGATACATTATCTTGCATTTGCATTACATCCCCATAAACAAATATCATCTTGCATTTTCATCGCATTCCTAACTTTAAAAAAGGAAAAGAAAGAAAAAGATACATCATTTTGCATTACCATGACATTCATAGCATTCTTTTTAAAAATAAAAAAAAATAAAAAATTTCATTTGCATAATACTTTGCATGCATGCATGTTGCCATTTTTGTTCAGTCAATGTTGATAATTGCATAGTCACATCATGTTTCACCAAGCGAAAAAGTGGGCACTATAACGAAAAAATTACTTCTGCGACACCCTTACAGGACTCGTTATCAGGCAAGGATCATGGACAAAATAGAACGAACTCAAAAGCTGAAGCATGAGGTAAATCAACTCAGAGAACAAGTGTCCAAGATGATGGAAATGTTACAGTCCATAGAAAATAGAAGGAGCACAAATGGAAATCCTTCAGTGGCAAACAAGGGACATCTGACCACACCTCCTCACCTGTTTGGTTTCTCTCCAACCCTTTTGCAATACCAAGGCTTCAATCCTCAAGGAGTTATAATGTCAATCACTACTCAACTCTCAGTCACCAGTTCTCAAGAAATCCAAGTGCCACCCTTCCCTCCTTATGGCTTCCATCCCAGCTATGTACCATCATTAACCACCAATCCCCCTGGTAATAGCATGCCAGCAGTGACACCAAATTCAAACCTACTGAACAATACCCAAACTCAAGTCACCCGGCTGAATGTCAATGAAACCCCGCCAATACAACACCCATTTCTCCCTTTTATCCCATCATATGGCTTCCCTTCCAGCTTTGTACCACCACGGGTTGCCAATTCCCTTGACAGTGGCATGTCTGCTTCAAACTCATTGAGCACAACCCAACCATATGCCCATTACCCAAGTACCAGTGGAACCCCACTAATGCAACATTTTGTCACCACTTTCATGCCTCAATACCCATTGAGTTCTTTTGTTGAAAATCCTCAGTTCAAAGAGAGATGGGAAACTTTGGAAGAAAGATTACAGGTCATTGAAAGAGCTGGTTGTTATGGCCTTAAGGATGCTACTGAGCTTTGTCTTGTCCCTGATGTTGTCATTCCCCCAAAGTTTAAGGTCCCAAATTTTGATAAATATAAGGGGACTACTTGCCTAAAGAATCACTTGACAATGTACATTCGCAAGATGGCTTCACAAGCTCACGACAACAAGTTGTTAATCTATTTCTTCCAAGACAGTCTAACTGAGGCAGCTTTGAATTGGTACACACATCTTGGGCGTGCCCATATAAGGAGTTGCAAGGATTTAGCTGATGCATTTGTAAAGCAGTATAAGTACAACATGGACATGGCACCAGATAGAATGCAATTACGAAGCATGTCTAAGAAAGATGCTGAGACTTTCAAGGAATATGCTCAGAGGTGGAGGGAAATAGCTGCACAAGTAGAACCCCCTTTGTCAGAAAAAGAGATGGTTGTTATGTTCACTGATACACTACACACGCCATTCTATAATCATATGATTGGGAGTGTGTCATCGAACTTTTCAGATATCGTGGTAATTGGTGAAATGATTGAAAGGGAAATGAAAAAGGGAAGGCTGCACCAAATGAATGACAGACAGGCGAGTATGGAAAATGTTGAACCGACTGAGGGTGGACTTCAAGTCTAATCAGTTAAATGGGGCTTCAGAAAAACTCATGGATGACAACGGTTATCTAAATAGTAAATCACCAAGCATTGTCAGAGGTTTCTACACATGCCTATTTGCAATAGGAACGAATGCCTACAATGGTTGATCAGGGGCAACCTTAGAAAGTTTGACAAAGTGGTGATTCATTTTTCTAACCGTCAAGAATGAACTGTACCCTAGAGTCCGCTAGCACTGAGAAATTTTGAGCGACTAGTATTCTGATTTGTTTATCAAGTTGTTATCATGAGACGATGGTTTATTTGTATTGACCCTCATGCTTGTTCAATCATTAAAATCGTTTGGGTTTAAAACTTATGTAAACTTTCTTGAAGCATTAATATAATGGATTTGTGTGGATCTCAGCATACCTTGTTTTCTTTTCCCATGTTCTTGGCACTCATGTTCTTATCAGATCCTTTTTGTCATTCTTTTATACTTTTTATTTGCTTTCGTTTGGTTCATATCCTATTGGACTCTCATTGTGAAATTTTTTTGTGGTCATGAGACCCATGAGTGCAGGTGTTCTTTGCACAAAAAAAAAAACAAAAAATCAAAAAAATCAAAAAATCAAAAAAAAGAAAAAAAAAAGAGAAAAATAAAGGGAGCAAATAAATAATCATTTAGTGTGTATTATCTTTTTCTTTCTAAATTAAATTTTTTGAAAATGAGCAATCCATATTTGAAATGAAGATTGGCCATCTTTCTCTCTTACAAGAATTCATCTTCTCTCGTTGTCCCATTTTGAGCTTAAAAGCTTCCTTCAATAAACCCTGAACAAGCATCACCCCTACAATAGGGGAAATCACAAAATAAAAGTTGTCAATGTGATTATTTGGAAACACAATAAAAAAGGGAAAGGAAGAAAAAGTGAAAGGGGCAGAAAGTAAAAGTAGAAAATTTAATAAAGTTCAAGTTTGAATAATGATGAAAAAAGAGGGAGAATAACAAGAGAAAAGTGTGCTTGAAAGTGCAAAAGCAATTGACAAAATTTAAGTTTGAACAAGGATCCTTGGTCCCACTTAACCTTTAAATACTTGTTTGAGCCTTATACCTTTCCTTTCATAACCCCTAACATTGGCCACATTACAAGCCTTAAAAAGTCCATTCTGATCAATGAAAGGTCGTTTTCATTTTCATCAACTTTAATTTTGAGACAAAAAGTTCATGCACTGTTGAATTTGCAATCCTTGCTCTTTTAAAAAAAAATTAAAGAAACAACAAAATTGTTAGGCTGAAAACCCATAAGGGCGGTTTAAAAAAAAGGGATAAGAAAAAAAAAAGGGAGACTTATATTAGGGCAAATTGTTACTCTGTTCAAGCTAGCCCTACATTGGGGCAAATCTTTTGGTTCAATTCAGCTCTACATTGGGGCAAGTCTCTATCCTATTCAAGTCGGCCTTACAGTAGGGCAAATCTTTTGGTTCAACTTGGCTCTACATTGGGGTAAGTTTCTACCCTTTTCAATTCGGCTCTAAACTGGGGCAGTTTGTTTTGTTTTATTTGGCCTTACATTACGGAAAAAAAACTCCTGGCTTTCGTACTATTCCACTTCTTGTGTCTCTATCCTTTGTAAATGTCCTTTGTGTAGTCATATTCCCAAAATCAGTCAAAAGGTTACTCAGTTGGTAAATCTCTTTCTTGTTGTACTTTTGAATCCAGGCATATCTGGCACATGATGCTTCAGGTTAGGTGAACATGAGTACAATAGTACAATTTAACCATCTAATGGTAGCCTCTTGTTGAACAACTCAAGCCAAAGAAGCTCTACAGTTTCAATCGATGAAGGGAATGACATCCTCAATGGCTAATTCATATTGAAGTATGTCCGGTGGGAATAGGAACTTTTGGGGGAAAAAAGTCACAAGCTTCTACACAAGTCATATTTAATGAAGAGAAATTCAACAATGATCCCCTTTGAATATGGGTTTGGTTGGTCAAAGTTTTCCAAGAAGCGTTTGGTTCAAAACTTTGGTAAAGGCCCACTGCATAAAGTTTTCTGACTCAAGGCTCTTTAAGAGTATTGATTAGAAAAGAAGAATCACCAGGCAAATCATAAAGCCAATCAACGAATGTTACCGTTTAATCTTGATCCTGCTGTGGGAAAAGTCCTTAAGAGTTGTGGAACTAAGAGTGACTCAATTAAAGCTCTGAAGTGCAAAAAAAAAATTACTTACTCAATTTGTTCATGAGAATTCCTATAGTAGGGCATTCATTGTATCATGCATCATTTCTGGCATCACATGCATTGTCCTTAAGCATCACATCTATTGCATCATCATGCATCCATTGCATTATGCATTGTCTCAGGCAGCACATGCATTTACAAAATCAACACCCATTGTGTTTTAGTTTCCGGGTCCCGCACCCATTGTCTTTTAGTTTCGGGGTCCCCGCACCCACTGTATATAGCTTCCGGGTCTCCGCACCCATTGCTTTAAGTTTCCTGTCAAGCTTCGACGGATATCCAACTCCGCAAGCTTTTTACCTTTCCTATCAAGCTTCGATGGACACCCTACCCCACAAGCTGTTTGTTGTTTACTTTTCTGTCCAGCTTCGATGGGCACCCTACCCCACAAGCTGTTTACTTTTTACCTTTCCGTCCAGCTTTGATGGGTACCATACCCCACAAGCTGTTTACTTTTTACCTTTCTGTCCAGCTTCGATGGGCACCCTACCCCACAAGCTGTTTGCCTTTTTACTTTTCCATCCATCTTCGATGGGCACCCTACCCCACAAGTTGTTTGCTGTTTACCTTTCCTATCAAGCTTTGATGGGCACCCTACCCCACAAGCTGTTTGTTGTTTACCTTTCTGTCTTCAAGCTTCAGCAGGATACCCGACTCTGCAAGTTTTTAACCTTTTTGTTGTCAAGCTTTGGTGGATACCTGACTCCGCAAGCTTTGTGCCTTTTCTGTTTTCAAGCTTCAGCAGGATACCCGACTCCGCAAGCTTTGTGCCTTTTCTGTTGTCAAGCTTTAGCAGGATACCCAACTCCGCAAGCTTTGTGCCTTTTCTGTTTTCAAGTTTCAGTAGGATACCCAACTCCGCAAGCTTTTTACCTTTCTATTGTCAAGCTTCGGTGGATACCCGACTCAGCAAGCTTTGTGTCTTTTCTGTTTTAAGTTTTCTATCAAGTTTAAGCGGATACCCGACTTCGCAAGCTTTGTGCCTTTTCTATTTTCAAGCTTCAGCAGGATACCTGACTCCACAAGCTTTGTTTCTTTTCTCTTTTTGTCAAGTTTCAGTGGATACCCGACTCCACAAGCTTTGTGCCTTTTCTGTTTTCAAGCTTCAGTAGGATACCCGACTCCGCAAGCTTTCTACCTTTCCTGTTTTTATTTTCTTGCATTTTACATCAATCTACACAAAAAAGGAGAAAAATCAAATTTTCATGGACAAAATTGAATCAATTCCTTTGCTTTTCATTTAGTTTAAATGTAAAGTAAAGGGGGACAACTGTTGATACCTAATTTTGTCCATAATTTTTTTTATTTTTGTT
The DNA here is from genome assembly GCA_029884595.1 of Ormosia semicastrata. NCBI lineage: Eukaryota > Viridiplantae > Streptophyta > Magnoliopsida > Fabales > Fabaceae > Ormosia > Ormosia semicastrata. Next base: position 8,432,751 of record JAQQTO010000037.1, read on the forward strand.
ACTTAATCAAGGTATGAACACTCAATTTTGTCCATAAAGTTTATTTCTAAACCTTGAAAAAATGAATGAAAATCTAAAAAAAATAAAATTAAAAAATGAAAAAAATGAAGAAAGTTGAAAAACTAAAGTATCTAAGTTCCACATTGGAGAAGCCATACTCCTTCCCCTTCCCCTCCTCCTATATATAGGGGTGATTCTCATTTATTTTGGACATCCAAAAAAATTGCACACTTGGGCTTAATACAAAGTATAAGAGCCCGAGAACTTTAGTAAATTTTTTTTACTTGGGCTTAATACTAAGTATAAGAGCCCGGAACTTTAGTAAAATTTTTTCCTCCATGCAAGTGGGTTGCTTTTCAAGGTTCGATTTGAAGAGAACGCGCGAGGTTCTGTGCAGAATTCTTTGAGCATAACATTTTTATATGCCTTTGAGGTAAGCTTGCTCTCCCTTTTTTTTTTTGGTTTGTTTGTATTTTTTATTTTTATTTTTTATTTTAAGAAAAAATCTAAAAACATATAAAAAAAAGAAAAATTTAAAAATAAAATAAAAAATAGAAAAAAAATGTTAAAGGATAAAAAAAAATTTGTTTTTCATTATTGTGTTTAATTTAGTTTTTATGTTATTTTATTTACTTGACTCATGGTATGACAATGTGTTGTTTGTGTAACTACTTAGTTGTCCTTGTGCATGCCTTAAAATAAAATAAAAATCTTTTAATCCATGCAATGACCAATGATGATGATTGAATAGCGGATACTATCTTTAATGTCGTTTGGATCATAAGGATTTATTGAGTAGCCTGGTGCTAACTTGAACCTCGTGTAAGAATGAATTTGTTTTCAAACAAAATCTCTTTTTCAAAAATCTTTTTCTTAATTAAAATCAACTAACTCACAATCATTTTCTAAAGAACTACGTGACTTTGAGTTCTCTATTGCACCAGGAGATACGTAGGAGCAGAAATCCATTTCTGTCAAGCCAAAAAAAATTATTTATAAAGTCTTTTTTCTAAAAAGGGTAAAAATAAATATATTTGAGATTATTATATTTTGCACAACTAACATAAGGTACCGTTCCTGGAACGGGCAGTGTAGGGTGCTAACACCTTCACTACCTATAATCGACTCCCGAATCCAAACTCATTTTCAAAAGACCAGTTTACTTGATTAAATGGTTTTTTCTAATGTTTTCCCAATTTAAATAAACATTGGTGGCGACTCCATTGATTTTCAAAAAGAATAATCTTTTTTGGTCGTCCCATTGTGATCTCGGTTGCGACACCACTATACGCTGCTTGTTGGCTACCTCTAATTTTTTTAAGTTGTATAACTGTATAAATATTATCAGTTAAAATTTATAAGATTTTTTAACAAATACAATTATAGTTTTAGGAAAACCGGCTAACTCCAATTTTTTTTAGGTTGTATAACTATATAAATATTATCAATTAAAATTTATAAGATTTTTTAATAGTTATAGTTGTAGGAAAAAAATTTTAGTATGTACAGTTATTTATGAAAAATTATAAAAATTAATATAATTTTAACTGATATTATTTACACCGTTGTGTAATTTTAAAAAGTGAACAATAATCAACCAGAGGTGGTAGCGTTTCAGACCAGGTGAAACGATATCGGCGGGGTGAACGATACTGGATGGCGCCGGTGAACGATATCGGCGCAAGCCGGTGAAGCACGATGACCGACAATGACGGCGGTGAAACGTACCAGTGGCACCAGTGAACAATCGGCGCGATGTGGTGAACAGTCGGTGCGGCTTGGTGAACAGTATTGATCGGCAATGGTGGCCGGCCGGCGGTGGCTTGTGGTAGGAGGTGGTGGTTGGCTGAAAAAAAAATTGAAAAAAAAGAAACCTGTAACAATAAAAAAATCTGCAACAGCAGGTAAAAAATAAGGTGTATGGTACACCCAAAGTGGAGAGGGTGCACCATAACCTTCGCCGTAAAACAAGTTACATTGTGAAATTAATTGTGTGGTACATAGCCTAAATAGTGAATACTTTGTTTTAGAATCTCTCCAAGGCCAAATTCGGGTCTGGACCCAAACCCCATTCCGACTTCTACATTGCCGTTGTCGTGGACAACGAGATGACCCTTTTGGTCGGTGATTTCAACAAGGACGCGTACACAATTTAAGTCCAAAGCCCACGAACCCAAGAATATTAAGTCATTCATTCTGAAAAGGGAGCACGGGTTCGCCAACAAAATATGCACTAGAGAGCACGAAGTTCAATGGCAAAATGAGAGATATTCAAATAGATTGCGATGGGAGGGACAATAACAATTTCAGGCTCTGCTTCAATGTGGATGGCAAAAAGGTATTGTACATTAAGCGGGCGGTTGAAGAGGAAGTTCAGGGGCAATAAGAGAGTTGAAGTGGATGAGGTACCCATGAAGGAATTTTGTTTTAAACTAATTAATGATATGTCAAAATTTTTAAATCTATTTAATCTCAAATTATGACATGTATAAAATATAATATACTAGAGATTAAGTTATAGAATCACTCGAAAAGGATAAATATGAGGGCAGTCATGCCCAATCTTTAAAGGAAAATCGTGAACAGTACTTTTGTATAGAGGAGAAAAACTATCATCATTTCCTATATACGCTAAAAACTCTTGTGACCTCAGTGGAGCAACCACAATACATATAAAATGAGAATATGAGTCTCTCATTGTGTTTATAATATGGGTTAACTTACCCATCATAGAAAACCTACACACAAGGCCCACAAACCCAAAATAACATTATCCACATATGTTTAAGTGCTTATAAGAGCCAAATAACAAAATTAATCATAAATGGGCTAAATTAATAGATGCTCAATAACATTTGACATTCAATTAATTTGAGTTTTAGTAAATTGGTGATTATGCTAGTCTACACATATTAAAAAATCTATCAATATCTCACTTGGACAACATAGACACTTAGTTTTAAACAAAATAACTCTCCAGATTAATGTGCCACAAGAATGTCAACTATGATCAAGCACTTCAAACCATTGGTCCAAAATAGAATTACAAGCATCTCAACAATGTAGAAAATCATACTCGATAGGAGTACTGATATAATATATAAGATACTTATAACCGAGTAACCTAACAAAATGTGGTATGCGGGTCACAGGAAAAGCACAACAAAATTGCATGTCAAAAGTGTGATCAACGTGTAAATTCCCTACAAAATGGTTTTGACATCTACCAAGAATGCCTACTGAGATTCAACAAAATATCTCATAGAAAATATCTCAGTATAACAAAATAAGACTAAGTATTAAAGTCTCTAACAATATATCATATCATCACAAAAGCGTGCACAACAACAATATATGACAACAATAATTTCAATGAGTCTCGAGACAATATAATAATTATAATTATAATGTACAATGTCTCACTAATTCAACATATCAAAACAAAATAACAATAACAACCTCATTAGAGTCCAAAAGTTCCAAAATACTCTAATGGTAACATCATTATTAGTGGGACTATTAATCTATAGTAAAGTACTCAATGTGAGTCTAAAATTCACCATTTCTCTTCAACGACACAAATACCAAAATAGAGAGAAACAGAATATTACAGAGTTATCCAAAATGTGGTCATAACAACATAAACAATATTAAGTCAAATGTATACAAAATTTATTAGCCACAGAGTCTCATAAAATTACTTCATTATCAATTACAAACTCTGCATTCACAATTGAGGAGATTACAAGTGTTCATATGACACTTTACAACAAGTCAGCTCCTCTTTGTCATCGTAAACACAAAACCACAAAAGAATTTTCACAAATAAGGTAATCTATACTTTACAAAATCATAATAACTACTTAAAAGACTTGACAATATACGAGTGAGTTCAAAATCTCAAATGTCTTACATATATTATGGAACCACTTGCAAGTTTTCAACAACTCACTCAAAAACTCAAGTGTCACAATAACAAAAATAATAAACACATGCACACTTGAGTACAACATTAGATTACCAGCAGTGGAAGCACATGAGATTTATACTTAATCACTATTGAGGACATAATTAAAAGACAGTCTCCAACTCGCAGTATAGTAAACATTAATGTGCAATAAGAATATATTATGATTTAAAAGGTCTTTATGCCTTCAACACAAAATGACATTATCAAGATTTTTCACATGATAGAAACAATTTAATATAGAATATTGTCTCCCATTTAATAATAATAACAATTCTGGCCATCACTAAACAACTAGCACAAAGCACATTAATAACAAATTTACTCTCACTTACTTATGGCGATACTCATTGATGTAAACAACATCAAAATCAATATTAAATAATAATATCTGATAGCCTGTATCAAGTAAATTTAACTTGCATCTAGGCATTTAATTGCCTTTAATATTAGGCTTCATATATAGCAAGTTTCAAACAATTTACAACAAGTATTTCAAAAAGAATAACTGTTACAAAATCATTTTCTTCTTATAAGAAACAAAGAGTTTCGATTCATATTGATTGTCAGGTAATTTACAAAATCAAAATATAAATACATAAGAATAAAATATACACATTATTTTACTTCAGTCCAAAAGAAACAAAATTTCTCAAAGTAAATGTCATAGTTACAATTGGTTTAACTCAAAAAAATATTCATCATAGATTTTTTTTTTTTACAATCGACAAAAGAAGTTTTTTTATAAAGTTGAACTGATTAGCACAATAATGTGGACGAAAATAAATAAATAAATAAATAAATTCTCACAAAATGATTAAACCACAATTGAAAGAACGTTTCCTTTACAACAATACTTGAATAATTTTAATCCCAATATTTTTCTTGAGAAATTTAGCAAAACTAAAAATTTCTTTAAAGATTTTGACATTTGAATAATATAAAAGAAAAAATTTAAAGTTATCATTTCAAGATACTAAGCTAAAATAATTATCACTATAATTATCACTATCATATTGAAAAAATAATATTTTTTAAATTGCTACGACAATACTCATAACAAAATAAGTTCAATAGGCTAGTGGTTTAATACAACACAAACAATGGTACAAAACAGAAAAATTATTTTTAGACCTTTATGAGCTAATTATGCTTTCAACATGTCTTATTAAGACTAAAGCATATCAACACAACATGACAATTATAGGGAGTTCACTATATTATAACATACTTTAGGAGACTCAGCAATGTCCTCAGTAGGTCCCAACAAGCAACAACAAAGTGAAGATAAATACAAAAGTTAGAGAAAATTATGTATTAAAACATTTATTATACTTAAGTAACCATAATTATATTAGTTTTTTCTTATTCAATTAGCTGAGCAATTAATTAAACTAGAGCCCTTACATCATTGCAATCTCACCTAAAGATCTCAGATTACAATATGCAAGTCTCTCTCACTTGATAGAGTAAAATAGTTGAACTAATATTTTCATAATTTATACACAAATAATATTTTTTTAAGATTTTCAAAATAAAAATTTAAACTATTTTCTCTATGACACAAATGATTATGCCAAATAATATCACACCGAAAGGTATATCCATTATTTATACAACCCAACATTAATTGCAATTCAATGAACATTATTAATTTTTTTATTTGAAAAAATTACATGTCCAAATAACAGAATTATATTGCTACAGAATATCCAATTATCTCATTCATCAAATTTTATAAAATAATACAAATATTCAAAGTTGTTTAATTTAATTAGATAAAATACTTGATAATGAGTAACATTATATATATGTGACAACAATTTGAGCTTCAGTTGGTATCAGAGTCAATTTAATCCTAATTATGGTTATAAATTACTTCTTGTTGAGATTGATAATTTTGGTCAATTCAAGAACATCATTTATTTTTTGAAAAATTAATCAAAACCCAAAATTGATTTCGATTCTCGTTATTTGAAGTTTTGACAATTTTTCAATGTGTAATTTACGTGTATTTTTTGTGTAATTTTTCAACTATACAAATACATCATTTATTATTTTGGTTTTCATCTTAGGTATCATTATTATTATTATTATTATTATTATTATTATTATTATTATTATTATTTCCAATTCTAATTTTAGAATGTGTTCCATGTGTGCAATAATTAATTTTGATAATTTTGATAAATCTTAAATAACTTCAAAGTTCTATGAGAACTGCTGCTGCGTGGTGTTGGGAAAATGGGTCATAACTATTTTTTGTTGACTTAAATTATACATATAAAATTGGATAGTCTCGGAACTCGTCTTTGAAATTTTTTTATGCAAAATTGGGCATGCTATAATTTTCATACTCTCACATGTGATGTTCTTTGAGTACTCAAATAATTATTTTGAGTTGTTTTATGCTATATTGAAATTATTGTACTCTTTAGATTGTTGTACAATTTAAATTGGTGAGAGTTTGCTTAAATTATTACCAAAATAATTTTTTTTTGGATTGTTTTAGGTGTATAATGTTGTATATATGTTGAAATTCCTGTGTTTTTATAAACTATTGTGCAAATTAAAATCTAAGAGTTCATCTAGTATATTTAGAATTGTTTTGAATAATTTTGCTCTGATACCAATTGAAAATTTTTTGTTTTAAACTAATTAACGACATGTCAAAATTTTTAAATTCATTTAATTCCAAATTATAACATGTATAAAATATAATATACTAAAGATCGAGTTTATAGAATCACCTGTAAAGGATAAATATGAGTGCAGTCATGCCCAATCTTTAAAGGGAAATCGTGAATGGTGCGTGTGTGTAGAGGAGAGAAATTATCATCATTCCCTATATGCGCAAAAAACTTTTGTGGCCTTAATGGGGCAACCACAATACATATATGATAAGAATAAGAACCTTTCATTGTGTTTACAATTTGAGTTAACCTACCCATTATAGAAAACTCATACACAAGGTTTTCAAACCCAAAATAACATTTTTCACATGAGTTTAAATATTTATAAGAGCCAAATAACAAAATTGATCACAAATGAACTAAATTAATAAATGTTCAACAATATTTGACATTCAATTAATCTAGATTTTAGTAAATTGGTGACTATGTTAGTTCGTACATATTAAAAAATCTATCAACCCATTCAAATTTCATGGGACTTTTATAATTGGCTTTTTGAGAAAGACAACAGTGACTTCATTTTCATGTTCAAGTTCGAGGAAGAAGATGAGGAAGAATAAGCAGGGGACAAAAATATGATGAACATGTGGATGCAGCAAAATTGGAACTTGGGTGAGGGAGTAATTTGTAAAATACAATACTTATTTGGTTAGTTTTAAAATAACATAAAAAAAGGTCCGGACAAGTAAGACTACTTCTAAATACAAGTAATTTCAAGAGTACTTGGATGCATCATAACTCGTGCATCATAACTCGAGGTTGCATAATCCACCAGGAATGAAGGAATAAATGAAGTGAACAATAAAGGCTATGAAGCGAAGACTCGGACACAGCCACAAAACATGACATGGATATAGACACAAAGATATATCAAATTCAAAAATTATAAGATACGAACACGATATATATATATATATAATTTAAGTAAAAAAATTCATAATTTATTAATATTATTTCTATAAATTTGAAGATTTACAATATCTTAATAAATATCATATATATCAATATTTACTACTTAATAAGTCATTCCTAAAAAATATAGAGCATAATTTCTATTGATATATTCTAAAAAATCTCTTAAAACAACTTCTCCTAATAGAACTAATCATGAATGAGTACATGTGCATAAAAAAAATAACTAGAAAGAATATTGGTATGAAGCAAGCTTCAGTAATGATGAGGTGAACGATTTGGTACGAGCAAAGATAGAAGAAGTAGATAAAATTAGTGGTGTGTGAAAAGATAAAACTTAAAAGTCTAATAGTGATGAATTAATTAAAATATAAAACTTAAAATACTGATGTGTGAAAATAGTGACTTGGAACATTAGTTATGTAATTGAGTTTGGGTGAGTTACGGACTTATTAATTGAACGTTAATCATGGAAACTATTTTAAAAAAATATTAATGAATTGTGTCCTAAACATATCCAAACGTGTCTGAGACGTATTCAAGCGTGTTCGAGACGTGTTTAAATGTGTCCGAGACGTTTCCAAATTAAAAATAATAATATTTTTAATTAGACATATTCTGACACGCAGGACACATGTCGTGCTTCATAGAATAAAGGCCTAAGCCTTAGTATTTAACAATGTTTGCAACTTTCAATTTGCGATTTGCAATAGAAAGCTTTTTTTCTGTTTTAGATTTGAAATGTGGCGAGAAGAAGCATCTTCATATCCTTACTTAATTTCTTTTGAGTTGTCCAAATAACTTTTACTAACGCAAGCGGAATCTCTGTCTTACTTTTCCTCCTCCTTCATGATTTCTACAAGAAATCTGAGCATTTTTTCTACTTTTGATGCCTTGAAACATTATAAAACCGAAGCACCGCAAACTCGCTAGAAGGGCCAGATAGTGATTATGCTTGGAGTTTATGCATTCTTTTTTTTAAGGAAGGAGGTCAACTTGGTATGTATGATGTTTAGCAGCTTGGTACGTTGTTGGGATTCAATCCTTGAATCAAATAATTCTTAAATGACTTGAAGTAAGATTTTTAACCCATTCTTTCATTTTTATTTAATTTTTTTATTGTTTCTTTTTAAAATATTGTATTAGTGTTTTTCAATAATACTGTTTTATCTAACACTTTTTTTTTATGTGGAAGAGATGATTGCATTAACAAACGGACAAAATTTGGCTTCAATCTTAAGAGAAGTTATTTCTCTCTAACCTCTTTAATTTATTGTTATGTGTTCATTAACTCAATTAAATGATATGAGTGAATAATAAAATAAACACATGATAACATATTAAAGAAATTTGAGGAGATAGTTCGTCCTAAAATTGGAGCCAAGTTGATAGAATGTTCAGTTCAGCAATGATACAAATGCTATCAGGGGCTTTTTCAAGCCATGCAGAATCATCCAATGAACAAGCTAATATGGCAAGAGCATGGACTGTTTGATTTCCAGCTCTTTGAGTACTTAAAAATGCAACTCTTCAAGTTTTATTTGATTGAGAGGTAGTCTTCTACAATCAAACCTAGGTATGACACTGATTTTTGTGATAGTTTGAATATAATAGCAATTAGAGAGTGAAGTGGTGGTGACTTGCCTTGTTGCCAACAAAGTTCATTTATATCTCATGTCTTGTGGCTGTGTTTCACATTGTAAATTTGTAAGTTTGTAACCAAAACCAAAACCGCAAGTCATGGCAACATAAATAAAGCATGGGAATTGTTTTACTTAAGCGCACAATTTTAATATTCTCGATTCTAGCAAGTTAAGCCTTGGATTTGATTTTTGTTTACTTAAAAATGTATTATATACATGTGTTGGGTTGGCAATCATTGCCATAGAAATTAAACCAATTAAATTTAATAGCGTGGATTTTTTTTATTAAGTTTTTTTTAATATACAAAATGGTTAGGTATGGAAGCCTAATATCCAGTCAAGTCGCGTTTAAGAAAAATCTTCTCCAAAATGTTTAGAAGAATTCAAACACGTGTTCATTTTTAAAATTTACAAATTGCTTATGATTTGGTGCGAGGACCTTGGATTTTTTTTAGGATACTAGATTACTTAGAGGAGACTCTACTACTTAAGTGATGCCTAAGGGATCCCTATAAGGACACCACGGAGAAGGGAGGAGGGAGGGAGAAAGGAAATGAAAAAGTAATGTTTCATTAAAAGATATTGAAATTCCTACAAAAAACTTCCAAGCAAATGTCCAAACCAATTGAGTTACACTCACTACACAAATTCTCTTACAATTTGAAGCTGACTTTTAATAGTTGGTATGGCGCGTGGTGCCTCAAGTGTTATTAAGTTAGTTTATGTTTTTCATTTTTTTTAACAGTGTCTTGATTTGTCATAATTGCGTGTCAATGCGCATTTTACTTTTATTTTAAGAAAATAATTACTTCATCAATTATAATGTTTAGTGTTTTAAAATAAATTTTATACGATGGAGAAAAACTAAAATACCGAAAAAATGTTGTTTTGACCTATTATTAGTATTATTATTTTTTGGGTCATTTACCTATGATTAGTATAGAAGATGCGCGGGTGCAAAAATTTAAGGGGTAAGGGGTAAAAAAGAAAAAAACCCTAAAATGAAGGAATAAGTGAACAGATTAGGCCCAAGTGGTGTTTAGCGAAAAACCGAAAGAGAAAGGCCCAAGATGCTAGCTAATGTTGTCATGCTAATTATCACGGACATTCCTTCAACAAGCCCACTGGATAGTATTATCATATGCTCATTCTGAATTTAATTTGACATACGGCTGATCTAATTGATCATATACATTTTTATTGAAATTGTTTAAATTTAAATTATTCATAATTCAGTTGTTAGACGATCCCTCCTATAAATTAAAATCGCTCTTACACTATTAAATAATTTTTTATTGAATAATTTTCTCACAAAATTTATCGTTGGATTAAAAATTCATATCATATAAATCATATCTATAAAATTTTACATTAATCCAAAATTATTTAGTACTTCATTAACATATGTCAAGATTAACGTAATATATACTTTTAAAATGTATAAAAATAAGAACTACTTAATTACATTTTTATTGATATTTAATTTTTTAAAATTTGACAGAAATGATCAAGATGTTGAATAGTTATAATTCAACGATTAAATTGATAAAAATTATATTTTTAAGAAATTATTAAGTAATGTAAATATGTTAAATTTTATATTGATGTAAGTTTATATATATATATCATACGTTAATGTTAATTGTGTCTCACCAATGCACACCCATAAAATTAAGATCCGTAAATGGAGTGAAAATCATTGCATAATTTAAAAAGAAATATAACTGCAATTAAAAATTTATTACTTGTTTAATTAATATTATAAGTAATAAGCAACTAGTCTGTATACATTTTCGTAAAGAATAACCATGCAATAATAATAATAAAATTGCTATTTAAGTTTAAAACTTTATTGTCACATCACGCATTGATTTGTACCCCGGATAATGTTAGCAACTTGCACTTTGCATCAGAAACCTTTTTCTGTTTTTGACTTCAAAGGTGCTGAGAAGAAGCATATGTTCATCCTTTAATTTATTGCCTTTGAGTTCTATTCTATCAAATAATCTTTACAAACGCAACCCAAAACTTCGTGCCTTCCTCTTCTTCCTCAATCTCTACAATAACTCTGAACGTTTTTGTTTTTCTTTTGATTCTTGAAACATATTAAAACGGAAGCACCCAAACATGGAGGAACGGATAATACTTGTGTTTGGAGATGATGCATTCTTTCATTATTAATTATTTGGTGCTTTTTCACTGTTTCATTTTAAATATTTCATTAGTATAAGTTCTCTTTTTTATATCAAATTTTTGTTTTGATTCTTAAAGTCTTAAAGATATATTTTAATAAATGGCTCAGAAACACTCCCCCCCTGAATTGTACTGTTAGAGGTTACCGTACAAGGTTCCTTTGACTATGTGATTTAATGAGTTTTTTTATTAATATGTCATTAGTGATAAATTTATTTACTAATTTATTATTATTTTTAATTATTTATCAAATTGTTATTACTTTTGTCACATTAATTTTTTTTTTTTTTTTGTTTACGTAGATTACGTGCAGAGAGATGACGCTAACTAAATGCAACAAGGTTGGCGTATCTTACATGAATATGCCAACAATAATGGTGTTTTTCATGTGGTAATGTCACACGTGATGACGTTTACACATAGAAAATGCTATGCATGTTGGGATATCCACATGGAAAACGTCATTCTTGTTTGTGCATCCTACGTGGAAAAAAAAATAAAAATAAAAATGTCACGTTGCATGTGCAGGGCACTTAACCAATTCTATGTGAATCTCTTGAAAAATGACGTCCAAAGACACATACAATTTACATGTTCATTAAATAGTGCACCATAATATTGAGAGACATCAGTTTCAATTAACTTATTTATAGGTCAAGTATTTCTTTCTGATCTGTAAAATAGTCGATGTGAGATTTTGATATTTGAAAGGAAAAGCAATTAAGTAAAACAACAAAATATCTTTATTCAATGTGAGACTTTGGTGTTGGTAAGATAAAATAACAAAATAGCTATACAATTTGAAAAGATCATTTTTCAAGAAATCAAAGCATTTTTCAATTGTGGAAGAAAAAAATTAAAAACTAAAGCCAATTATTTGAGTAATTGTTGCACAAGGTTGAAGAAGGTAACCTTGTGGGGTATACAGCGAAAGAATATTAGAAGGCATAGCAATCAAAATAACAGCGAAAGCATTGGATTTCCAGTGGGGTATACAGAGCTTTTGTTGCCAAATTATTTGAGTAATTGTTGCATAAGGTTACCTTCTTCACCGTGTAAGAATTTCTTCAACCTGTGCAATAATTACTCAAATAATTGGCTTTAGTTTTTAATTTTCTTCTTTCACAATTGAAAAATACTTTGATTTCTTGAAAAATAATTTTTTTAAGTTGCTTAGCTGTTCTGTTACTTTATCTTACCAATACTAAAATTTTATATCAAACAAAAATACTTTGTTGCCTTACTTAATTATTTTTCTTTATCAATATCAAGGTCTCACATTGATTACTTTACATATCAGAAGTAAATACTTGGCCTATAAATAAGTTAATTGAAACTGACGTCTCTCAATATTATGGTGTACTCTTTAATAAACATGTAAATTATATGTGTCTCTGAGCGTTATTTGTCAAGAGATCCACGTGAAATGGGTTAAGTGTCCTACACATGTAACGTGATATATTTTTTTTATTTTTTTCTTCAAGTAGGATGCACCAACAGGGTTGGCGTATCGCACGTGGATACACCAACACGCGTGATGTTTTCTACGTATAAACGTCATCACGTGTGGCGTTATCACATGAAAAACGTCATTTTTTTTTATGTATTCACGTGAGATATGCCAAACGTGTTTGTGCATCTTAGTTGGCAGCGCCATCTCCTCTGGCACAGTCTATGTGGAACAAAAAAGAATAAAAAATTTTAACATGACAACAATAGTGACAGTTTGATAAATAATTTAAAAAAGATGACAAATTGATAAATAAGTATGCCACTAATAATTATTGGTAAAAAAGCCTGATTTAATGTGTCTAAAGAATTCTTTTTTCTTATAAAAAATAATTTTAAAAACATTTTCATATATAAATTTAGTTAAATTATTTTTTATATATAATTATATATATATAAAAATTATAAATTTTAATTAATATATATATATATATATATATCTAATTTTACATATAAATATTATCAAATAAAAAAATAGTTCATTCATAAATTATTTTTTAAATGATCCATAATAACCTTTTCAAATAAAATAAATTTAAATCTTAAAATAATTATAAGAGGTGAGAATATGAACAAATGAGCGTTGGCAGATCGACTATTATATATAAGATCAAATAGCATCGACTAATTGGTTCGATTTTTGCTAGCGGTCATTCTTTGAGAAGTCTTTTGTAAATATGATTGTAAGCCCTTAAAATTTGTGACATTCATTGGTAAGTCTTGGTTAAAATTTATAACACTTTTTATCTTTAAATATGACAATTTCCTCGTTTATAATTTTATATGTGAAAATATGAAAAGTCATTGAGTTAGGATGTCAAATTTATCTCATTTGTATTCAATTCTATAATAAAAAAATATTAAATTTAAAGAAAACAATATATAGCTAATTAAACGAGCAGATTGTATTACAGATACCAGATAGAAGGAAAATTAAATTAAATAATACACTATGGCTACGTTTGGTGCATCGTATAAAGAAGACATGATAGTATAAGCTAATACTATCAGGTCTTATTCAATGTTTAGTGCATTTAACTGATAGTATAATGAAATCAAGTCAAGTCATTTTATCCTATTCTAAGGTAATAACTCTATCCCCTCCTTTAGTACATGATAAGACATGATAGGATTTCTATTATAATATTATCCCCAATTTCATTTTTATCACTCCTCTCCCTTGCACCACTATACCACCACCACCATCACCACCACCTCCACCACCACCACCGTCATCACTACCACCACCACCAGCCACCATCGGCACCGCCGCAGCCACCACCACTACTACCACCACTACCGCCACCACCACCGCCACCACCACCACCTACCGCCACCACCACCACCACCACCGTTGTCACCACCACCACCACCACCACCACCGCCACCATCACCACCACCACCGCCACCACCACCATCGCCACCGCCACCGCCACCATCACCACCGCCACCATCACCACCGCCGCCGCCACCACCACCACCACCGCCGCCGCCGCCACCTACCACCGCCACTACCATCACCACGCCACCACCACCATCGCCGCCACCGCCGCCACCACCACCACCATTGTGCACCACCACCATACCACTACTACCACCGCCACCACCACCACCACCACCGCCACCACCACCACCACTATCACCACCCCCACCACCACCACCACTGCCGCCGCCACCACCACCACCACCACCATAAAGCTTTTTTATTATTGTTTTTTAATTATTTTAACTTTTTTGCTAAAGGATATTTTGGTCTTAAAAAAAAGTTATACAATCAGCTAATTTATCCTTTTGTTATCAAATAAAAGATAGGATTATGTCTTATCCTATTAATTATACTATCATACCTTATACTATCCTATCATCTTATCTTATACTATCATGTGCACCAAATATAGCCTATATATTTTGCTATCATCCATGCATGGACTATTATCACCACCAAACTGTGGCCAGCCGTTTCCCACACAACCTGCAATATTATATGATAATATAAATATACCAACAACAAAATATATGGTGAACGGCTAATTATGGTTGACTGAAATGATAAGATCGTAGTGCTTGCATTCGAATATTTTTATTGGTCATCCCTCATTTATAAGTTATTCGTAAATATATTATAAGTCTTCCACGAGGCTTATGAATACAATTCTGATATTTTTATCATAAATAGTATATACTTATGAAGCATGGATATGTCATTGTTGAGGTGTGTCTACATATCAGGCACGTGTTTATGTCAGACACATGAGAACACCCGTACGATATACATGTTTTGCGTGTTAGAATGTGTATGATTAAAAATATTAATTTTTTCAATTTAGACACATTTCGAACACGTTTGAACACTTCTCGGACACGCTTGGATACGTCTCGGACACGTCTAAGATATGACTTGGACATGATACATTAATATTTTTTTAAATAGTTTCCATGATTAACGTTCAATTAGTAAATCTGTAACTCACCTAAGCTCAATCACATAACTAACGTCCTAAGTCACTATTTTCACACATCAGTATTTTAAGTTTTATCTTTTCAGACATCACTATTAGACTTTTAAGTTTTATCTTTTCACACATCACTATTTTCATCTGCTCTTTCTACCTTTACTCGTACCAAATTGTCCACTTCATCGTCACTGAAGCTTGCTTCATACCAATATTTTCTATAGTTAATTTTTTTTATGCACATGTACTCATTTGTGGTTAGTTCTATTAGGAGAAATTGGTTTAAGAGATTTTTTAGAATATATCAATAGAAATTATGCTCCATATTTTTTAGGAAAGGCTTATTAGGTAGCAAATATTAGTACATATGACATATATTAAGATATTGTAAATCTTCAAATTTATAGAAATGATATTAATGAATTATGAATTTTTTTACTTAAATTTTGTAATTATATATATATATATATATATATATATATATATATATATATATATATATATATGTCGTGTCTCAGTATCCTACAATTTTTGAATTTAGTGTGTCTTTGTGTCTATATCCGTATCGTGTTTATGTCTATGTCTCGTGTCTCTGTCTTCATAGGTATATACACTCTTTTTTATATCTCATTTAATATAATTCATTATACTTATTTTTTCTTATTATTTTTTTTTCTCAATCATACACCCTTAAAAAAAATATGTATAATACTTACATCTCTAAAAGAGGTGTAAAATCATCTTTTTCTTATGAACATGACTTCTCATTAGAACGAGGCAACTATCTAGACAATCTCTCCTCTTTTTAAATTTTCTCTAGACAAAAAAAGGTAGGTATTGTCAATAATTAAAGAGTTTGCTAAGATGATTAATTAAACTTATGACCACTTAATTATAGAGACTGTAATATTATATTAAGGACTAACTCTTCTATTACTTAAATTGTTAGATTAAGATTAACGATAGAAGAAAATAAGAAACACAAAAAAAAAAATGACCATAAAATTGAGAAACAACAAACTATGAGAGAAAAAATAAAAAGGAAACACACATTCTTATTTATGAATATTCTTCCGCTACATATGATAATTAATCACTTATAAACGTAGAAAACTAGCAATCACAAAAGTGATTGTTATTATACACGAAAGCTGACCCTTGCAAGTTGAGGCTATGACAGGTCGATCCACGGGGTGATGACCATGATTATTGGAGATGACATTGATGAAGCTACATGGATAGCTTGGCGGTGGTGATGACATAATAATATATATGTAAGTCATGAATCATTTATTGCTGGCGTTTTTGGAAAAAATCTGCTGTACAGTGGGCGGGGATTTTGCAGGCTTAGAGCTTGAAGCACTTCCCCCGCGTGGTTGTGGTGGGTTTGAAGGAGAAAAAACGCTTTGGGTAGTAACTTTCTTTGGTGAGTCCATGGATATGCAACACTTCAACTAGCTAGCTCTAGCTTGTAACTGCAAATCAAGCTTTGAGAAACCCACACTTCGATAAGCCACAATTTATAGAGTTATATCTATGAGTTAGCAGCATATGAAAATAGTCCAAAGGCATGTGAGCTGTTTGTCCACCATATATTCTAATATTCTCATGCATGCACATAGGGTATCGGCTGATCAGTATTGATTTAATTTATGCATCCTTTAATAACGTAGGTTTTTTTTTTCAAAAAAAAGATTGTATTGGAAGCACAAGTACATGTAAAAAAGACAGAAAAGTATCCTAGCTAGTGAAATATTAATAGTCCGATATTGAAAATACATCAAAATCATAGGTTGTGTTTGAATTGATGGTAAGAGATGAAATTAAGTGAAATGAGATGAAATGAAATATGATTTCATTATTTAGATTTTTAAAATTAGAATGAATTGAAATAATACAGGATGACATTCATTCTATCTCATTCTATTTTAAACTTCACTTTTTCTCTCTACAAATTAGGTGGAATGAGATGAAATCAAATAATATAGGAATAAAAACATTATAATTCTTATCATTTCATTTTATCCATTATTTTAAACAATGTGATGAAATTTATTTTTTCATTTTGTTTTTAAATATCTAAACAATAGTATAAAAATTTTATACAATTTCATTCTATCACATTATATTCTATTTCATTTCACCTATCATAAATTTTATAAACATAATCTTAGAGACTTATGTTGATAATAATTGAAAGCTCATTGATAATACCAGGCATTTTTATACGAATGAATATGACCAAAATAGTAGTGGACACAAATAGACAACGGGCAATGACATGTTGGGTCGATAACTAATGTCGCTAAGACAGGTAGTATATATGCTATTAAAGCAACAAACAACTTTTAAAAGGTGATGAATAAGAAATATGCAAATTCTATTGTAATCTGGCTTTTAAAAACTTTTATTAGAATAACCTTGGCTTTATTGATTTAAAATGAATTATGTCACTACTAAAAATTACTTAAATAGTGACAGAATTTAGCAATAGAAAAAAATCTGTCTCTAATAGAGACGGAAATTACAACGGATTTCATTAATTGGATTTAGCTACGAAATTTAACGATGAAATTATTCCGTCGCTAACTTACTTTATTTGTTGAAAAATAAATTTTTTATTTAATGAATTATATAGCGAAGGAAAACTGTCCGTCGCTAAGTTCTTTATAAATGAAAGTTTTATTTTAAAAATTCCTAAGGTAAGAATCGAAATTTAATGAAATATATAGTGACGGAAAAATAATTTAATGAAATATATAGCGATGAAAATTTTTCCATCGCTAATTTCTTTATATATAAACAAATGAAAGTTTTATTATAAAAATTCCCAACGCATGAATCAAACTTGGAACTTGTGCAAAAACAAACTCTCCACTTACCACTAAGCCATGCTTAGTTATAATGCTTATGTCTGCATGTTTTATGGTTTTATAATTAAAATAAGACTTTGATATATTTCCCTTTTTTCTTTTTCCATTCCCTCTCATTCTTAATCTACCCTAAATTAAACACTCTGCTTCCACTGTGCTTCCTTTGAGCTACCGCGGAACCACCATTACTAGACCTTGGCACTACCGCTTCTCCCCACTGTGAGATCGCTCCTCCCCACGGCTTCAAGATCTGTTGCAGAGCTTTATCAATTCCAGGTGAGTTTTCATTTTGCTATACTTTTGCTTGTAGTTCGTACTTTGCTTCCGTGTTTTGCAAATCTACAAGCATTTTCTCACTGCATTTTTTTTTCCATTTATATCATTCCCAACACTGTCACATTCCCCCTTCTTCATCCATCTTCCACGACCCCCAATATCAATGACCCATTTGAGTTTTCTCCATTTGGGTTCTCTTTTCTTTTGTGTCAGCTTGTGTGTGTGTGTGGTTTTGGTATACAAGTTTGGAAAGTTTATATAAAAAAAGCCATGATGATGGCTTGAAGTGAGCCACCACTTCAAATGACAGAAATGCCAATGCCATCACCAAGAATGTAAGAATTACTCGAAACAATAACTTTCCCTTGACAGATTTTTCATTCTCCACAGACACTCCCTGACCAAAAATCAATCTTTTCTTAACGGCACCAAGCAATGACCAAAGAGAATTTCCAAGTCAAGTAACATAACTGACAGTTCTATGAGCTTTCAGAAGCAAAAGCCACCTGAACTGCTTAGCATTTTTACCTTTGTCCTTGTCACTTGGCTGAAATGCAGAGTCTAGGCCATCTATTTTGAGTACAGAGTAATTGGGGTTCTCCATAGTCACCACAACTAGGTTGCCTTTTCTTGAACTGTCCTTTAGCCACCACTTTGAAAAATCTATGGTTGGAGCCATTTGTTTCCACAACTGTAACAGAAAGAATAAGATACACAAGAGGCAAGATTCCCAAAACATTATCTAAGGCTAACACAAGTGTTTGCACTTGAGCATAACCCCATTACTGAGAAATGGACAGACACTGATTCAGCTCAATTTTTAGAAACTACAAGTAAAAGAAGGAAAGATTCACAAATTCATATGAGTTGCGTCAGATCCCCCACTTTAGAATCTTATGAGTAGCGTAGTATAAGCTTAGGCATTGCATTTCTCCTCTTAATGTAGATCAGAAAAGCAAAGCAAAAAGGTGGAGAGAAGTACACAAGTGTGTGTGACTGTGGGGTTCTTTGTCTTCCTTTGTATACTAGGTACTTGAGAGACCCAATATTGAAATTAGCAAGATGGATTAGTAATATTGAGTACTATATTTTTAGTTTGAGGGTGACGTAAAAGAGAGTGAAAGAACAAAAAAATACATAGGAAAAGACAAATGCAGAGATGTTTTTATAAGAAAATAGTTATGTGAGAGGACTAGGTTGGAGGGCCAAATTAGAGATGCGATTCGTACATAAAAAAAAATTGCATCAGGTTTATATTTTGTTTGTTTTAGACATAAAAGATAGAAAAAGAGTAAATTAAAATGTATATTTTTATTTTATTTTATTATTTAAAATTCAAATGATTAAAAATATAAAGATGATAGAAAAATAATGTGGAAATATTATTTATTAGCAAAATAAGATTAGAGTTAGACCATAATAAGAGAAAATTGGGAGTGAAAACCCAAGAACAAACTAGCAAGTTCTAGAATCAGTACTAGTATTTCAGTTTGGTCAAAAACTGAGTACTATTTCAGTATGGGGGTGACGTAAAGAGAGAAAAAAGGGGAGGAAAAATTCAAAACAAAAGATAAGGAGAAAAAGAACTGATCAGAGAGAGATAGTGAGAGAGATTTGCAATATGTATCGTTAATATGTCATTAAAAATATTCAATTTTTATCATAACTACTTTAAAAATCATAAATGTAATACTTATGATTAGTTGATGGTTAATCCAACTATTAATCTAACAATGGCATTTTTACTTTTGATTTACTGAAGCTAACTATTAATCCAACTGATTTAACAAAGTAGGTAGTTATAGTTATAGTGTACCCTAAAAAACTCACTAGTTTTTTATTTGACATATAAAAAGGTTTTATATATATATATATATATATATATATATATATTAAATATGTTTGATAAATGGTTAATCAACTATTCCTATCAGTTTAGCATATGGTTAATTGTAGGTGGTTAAATTGAAAATTGGTTAATTTCAATAATATGAAAGAGTAATGTTTGTTGTTGCACATAAAAAACAACCTATAGGACTTAAATAATTCAAATTAATTAACTGTTAAACTGATTTAACTACTAAAAATATATTTTAGTACTCAAAAGTAATTTAATAACACATTTATAATTAATATTCAACATTCTAATTTCATAACAAAGCAAAAGAAAGTAATAAAGCATAAACAATGGAAAATAGTGTGAGTTATTCTTTACTTTATAGAAGGTTCATAAATAGTAGTTAGGACCAAACACTTATTTGTGATATATCCATGTCATTTTCTTCCCATAATTGTGTTTTTGGTACTACAAATTATGCATTTATTCTTCAACCTCATATTGCTAAGTAAATTGGGGCATGCCGTGATCTTTTTTCGTAACATGATACTGAAGTTAATTGATAGAGTAAGTAATTTAACAATTAGAAAATAACTATAAGCATCATCAAGTAGCCGAGTAAGAAAGAATCCAGACAACATTATTAGTATGGCTAAGTTTCCACTTTCTAGACAGTGTGGTCACCATGTCACGGGCTTCTGCTACCACTTTGACTTGCATATAAAGTTGCTTATTCTTAATCCCTTTGCATTTTGAGTCGATTATGAATATACATATGGCTACTAATGCATGCATTCTTTTTGAAGTTATATCTTTATGAATATATATATGTGCTTCCTAGATTGTACTTCTAATTTGGTTACTTGATGTTGTTTGATAGGATTTTTTATACTTTTAAAATAGAAATTTTTGAACATCGCAAGTGGATGGATAAAAGGATAGGTCTTGATAAGCATATTACAGATGAATTTATAGAAGAAGTTTTTAAGTTTTTTGAATTTGCCTGTATCCAAGAAGGGAAGTTGAGGTATCCTTGTAAAAAATGTAAATGTAGGCAGTACCAAGAAGTTGACGATGTCAAGGTGCATCTATGTAGCAAGGGGTTTATGAGTAACTACTACTACTGGACGAACCATGGAGAACCAATGCCTCTTATTCCTGCTGTAGTTTTTAACGATTTATACTATAGAGGTAATGGGTTGAGGGAAGACTTCAATAGGTTTGAGCAGATGGTAATGGATGTCGTTGGACCTTCAATTGGTACTAACATTGAGCAACAAGGATTTGGTTATGTTTAACAAATGAGTGAAGATCCTAACCCGGAAGCTAAAAAATTTTTTGATATGCTGACAGCTGCAAAAGCTCCCTTGTATGATGGTTGTGAAAATTAATCTGAATTATCAGCTGCAATTGAAGCTCTAAGTATCAAGTTTGACTTCAATAACTTTGGGAATTGCTTTAATCGATAGGTGGATTTCATGGGGAATGCATTGTCAAAAGATAATCGAATGCCCAAAAACTTGTATCGTGCAAAGAAATCAGTAGAACGACTAGGGCTAGGTCGTGTTAAGATTGATTGCTGCCCAAATGGATGCATGATTTACTATCCTCCTGAAGAGAATATACAAAGTTGTAAATTTTGTGGTCAGGGGCGATATAAAAGAATCACTAAAACGGTAAGGTTAAAGAAACTCCTTTGAAAAAAATGTGGTATTTCCCACTTGTCCCAAGGTTGCAAAGGCTTTATTCCTTAATACAAACAGAAACTCTAATGAGATGGCATCATGAGAGTCAGAGAGATTCAGGTTCCTTGTCTCGTCCTCGTGATGGAGAAGCTTGGAGATGTTTTGATGAAACATATATAGAATTTGCAGAAGATCCTCAAAATGTGAGATTAGGGTTGTGTGCGGATGGGTTTGCTCCATTTGATAAAATTGGTAGGACTTATTCTTGTTGGCCGATAATAGTTACCCCGTACAATCTTCCCCCTGAAATGTGCATGCGGAAAGAATTTTTGTTCTTGAGTGCCATAATTCCTGGCCCTACGAATCCTAAAAGTAGAATTGATGTGTACTTGCGACCATTAATAGAAGATCTTAAAAAGTTATGGAATGAAGGTGTTCTGACATATGATGTGTCACTTAAACAGAACTTTATCATGAAGGCAGCTTTAATGTGGATGATTAATGACTTTCTTGCATATGGGATGTTATCTGGATGGATGACGATGGGAAAACTGGCTTGCCCGATTTGTATGGAGAGATCAAAAGCATTCACACTTTAACATAGCTGTAAAACTTCATTCTTTGATTATCACTGACAGTTCTTGCCAATTGATCATGCCTATAGAACGAATAAGAATGCGTTTAAGAAAGGATGTGTTAAGACTGGGGTACTCCCGCCTAGGCTGACTGGTGAGGAAGTATGGGAAAGGGTGAAACATTTTCCTAGCATTGTTGAATCTACAAGAGAACACCCGATTGGGTATGGGGTTTCTCACAACTAGACTAAACGCAACATATTTTGGGACTTGCCATATTGGAAAGCAAACCTTCTCCTTCATAATCTAGATGTCATGCACATTGAGAGAAATGTGTTTCTCAATATTTTGTACACAGTTATGGATACCAAAAGCAATACAAAAGACACTTTCAAAGCTAGGATGGATTTAATAGAATATTGTAGACGAAAGGATCTAGAGTTGCAGGATGTTGGAGGTGGAAAAATAAGGAAATCGAAAGCACAATACACATTAACTAAGCAACAAAGGTTAGTTGTTTGTGAATGGGTTAAACAACTTAAGCTACTAGATGGGTATGCTTCCAGTTTGGGTAGGTGTGTTGACATGAGGGAAGCGAAGTTATTCGGTATGAAAAGTCATGACTGTCATATATTCATGCAACGTTTACTACCGATGGCATTCAAGGCTTTGGCGAAGTCCATTTGGAATACGCTTACTGAATTCAGTAAATTTTTCATAGAATTGACTTCGTCATTATTAAGAGAGAATAAATTGCGTGAGATGGAGCAGAACATTCCAATTATTATGTGCAAATTGGAGGAAATATTTCCTCCAAGCTTCTTTGACTCCATGGAGCACCTTCCAATCCATTTGCCATACGAAGCAAGAGTTGGTGGTCCTGTTCAATATAGATGGACGTATCCCTTTGAAAGGTGAATTCATTTATCTCATTCTTTTAAATGAAATTCTCATAAGAGTATACCGGAAATTTTTAACTAATCAACTCAATTTTCAATTATTAGGTTTATACATACCTTAAAAGATAAGGTCACAAACCAGTCTAAAGTCGAAGGCTCCATTTGTGAAGCTTATCTAGTAGAGGAGACTTCTACCTTCGTATCTTATTATTATCCACCTGAAATTCCTTCTAGGAGAACAAGATTGCCACGTAATGACGTTGGAGGTGATGGAAGTTCAACAAATCCACCATTGTCTATTTTTAATTATCCAGGATGCCCTGTTGGAAAACGCAACTGTACTACTTTAGATGAAAAGAAAATGAAAGCTACCAAATTATATGTTCTTTTAAATTGTCCTGGGGTGGAGCCTTTTTTGGAGTAAGTTATCGAGTATATACTAGTTACTCATATCTTGTAATAATTAATACAAATCTTACGTGATTTATGATATGTATGCGGAATGTACGCAGATATGTTACTAGAACTTGTCCCTGACATAAATGACTCAGAAGTAGACAAACAAATTTCCACATCATTCCCTGTATGGTTTAAAGAATATGTATGTTAACTTCTTTCAATCATTTATAATATTACTTGTTAAGTTAAACTGATAAACAATTTCACAATATAGGTTCTCGATTCAAGTAACATGATTGAAGACCATCTTTTGAGGAGTTTGGCATGGGGGCCACTTAGAAAAGTCAACAAATTTATAACATATTTGTAAATGGTTATAAATTCAACACAAGGTCTCAAAGTCATGGGATGTGTACGACAAATTATGGTGTATGTGTTAGAGGTGGTGGCTATGAGATGATGGAGAATGATTACTATGGGGTACTAACTGATATTATTGAATTGGAGTATACTGGATGACCCACCAAAAAGTTGGTCTTATTCCAATGTGATTGGTTTGATCCCGCTCACAATCAAGGGACAAAGATAGATGAAAATTATGGGATTGTTGAAGTCAGAGAGTCTAAGAGATATAAAAATTATGATCCTTTTATATTGGCATAACAAGCAGAGCAAGTGTATTATACAAAGTATCTTGAAGGCCAACAAGGGTGGTTATGTGTGATGAAAACTAAGGCATGAAGTATAATTCAAGCTTCAAAAACTAATAAGCTCGAAGCTGATGATCCGTACCAAGAAACTAAAGTCCCTATAATGCCTATAATAGTTTCAAATGATGATCTTTAACAAAGTCTTATTGATATAACTAGTCCAACAGAGGAAGTTGAAAGAGAGTCTTTAAATTAAGTTGATTAAGAAGAAGAAGAAACATTTTTTTATTAGCTTATTTATGTATCTTAGTTTGTATTATTATGTTTGTTTGTGAATTTCTTTGGCTTATTTAGATGCATGCATATGAACCTCTTTAACTTTAGTTGCTTTAATACATGTGTTGGTTTTCTTAGTAACTTTAAACAAAATTAATTAAAATATTTCTTTACTACATGTATATAGATGGAAGATAACCATACAGGCAGAGGTAGAGGTAGAGGTAGAGGTAGAGGTTAGGGTACCTCTCAGACATGTAGCTTACCTGTCCCACCTCCACATCCTCCCACATCTGACTTACCTGCCCCACCTCCACATCTTCCCACATCTAGCTTACCTACCCCACCTCCACATCCTCCTACATCTAGCTCACCTACCCTAGCTCCACTACCCCTAACATCTACTTCATCTTCCCGATCTCCACATCCCCGCACGTTAGTTATTGTAGCTAGCTCTTCTTCAGATCCCCGTGCATCATCCTCTGTTTTGCCACAAGTTCCACGCCTAGGGACCATAGATCCAGATGGCCTTATGTGGATTAGGCCTAGACCAGGAATGATGTAAGTACTTGTGACTTGTGCATTTTAATTTCCTATATTTTGATTTGTTATACACACACACACACACACACGCACACACACACACACACTTTATGACTCTTTTTATTATAGGTTTGAACCTGAAGTTGGATCACCTCATGCAATCTCAAACATTATGAAATCTAAGTTTGAAGAGGCTTGGAAATCTTATCGTGAGGTTGATGACAGAGTTAAAGAGATGTGGTTTATTGAGTTTGGGGTAATGTATTTTCAATTGTAGTTATTGCTATGTTGATAAGACTAAAATTTTAAATTATTATGATAGAATAATTATTGCTTTTCAATAATACAGAAAAAAATATAAGTGGCTTCCTGAGGATCATAAACGTATCAAAAAATTCTTCGACCATAAAGAATCTGAATTGCTTAAGAATGCATTATGCAAGGTTCGTCACAATCAAGATAAAGACAATTGGATTCCAACTCATGTACGGGAAGAATTGGAGAGACAATGGCGGCAAGATCCAAAATGGTTGGAGAAGAAAAGTAAGAACACTTAGAATAAAAAATCTGAGGAAGGATTGTCGAAACATACTAGAGGCTCAATTCCTGCAATAGCGCATAAGAAGAAATTGGTGAGTAACTTTCATCAAATTTGTGATTCGAGCTAATTAGGTTTGTCTTCGCATAATATTATTTTTCCTTACATATTTCCATAAACAACAATTGAAGAGAGATCCACGACATTAGGAGCTATTCACACTGCTTCACACACGCAAGGGGAAGTGGATATCCACCAAAGCAAAAAATATTACTGTAAGTACAAATGTTACAATTAAATTTTAATATATGGTTAAGTTAATTTGCAAGCATAAATATTTATTAACAATTGCATTTGTCAGGATGAGTACCAGAAATGTATCAATGAGAAGGACTCACAACGGCCACCGGGGGAGGAGACTATTGACATCAACTCTGACAACAGCATCTACTTGGATGTTGTTGGAGGCATTAGCAGCAAGAAACACATTTTTGGCTTGGGATTTTATGCTGCTTCTCATGCATCATCTTCCTCTACATCTGCTGAAGGTTGTTCACAGTCGGAGATGGAAGCGATGAGGAGTCTGGTTGCAAGTCTCAGTACGCAGGTGGTGAAACAAGGAAACTTAATCAACACAATCATACAGCGCTTGAACGCATCTACTAGTGGCTCACAAGCTACAGGCAGCGGTCACGAGGATGATCCACTTGGTGATGGGGTTGGTGATGGGAATGAGGACGACATGAATGAGGATGACTGTGATATTTTTCCTCCTGATGTTTGATACATTGACTTCATGTTTGTTTTGATAAGGAATTTGTATAACTTAATTTATTTTTATCTTGATCTTATGAATTATATTTTTATTTTGATTGTTGAAATACTTTGTGGCATGATATGATAATGATAGTTTTAAAATTTGAAAATTTATTGTTGTATTTTGGATTGAACTGTTGTAATGTTGTGTTGTATACAAGTTTAAATTATATAAATGAAGTGTTTAAAAATTAAAAAAATAAATTAAAGAATTTGGGTCACCAGCGATGGAAATATTTTCGTCAATAACAATCATATATTTATACTGTATTTTTAGCGGACAGAAACTAAAATAGTTACTAAAATAATAATTTTATAATAATTAACAACTTTGGTTACGAATATTAGCGACAGAATTGTATTAATTAGTGACGGAAACATTTATCGCTATTTAGAGACAGAATTATTTTTCTATCTCTAAGAAATTAGCCACCAATAATTATGCGATAAAAATTTTTCCATGATAAATTATGTGTAGTGACAAAATTTAATGAATCAGTGACGAAATATTTCTATCACTGATTAAGAAATTTTTAGTCGTGTTTAGTAGTGTTTGGGATTATTACGATTCTAAATTCTTCAGACTTGGCTAAAGTGGAGCAGCAATAGTCAACGGGTGGAAGGGGGACGACATAGATCATGGTGTCTAAAAGTGGAGCAGCCACTGATAGTAATTAATTTAATGTTTGGAAAATATTTTTAGCGCCAATAATCCAATTAATTAGACAGTGAAACTTAAGTTAAAATGCGTCTTTTTTTTTTAGGGGGGTTTTCTTTTGACCAATCAATTCTGTTTAATTTATAATAATTTTAATCTTATAAGCGTTTAAGATAAGTGATATGATAAAATCAATTTTAATCTTATCATAATTTTTACACACACGTTAGGAAAGAGAAAGGATGAAAGTAAGATTTGATTATATAAGATTTCACAATTAATTATAAGATTTTTAACCAATTGAGCTAGCTAACATCTTCAATTTAACACAACGTATAACTTTATAACATTCTAATTCTAACAAATGTAACATGACTTTGTTATAACATACTAATTCTAAACAAAAACCGTTTGTGCTGTGTGTTTTAGAATTTATATTCTTTTAATCTAAAGTTCACCTTAAATAATTTCAAAAAATTAATCTTATGTTGACTTTTTATCAACTTTAGTAAATTTATCTAAATTTTAAGCACAATTGTTCTTCAAGTTAATCACTTTATATCTTATAAAAGAATATTAGGACTTAATGAAAGAATAAAAAATAAACCAATGATTATAATTAAGTACAAGTTTACATGCAACTCATCAGTAAATAGCTAAATAATATTTTATTAGACTACAATATTATAACTAACTCTTAAAGACTTGAGTTGGTGCGCTACAGCTTGCAAGCTCATTAGCATTCAATTTTAACTTTATTCACTTTCTTTATATCTTTCACTTAATTTAAAAACTAGGTTGACAAGCTGTGCATCGCAAGGGCTTGCTAAATAGAAAATATATTTGTTAAATTATTATAATAAAATTGTTAATATATACGTATAGATGAAGAATTTTATTTTAAATTTATTTAATTGCATTTATTATTAATATTAATATATTTAGGTTGAGATATCCTGAAAAGTAATTCATAATATATTATGTATATATTAAGTTTATTAAAATCAAATATATCATAATATCTGTACCTAAAAAATATATCTTAATATACTAGATGAATATAAAATTTTCAACATGATTTTTTTTTACTATTGTTGCTCTTATTATATTCTTTCTAAATCCATTTAAAATACCCAAAAGTAATTATAAAATTCAGTGATTAGAAAAAAAAATATTTAACTATATATTGTTTATAATTTGAATAAAGTATTAAAAAATAAAAGGAAAAAAAAGGAAGAAAGAAAATGAGAAAGACATGTTAATGGTGAGAAGAAAAAAATTAAAAATTTTAAAAAAGAGAAGAAAAGGGATATAGAATTTAGATATAAAAAATACGGTAAATAAATATTTCAAAATTAAAATTAAAAATTAAAAATTAAGAGTGTTTGGTTGATAACGAATAAAATTATATTCAAGTAGTGAGAATTGGAGAAAAAGTAATCTACCAATAACTGTTATGTACCATTGCCAACAGCTATATGTACTGTGTTTTATATATTGGTATATTGATAGTGATATAAGTATTTAGGCCATCTCGATTTATTTTTTATTTAAAAAAACGTATAACTCGAACGAGTAGTCCGTTTGACATGTCTACTTAGAATTCATAAGAAACCTTGGAATCATTCGGTGGGTTCAAAATCGAGACAATAAAGGTAGAACAAACATATAAACTAACATTTGGATTTGGATCTTAATTGATATTGAGTTGCTGTTAAATTTTCAAATGATTTTTTAATAATGTCTTGATATGTATTAATTACATGTCAATTCATTTTTTATTTATGAAAGAATAAAATAAATACTTCATTAATTAATTTATTTTTAAAAAAATTATTCTGTATGAATGGGGCAAAAAAACTACATACAGAAAACCATGTTTTGACCTATAAGTAAGATGTGTGCAGTAACTAAAATGAAGGAGTAATGCGCAGTAACAAATACTACGTACAACGAAGGAATAAAGGTGCCGTGTCATATGTACTTTCATATATATTAAGGGTGCATTAATGTAATTTTAAAAAAAGTTATTGATTTATATTTAAAATATATTAGAAGGTAGAATTGATGACCTTCAATATGTAAGAGAAGTTACTCGGGATACAATTTTCGCTCTCGTAGATATCCGGAATGATGTGATTTTATATTGCTCTCGCGATATAAATATATTTTGTATTATTATTTAATAAACGGAATGTACGGCGAAGTAGTAGTTCTTCCGCATGAAATGGCAAAAAAATTACAAAATTATTTTATATAAAATTATTAAAAAACTTCATTATATAAATTAAAATATAATAAAATTATATAAATCAAAAGTATTTTAAGTATTTGATATTAAATTAAATTATGTTAGACAAATTTTAAGAAATTATGATATTATATTTTTTTATTTTTTTATTTTATTTTTTTAATTTTGTTGATTTATTTTATAATTTATTAGGTATCTATGAATATCCATAAATGTCCATTTATCTGCGAAAAAATAATAAATAAATATTCACATAAATATAAAAATGAGAGCAAAAGTGGGAGCAGATATTATCTGCGGTGGCGCGGGCCTTGCCATCCCTAGAAGTTACATTGTGAAATTGAATGTGTGGTACATAGCTTAAATAGTAAATACTTCGTAAAATGCTTAAATACTTTGTTTTGAACCTCTCCAAGGCCCAATTCTATATAAACTTTGCCGTTGTCGTGGACAAAAATTTTCGATGATTCCAGCAAGGACACATACGCAAAGTCCAAAGTCCACGAACCTAAGAATACTTAATCCTTCGTTCTGAAAAGGGAGCATGGGTTCGTCAAGATCAAGATTGTCTTAAGTATCAAGATCCTTTCAAGTTTTTTTTTTAACTAATTAATCATAAGAAAAATAAAAGATACAAAAAAATTATTAATAATACTTAATTTTATATATGAAATTTTATTTGTAATATTTATATCAGTTTCTTTTAATTAATTATTTGAAAAAAAAATTAAAAAAGACTTGATTCGATTTCCAACAAAATCTACATCAAAAAATTTTTTATTTAAATATTATATCAAGATTTAATATTTTTATAAATTTTTTTTAATTAATTTTAAAAATTTATAAAAATATTAAATTTTAATTTTCAAATTAATTTATTTTATAATTTTTATCAATGGCAAAAAGAGATATTTATGGATATCCATAAATATCTATTTACCTGCAATAAAAAAATATCCATTTCATGGGACTTTTATAATTGGCTTTTTATGACTCCATTTTCAAATGAGGAAGAAGACGAGGAAGAACAAGCAGGGGACAAGAATTTGATGAACATGTGGACGCAGCAAAATTGGAACTTGGGGTGCTAGTTGGAATAATTATTCAAAAGGGAGTAATTTATAAAATACAATACTTATTTGGTTAATTTTAAAATAACATAAAAAGGTCTTGAAAAGCAAGACTACTTCTAAATGCAGGTAATTTCAAGAGTACATGGATGCATCATAACTCAAGTGGGTGCACAACCCGCCAGGAATAAAGGAATAAGTGAAGAACAATTACTTGGTATTTTGAAATTGAATAGAAAGCTTTTTTCTGTTTTAGATTTGAAATGTGGCAGAAGCATCTTTAAATGAGTAAATACTTTTACAAACGCAAGCCAAATGCTTAAATACATTGTTTTGATGCCTTGAAACATTATAGAACCGAAGCACCGCAAACTAGCTAGAAGGACCAGATAGTGATTGTGCTTGGAGTTTATGCATTCTTTTTTTAAAGGAAGGAGGTCAACTTGGTACGGTTGGGATTCAATCCTTGAATCAAATAATTCTTAAATGACTTGAAGTAAGGTTTTTAACCCATTCTTTCATTTTTATTTGATTTTTTTTATTGTTTCTTTTAAAATATCGTATTAGTGTTTTTTTTATAATACTGTTTTATCTAACTCTTTTTTTTTTTTATGTGGAAGAGATGATTGCATTAACAAACAACTGGCAGAATGTCCAGTTCAGCAATTATTCAAATGCTATCAAGGGCTTTTTCAAGCCATACAGAATCACAATACGCAAAGTGGGCTGTTTGAAAGTCTGAGTGCAAAATGAACCTCAAGTTTTCTTTGAGAATAGTCTTAATCCTATCGTTCTGTGAAACACTTGGAGACAATCAGTTTCTGCTTCAAGGTTCAAAATACAGAGATCTTTTGCAAGTTGGAGGCCAAGACGCATGCCCATGGCCTCCGCCACTGGCCACTGCAACCTCTTTTCCTGCTGGTATCTTCCAAGTTGCCACAGAAATGATGTCTCGAAAGATAGCTCCCACTCCCCATTCATCGTTTCCTGCTTCAGCTGCATCAACATTTTTTTTGCACACAAGTAATTAATCATTATAAACCAGTAGGCTGAATTTAATCCAAAAGACCCAAAATCCCAAACGAAAGATGAAGGAAAAAAATTTTATTAATAATACTGGAGGATACGCCAGCCTTTTTAGGGCTATATGAAATTTTATTTATAGTATTTATAACATTTTCCTCTCTTTTTCTTTCAATTAATTACTTGAAAAAAAATCAAAAAAGACTTGACTTTACGATCACTGTAGGTAAAAATTAGTATTGTCAACAAAATAGACATTACACGTTGGTTTTTCATGAGAAAAGGTTGAGTGGGTTTTACTTAAACTTTAAATATTGAAGAACAGAGTTGATCTGCATTTGGTGGTGTTTCTTCCCCTCCATCCACCAACTGTGGATTCAATTAATGACAGGTAAGTTCTTGTCCCAGAAATTTAATATTTTTATATAGTGATTAGGTTAACTATTTTTATTCGGTTCATTCTTGGTTAATTACCCAAACCTTTAGAAAATTTATCAAAAAATATAACCCCAAAAATAATCCCAAATTAATCCTAACCCCAAATCGAGCACCACGATCTTGAACGCCAATTTGCGTAACTACGTAACTCTGTTGCATACTTCGCATTTTCTTCTTTATAGGTTGATCTGCATCTTAATCTTTCTCGCTTCTTCTTCGATTTGTGTAACTTGTTGTTCGCATATCAAGGTACCTTATTTAAATCGCCCAAAAAATCTTCAATCTTCTTGTTTTATCTTGCCCAAAAAATCTTGAGTTTAAGTGTTGCTTTGCCTAGGCAGTCTTAAATATATACAAATACATTAAGAGAATGTATGTTGAGATATAAATATATACAAATATACGCGCATGTTTAAAGTTCAACTTGGGTTGGCTAAAAAATGAGAAGATGATTCAAATAGATTGTGATGGAGAGGACTATAAATAAAACTTAAAAATTTCTATAAAAAGGCTCTAGCGATTCAGTGTGGAAATAATTTATTCATACAATATGGCGATAGGGAGATATTAGTGGATGCTTTACATTAAGAATCATTTACTACATAAGGACATGGTTTATCCAACTAAAGTGGTAATGCCATCAATCCTTTAGTGGCATAATAAGAGAGTTGAAGTAGAAGAAAAGATGAGGATTCATTATTCATACAGAACACTATATTGATTCAAATTTCACAAAACTAGAAGGGGACTTTTATTAATTGGCTATTGCCATTAGCCGAGTTTTGAGAAAGACAACAATGATATGGGTGGGATATGACGTGAATCTCCATTTTCATGTTCAAGTTTGAGGAATAAAGACGAGGTAGAAGAAAACAATGATACTTTTTCTTTATGTTGGGGACTAAGAATTTGATGAACATGAAATGGACGCAGCAAAGATGGTTGAACTAATGTAGTGATGTGTTTCATATCTAGATTGCCCATAATGAAAACTTAAATATGATATAATATGGTCATTTGAATCCAAAGAGTTGTAGAAACTACTAAAAAAAATTGATTCATTTAAGAAACATATGAAGAATAATGCAATTCCATACAAACAAATCTTGGAGCTATTTTAATTAGCCAAACCAAATATACTTTAAATTTACAATATGGTTATTCGGTTGGTTAATTTTAAAATAACATGAAAAAAGGTCTTGCTTTCTCATAAAAGCAAGACATGTTTTGAAAGACTACTTCTAAATCTTGAGCAGTTGTAATTTAAAATTGGGGTTGAAGTACATGGATGCATCATAACTCATGAAGATGTTTTGGGTGCTCCCAGGCTTGATGCATGTCATGGAAATGGGAAAAAAAATCATAATTTGTGAATGAAGTGAAAACAATGAAGGCATGGACTTTGGTATTTGTAAAACATTGAAAGAGAGAATTCAAGGATGATTACAACTGGATAGATTTTATTTTGATGTTATTTAATTTTGATTTTAACATGTTGGTTAATGAAGAGTTATGGACTTACAATGGTGGTACACCTTTGAAATTGTTCTAAATTGAAAATTAAAGTAAATAAAATTCCCAATAGATTTCTCCCACTTTTTCGTATTTTATTTGATTTTATAGATGGATATTTGATTTTATATGTTATATTATTTATAAATAAGGTGTTTTTAGCATGATTTTATATGTTATCTTATTTGTTCAAGTCCTGTTTTCTTTAATCTATTGTTGCTATTTAGTCACTCCTTTAATCGATGTTTATGATTTTAGCTCCTTAATTTCCTTTTCTTTTGGGTTATTTGTGGTGTGTTTTTCCAAATAACTCTTTGGCATATTCGCTATGAACTTGAAATTCAAGTACAAAATTTTTATTATTCTTTGGTTGTCTAATTTTTATTTTCCTTTTCTACTTGGATTTTCCTCTCATATATCTTTACAACTCTCTGCGTTAAAATATCACCTTATTTTTTCCTCCCATAATTAGGATTTAAATGTTTGTTGATATTGATAAAGTAGTCCATGGAAGATTAAAGCAAAAGAAACTTGATGTTTCAATATAATTTTAGGAGGTTTTCTGCATGGGAGAATTTAATGTCCATTTTGTAGTTTATACTTCATTCTTGTTGTTTGATCTCTGACGGTGTGTTAAGGCTTATTTTGAGGCCAATAAAATGAAAGAACCTTGTGGTTATGAGCTTGTCTTTATTCCGATTCTTATAATTTTACATAAAATTTGAATGTGCATTTGGCTTTGTTTAATTGGTAAGATAACTGATGTGTTAGTGTGATTTTCTTCCCTTTAAAGAAGGAAATCTAATTTGAAATTCTTGTCAATCAAGGGTTTGTTGATTAGAGTGTGAATTACATTTTTCTTTATAAGTTAATATCAATTTGCACTTTCAACTTGGTACGTAAACTAATTTGATTGTATAGAACTATCATACGTATTGTTCCATAGCATCTACCGGCCTCAAATGGAGAGTGCTCCTCTAGAGTTGGTCATCCATTTGTAAACCACTTCTCCAAAGGGTCTAGTGGGTGGCCATACGAGTCCAATTGTTTTCGCCCATTTGATAGTTTCCAAGGACGATCACTTGAGAGTGGCAAATTTTGGGAGAAAACGTGGTATCTTGAATGTTTAACTAGGATGGAGTAATAAAAAAGAAACGATAAGGTTTAAACCAATGGTCCCCACGATGGTTTCCCACTCCATCACAGCCTACAAAGGAAGGGAAGGTAGATTCACTATAGTTCGTGATTGCATTTGTGGATTCTACAATGGGAGATATGAACATTATGGCATAATATAATGAAAAGTATTCTCCAATTTGACAATGGCTTAATGTAAAACAAGAAACAAATGCACATCACCAGTTAATGGCAGGTCATCGTTATATATTGAATACAGTCGTCATTTGTTGGATGCACAATTTGATTCTTGTTGAGTGATTCATTTTCCATCATTTTTTTTTGCATATGGGTGTAATTTATGGAAGGGACGTTCATGTTAAAACTTTGAACACCGCAAAAAACTTGATTTTTAAATTTCTAACTGGCATTTATAATGATAACTTGGATGTCGTACATGGTTCAGCAGTGCATTATTCATCAACCAAATTTGAATTTTTCATTATTCAAATGTGTATAGTAAACATTCCAGAGGCTAGTGTATAATTATTTATTATGCAAGATTTATTAGAATGAAGCTATATGGTATTGTCAGAGAAAAGTAATAAAAAATGTTTTATATTTTTATGTCAATTATGTTAATTTTTTTGATAACTTGAGACGTTATTGATATGTCAAATGTTTTATATTAATGCTAATTTTGACTGAGTTATTATGTGATTTTTTAAGAGAAAAATAAAAAATACTAATTAATTTTGTTAAAAAAATTACATTATAATAAATAACAAATCATACGAGAAAAAGTTAGATGCAAAAGTATGCATGTAAATGGCTTGTGGGATTCAAGGTCCAAGACAATTGTTCATAAAATTGAATCCAGGCACCACTATCTTAAGACCGACCACAACCTGAGTTATGCAAGTTAGAGAAATAAAATGCAACAAAAAATAATCTTCAAGTTAAAATTTTACTTGTTGATTGAGAGGGAAAAGGATTCCTCAACACCCTTCAGGTTTGGAGAGCTACAAGTAATCAAACCAATAGGTATCGACAACTGAGAAATTAAACTTTCAATGACAATGTTGATATCGATAAACACATGAAAAAAGCTAAGAATTAAGCTTTAACCATAATGAGCCACACAGGCACCTTTGAAACACTTGGAGACAATCAGTTTCTGCTTCAAGGGCCCCGATAGACAATTGTTGTTATAAGGTTGTTATTTTAATTTTTATTCTATTTAAAATAAATATTTGAGATCTTGTTTTTGCAGCTCGGGGAGTTGCTCAAAGGCAACAAAGAGCAAAGACGCATGCCCATCTTTTGAAGCCTGAAGTATGCCTAATATCATTATTGTCTCCAACTTCCATGAAACATTCATCCCAACCAGCTACATGGTAAGCCAACAAAGAGCATTTAATATGTTCCCAAAATAAGCCGAGATATGAATTACATGAGTTTGCTAAGCATAACATAAGTTCATATATCTAAAGTGACTGTGATTCATATATAGGTTTATATGGACGCCATGTAGGTAACTAGCTAAAAGATGTCAAATAGCAAGATATTCTAAACAAATAAATGACTATGTTGACAACTCTCCGCACAGACCACACCCTATCATTCATCGTATTAACCTGCTTCAGCTGCATCAACATTCTGATCCCCATTATCCTGCACACAATGTCTGTGCTTTATTCATCCTTCAAACTACTATTAAAGATATAAATTGAGCAACCTTAGGTTAAAATTGTTGTTTTCAATGAAATCAACTCCATTCCATTAAGTTAAACTGTTTTAGTAGTAGGCTGAAAGGTAATATTTTAAAAGCGTGTTAAATGGTCAAAAGCAAGGTTGAACTACCCATCAACTCAACTAAGAAAAGAACAAAGATAAAATTGCAGGCACTACTGAGAAAGGCCCAAACGAATAAAAGTGGTCAGCCTTGAAAATAAAGTAGAGAAAAACCATGGCCGCCAATATTTCTATGATAAATATTTAAAAATCAAGTTGGTGATTAATTGAAGACATTTCGGGATTCAGGACAAATGAATCATGAAGGCCACCTGAGTGATTTTCAGTTGGTTCTGGACAAAAACACAAAGTGGAAACCCAAAAAAACCCTCCACCAGCCAATTTGGCACTTAAGCATAAATCATGAAATGGGGAGAAGCAAAAACACTCTAAATAGGAAAAAGAAGAACTTGCATATTGTATTTAGAGAAAAAAGACAACAAAAGAAGCAAAGCATTGATGAATCAAGTTACCCTTTCAAGAGTAGATCCATTCCGATATAGCACTTTTTGGTTTGTATTTTTGACCGAGCTAACTCTTTAGCAATGGATTCACAATAATTTCATTTCACCATCCTTGTTTACCTATTGATAAAAACTTCCGATCATTGGATTCAATGAATCAAATGGCCCATAAAACAAGGACCATGGATGGACCCTTGACCGACGGGTCCATATTAAAACGACCCGGTCACATAGACCCTGAGGAAGCAAAAAATAGCACATAATATAGTTTGGAATTGCCTACGCTACAGATTTGATAAGCACTTTTCTACTAGCATTTGAAAGAACCCTTTCCTTACACCCTTTCAATTTCTTTCAAACTCTGTCTCAGACAAAATCAAATACCTGCGTTTTAGACTTTCCCACAAACGTATGTAAACTCATGTATTTAGGATGATTTTCCATGGCCTTAATATTTACCCTGTTTTATCTGACGCTCTGTCTTAAAGATATTTTATTAAATGGCTAGAAACTCTCTTTTTTTATTTCTGAATTTTTTGTCATTAATTATGTATATATATTTTTATTTATCAATAGCCATTCAATAACTAATCTACATTTAAAATCTTTATATATAAAATAGCTCTAAATGTGTTTGAAACGTGATAACAATTTCACAACCCAAAAAGCAAAGGCTCAAATTTTTCTTTTTTGGTGCAAAATGGCCCAATAATTCACACTAAATAAAACAGTGACAAATGATAGTTAAACTATATGAAAAGCTTTTTTATCCTTTTGGAGGAAGAAAAGATTTTTCTTCCTCCAAAAGATGTATTTTCTTCTTCCAAAAGATATCGATAAGCCATTAATTTTTTAAAAAAAAAGAGAGAATAATAAAAGAATCCATGATTAATATATCTCTACTAAAGTAAAATTATTATTATTTACTCCAGAAGGATGATAGAATTTTTCCAAACTATATATACTGTTAGTCCTGAGAAAGAATAAGTCCATGCCAACGAGATTCCTTTGACTACATGATGCGTAGTTTACAAATATGTTTAAAGTTTTTTTTTTGTTAATAGAAAAAAATTTAGGAAGAAAAAATGTTATCTTATTTCAATCAGGACAAATGTCACCAAGTAGTGAGAGTTTATAGTAGTATTTAGTAATGTGAACTTATACATGATCTCCATTATGAAAAGACTACCAACAATCGAACCAAAATCATTTTTAGCATAATTATTAAATCATATTACTTGAAACTATTTTTTTTTTCATAGCAAGCAGGGGCAAAGCCTCAATTGAGCAACTATACTACGCAAGATACTTTTAACACTAAAGGATGGATGCTTAACAATTCTCTCTTTCAAATATGTAAAATGAATATATATATATATATATATATATATATATATATATATATATATATATATATATATATATATAATATATATTTTTAAACTCAAAGTAGGTATAAGGGGTGAGAATATGAAATGTTTATTTTTATTCAATTATTTAATCAATAAAATATTATATTTTGAAGAAACAAATATATTAATGCCAACTGAAGCAAAGAATTGTAGTATAAATATCAGATTGTATCATAAACAACACACTGTATATTTGTACTATCATCCATGCTTGGAGTATTGTCACCCCCACACTACCATCCCAATCCATTTGCACGATTTAGGCAAATTACCGAACTACATTAATTTTCTTGTGTTGTTAGTATTAGTAACGATAGTCAACAAAGCATGTAATGATGCTATAATGATATGAACTTAATAATTTTTTTTAAAAAATTATAGGGACTTAATAATAAATTTTTAAAACTATAAGAAATAAATTACGAAGTTCTAAAATATACCTAAATATCTCCAAACAGTACACGAACTTACAGATTAATTTTAAAAAAAAAGGAAACACTTATTATTATATATTAGTCTTCATCCGCCACATATGATAATTCACATTACTTATAAGCATAAAAAACTAGGCAATCACAAATCTAAGGTGACTGCTATTATACATCGAAAGCTAGTATTTTAACGCTAACTATCAATTAATAATCCCTTACAAGAGGATATATGACAGGTTGGTCCACATGGACGTGATGAGCATGATTTTTGGAGATAACATTGATGAAGCTACAAAGCTAGTTTGGCGAAGGTAGTGCTGATATATATGTAGGTTATGAATCATTTCTTCATTTTCTTGCTGGTGTTTTTGGGAAAGATATGTTGTATAGTGGGTGGTGGTTTTGCAGGCCCAGAACTAGAAGCACTTCCTCCGCTTGATGGTGGAGGGTTTGTAGGACAAAGAACACTTTGGATAGTAACCTTTTTTGGTGGTTCCATGGATGATACACTTCAACTAGCTATAGCTATTGTAGCTGCAAATTAAGCTTTGAGTAACTCACCCTTTGGTAAGCCACAATTTATAGAGATGTCATCCATGGGTTAATATATTAAAATAGTCCAGAGGCATGTAGGTGTTTAGCCCACCATATATTCTCATGCATACATAAAGGGTTTCAGGCAGATCACAATGGGATTCTCTTTTTGTTTGTATTTATTTTATGCACCCTTTAATATTATAATTTTATAATATACCAATGAATATGGCCAATAAAACCAATTGGCGTAAATAAAACATGTAAAATGTGGATAGTTACACGATCACATATTTAAATTTAATTATGTCAATTTTTTAGAATCAAGTCACAATAAATTTTGTGAATCTTTTAATCTTAACATAAACATATCTTTTGACCAGAGATATAGATTAATTGAGATATACACAAACTAACTGTACTTCCAAAAAAAAGAATATACCAATATATAGAGATTAGTGGACAATAGGCGATCACATGTTGGGTGGGTAACTAATGTTGCTGAAACATATATATAAGTACTATAGTGCATCGTCTACTTTTAAGTTTTGGATAAAATTAGTGTATTTTAACATAAATAATGATAAAATTCTTTATAATGAAACTTGTTTCTTTTTCTATTATAACAGGATTTTTTTTCATTTAAAAAAAATGAAAATCCAAGAATGTTCTAACAAAGTAACAACTTATAAATGGTCAGGAACAATAACTATGCAAATTCTATTGTAATATTCGTTTTAGAACCTATATCTTTTTTAACTCTTTCACTTTTAATAAACTTAATCTTATTCACTCTATTTATCTCTTTTATAATTAAGGGAATATATACCAACACTTTTCCTTTTTCTCACTTTTTAGCTAATGGTTCGGGTAGAGATGAATTTTGAAGTATTGACTTTTTTCAAGGTTGCCAATGCCAAGAGGTCCTTTGATATACATGGCTTCATTAGGGCTCATGTGGAACCTTGCAATCATTCAAGTGGAAAATTTGGCAGTCTTTCCACTAGTTTTCTTCAAAAGCTCCTGGCTTCCGCCTGCCTCCACTAGGTCTTTTTTTAAAAAACAAAAAACTCATGCCTTGAACCGGACGAAACATACACGATTATCTAATCATTTATTACTTATTTATTTATTTACTTTTGTGAGACTGCCATGTATTTTTACATGCTAGGTCCATTTGAATTATTTGGACTAATTATTGTTCAATCTCAAAAACATGAGAATTATGTGACTTTTTCACAAGAGTTATTTTCTTTGGATTTAAACTTACGTCTTTGTTTTAGGAGATTGGAGTTGCTTAACCTACTTTTTGTGGATGTCAATCATTTATTTTAAAAGAAAGCTATTCATAAAGGATGGATAAAGTACATTCTTTGATTAAAGAATAACTAAATCTTCTTAAGAATCATCTTAATTATTAAATAAAAAATATTAATTAATTTTTATGTTTAAAAAACATTGAATATATATTTTTTAATAATTTCTTTATATATATTAAGAGAATTATTAATTAAAAAAATATTTTAAAAGAATAGAACA
Source organism: Ormosia semicastrata (assembly GCA_029884595.1). Taxonomy (NCBI): domain Eukaryota; kingdom Viridiplantae; phylum Streptophyta; class Magnoliopsida; order Fabales; family Fabaceae; genus Ormosia; species Ormosia semicastrata. Next base: position 8,473,730 of record JAQQTO010000037.1, read on the forward strand.
AAACCCTAAATCATAAGATTGTGCAATACAGATATCATAAACCAATATTTTCTACCAAAATTGAGTAATTCAAATCTCAATGATGAAGCTTTTGTAAAAAAAAAAAAGTTAGTAAAAAGTTTTTATTACAAGTTACTCTAGTAAAAACTGGAAAGCTTTTCTTACAAGTAAGTAAAAGCCTTTTATATACCTAAAAAAAACTTTTTGTTACAAGTCCTTAACTGAAAAAGGATTTTGCTAAAGAATGTTCACTTGGGATATTCTTTAGAAAAAAGCCTTAAAAAATATATTTTATTTATTTATGGGTGGAATTTAACACTGTTATGCTAGTATGCAGAAAACTTTGTCTTCATAAAGCAGAACAAAATGACCCTTTCGCTATCATCTAAAAAACGTCAAAAAGGATTTTTGCCATTTTATGTGTTCTTCTTTACATTATATGCATTATTATCACGTAACGGAAGTCCTGAAAAAGTACACAAACATATCAAAATCCATGACGTTAAAACTTAGATGATTTCATTCAATAAATGCATGTAAACGCACGCCAGTGGTTAGCCAGCGAAATAAGCAAGTAGGCGTTGGTGTATTAACCAAGCACGTTAAATTCAATTGGATCTCAACATTGAAAACAACGACAACTGAATCATCAATGGCCACGTGTTACGTGGTGGGACACTGCCATAGTGCCAATTGACATTGACGATGGGGGGGGATCCCCTGCACCCCACCGCACTTGATCATTATCAATGTCAGCTAAAAAAATAACTGAACCTTTCTCTCCCTTTCCCAACCTTTTTCCTTTTCTAAGGCACTGGCCAATCAAAGGTTGTGACAAATCCTAATTGACGTTTATACCCCTAACACTTCTCACAATTTACACAATGCTCCTCGTTCATGTTCTCATAACTCATAAGCGTGCTTGCAGATGCAGTTGTTACTTGACGACATCGTTCCCTCACATTCTCGCGAGCTCGGAGCATGGCGGTGGATGCGGCGAGTGAAGGCCGGCGTCACGGCGGCGCGGCGGTGGAGAAGGTGTTCAATGGAAGAGAAGAATTCGGCGATTCATCCAACTTGTTCAGCACGACTGTAGCACTGGCACTGTGGCTTGGATTTATTCACTTCAACGTAGCGTTGATCCTCTTCGCCGCGTTCTTCCTTCCTCTCTCCAAATCACTCTTGTTCGTTTTCCCTCCCCTGCTTCTTCTTCTTCTTCATTTTTTGTTTTTTTGTTTTTGGGTTCAATTTGGTTGAGTTTTGGGTTTTTTTATTTTGGCGTGTTAGGGTTTTTGGTTTGCTGTTTGTGTTTATGGTGCTTCCTATGGACGACAAGAGCAGATTTGGTCGAAGATTGTCCAGGTAGCTTTTCGCTTTCGTTGTCTTTTTGCTTTTTGTGACGCACAATTCTAGCATTTTCCTTTTTAGCTGTGTGTCAAAAACAAAATTCTACATTTTTTGGGGTATATTTCAGGTACATATGCAAGCACACTTGCAATTACTTTCCCATCACGCTTCATGTAGAGGATATAAAAGCCTTTGATCCTAATCGTGCTTATGGTTTGTATTAACTTGTCAATTCAATTTTTAAGCATTGTTTTTCCATTAATGTATGTTATTTTCATTTACACTCCATGAAATGGCAAGAGAAATTAAAAAATAAATAAATAAATAAAGGGGTCTTAGGAAAAGTGGGAGGATACATAAATGAAGGTTTGGATTTTGGATCATCATTTCCCGGAATGGGTGCTTGTTGACGTGTCTGAAAATTTTATTTTTGAGCAAAGGGGACAAGACAGTAGAATGCTATTTCGTCATGCTCTGTAGTGAAGTAATTAGGACTCTACATTTTTAGTGTACGTTATCTCTCCTCTCTTCTGTGATCTGTCCTCCCTGAAGCAGTAGAGAAATCAGAAATGTCTTTTTCTTCTTAATTTACTCAGCCTAATCTTAATTTTTATTTTTATTTTTTTGGTTTAACCCATTCTTCTTTCTCCGGTGCCTCAGCTTAGGACGCTATAACCAACAATGTGGATCAATCCAATTTCTTGAGATTTCTACTCTGGTATTTGTTTTCGTAACTCAACTGGTTTCCTTTTCTCTTGATGTGCACCAAATTTGGTGTTCTGTTGACTACATTGACCTTCCATTCATTTCACCATTTAATAATCAGGAATTCAGGATAGGCCTTTTCGCAAAACTACATATCTTCTTTAAATTAAAAGCTCAAATATGATTGTCCTGGTTGAAATGATTTCTTGCTTAACCTTGACCTGACATTATTTACATGTTTTAAGCAAGCAATTTTTTGGTTCACCTCAGTTTCTGGACACTTCCATATATCTAATTAGCACAATTTACAATATATGTTATATTTTCCCATCGGTTAAGCCTCGTGATGATTCCTAATTTCCTGTAAATTGCTTACTTAGAAAGTCAAACTGACTGTTACTTTAGTTTCTCCAGTTTTCCTGGTTACTTGGCCCCTTTCTATTGGAAGGGGGTTTTGAACTCAATTTTGTCTGCAAAATTTGACCTAATAAGTCATTGGTTATGCTGTTTTATTTTTATCTTCTTGTTAGTAGCTGATTGATAGTAACAACAGTATGCCCAACATGCAGTTTTTGGTTATGAACCACATTCAGTTTTGCCAATTGGCGTTGTTGCACTAGCTGACAACACAGGTTTCATGCCTCTTCCAAAAATGAAAGTTCTTGCCAGCAGCGCGGTAAGGCTTCTACTTGAGACTCTGTAATGATTAGTGAAGGTTATTGAGGATTCCATTTCAAGTTTGTCTTCACATTTAATGAATAGGTGTTCTACACACCATTTTTGAGACACATATGGACCTGGTTAGGTCTTACTCCAGCAACAAAGAAAAATTTTATCTCCCTGTTAGCAGCTGGCTATAGTTGCATTTTAGTACCTGGTGGAGTGCAAGAAACATTTCTCATGCAGCATGGTTCTGAGGTACATTGCTTTTCACTCTCCTCTTACTCAATGTTTATGTGATATTTTTATTCTTTTGATAATAAATGAAAATGTTCATTTTCCTCTCGATATAGCATTGAGACTGATGCCATGTTTAATCATACATTGGTGCAGGCAATTTCCCTTGCTATGCAAACACATGGACTCAATTACCCTATTAATTGCATATGTTTCAAATTTCAATAGTCTATTAGCTTTTTCTCTATTATATTTCATATCTAATTTCTATTTAGACTTAGAGTGAGGAAAGAGAAACACAGTTCGTTTACTTCACTTGTATAGTCTGAGTTTTTAGGATCAATAACCCGAAATTATTCAGCCAAGTATACTGTATGTCCTGCATGCTGACATGCCAATCACAGTTGAGTTGTGTCTGGTGGGTGATAAGTAAAAACTTGTAGAATAGCTGAGAAGAGCTAAAATTGTGACTAATGCACAAATATCAATACTCAAAGTAAACAAACAATTTTGTCATCTAGCCTCCTCCAAGTATGCTTTATCTATTAAACAGATACTGTCCGAGAAGCTTTGGTTTTGGGTTGGATTGAATCTTTTTGTACAGTTTGTAAAGACAGGAAGAAATGGTCTCTCCATAAAAATGAAAAATATTTGTCACACACCACTTTTTTTTACACTAGTTTTTAAACCACTTGATGCTATCATTTGATCTAATAGTAATTATCACCTGATATTAAGTTAATTACTACTTGATGTTAATGTATTTACCAAATAAGTTAAAGAGTTCATTTTTTGGGAGAAATTTTATTTGAGGGTTCTGAATAAGTTATTATCTAACCTGAAAGTAATTACCATCTCATATTAAGGTACTTACTACTAAGATTTAAGGTTTTTACAAAGTCAATGAAAGAGTAATTTTTTATATTCATTTGATGGGTTTAAATCAGTTATTACCTGACTTAAAAGTAATTACCATATATTATTAAGTTAATTACTAGTTAAGGTATTTACAAAGTAAGTGAAAGATTTTATATTTTGGAAGAAAGTTCATTTGGGGTTCTAAATGAGTTACTACCTAACGTAAAAATAATTACCATCTTATATTAAGCTACTTACTGCTAAACTTTAAGGTTATTACAAAGTAAATGAAAAAGCATTTTTTGAAGGAAGCTTATTGTGAAGGTTTGAATGGTTAATACCTAACCTAAACGTAATTACTATATTATATTAAGTTACTTACTATTAGACTTTAAGAATTTTACAAAGTAAACAAAAAGTGGTGTAATATAAATGGTGTTCAAAAATGGGGATTGCTCCATAAAATTGGTCTTTCAAGATGAAACTCGCCCTATTCATTATATATTTATTTTCATACAGGTTAACAGGATAACTAGAACTATTTACTTTGTAGATTGTTTTCCTTAAGGCAAGAAGAGGATTTGTCCGCATAGCAATGGAGAAGGGCCAACCCTTGGTTCCAGTTTTCTGCTTTGGTCAGGTACTTATTTATTGTCCAGATCTCTTATATTCATGAGGAAACCTTGCACCTTTTACTTGACTCCACGTGTCAGCTTCACAAAACTATTACTCTAAAATGTACCTCTGTATTACTTCCTTATCTGTTAATGTTGCTGATTAATGTTATTCATTTTCTTTGCTCATCCAATACAAGTTGAAGTTAACCATTCCTTTTGGTGTAACTTTGCTATAGTCAGATGTCTATAAATGGTGGAAACCAGGTGGGAAGCTCTTTCTGATATTTGCGAGGGCTATCAAGTTCACGCCAATATATTTTTGGGGAGTTTTCGGGTGCGTGTTCCTTTTATGTGTCAACTTGACTCCTGCCCATGCTTTTTCTTTATGCTTGTTTTCACTGGCCAAGTTGCCAAGGGTACTTCGACGAATGAAGCTAATTAATATTTTATGCTTGAAGTTGAGGTTGTTCAATCGACTAAATTGAAGAGGATGGAACAAACAATATAATAAGTCATTTTTAAAATGTGAAACCATGCCTTCCACATTCAAAATGCTATATATATATACACACACACACACACTTTATGACAACAAAAGAAATTGGCACATAATATGGAAACAACAACAAAAATTAGTAGGTCAAGTTTGTTGGAATTCAGCTTAAAATACTTGCTGACAAATGTGATTGGAAAAGGTGGATTCAGTTGATGCTGTGCAGGATGAGTGCCTTTTCCAATCAGCTTTTAGAAATAGTATCTCACAAGCTTTTTTTAAGGGAATTTTCTATATATAAAGATTGTACAACGTTGAATAATGATTTGAGCAGAGGAGCCAATTCTTGGTGTACAAGTAGAGTCTAAACTAGTTATTAGCACGATAATTGCTGTCCTCTGTAACTATTTTCTGAAAAATAGATCATCTCCACTCCTTTTCAGATCCCCATTACCTTTCAGACATCCAATGCATGTGGTGGTGGGTAGACCAATTGAGCTCGACAAAAATCCAGAACCAACCACGGAGGAGGTATGTACTATCGTACAACCTTTATGTTAAATAGGATTCACAAGGATCCAGTAACTTAAAACCTCTTCTAAGTTGAAATTCCTCCTAAAATTTTATTTCTCGTTAACTAGTTGCTAAGATGATAGTAATGAGAATTAGGACTAATAACATAAGAAACTTCCATCTGGTTTGATCGTTATCCAATCTCACCCTAAAGAGTTTGAGTAAGATGCAATATACTTTCATAGTCAAGACATTTTATATTCCAATATGTAAATATGATGATCCAAGATTAGCATAATATTGTGAATTATTTCTAGATGGTTACTGTGTGATGTGATGGAATGCAAATGTTGGGGTTCAGCTGGCTAAAATTCTGACCTCTTTCATCATTTAAACCTGTTTTTGTTTTTAGGTTGCCAAGATGCATAGTCAGTTTGTGGAAGCACTTCAAGATCTTTTCGAAAGGCACAAAGCTCGGGCTGGATATCCAAACCTCGAGTTAAGAATTGTTTGATAAAACCTTAATATCGTCTCATATTTTCATTGGTTATTTAATTTCTATTATCTTTGTTTGGGTTGGGGGTTGGTGAATGTAATTTAAGCTATGAATTGCTTGTAATAAGACCCTGTTAAATGCAATAACCATCAATCACCAAAGGAATTGAAAAGAGTAATAATGAGAAATGAGTTAGTAGCTATGTTTCTTTTTTTTAGATGAAAATAATATTTATTCCAACTGAAGATATGAGATTAACAATTGAACTATTCAACTAGGTGGGTTATCTATCCAAATGTAACTCAGAAGACTTAGTAAAATGAGCTAGACATTCCGTCACCATATTACATCTACCAGAAATGTAACTACATAAAAAATAATTGAACCAAGAAGCAACAAGACAAATGTCTCTAATAATGGATAATTTTATTTCTACCCAGCCATATTTGAATGGATATTTTGCTAAATAAAGTTTGACCGATACAATTTGTATGCCTCTTTCACAAAGAACATGCCTCAGTCATCATGAGACCGAAAGGTTGTGTCATTATGAAAACCATGTGGAAGAGGGATATTGTTACATATTTATCTGAGGCCACAGCCAGCACAAAAAAATAATAGTAATAAATGCCAATTTTTGTACCCGTAATATCACATTAGTTCTTCATATATGAAAAATATCAAATTGATCCTTTAATAATAATCAAATGCAATCAATTGTCTTTTTAAGATTTTAGGGTGTGTTTGGTATAGATTATGATTAGTTTTTTTTTTTAAATTATTGTAATAATGTTTAATTATATTTGATAAAATCAGCTTTAACTTTTGTATGAAATTCAATGTAAAATAAAAAAAAATTAAAATTAATTTTCATAATCTTTGAAGATTGAAACTTATGATTTTAGTTTATAAATTATTCTTTACACTTTGATATGTAAATATCATTTTGTCCTCAATCAAATAATTTTTTTAATCATTTATATTTATTTTAATAATTTAATATATAAAAATGATTCTTTTTTATATCATCTAAATGAATCAGATTAACTTAAAATCATTTTATAACTAATGTATCTAAACATAAAAATAAATCGATTATAATCGATTATAACAAAAAAATCTTTATACAATAATTGATTACTAAGCATAATTAAAATTTTACAACTTTCTCAAATACACACTAACTTGATATTACTTTAAATATTAATTTAGTGGCATAAATTAATATTAAAAGACTAATTTAATATATTTATAAATATAAAATTAACATAATGACACATGTATAAGAATCAAAATGGACAATTAAAAAGAAAGAAAGAAGATAAAAATCCGCATGTCAGTTTTTATGAAATAGCATTACTGGCTGCTTCCAAATTCTTGACATTTATTACATGATTTTTTTCAAATTTTGACATTTATTATCTTACTATCTAATAAAAAAAGATTTTATAAAAAATAAATATAATTATTATATTAGAAATATAAAAAATATTTAATACTTTTTTCATTTAGTAAGGAATTATTAGGAGGATGAGTTAGGAGAATTAATCATTTTTCATTTTCTAAAGGTTGTGCAAGCCGTTGCTCCTACATTTCATCCAAGTGTCCACCGAAATCATTGCACCCTTTATGCCTTAGGGCCTTAATAGAGAGAGGTGCTGAAGAACTTATCCAGCCCGTCCCAATAATTCAACCTTTTCCAAAGCTAATCAGTTCAGGTTTAGGTCTAAATATTAAATTCAATCTAAATATTAAATTCAATATATTTTTCTGGTCGAGTTTGTATTGCGCTTAAAGTTGGTCTAACTTAGTCTAATACTACATATTAGTTTAAAATTTATAACATTTTTAAAATCTAATTATAAATTATAAGATTTTTTTACTTAAATTAATATTTTTACATAATATAATAGTATTTTTATATTAATATAAATTGTTTTAACATATATATTGTATAACATCCCTTAATTTTAATTTCTTATTTTAAAATTTTTATGAATTAGCTATTAATATTTTCTTTTTTTCTTTTTTTGTCATTAGCTATACATTATATTTAAATTTATATTTTTTACTTAAATATCAAGTCGATTCGATCCAACCCGATTATTCGTCAGACTATAACCAGATCAAATTCAGGTTCTAAAAATTAGCCTGTACAAATTTTTAAGTAGGGTTTGAGCCAAGTTAAACCTTACTCATCCTGACCCATGACCAATCCTAGCACTTAATCATTTTGTCCTTGATTATCCACCAAATAGTGTTGTGTTGCATGTTCACAGCGAACCAGCCACTTGCTTGAGAATGGATATTTAGTTCAAAAACAACTTTTTCCATAAGAAAAAAAAGGAAGGGCTGTTTTTACACTAGATGCAGCTACTTCTACTTCCAAGTTTTCATGTCATTTTCTACATTTGGTAACTGTGAGGCGTTTCAAGATGTCTCTCATAACACTACATGTTCTCATTTGTACGAAACTGCTAGAAGTATCATGACTTGAACCAACTAGTGCAACATATGGAATCAACAAAATTAAATTTTTCACTTGTTAAAAACTGGTTAGACATTCATTCTTCGCGAACACCTGACTAAAATGATTTGCAAGAGGGTTAACCTACACAAGGACAGAAACACAGGCATCAACTCCATCAAAGGCAATCAGATATCAATCTTTCATTCCTAACTTAATATTTTGGACTTTAACTGATAATTCTAGCTTCTGCTCTTCAATATCTTTTAAAATTGACAGCAAGTTGGACCTATAAACTTCACACTTCCTTCGAGCTCGGTCAAGTTGACTTGTCAACTTCTCAATTGTTCTGTCCTGGTCATCCTACAACAAAATTACATTCATCATTGGTAACAGAACAGAAGAAAATAAGAATGGATGATGGGTTGGGAAAGGGGATCGAGAGAATGGATAGGACAACAAAAGCTGAATCAAATACATAAATGGTTTCACTGCATGTATTAAAGCAATTTTGCTAGGATATATTTGGATGAAGGAGTTTGGAGACCGAAGGGGGGATAATTTTTCATTTTAAATAAATATTTCCCAAATTTGATATTTTTTTAAAATGGAGATACTATCACATAACCTTTCAATCATCTCTTTCATTTTTATAAACATGCTATAATTTTCTCAAATTTAGAAATGAAAAATTATCCCTCCCCTCCTTTCACCTCCAAACTCCTCATCCAAACATACTATTAGGTTGTATTTAGTTTGAAGAATCCCAAATACGGGGCCCCACCATGGTTATTAAACTCAAGAGTTAGATATCAATTTTTTTTTCTTTTTTTAATAAAAGAAGACAGAGGATACAAGGCAGGATGATCAAGAATCCTCCTAAAAACAAAGGAAAACAAAAGCAATTTTTTTTATAAAAAAAAAGCTCAAATAACCCATTCAATCCATCTGCATATCATATAGCAAGTTAAATAAGATTCACTATGATCAGTGACCAAGTAAAATTCTTGACAATTTTCATTATTTGCTATTTGTTGAGAACTACTACCAACTATACATGAAACAGTGATGGTGGCAGCAGTGGTCACAATATCTATTACAACTCTTCCAACAACATGAATGGTGACTTTCTAAGTCTAACACATTAAACCCTCTTAATAACCAGTCTCTTTAATTTGTCTCTCTACTTTCCTAAAACCAGATAAAACCCTGATTTCTGGTCATCCGGCAAATTTATAGCATCTTTACTTTTGCTTGCTAGACCATACTATCTGAAATCATAACAGCTGTTTGATGGCTGAAATCCCATGTCTTCAAGAATACTCTAAACCAGTCATTCTGGACTCTTATTTTACAATTTACACCTTTATCCCACTAACACCCCCAACCACCCACTCCAAGCTCCAACTTCCTTCAACAAACTCTAGTCCCCTACTCTTTTTTTTTTTTTAAATATATTTGCGCCTGGATCTTGAACCATCCTTGATCCTTCCATCATTTAAAATCATCCACTACAAATTATATTCTTGCACTCTGTCAACATTGCTCATCAGTCACCTTGATTTGTCAAATATTCACTATTAGCATACATGACAGGATGTTTATAAACAAAAAGCATACATGACAGGAGTATTAAAATGGATTTATACCTATTGCTCCTTGACCTTCTAATCTTAAAATTTTTCTCTATCTTGGATTTTTAAAAGAATATATAAATCAGAAAGTTGGTACTCTGATTTTATAATGAAAGTTAATTAGAAATTTGGCATTAGGTATTTGAAACTTAATGTAGTTGTATTATGTGATTTACATTAATAAAGTAAAGGAATTGTAATTTAATTAGGATTTTGTTCGAGTTGGATTCAATTGTCTTGTCCTAGTAGAATCAGAATTAACAAGAGTTACTCTTAATTGCAATATGAAGTAATTTTCATATGTTGCGATTGAGTTTTGAATGAGGATTTCTTAACTCTCTTCAGATACTGATATCTCTATACTCTTTTGACTTTCTCTTCCTTCCCTAATCTCCTTTTTCTTCTTCTCTTGTATTGTATTCTTCATATCTATTGGTATCAGAACTCTTTGTCCTACATCAACTAGGTTTCAACTAACTTAAGATTATTCATTCTACCATGTCAGTTTAATACAGTATATATGCTACTTTTGTGCTACAATCATCAGATTGTATACTCCAAAGTTCCAGATCAAGAGTTATGTTTGACACAATTGGACAACAAATTGGCTGAAAGGGTTTGGCAATTCTAACTAGCATGAAAGTAGCACAAGAAGACAGCTGATGTCTAAACAATAAAATTCAGGAACAAGATCATAAAGATTATTGTTCAAAAGTAAAATAAAATAATCTGAATTGATATGGAATAACTTTTTATTAATAAAATAATTGATATGGAAGAATTAATTAGACCAGATACCGACCTAAATGCCCTGGGGAACTTGAGGGCTTATTGAAGTCCATTACGTAATAGTTTTATTCTCTATATATTTTTTCTTTTGATAAAAAGTTTTGTCTCTAATTTGCTTAAGGATAGTTTGGAGATAGAACGTCTCCTAAAATCACAGGGAGACAGTGCTAAAAAAAATATAGAGTGGTAGACTAAATCAAAATGCAGTTAACGATTAAACTGTAAAAACATTTTTAAATAAAATCACAACCTGCAATTGTGTCCATAAAAATTTTGGAACAACAACACTATGATTAGTACAATGGAGACTTTAAAAATATCTAATTTCAGCTACAAAAAATGTCTTAAAAGTGGAAATTATATCATAATTATTGAGAGAGTTATTAATATTGCACCATGTCACCATATCAGATTTATTGGTTCATGAACTACCTTTAAGAAACAAACTTTACAAGTTCTTAAGGAAAGGGAAGGGTAGGGTTTTTTTTTTTATAAAATGGTAGAAGAGTTATGGTCCTACTTATATAAACCATTTTCCTTTAGACATGGAACGAATATAATAATATAAAACAAGAACTATTTAAAAATATAATTAGCACATCCAAAACTTTATGAACAAAAAAAGGACAGAAATATTGCCGCTGGAAGAAACTGCTATCATAAATAACCAAGAACAACAGACCTTAGATGAAGATTGCTGTGAACCAAATTGAGGATCGCTATGACTTGTAGTTGCTTCATTGCTCTGATGAAGGTCTTCTTTACAAGTTCCATTCAAAATAACCAGTCTTCCACCATTCTTTGTCGCAAGTGCCACTTTATTTGCAGCCTCCTGAAGAGCACTCATAGCCACATCATAAACTTTCGGAGAGCTTACTCCCTCATCAACATACTTAAGGGCCTCATGACGAAGATTATTGTATCGGATAGTTAGAGATTCTTGTGCACCATTTAACAAGTCAGTAGTACGTTCATCCAATATGACGCCGCTTTTAGCATTCCTGGTCCATCTTTTTAAAATATAATAAGATGGTAATGTAAGAAGATTTGTCACCCTAAAAACAGTCAATATATGTCTACAAACTAGACCAGAAAACTCAAACATCTGGCAACTACAAGTAGCTTTCATCTCAAACAAGTTAAATCTGACAAAGTAGGCCCTATGAATTTCCCCATATTTGGCTACTTTATACATGGTAAACATTTCTTCTTCATCTACTTTGTTAGCCAAGAAAGTTAATGTCTCAACCAACTCTTCTTGAAATTTGATAAACAATCTTCTTGTGTAAACTCCAGCTGCCTGTTTCTCCATAGGTGATGGAGTCTTCAGAACTGGAGCAGTGTTTATTGTGTCATAATCAGCTTTGACTTCTTTCTCATAACGGCTTTCCAAAGCTTTCTCATACTGGTTAACAAAAAGCTGAAGTGTTGTTGATGCATTGATATATCCATCAAAGTAAGAGTTTATGCTATCACTTCGTTGTGTTATTGACATTTCCGCAAAAAATGTGTCCCTCAAGTACACTGGAACCCACTGCCGCCTATCACCATAGATTGCTTGGAGCCATTCATGTTCTCTGAGATCATACCTATCAATTAGAGAGGACCAACAAGACTCAAACTCCTCAATGGACTCTGTCAGGTTAACACACTTATGAAGGTCAGCTTCAAAATTATGGTGTTCAGAAAGCACATGAGACAACTTCTCTTGGCATTCTTTAAAAATGTGCCACTTGCAGAATCGGTGACGGGTATCAGGAAAGACAAGGTTGATGGCTACACGAATCACCCTATCATGATCAGTAGTTATTGAAACTGGAGGCCGCCCTGACATTGCTTCAAGCCAGGTTTTGAACAGCCAGACAAAAGATGCCTCGGATTCATTTATCAGGAGAGCACAACCAAATAATACAGGCTGACCATGATGATTTACTCCAGTGAAAGGGGCAAAAGGCAATCTATAGCGGTTTGATCTATATGTTGTGTCAAAGGTGACAGTGTCACCAAAATAAGTGTAGTTAGTCCTGGCCTTTGGATCAACCCAGAAAATATTACTCATGCAATGATCTTCATCACCTTGTACAGCATAGAAAAATGAAGGATTCTCTGCTTGTTTGCTCTTGAAGTAATCCAAGAGGATTTGAGTGTCACCTCCAAGGGTCCTTTGCCTACTGCTCCTCATATAATTCCTACAGTCACGCTCAGTGAAACCAATATTGCTAATTCCACCATATTCTTTGATAAGTGCAGACATAATTCCACTGGGCCCTATACCAGCACCCTGCAAAGTATCAATCAATGACTTAGCTGGACCTGAAACATGGCGGTGAGAGCGAAGGCAATGCACCTTATCAGGTGGAACCAATTCATGGTTGTGTTCCTTGACAAAGGAAGAAACAACCCATCTGCCAGAATCTTGAATTTTCACAACCAACATGGCCTTACAACCAACACGGGTTTCAGCACGAGGCCGCTTGACCCTGCCATCAAGAGAGTGCTTCTCCTTCTCCACACGGAAACCTTCCTTGGCACAAACAAAAGACCTCTGAATTATAGCACCATCACGCCTGGAGCGGCGAGACATGCTCACCCGTGTACTAAAGCCAACACGGCGAGCATAGGAATTATAAAAGGCCTTAGCAGCCTCTTCTGATTCAAACTCCATACCCGGATAAGGTTCAAGATTTGTGTCCACTCCAGGGATGTGAGGTCCCATAGTGGCAGCTAGACTGGAAGTAGCAGTACCAGTAGCAGTAGCAGTAGCAGCAGGACTATTGTCAACATTAACAAGGTCGTCATCATCTTCAACAGGGTGCTCTATGTCAATGGCAGCATCATCCCCCAAACCAATCATATCAAATTCAATAACCTCGTTGGTTATACTCAGAGGTTCAAACTCCATATTACAGAAAACCCAATAATCAAAATAGCATCAACGTCTCGTCAAGACAAGAACTTTGTCCAAAAATTAGAGAGCAGAGGGGGAAAAAAAACAAAAAGGGTTTAAATGTTCAAATGCAATTGAAACTAAAAAAAGTAGCAATTCATCCTCATCATCATAATTCATGTGCATGAATGATACAGTTTGAGCTCTACGATACCATCACAAATGGAAATGAATGCATGATTAGAAAAACGAAAACAAGAATGCCAGAATGAAATCGACATGAATATGCTGGAGACGAATTATTCGGAAAAATAAAAATATAACGAATAAAAAGATACAAATTAGAAAAATGGAAAGGACGAACCCCGGATCTTGAAAAGGAAAGGAAAAGAAGTGGATGTTGAAGTTGAATGAAAGTGAGAAGAGTGAAGCGTGATTGTATTACACAGTATTTAGTAATGGGTGGAAGCAAAGTTGAGTTTTGACTAAGGAGAGTGAGAGACAAGGAGAAACAACATTCACTATGTTCAGTAGTAGAATTCAAAAGGTGAAGAGAGAGAGTAACAGTGACAGTGACAGTGATTTGAAGAAGAAGAAGAAGAAGAAGAAGCGAAAATGTTGTTAGCGTAGCGAGGAAGACGATGATTTGGTTTTGCAGATATCTTTTGTCTTATGGGCCCTACACTGTTTTCTTTTTTTTTTTCTTTTTTTTTTCTTCTTAAATATATTTTTAATACCAAAAAATATAGTGTGTTTTTTTGTTTTGATACAAAAATTTTAAATATTTTTTTGTTTTAATTACTTTCATTAGTAAGTTTATACTAAGAGTTTGTTTGGGAAAGATTAATTCTTTCTCATTTAGTTATTTTTGAAAAATTAAATTATTTTGTGAAATAATTATTATGTTTGGGTAAAAAAATTATTTTTAAAATTTTTTTACATAAAATTAATATAAAATAAAAGTTTTTTAAAGTTAATAATCATAATCTTGAAGATTTTAGTTTATGATTTTAGTTTATAAATTATTTTATACTTTGATATGTAAATATTATTTTGTCCTCAATCAAATAATTTTTTTAATCATTTTATACTTATTTTAATAATTTAATGCATAAAAATAATTTTTTTATATCATCTAAACGACTTATATTAGTTTAAAATCACTTTATAACTAATACATCCAAACATAAAAATAAATCAATTATAATCGATTATAACAATAATTAATTATCAACATAATCTATTTTTTTTAACTTTTTTAAACACACTCTAAGTCATAAGATCCCTGTGAAATACAAACCGAGATTTCACTCACTCATCAAACACTTACTAAAGATAAAGATTAAAAATAAAAATATTTTAAAAAATTGAAATAAAAATCTAAGAAAAAATATTATATTTTTAGAAAGTAAAAATATATTTAAACCTTTGCGAAAAAATTTGTATTTTGCTTTTAGGTTATTTTTTTGGACACGGTTTTGCTTTTAATTTGGGACATTAGGGCACAAGATAGAGATAAATGATATCATATCTTACCTGATCATCTTCAATGGATTTTAAGCTGTTCGTTTGGATTTAATTAAGATGTTATCATTTACTGATACGGTGACGTTTCAAATAATTAATTAGTTTTAATTAGTTGTTTGTTGTTAATTACTAACCTTTAATCGTAATTTTTTTTTTTTAAGAAAGGAAAGCCATGTAAATTATCAATTAGTTTTAGTCCACCCTCCTAATACATCCAACAAAGAAAAAAGTACAACCCCGAGAGAAAATTCAGAATACAATGTATCAGAATTTAAATTAAAGGCTACGTTAGCAAGGTAGAAGAACTATGGTCAATCCCCTCTGAATTTGTGATGCTGCGTTTGCCTAATTGTTGCATGGTCAAAGAAAAACAGCTTTTTGCTTAAATTTTTTTTTTTATTATTTTAATTATGTTTGGTAATTTTTATTTTAATTTTTTAAAAATTTAATATATTATAATATTTTTTTATAATTTAAAATTTGAAAATTTTTATTATAAAGATTATAAATTATTTAAAAAATTTGAGATATAAATATTATTTTATTTTCAATTAAATAATTTTTATAATTATTTTATATATTTTTGATAATTTAATGTATAAAAATAATTTTTTATATTATTTAAATGAAATAAATTATTTTAAAATTATTTTTTAATAATATATTTAAACATAAAATTTATTATAATCGATATATAATAATTAATTATATAATAATTAATTATTAAAATAATTAAATTTTTATAATTAATCTAAAAACACATAGTAGGAAAAAAATAAGAATAAGAATCAATAAAGAAATGTATAAGTTTTTTTGAAAAGGCTTAAGATAAATTCTATGAGCATGGTGGAAGGGCTCTTAAGTAAAGTTTCTAAATGACCCTTAAATAATACTCGGGGGAAAGGCGTAAGAGAGAGAAAAATAAAAATTAGGATGAAGAGTATTTATGAGAATCAAACATGAGTGCTCTTTTTACATATTCTCAATTTTTAACAATTGAGTTATTAACATGAGATAAAAAATGTCTAATTTTGATATATATGTATTTACAATAATAACAAAAATTAAGTTTTTACTCACTAGATGAAGTTAACATATTATCAATTTTTATTTTTTGATGTGAAACAAAAAATACTAAGCAATCTTATCAGTGAGCATTCAAGTTAGAAAAGATTCAGCACAGTTATCCGAAGTGATTTGTCAAAAAAATCAATTGCAACTACAAGTACAAAGTGATTTGTCAATGTTATCAATTGCAAAATTTCTATTCAGCCCAAAAAATCAATTGCAAATTTCTAATGGTTATTTTTGTCCATTTGCGATTGGGGGTAAGGATTTGGGTATATGTTGTAAAGAATTCAAAGAAATAAAGAGGAATCCAGAAATATTTGTAAATATGAGGTTAGGGATTCTAAATACCAAAAGTATGATTTAACCTAAACACAAAGAGATTATATATAGGCTAAATAAGGAAATGAAAAGACTGATTTATTCTTAATAAATAATAAAATAAAATAACTTAATATTTCTTAATATCTTTTCTCTTTAAACTCACGATATAAGGCAGCTACAAGTATCGAGAGTTTACCAACTAGAAAATGAAAACGGGAAATAGAAATACGACTTGGTAAAGAAATCTGCAATCTGTAAAGAAAAAAAAACAAAGGGTAAGGTAATGGTGTCATGCTTAAGATGATGACTAGTAAAGTGATAATCGATTTCAATGTGCTTTGTTTGTTTATAAAAGATCAAGTTGTGAGTAATCTGAATAGAACTTTGGTTGTCACAATACATAGGAGTGAGATGAGAAAGAAAGACTCCCATGTCTGTAAGTAACCAACGTAACCAAACAATCTCTTTAGTAGTAAATGTCATAGCACGATATTCAACTTCGGTTGAAGATTGAGAAATAATAGATTGTTTCTTGCTCTTCTAAAAAATAAAAGAATCACCTAAAAAGATACAGAAACTAGTAACAAACTTGCGATCTGTGGGATCACTGCCATGATCAGTATCAGAGTATGCACGTAACTCCAAGGAAGAGGTGGATGGAAGTAAAAAACTCTGAAAGACTGTACCCCGAAGATACCGCAAAATATGAAGAACAGTTGCCCAATGAACTGTAGTAGGAGAAGCAACAAACTAACTAACAACATGAATAACATATGCAGTATTTGGACGAGTAATAGTAAAATATACCAAGCTCCCAACAATAGTATGGTATAAAGTAGGATCTAACAACTGTAAACTATCAAAAGAAGGATACTTTGCGTTAACCTCAACGGGAGTATTTATTGTTTTATTATCAGTAAGTCTAGCTCGCTCAAGAATATATGCAACATATTTCGATTGAGAAAGAAGATAACCTCTAGGTGAGTAGGCTACCTCAATACCCAATAAATATCGTAGAGAATCCAAATCCTTCATTTCAACCTGTCTAGCTAACTCTGTCTTCAAAAATGAAATACCATCAATATCATCACAAGTAATAATCATGTCATCAACAAATAAAAACAAAATGATAAGGCCTGCGTCAGTGCACTTAACAAAAAGAGCATAATCATGACTACTAGAAGCAAATCCAAAGGAAGAAATCACAATAGAAAATTTCTCAAACCAAGCACGAGGTGCTTGTTTGAGACCATATAACGCTTTATTGAGCTTGCAAACATACTCAGAATCATGTGAAACACTAGGAAAGAGCGCCATATAGACTTTTTCTTGAAGATCTCAATTCAAGAAGGCATTTTTAACATTAAGTTGAAAGATATGACCCATGAATCTTGCGCAATAAGAGTACGAATAGTAGTCATTTTTGTAATAGGAGCAAATGTCTCCTCATAATCCATACCATACTGTTGAGAGTACTCTTTTGCAACCAACCTAGCTTTGTATATTCACTAGATCCATTAGAATTAGTCTTGATCTTATTCACCCAACGACAACCAACAACACTTTTACTAGGAGGTAGAGGAACCAAGTCTCAAGTACCTGTCTTATGCAAATCATAAAGTTTCTCATCCACAGCTTGCTGCCAAATAGGATCAAGAATTGCCTCTTTATAGGAAGAGGGTTCAGAGAGACAATGAATAGAAGCTAGAAAGGAATAAAAAGATAAAGAATAACAAGAATAAGCAAAATCTGGTAACTTTGTGGACTTACGAATGTATATGGATTGATGTAGAGGTGGATCCATAATCTCAGACGGAGCTTGAGAGACCATAGGAGAAGAGGGAGCTTCAGGTGTGCCAGAGAATAAAGTGTCAGTACCTGGAGAAGGGGTATTTGAAGTACTAGGAACCTGAGATGACAAATTATTAGAATCCTCAGAAAAAGGATCTATACAAATAAGATCAGATCTAATCAAGCTATAAGTAGTGGATGGAATAGAAAAGAAATGTATATGCTCAAGAAAAATAACATGGCGAGACACATAAAGTTTCTGAGTTATTAGATCAAAACAACGATACCTTTTTTTACCTTCACCATAACCAAGAAAGACACAAATAGCAGATCGAGAGGACAACTTGCTACATTCTACACGAGGACGAAGAACGAAACAAGTACAACCAAAAACTCTAAAAAAAGAATTATCAGGAGTATACCCATATAACTTTTCAAAAGGAGACAAACTTGAAATATGAGAAAATGAAATTGTATTAATCAAACCTACAGCAGTAAGAACAACTTCACCCCAAAAAACACTAGGAACAGAAGCAGACAACGAGAGAGAACGAGTAGTTTCAAAAATGTGCCTAACTTTTAGCAACATCATTTTGCTCAAGAGTATCTGTACACGAAGTTTGGTGAATAATTCCATCTATGGCAAGCAACTCACAAAATTTATTAGAAGTGTATTCCCCACCCAAATCACACTTAAAACATTTTGATAATAGCTTAATGTTAATTTTTGACAAGAGCCCGAAAGGTTGTATATATCTCAAAGAATTCATAATGGTGTTTCATTAAATAAACTCAATAATAACGAGTATGATCATCAATAAAAGAAACATAATATTGACACCCTCCTTTTGTGGTAATAGGAGAAGGTCCTCATACATCATAATAAATCAAATCAAATGGAGAAGAAGAAACAGAAATACTTCGATTAAAAGGTAAACCTGAAAATTTTTCCAGTTTACATTCACTATAATCATAAATATCACAAGTTTGTAAATTTCCTAAAGTCCCTGTGGATGCCAAAAATCTCAAACGAGAAGGCGAAACATGACCTAGATGAGAATGTCATAAGTAAAAACTAGAAGAAGAATTACTCAAACGAAAAGAAGACAAATCAACACTAGTAGCAGCAACAACTAGTACATTTAACTCATCCAAAATATATAGTCTCCCCTTCCTACGACCTGTCCCAATCATCTTCTGAGACTGTAGATCTTGCACATAATAAGAAGAAGAGGAAAAGGTGACTAAATTACCATAATCACGTAATTGACTAATAGAAACAAGATTTAATTTGAGTTTTGGAATATGATAAACATTAGGGAGAGACAAGTGAGGTGTGACAACAGAACTAACACCTGCTAAAGGCATAGGAGTGCTATCAGTAGTCATGGCAGGAATAGAAGATGAAGGAGACACAGAAGTAAAATATGAAGAATCTGGAGACATATGATGTGAAGCACCAGAATCCAAGACCCATACAGAATGTGACACACTTGAAGAACTATGAGGTAATTGACCCATGGAAGAAGAAGTAAACATAACTTGTGGCTGTAAGGAGAGAAACTTCTGAAATTGCTCAGCCAGAGTACTAGGATCTGTGAAAGGACCTAATGAAACAACTGTTGTACTATTAGACTGTGGTGATTTGTAACCCTTAGGTGATCTATAAGCATTAGATTGTGACTGGTTGTCAGGCTTCCAAGCTTGAGATTACTATTGCGATTGGTTTCGCTGTCTCAACTTAGGACACTGAGCCTTCCAATGACTTTTCTGCTTATAGAAACTACACTCGTCTATGGCAACCCTTGTGTAAGGCTTATTCTGATTATTAGAGAGTGGCTTAGAAGGTACTGCTAACACAGAAAGGTTAGAAGTAGAAAGAATTCCCTTTTCAAAATAAGACTTAAGACGTATTTCTTCAGCCAATAACTCACTGACAACTGAGTCAACAAAAGAAAGGGGAGAACAATGCAAAATTGAACATCTAAGTCCTTCAAAATCACTGTGAAGTGCCATTAAAAATTGTACCAACCGTTGCTACTCTCTACGAGCAATATAGGCACCACATGTCTTTAATTATGTTGATTCTATAAGAGCCAATTGATCTCAAAAATCTGTCATAGCAGAATAAAACTTCTGAATACTTATATTCTTCTGCTGAAGAGCTAGTATGTCAGTCTCCAATTGATACTGTTTTGCAAATTTTGATTGAGTGAATAACCTTTACAGATGATCCCAAACCTCCTTTGTTGTCTCATACTTTGCCAACTGTATACCTATGGAATGCTCAATAGAATTGTTAATCTAAGTAATAATTTTTGCATTATTTGCTTCCCAGGTATCTATCGAAACAGCATATATTCCTAGGTTTCACAGAAGTTCCACTAACATATCACCACATCTATTTACTGTTAAGAAAATTTCTCATCACATAACTCCAATCAAATAATTCTTTTCATCCAACCTCACATTTACAGATTGAAGTGAATCATCTCTTTCAGTAGTCATAATAAAAAAAAATAAAGAAAGCCAAAGGAAAACAAAATACTAGATTGCAAAAACTGAGCGAAAATTGTACGGTCATCGAGCCCTGAACCAACTCACTGCGAAAATTGCGAATACTAAATAGCCGAAATCCGTGAAAGCTGTGTTTGAGATTAAGTCTCGTCCCATGAAAATCATCTCTGATGTCATGTAAAGAATTCAAAGAAATAAAGAGGAATACAAAAACATTTGTAAAGAGGAAGCTAGGGATTCCAAATACCAAAAGTATAATTTAACCTAAATACAAAAAGACTATATATAGGCTAAACAAGGAAAGAAAAAAGATTATTTTACTCTTAATAAACAATAAAACAAAATAACCTAATATTTCTTAACATATGTTAGCATCAAAATATAAGATATGGACTTGAGTCTCATGTTGAAAGTATAAAATTTTGGTATGGAATTTATATGATATTAGGTTCTCCTATCACAATGCCTAACTTTTTTTATGTGATTCTCCCAAAATTTATATCAATTGATTTTAGAGTCTTCCACCATGTCTCTCACAAGGAGCATAATGAAAGTCATTTTGTTGAGGTGCAGAATGTGTAAAATTTAATAATATTTTAATTAATTTATTATTCATCTAGAGAAAAGGCTTGGAGAAAATTTTCATTTAGGAGATGCGATTCACACCCTCAAGGACCAATATGGGTTTGCCCCTCTCAGATTCGTATTAGGCTTGCCCATCACAATTGTTAGCTTTCGTGATGTAACTCTTCCAAAGTTCGTTTCGGTGTACCTTACATTTCATTCCCAAATCGAAATTACTAATACTTGATTTACAAATCATCATTACTTAAATAATTAACAGGTTATTATTTTTAAGTAGGTAAAATTGATAGTTTTTTTTTTTTAAGCTTGATGTGTTAAGTTATCTAAAGATGTTATATACCACTAAATTGGCTAAGGAAGAGGAAGGTGAAGTAGAAAGTTACTTACCTATAGATAACACTTGTAATCAATTACATTTCCAATCCTTCGTTGTTTAAAATCTTTTCACCTTAAAGAGTTTTAAATTAAGCCTAAAATATAAGGAAATTCCTTCAATTGTTGATTAATTACATAAAACTCCTTTGATTCAAACTCAACAATTCGACTCACTAAATTTACAAAACCGTACATATTAACTCGGGGATGCTTTCATCACATGTACGAGGAATAAAATTTACACCTCTGCACAGTTTGGTAAACTTAAGAGAACCCAATCGCCGAATTCTATAATAGCACAGTGAGTTATATGTAATTGACTTAGGCTATGTTTGGTGCACATGATAGTATAGTATAAAATAAGATGATAAGATAGTATAAGGTATGATAGTATAAATAATAGGATAAGATATAATCATATCTTTTGTTTGATAACAAAAGGATAAATTAAGCTGATTGTATAATATTTTTTTTAAGACCAAAATATCATTTAATATAAAAGTTAAAATAATTAAAAAATAATAATAAAAAAGTTTTATGGTGGTGGTGATGTGGTGGTAGTGGTGGTGGTGGACGGTAGTAGTGGCGGTGGTGGTGGTGGCGGCGGTGGTGGTGGTGGTGATAGTGGTGGTGGTGGTGGTGGCGGCGGCGGTGGTGGTGGTGGTGGCGGTAGTGGTGATGGTGAAGGCGGTGGTGGTGGCGTCCGTGGTGAAGGTGGTGGTGATGGTGATGGTGGTGGTGGTGGTAGTGGCGGTGGTAGCGGTGGCGGTGGGCGGTGGTGGTGGTGGTGGCTGGCGGTGGTGATGGTTACGGTGTTGATGGTGACGAGTGGTGGCAGTAGTGGTGGTACGCTGGCGGTGGTGATGGCGGCGGTGGTGGTAGTGGTGGTGGTGGTGGTGGTGATGGCGGTGGTGGTGGTGATGATGGTGGTGGTGATGGTGGTGGTGGTAGTGGTGGCGCAAGGAAGAGGAGTGATAAAAATGAAATTGAGGATAAGATTGAAATAAATCCTATCGTGTCTTATCATGTATTAGGGAGGGTAGAGTTATCACCTTAGAATGATAAAATGACTTGACCTGATTTCATTATACTATCAATTGAATGCACCAAACATTGAATAAGATCTGATAGTATTAACTTATACTATCATATCTTCTTTATACGATGCACCAAACGTAGCCTTATAGTTGAAGAAGATTAGTGCATTTTAGCCTTAAAGTAAACAACACACTCACATACTCATGTATACATTGTATTCTTTCTTTTCCTCATTTACACAGTGTAGTTGCAGTAATTTACTTCATATAAATTCGGCCACCTTGCCTGAACAACAAGAAAATTGTCATTCTTGTGAACTGAAGAAGACTAAGCGCAACTGGGGCCAAGACGTGTGTTTACAGAAATATATCTGTGCACTATTTCTCGCAAACGCTACAATTGAGTGATGTACCTGTCACATTAGAAAAGAAGACACTCTAGTTAAAAAATGAGATATTCCCCAATTTTTCATGGCATTGTTGAAAAGATGTGGTAAGACATTAAGCTAGAGCATTTTGTTTAATGTTAAAACATGATTGTCCTGTTTTTCCAATACAAGAACTGTTATAATAATGGCAACAGGTTACTACTATCACGCTCTCTCTACTATTTATTTGACATTGTATTGCAGATTGTCAATTCTTTCCCTGTCCTATTCTGCATATTATCCACACTTCCTGCCAACAGATATAAATTTTTTTTTATCTTAAATTTTCTGATTGGTATTACTCTGCACTACAAAAAAAAGTTCGTGCTAATTAAAGTTTTTTTTGAGAACATATGACTTCTTTTTTTTTTAATGAGAAGTTGATATGACTTCTAGCAGTTCTAGTTATAAAAGGGTTCTTATATGCATATAAGTGGTGGACTGCAACAATTACCTCTTCCTTATTCTTAAAACGATTTATCAAGTGCCATATTACATACTCAACGTTCAGAAGATAGAGTAGAAACATTAAGTACAAGATGGGGTTACATTATTAAACCACTTTACTCAAACTTACCAATATTTATTGCTGGAGGGGTAGTAAATTGAAGCAGTAAAACAAATTAATAAAGTTGTTCCCGAGTTGTACCAAAAAAAAAAGTTGTTCCCGAGTTACCAAGTCAAAGTGAACTGCAGCTTTAACTACAACTGCGCCTATGACTGGCAAGAAAATGTACCGAACCACTATAAATGAAATAAGATGGGAAAGTTTCATAGACACGGCAGGGATCACTGCAACTGCAGTGCATTTTCTCTTATAAAAGAATTATGATGCATAGACACGGCAAACTGTTTATATCATCCTTTTATACAGAAGAAGCAATATATGAGTAAGTAATAAAGATAGGAAGGTAGTTGAAGTGAAGCATTACCAAAATAGCATATCTGCTGATAAAATGCTATAAGGTCTGTTGCACATATATTCGGTAATATTTTTTAAAAAATTACAGATTTTATCTATTTGAAGAAGCTTGCTTGAACAATTACAAATAGTATAGGTACTTCCACCCCTGGCTGAAAAGAGGGAACTTAAGGTAAAAAATAGAAATCAAAATATTAATTAAAAATAAATAAATAATAACCACAGCAATGAATACAAAATCATGACACAAGCCACATGAAATAGGTTGACCAAAGTGTAACTGCAATTGACGCCAAAGCATATGTCCATAGCATGATAACAGAACATTCACTTTCACCAGCTCCGAACAGTTGCGCAATGGTGCCTGACAAAAGGGAAGTAAAGTTGGAATAAGTTATATCTAGTTAATTATTTAAGAAGATTAACGAATTGCAAATGTGAAAAACAGTTGAAACAAAAGAACTGGTTCCCTGTCAAAGCCTACGTTATCAAGAAACAATGATAAGAGTAGAGTATTGGTACCTAAATTCATAGCTGGCGGAAGTGCATATTGAAGGAGAAGCATAAACTGATATAAGGGATCTGATTGTACCAAACCCAAGTGTGTTGCCCCTTTAATAATTAGAACACCTAAAATTGGCAGCAAAATATATCGGACTACTATAATTCCTATAATTGTCCACAATGGAGTATCTGCTCCCTTCAAGCCTGGTCCATTCATCCATGAAAAAAATTTACTTATAAACCACCAAAGAGAAAAAAAGAATGTGCCAGGCTGGCTATATAAGAAACTACACAACTAGCATTATATATTGTTTAACGTTTACCTTTAAGGAGGTTTGCACCCATTATAAGGGTGATAGTTGGAATGGCTGCATCACTGCATGTAATAAGATAATATAAGGAAATAAAACTTCTTAAGAAAGGTTCAAGAGTGAATTCAGTAATCAGCAATGAAATACACTAATTAGATAAAGTTAACCTCTTCTAGGGGTTAAGGGTAACTAAAGATATTTCACGAAAGTTCATTCTGTAACCATTAACAAAATGGATGGGGTAAAGAGTTGAGTTCTAAATGGATAGATAAAGAAAGAACAGGGTTAGAAGGTCCTTCAATTTCAGCCAAAGGCATCAAACGAGGGTCTTTGAACTTTTGGACTTGAACAAACACAAATCACTTAGTTCTTTTTTGGCCATTTTAACATATAGTCATATACCAGTTTGATGATTGTGATGTGACTATTATAGCACGTGGTGCTTTTGAGCCGCAAAATTTTGAAGGACTTCAAACTTACTGGATAATATAAAGCAGTTAAATATCCTATGAAACAATGACGTGCAAAATATATAGCTAAAATAATCCTCCACACAGATTTGGCTTTCAATCTTCTGTAACTTTAAAATCTTAAAGATGAAGTTTTGGTATGCATACCCTAGCATGGTAGCAGAGTCTTCAACCACATGAAGTGGAGCATTGCTGCCAATCATGAAATTACGTAACAGGGGGACTACACCAATAATAAAGCCAACAATCTGTATAAAAAAATCATCTTTCACTTAGGGACTCACAGAAGAATATTTTAAAATAACATAAGAAACTATTTAAGCCATACTTATCAAACATGTATTCTGGTGAAGAAAGACTTTAGAGAATATGTATGACTATTGCACTCTAGACCCAAGATGCTTCCCAGAAATAAAAATGGAAATGATAAAAAGAAAGGGGGGCTAAATGCTGTGTTTCTAACATGGCAATTATTGAATTTTATTGTACAAATTTATTTCTTGATTTTCATTACTAGAGCAGATTTGATTATTATATTATGGATGATTTATTTTCTATAATTTTATTTTATTTTAAGCAAGTAATTATTGTCATAAGTATATATAATTTAGATCATATTTGTACAATTGTGATTAAATAATAATATTCAAAAATATTATTTCAAATTTGTATCAGAGCTCCCGATCTAGAAGTCTCTTGTTTCTGCTAGGATAAACCTTCATTGATAATCGAACCAGCCTTCATTGTTGGTTTTAGCGTCAGCTTTCATCGCTGGGATTTTAGCAGCCTTCATTGCTGCCTTCAATCAGAATCATACCGCCATCTTCTTCAAGCTTGTTGCTGCCGCACCGTACCAAAACTCACTAGACTGCCAGAACAGCACTACCGCACCATACCAGAACAGCACTAGCCTTCATTCACAAACCACCGAACCAGAACCGCACCACCACCGAGCCTCCACCGCACTTCCACGACCCACAAGATCTTACCAGATCTCCGAACGGCCGCACACCTCAGGCTTGCTACCTGATCGACCCTGCCGTTCAAGCCACTGCCATTGACGACCTTCGTTTTTGGTCTTGCCCTCTCTCGCCCTCGTCCTCTCTCACTACCACCATTGTTCGCTCGTTCAACCTCACTCTAAACCCGATGATTTCAGTCTCAGCCTGTTTTTTTTTAATATATTTTGTTTCTTTTTCGTTCAACCTCTCAACAACCAAAAAGAAAAGGTGGAAAAAAAAAACAGGTTTAAAATTGTATCATGAGTATGCCAGATGACCACACGGGTAAGAATTTTTGTTTTCAATCTTTTAATGTTTCTGGTACTGAGAATTTATGGATTATTGACTCTGGTGCAATGCAACTGACTATATGACCTTTTATTCACCACCTATGTTATCTTATTAACCATCTTCTAATAAGCATCATATAACCATAGCTGATGGCTCTCATACCTTAGGTGCGAGTTCTGGTACTATTAAACTCCAGCCCTCTCTACACTTATACAATGTGCTCCATGTTCCTAAACTTATCCATAATCTTATTTTCATTCATAAGCTTACTAAAGACAATAATTGTGTCGTAACTTTTTTTTATTTTCATTGTGTCTTTTAGGATCTTATCACAAGGAGAACAATTGGAGTTGTTAAGGAACAGAGAGAGTTATACTTTTTCCTTAATATGCTAGTTAATGGTGGTCCTGATCAGAAGTTGTTATCTTCTTGTCACTAGTCCAGTTTGAGTCTCTTTCTTCTCAAATTTGGCTACAGTACAAGTGTATGAGACATCCTCCTTTTTATTTGCTTAAGTATATGTTTCCTTCTTTATTTTTAAAAGAATCTATTGAGTCTTTTCATTGTGATGTTTGTGAGTTTGTCAAACACCATCATGTAACTTTTTCACCTATTTCTAATAAAAGTGTTGAGCCTTTTGCACTTATCCACTCTGATGTTTGAGGTCCTGCATCTATTTTCAACATTTCTGGTACTAAATGGTTTATTTCCTTCATTGATGATTGTACTCGAGTAACTTAATTTTTTTCTAATGAAAGACAAATAAGATGTGTTTCAATTGTTTGTTCAGTTTTATAACATGGTTCAGACCCAATTTGAAAATTAAATGTTTGCGTTCTGATAATGATAAAGAGTATGTCAACCAAAATTTCTCTACATTTATTAAAAAGCATGATATTGTGCATGAACTCACATGTGTTGATACTCCTCAGCAAAATGGTGTTGCAGAAAGAAAAAATTGTCATTTACTTAAAATCACTAGGGCTTTACTATTCCAAATGTCTGTTCCTAGTTCATATTGGAGGGAAGCTATTTTAACTGTTGCATATTTAATCAATCGGTTACCATATTGTGTCTTGGAGAATGTAATTCTTGTCCAACTCATGACCTCTCACTTTCCATGTATTCCTATTATGCAGAGTCTACAATCTTGTGTCTTTGGTTGTGTGGCTTTTATCCATATACATCGTCACAATTGCAACAAACT
The DNA here is from genome assembly GCA_029884595.1 of Ormosia semicastrata. Taxonomy (NCBI): domain Eukaryota; kingdom Viridiplantae; phylum Streptophyta; class Magnoliopsida; order Fabales; family Fabaceae; genus Ormosia; species Ormosia semicastrata. The sequence goes on from JAQQTO010000037.1 coordinate 8,501,791, forward strand.
TGATTCCCGTGCTGTTAAATATATTTTTTTAGGTTATGCTCCTGACAAGAAGGGGTACAAATGCTATCACTCTTCAATTCGTCATTTTTTCGTCTCCATGGATGTCATTTTTCATGAAAATGAGTCATTCTTTACTCGTCCTCAGCTTCAACAGGAGAACACTCAGGAAGCTGAGGTTGAGTCCTTCTCTCTTGGGTCATTCCTTCCTTTACCATCTGACTTTACATAGAAATTGGCATCTTCTTCTAGTACCTCACCTGAACTAGCTAAGGTCAAGGTCAAAGCTAGCACACCAAAATTGGTGTATCAAACGAGAAGGAAACCTGAATTGGCTTAACAGCGACTTCAGGCTTCTGAATCAATGGTAAGTACTAAAGATACAAGTTTTTCTATCTCTGAACTTCCTGTTTTTGAACTTAACCCAGATAATACTATTTCTAAACCTGATAATATGTCTTTGAATAATTGTGAACTTGACCTAGATGACTTACCCATTGCATTGAGGAAAGGGAAAATGTATTGTCTCAATCCCAAGTATCCTATTTCTCAATTTGTCTCTTCTAAACATCTTTCCCTGTAGCACCGGAGTTTTATTTTAGCCATAAATTTTATCAAAATCTCAATATCAGTACGAGAAACATTAAAGCATAAGAACTGGATTCAAGCCATGAATGAAGAAATGAGTGCATTGAAAAAGAATAGAACATAGGAGATTGTTGAGAGACCATGTGACAAAAGGCCAGTAGGGTACAAATAGATATATACTTTGAAATATCAGTCTGATAGTATACTAGACCGGTATAAAGCAAGGTTGGTAGCAAAAGGATACACTCAGACTTATGTAATTGACTATGATGAGACATTTGCTTTAGTAGCCAAGATGAATACTGTAAGAATCTTACTTTTTCTTGCTGCCCACTTTGGGTGAGGATTACACCAGTTTAATGTTAAAAATGTCTTTCTTCATGACGACTTAGAGGAGGAAGTTTATATGGAAATTCTCCCTGTATATGACTCCACTAGTGGAAAGAATAATGTGTGCAGGTTAAAGAAGGCTTTATACAGGTTAAAGCAGTCTCCTCGTACTTGGTTTAGAATATTCACAAAAACAATGATGTCCTTGGGATACAGACAAAGTCAAGGTGATCATACTCTTTTTAAAAAACATTCACAAGAAGATAAACTCACAGTCCTGCTTGTGTATGTTGATGACATCATTATATCAGGAGATGATCTAGTTGAGAAACAACTCCTAAAGAAGAAATTAGCAGCTGAATTTGAAATGAAAGATCTTGGAAAGCTAAAATACTTCCTTGAAATTGAAATTGCTTACTCCAAGCAAGTTATCTTTATTTCTCAAAGGAAATATGTCCTAGATCTTCTCAAAGAGACCAGAAAGCTTGGGTGTAAGGCTACCGGTGTACCCATTGAACAGAATCACAAAATGAGAAGTGATGAAGAGAGCCCCAAGGTGGATAGAGCTCAATACTAGAGACTAGTAGGGAAACTGATATACCTAGCACATATCATACCAGATCTAACTTATGTTGTCAGTATTGTTAGTCAATTCATGCATGATCCGCAGAAAAGACATAGGCAAATTGTGGATCGAATTCTGTAGTATCTTAAAATCATGGCTTAAAGAGGATTACTATTTTAAAAATGGGGAAACTTATCTACAGAAGTGTACACAGATGCTGACTATGCAAGTTTAGTTACTGGCAGGAGGTCAACATCAAGTTATTGTATGTTTTTGGGTGAAAATTTAGTAACATGGAGAAGTAAGAAACAGAATATAGTGGCATGGCCAAGTGCAAAAACTGAATTTCGAGTTATGGCACAAGGGATTTGTGAGTTGTTATGGATGAAGATCATATTAGATTACCTCAAACTAAAGCGTGAAGCGCCTATAAAACTATTTTGCAACAACAAATTAGCCATTAGCATTGCGTATAATCCAGTTCAACATGACAGGACAAAACACATTGAGATAGACCGGCACTTTATCAAAGAGAAATTGGATAGTGGACTCATAACCACAATATACATTCCTTCAAGATATCAGTTAACAGATGTATTAACTAACAGACTACTCACAAAGCTCTTTCAGGATCTTACTAACAAGTTAAGAATGATAGATATCTATTCACCAGCTTGAGAGAGGGTATTGAACTATATTGTACAGATTTATTTCCTAATTTCTGTTATTAGGGTAGATTTAATTCTTGTATTAAGGTAGATCTATTTCCTGCAATTTAGTTCTATTTTAAGTAAGTAATTTTGTCATAAGTCTATATAATATAAATCATACATATACAATTATAATTAAACAATAATATTCAAAAAAAATTCTTTCAAGTGCAATACCTTAAGCTGTGAGTTCTAGGACAGTAAAGTGTCCAAAGGGGTCGAATTAATTCATGCTTCCCTTATTTCACATTCTAAAGTGTTATATAAAGACTGAAACACTGTAGTATGCACCTGATATATAAAGGGCCCTATACTTTAAAGTATCTCGGTGGCTAGAGACTAGTTCATCTTATATTACTATATTTGCATTGCACTAAGATAAGTGTACACACATGGAAGATACGGTCTCTAGATTTCCAAAGAAATGAACACTGTATCATACCGCTCCAAAAGTTGCTGGCGAAAATATGCCTTTGAAATTGGAGTTGCTTAAAATCATTCTCAATTGGTGCTTAATTTTATCTGAGATTGTTACCTGCAATGAAACCCCCAAAAGTTTTTGGAATTACATTTCTTGTCATTCGTCAAATGAAAAGAAAGAAATTTAGAATATTGTATGACTCTTACAATGAACTTTATAGCTCTTAGTGATGCATGTATAATTTATTGACCACAAGATAGGCACATATGAAAGAAGCTCAGATGAATTTTAGAATCACTTCTACAGAAACAGATAATTTGAGATAATCAATGCAAAGATGCTTGGTGGTACTATATTATTAAGGATTCTGTAGACAACTCATTGAGGACTAGTGATTCAAATTATAATTGTAATTATTCTGTTCCCAAAATTGCTGTCTAGGTTCTATTTAAACTCATTGTATGTCAATATGTCATACACTGGCTAAAGAGGAAAAGAAATTTTAGAAGCAAGAATTTGACTTTCTCCCTGTACTGTTTACCCTTAGTCATTGTGATATAGGAACCTAGCATGCAAATATTTTCTTAGTTAAAATGAAATTTCTGAAATAATCATTATATATAAGTTGGTCTCTTCTTATTGAGTTTTCTAACTATACTATGTGTGTAAAGAAAATTATTCTAAGATTATAATCTCCCTTTGATCAGTATAATATATTATATATCTTTTGAAAGGGAAGTTTGTAGCAGCCTTCACCTTTCCCTCAAATTCTTCAGAAGAAAGCAGTAGGGTGTATGCATCATCCACCTCGTCTTTTGCTGGATTTAGGGGTTCTGAGCATTCCTCCGGGAGTGATTCTAATATCTCCCCTGAAGCGTCCAATTTGATGGAGTCACTACTTGTATTACCTTCTTTGTGGACTTTACTTGAGGAAATCCGCATTATGTTGTAAACATAAGACCATATAAAAACAGCTCCAATCTACAGTTTCCCCAACGAATATCAGTTCAGAAAACAAAAAAGAAACAACTATAGCCAAATAAATATTTTTTTTTTCAGTTTTTGGTTGGATTACTGCACATTAATACCTACAATTGTAATTTCAGAATTAATATAAAAGGAGCTAATGAAGTTACATACTGCCATAGAAAGTGAAGCATAAGCCATCCCATATTGATAGCAGACATCAGGATCTCCAAAAGGACTACCTTTATCTTTACATATAGCCGGGAGAATGATTATAGGCAAGTTTCCTAAATTTCCTGTTCATATCAATCTAAATGATATGAGCTCAGCCAAAAGATGCATCAGGCAGGAACCGATGCTACAACTTGAAGCTTAGATAAAAGATGATACATTTTAAACAAAATGCAGGCTGCAGAACAGCACGTGTGCAAGAAGCAAGATGTTTTGGTATTTTTTGTGTAACTTTCATGTGTACAATAAATAAAAGGCCTTCACTCAGAAACTGCAGAGTATATGAAAATCCAATTAATGCGCCATTGCTTTGTCTGCAAGATTAGTGAACATGTAGACCACATATGATATCTCAGTTTGCATTACTGTGTCCAATATTGGGTGGCTTGAACCTTATGCATATAGAATTCCTATATAACTTATCATTTCCTGGAAGTATTTTTTTTTTTTTTTGTTTTGTTTTGAGAATCTGCAGAATTGTGTCAGAAAGAAAGCATAGTCTTAAATAGAGGACCAAAATACAAAATAAATAGGAAGATAAGCATGTGACAAGTTACTCAGGGCAACTAGTTCCATAGTTAAGTTAGAATTTCTTTAACTCTTTAAATTAGCAACTGCTTAAACAGATAAATATGAGCTCAATCTAATACCATTCTCATAGACAGACTGTGAAGCAGCATTTTTGTGTTAATGAATTTAAGATTTGCTCAGATCTACTATTATTCATTGTCAGTGTTTAACTAAGCTATATAGCCAAGAAGGTGTCCACAGTGTATGGTATTAACAGAATTCAGAGGGAAGAAAAAATAGTGAAAGCATCACACAGATTACATGTCTGGCTTTCTGCATTCATTTATTTGTGAAGAGAAGGGATCTACCTGCAAAACAGACACCCAAGATTAGACCTTCTATGTGTTTGGGAGGCCTTGTGATTCTGACAAGGATCCATCCTAAGGCTGAGCCAATAATAAATGTACCGAGAATGTTGACTGGCATGAACCACCTAAATGAAAACTAAAAATGTAACAGACCATGAATTGAAACGAAGAAAGCCAATCCTCAAATTAGAAGTAACAGATTATGGGATGCGCTTGGATATATGACCCAAAATCTGAATCAAATCAATACTCACAATAAAACAACTTCCTCAAAAGTAATCGTTTCGGCCAAACTGCCACCCACCAGTGCAGGATTGAACACATAATGTACAAGCTGTCACAGAAGAAGCACTGTTGTCAGTAAGATATACATAGATAGAAATAATAAAAAAGATAAACTTTCTTAAGCATTCAAGGAGTTACATGATTCACTTGTATCCTTGCATCTTTTCCCAATAAATTTATGTTATCCAGTGCAAGAAATAAGCCAATTGCAGTGACTAGTAATACTTTGATCACCGGCAAAGAGGCAACATAAAAAAGCTCCAGAAACCCCATTATCAACTATTCTTCCAAAAATATATGCTCATCCTACACGGAAAGAAGAGGCTTCAGTAACACGAAATATATCTGAAGCAAACCTTAAGTACAATGTTCACATCGAAAATAATAAAAAAAGCCACACAGATATTGAAAAACATAAACTTGAGTGCCATTCTATTACTATAAGAAGGCCTCAACAGATGATATGACTTGGCAGCAAGCACATTTATTTCATTAAACGTAGACGTGATTAAGAACAAAACCATAGATTAACTCTGTCGTTTGAACATGAACAAGACATTCACACATAGAAAAATATTATATGAACAGAATATGAGTATCCGACCAATACTTATAAACATATATTGGCCATAAAAATGAACAAACTACTTCATCATATCTGATTTTATATGAAGAAGGCTAGGAGAAAAAGGAAAAAAGAAAAAACAATGTCAAATATGGCAATAATGCAACAAAGATGGCCTTTTTAACCAATACAATATTTATTATTATTATTATCACTGATAGCAATCGTAATCAGCTTGTTTGGTACATTTTTGGATTAAAAAAATCTGACACGCCATACTTAATTTGATTGATGCTTTGTTGGTACCTTGACCCTTGAAGTTGAACACAAATAACATGTATTATATTACGTACTGTGTTGGCTCAGCTTCTTTATTATGTTAAAATCTGCAGAGAAGCCTCTGTGTCTTGCTGCCTTTATTATTGTTAGAGTGAAGCCAGAGAGGTAACCGAGAAGGGAGCAGGTAGCAATGATTACCCAACCCATCTGGCAGTGAATAAGAGGACAAAGTCATGATATGGTAACATGATCAAACAGTGGTTACCTTTTTTTCTATAAAATTAGTTAAAAGGGAATTATTGCTGTACCTTTTTTTTTTTTAAATATAAAGATTGTAAAACTAAGAACTATCCCTACGAATATTTTCACAAAAGATTTATTCTTAACTAATGACGCGTACACTTCTAAGTTTGAAAATTTGGAGTAAGCCAGATGGACATGAACACGTGCTTCACATGGACTACTAGAACTGTGCAGGGGCATTATCGCCTTAGCGATGAAAGGATTGAGTATATGTAAACCGTAGTGCGTGGTTAATTATGACAAATAAAATACAAAAAATAATTATCTCATTTTTTTACATCATTTTTTATATTAATTAATAAAGTATAAATTTATAATTAATTAATAAAAATTATATGTATTATTGATTAATAAAATATTTATTAACTAAATTATATATATAATTAATCACAAATTTATATTTTATTAATTAATATAAAAAATAATGTAGAAAAAATAGAGTTAAATAATAAATGAGCAATAAGGCAAGGGAACCACCATAAGATGAGAACTGGGAAACAAACTCACGGTCGTTAACTGACTAATGTATGCAACGTCTCTCTCTGTCTCTGTCTCTCTCTCTCTGTCTCTCTCTATATATATATGTATATATATATCAAAATTTAATTTTAATTATTTTATTAAAATAATAAATAATAAATTAAATTAAATTCTGCATCTTCTTTTAATACAAACCTTTTTATTTCTCTCTCTTTTTTTTTATTTTAATATTTATTCTCTTTTTTCATTTAACAGAATTATCTTTAGCCCTTAAATTTAATTGACATCAAGAATCAAAATTGAGTATAAGACCTATACTTTAACATTGATATCAATTGATCCTAATGTAATATTTTATTTTTCATAAAATATTTTGTGAATAATAAAATTTTAATTTTTTTAACTCGAACATTTTATTTTATAATAGTTATTACTAATAAGAAGGGATTAGACAAAATTTGTAATAATTTAATTAAAATTATTGAGATTGACATTTTAGATAAATTGAATAATAAGATATTTATGAATTAAATATTATTTTAATATAAAAATCTATCTTAAAAATCTAACTAGTAATCATTATTAAGTTAAAAATCTACAACTAATCATTACTTAGGAGTGACATGCACCTCATCGAAGCGGTGCAACTGTGCACCGAACTTCACTGGTGCAACGTGCAACAATAGGGAGCACGCATAGTCAATTGAAATGACTATAAAAGGGCGTTAGTAAGGAACCATCGAAAACAAGGGGAAAAAGATATAAAAATGAGAGAGAAAGAGAAAAGAAAAAGTGAAAAGATACTGATTAACAATATGTTTGAATGATAAGTAGTGAGGAGTAGGGAAATAACTTTCCAAGTTTGAGAGTTTTAAAATACATGAGAAGTTAAAGAAACACATGGAGAATCATTTTCATTCTCTTTCCTTCAAAGACCCAACTTTTGTTGTCCTCATTGAGGTGAAACCATTTCCATTCCATTCTCTAATTAATCTTTCAAATAAAGAGAAAGGTAATTGTATTTTATTCTTTCCTTTCCTTTTTCGGTCCATCTCCATTTATTCTGTTCCGTTCTATTAATGAAAAAATATTCAAACACAGTGTATATGTGAAACTGAGGGAGATAAAAAGAAAGAGAAAGAGAAAAGGAAAAAGGAAGAAAGAGAGGAAGAGAGGAAGAGAGGGAGGCAATAGGAGAGAAAGAAAGAGAAGAAAAGAAGAAGAAAGAGGAAGAGAAAATAGAGGAAAAAGAAAAAAGTCTCTATAAGGTAGGAATTGAATCCTCTTTAAAAATTAAAATCATGGCATCAAGTATGCTTTATTAGTAACGATAATCAGTTTATTTTGTGCATATCTTTATTCTTGTTAAATTTATTATGCACATGTAATATTGTTAGATTATGAAAAATTGATATTTGTATTTGTGCTTGGCTTAGAAATGTTTATAACGTCTGACAATATTTAGAATTATTATAATTTGAATGTTGACTCTTTCATGAGACCAATATAATAAACTATAAAAAATAAATATTACTCAAGATTTAAGTTAAATAAATATCTTTAATTATATTGAGATATCATTACCTTGTCTTCAGGACATTTTATGACCTTTATATTGACCTTTGCAATAAAAGTACTTTTGTGCAATGAATACACTATCAAGACCAAGACAAATTATGGATCATGATGAGGATCTGACAAAATATAGACTATAATAAGGATTTGACAAATTATAGACTATGATATGGACTTCTAAAAGAATTATTAAATTATTTTTTTAAACTCAAAGTTAGTCCCTTGAAGAACTGACATTTAAATTTAATGGCTCTAAGTTTTGTAAATTTTATTTAGTTGTCATGATTTATTTGAAGATAAACTTATATATAATGAATTTATTTGTAATATATTAGGTGATTTGTATTGTTTATGTTTGTGTGTGATGACAAACAAGTGATTCAAAAAAAAGTTTGTACCTAACCGTTGAGAAGACAGAAGGATGAATTTCTTTCCATGTTACCTGCCTTAGTTAGTGTGGGTGTGTTTGGCTTTGTCTTCACGATGTTAAAGTAACACCAATGATAGAGTGGATTTTCTATGGAAGTGAAGGCCTTCGAGTAAAATGTGAGACAAATAGATATGAAAAATAAACGAAACTTTAAAGGGTGGTTACGTTTCCCTATGATGAGGAACTTGCTGATATTTATGTATAATGTTGTATTGAATGATTTATTTAACATTTTTTTAGCTATGTTATTCTTGTTCTATTTTGGTTGCTATGGGATTTTATGTGTACTTTATACAGGTAAAACTCACTATGTGTTTTTAAATATTTTATAATTATTTATTTTTTATTGAGAATTTTTAATTCTCACGTTGTTCATGGTGATTTTAGACTAATACAAGATACATTTTAGTTATCATTAATCAAATCGTCCATGCACGAATTTTAGTCCTAAAGGTGGGAAATAAATATATATTAGAGTTATTAAAAATATATGATTTTTTTTGCTAAATAAAAATTCTGATATTTATAAGCTAAATAATGACTCTGTTGCTAGGTTTCTTTTTTTTCCTTAATTAGAACTTATGTTTCTGATATCTTTTCTTTACTTACTGTCTATTTTGATTTCAATATATGTTTCTGGTTTGATATTTGTGTTTTGATTTGATCTTTGCTCTTCGACTTTAACTTTATCGTATTTTCAATTTCGATATCTGTTTCTATTTTGATTTTGATTTGGAATTCTAATTTCAAACTCTACTTTGATTTTGAATTATACTTTGATTTTGAATTGTTTTTCGATTTCAATGTTTATCCTTCGATTTTGACATTTGTATTTCGATTCGATTTCGATCTTTATTCTTTGACTTAGATTTTTTATTTTCGATTTTGATTTTAATTGTTGTCCCTTGATTTTGAACTCTGCTTTGATTTCTATCTCTTCTTCAACTTTGATCTTTTTCTTCGATTTTGATCTTTATTGAAAATTTTGATTACTGTAAACACATTTATTTTTTACTTGTAATTCATTTAGAAACAAAATTTCAGATTTGCAACTGAATTCTCTTTAGTATTCGAAATTACTGAACTTTATTAGTAAAAATTGAAATTTTTATGAACTAATCTCACTAATTTTATTATTATGACTATAGAGATTAAGAGTAATATCTTTGATTAGAAATGTTATTATTAGATACTTATTTAATAAGCGGATTACACCTAACATATATATATAGGAAGTGTATCTGGTGAGAGGAGTGTTTATTGTAAGAGATAAGAGGAGTAAATATTGACCATTAGATCTTACATGAATAGTTAAAATTAAAACATAAATGCGTGTGACTTTTTTAAGTTGTCACATTACCTTTAAGTAACTTTTAATCTTGATCATCTATATATAATTGTATATATGGTAAAAATTTACTCCTCTTATAATAAAATTCCTATCACCCTCTCACTAGATATGTCTTATATATATATATCGTATAAGGTGAGATAAATGTTTATTGTAAGAGGTGAGAGGAGTAAATATTGACTATTAGATTTTAAATGAATGATTAAGATTCGAACATAAATGCATGTGACTTTTTTAAGTGGTCACATGACTTTTAAGTAACTTTTAATCTTGACATTTATGTATGATTGTATGATTAAGATTTACTTATCTCACAATAAAAATTTTCTTCGCTCGATATGTCCTATATATATAAATATAAAACTCATACATAATTCAATAATATGATCGTGATGCATGCATGATGAAGTTGAAACGGAATCGATCCACAGCTGGCTGCCAAGAAGAAGACCGTTTTTCTTTCTTTCGTTAATTTAAGAGTTTCAAGGAAAATGGTGTCACTTGTTGCCAAAGTGTGTACTCCGGTTTGTTTGAAAATATGAGAAAATGGAAGATAAAGTGGAAGAGATCAAGTGAATATATTTAAGTAAAAGTTCGTCTAATTTAGGGTTTTATAAAATGAATAAAAAATATGAAGAATTTTGATCTCTTAAAATATTTTTTTTGAAGTTTTTAAAATTTTAGATTTTGAAATAAAATCATTGCTTAATTTTTTTTTTATATATCATGATGTATGATTAGATGTTTGGAAGAAAAGAAAAATGAATAAATCAAAGGAAATGAAGATAATGGAAGTGAATAAAATTGTTAAGATCTCATATCAACTAAGTATACGAGCAAAATACCCTTTATAATAATTTAAACAATCATTTGTCTTTGAGTTAGTTTTTGAGGTTGAGTTAGATTAAATTCGTTCTCAATTTTAATTTACAAAATATTTTTATTTTATTTATAATTTTTTATGTTAAAATTTTAAAATATTTATAAAAAGTGAATAAGGAAATATTTAAAGGGATAACGTGACAATTCATTATTATTTTTTTATTAAAACCCTATTTTTGCTTTGAGAGTTTCAATTTAGTCTTTAAAATTATTATTAGTTAATAATTATCATCATATTTTGCAGGTTTAAAATGAAATTTAAAAGCCACAAACTTTACTATCATGCTTTTCGTTTTCAAAATTAAATGGTGGACCAGCTGACTAATGTCTCCAACCACTCAATCACATGTCCCTTCCCATATTTCTCCTACCCTTAGTTCACCCACAAAATATTGCCTTGATGTGATTTGTTTCATTAGAGTGATCAACTTTTGTTCTATTACAGTCGTAATTGGTGCTAATCAGGTACCAAGTGTTAATAACTAAACAACTTACAAGAGTAAAAGCATTTAAATCAGTAATTACTATATGCAAAGGAAAGGTATTTTTAAAAATAAATACAATTTTAATATAATTCATATAAATTTATACATGTCAGTTATTGCTTTGTGTCAATGATTGAAATACCATGCTTACTTAATAATTTTTCTAACCTACTAATCAACCAATGTAATAATTACATCTTGACAAATTATGAAATTTACTACATTCGCATGAATGAACTTTGTTCTCTCCGTAATGCAGGCCTATGCTTTCCATGTCAAATGGCCAACGCAGGGGCCTCCTGCTGCCCCACTATTTATGTTTCACCAATGAACACTCACTTTAATTATTATGTAGGGTGTACAACTTTTTTTGGGTAGATATGAAGTATATATATACAAAAAAAATGATAATTTTACATTTTAAAAAAAGATATAAATATTATTCACATATTTTTTAAAAATATGATTGAGTGAAAAAAAATAATAAAAAAAATATAATAAATAATATTAAATAAAATATAAAAAAATGTATATTCTATTTAATATAAAAATATAATAATTGATATACAGGATGATTGTCCTTTCTTTGACTCATCGTAATAATGTCTTGACTTTTTTTGGTTAAATTGTTTTCTTTTCCATATAATTAATAATGATATCATTTTAAGTTAGTTGTTTCTTGTCATATCTAATATAAATTAATAAAATTATATTTGGTGGTACAATAATAATAATAATGTCAACTATCAAGCAGTGATGAATCGAAGGTTCTTATATATATATATATGTGAGAGTTTTTTATCGAGTATTTTATGGTCATTTGTTAATGAATTAAAAATAAATAATTATTAAATAAAAAATAACATTTAAAATTTTAAAAAATGATTTTTGTTTTTATTATTTAACAAATACTTTAAAATATTATATATATTGAAAGTATAAACCTTTAAAGACATACATCTAATCGAGATTTATTTTATTTAGCTCATAACTTATAAAAATAACTTAAATAATAAGTAAGTTTGAACTAAACGATTAAAAACTTTCATAATAACAAGAGTTTAAGCATATGTATAAAAGTAATTGTGAAAAGTGACAATTTCATTATTCTGAATGAGAATTAAGATATGTTTGATTTAAATTATTTTAAGGAAAATAATTGTTTATTTTTTGAAAACTCTCTCAAGAAGTTTTTTTATTATAAGTTATTTTGAATATAAAATAAGTTGATTTAGTTTTGGAAAAAATATTATTTCAATAATCAATTAGTTATGTAATTGATTATGATAAAATTAGTTTAATGTTTGAATATGTTAATTGAAAAATAATTTTAAGATAATATATTTCATTTAAATTGTATAAAAAATTATTTTTATATATTAAATTATTAAAAAATGTATGAAATAATTTTTTTATATTATATAATATTTGATGTTTTAAGATTACTTTGGTAGAAACATAACATAATCATTTTTTGAAGAAAAATAATCTAAATTTTTATCATAATGTTCAAAACCAAGTTTAAGATAAAAAAAAACTTTTCTATAGTGCAATTTTTTTTTACTATAATCAATTTTACTTAAACAATACTAAAATAATAAAAATATATTTTTAGTCAAAATTTAATCTCTACCTTTCACACTCAAGGTTGTGAAAATACCTCGTAAAATTTTTCTAAAAAATTGAATTATTTAGCTTGTATGTATGTAAGATTCAGTGGCTCTAAACAAACTAATAATTAAAAGGATGAAACAAGTGAGAAAACCTAAAAATAATCAAGAGCCTCTTGATCAGGCGCAACCACAAGTGGGTAACATTAACAACTAGTGAGGCTCCACACGGATCCAAGGAGAGACCGGCAGAAACATTGTACCCCAAAGTGATCCAATTTGATATTCATGTTAGAAAAAAAGTTGGCCCTGCAATCATTTTTTAAAGTTTTATGACCATGTGTATTCCATGTACTGTTTGATTTATTAACTTAATAAATAAATAAATAAATTTTTAAATCAATATATCAATATATATAATCAATATGAAAAAAGAGTTCTAGTGTTTAAAATTCTATTAAATAGCAGCTCTAAGTTATGTTATTAATGTTATTTGAATTTGAATTTTAGTATTATTTTATTAAAAAATTAAAAGAAAATATAAATTATTTCAAAATTCTTTTTTACAAATGTCATTTCTAAGTTATATCATCAATAACTTATTATAAATTTAATTTTTTATTATCATCTTATTGATATAATAATAATGTTTATATATATATAAACTTTTTTTAGTTATAGAATAAAAATATTTTTATTATAGTGTCAAAACATATTATAATATATAGAAATAAAGCTAAAAGAGTTAGTAACGAGAGTAATTCTTAAAACTCAAAATACTCTTTCAATAATTTTTGAAAATTTTAAAATATTTTAAAATTTTATATATAAACTTGATATTTGACACCGTAAAAGAATAAAATAAATATTTAAATTTCAACATAAAACTTTACATCACTCATGATCACTTATAAAAATTATAAATATATTTTCTTATAGTAATAAAATAATAATTATATATTATTTTTAAATATTTTGTCTAATTCCGTTTATCGCACAAGTATTATTTTAGCAGAGTTAAAATTACGATACCAATAACTAATCACTTATGTTCCTATCGTGCTTGAATTTTTGAATTCAAGGCTTATATCATAATTCTTCTATCCATTCGCAAACAAATAGAATATTTCCTAGAGTTGGCATTATGTGTACTGAACTGAAGGAGAAATTGAATACTAATGTTTTTGTGAAAAGATAAAGTGATGTGGTTGGAGTAAATTAATTTTATTCTTTGGAGGGAAAGAACACTGCAAGAGAGGCACTTGCAGGAACAAAGTGGTAGTTCCAAAGGCCTATTATTAAACACTTTGTAGGATACGCAACTATTGCAACTTACACTACTAAGGTTTAAAATATTGCCTAAAGCATAAGACACGATGAATTCTTGAGTGTTCTCTTTCATCTTAGTTTAGGCAACACATGTAAGGCAATGTTTCAAAAACGTTGTCGTAGAAGTTATAGGCCACGCTTTCTACATACTGCATAATTTTTTAGTTCTAATATGTTTTTAGCTTTACAAAATACCATGATTTTCTCATTTGATCTTCTATTTTTAACATTTTTTATTAATTTTCTTAAAAAAATTTCATTCTCATATGATCCTTCAATTAATTTGCTGTTTAACATCGTCGTTAAATACATATATGATCTCTTGTCCTAAAACACAAAGGACCGTGATTTTACTGATAAAAAAAAAGAACATGTTTGCCCCATGTCCTAAGACACAAGAGAATTGTGTTTTTGCTAATAAAAAACACGACTCCGTATTAAATGACAAGAAGTGTCATGTTCTATTCTAGAAGAGGATTTCACCTCGTATCCTAAGACATTGAGGGATTGTGTTTGTGTATAAAAAAATACAACTCCATGTTATCATGTATGTATTTAACGATGATATTAAATGACGATTTAACAAAAGATCATATGATAATAAAACAATTTTAGAGGCAAGGATAACAAAAAATTGTTATCCTTGTAATGATTGTAAGGATTGTAAGGCAAGATCAATAACCATTGCCTAATGTCATAGACAACACCAGAATTGTCAACAGCATGCTAGTCAGTTGTAATTAGAAAAAAATGGATCAAACCCGCTTCAACCCGCTAAAATGCGAGGTGAGGTGGGTTACTGTTTTAAAAATGGATTGGAAGAGCTAACTCACCCCGTTTTAAGGCGGGTTGTGGGTTATTTGGCATTGCCGCATAAAAGATAAAATGAGAAAAAATAGATGAGTTAGAGGATCAATAACCAATTAAGCCTAAAAAATAAAAAAATTATATAAAAAATTAATAAATACTATAAAAAATAATAAATAATAATGATAAAAAATTACAAATCACATATCTAAAATATAATTTTTAAAATAGTCTAATTAAATATTCAAACATAAATTATATAACATTTAAAGAGTTTTTCATTTATAGAGTATTACTTATCATTTAAAAAAAAAAAAAGAACCAACCTGCCTAGTGGCCAACCCGCCCGCTAACGCTTGCGGGTTATGTAAGCGGAGTTAAAAAAAAAATATGGGTTCAATACTTAAACTCAACCCGCAAAAAAATAACGAGTTGATTGCGATGAGCGTTTTAGTCTAATTGTAATGCATTACATTAGACTTTAGGCAATGCTTTAAGCGTTATATCAAGGCTTTTCAGCCCTTGCTATAAGCAAAATTTATTGTAGTATTAATTTAATTTTTATTTTATTTTAAATTAAATTAAATATTTTGGTCATTATTATGAATTTTTTAATTTTTATATTTCATATTATTTCAATCATTGATGTGATTTATGATATTAAAGAGCATTGTATTCAAATTTAACAAAGATACGATAAATTTAATTTTAAATTAAAAATTTTATTTAAATATCTCGATTTTAATAATTTTAGTCTCCAAAATAGTTAAGGTATGGACCACTTCCTGATAAACAGTTCAGAGCAATTTTACAATAATATATTATATATCTATGCTTCAAAACAATAATTCATTTTTTGGGTACAACTTCAAAACAATTTGGTCATAGTGTTGACTATATTTCCCATTTGATGAGAGGAGTAAAATTTTAGCCTGGAACTCCAGCAAACAGGTGGAGAAGTTGCACCAAAGTATGAGACTTCAATAATGCAGCAACAGCATACTTCCCCAGCATAGTAAGAGAATATATTCACTATCGCCAACCACAGACAACTGGACCATTGTCCTTGGCTCCTGCCATGTTCAGAGTAACGACATACATCTGAAAGAACCGTATTTGAAGGTAGAAAAAAAATCATCAAAAATTAACCAATAGATTATGTATGAAAGAAACAAATAAACAATACACTAATTGTGTGTATGCGTATGAAAGGAACTTCACTACAATAGGACCGAAAAAAGAAACTTCCCTAGAATTAAATGATGCTAGTCTTAGACATGTTGGTTATGAACTATGATTACACGAAACTAGGAATTACACGCTCCTTGCCTAGTAATCACTAATCAGTTATAATCCTCCAAAAACTACCTCCTAATTAATCTGTTAATACCCAAGCATATAACCATCAATCCCATGCCTAAATTACAGTAAAGATTATTATGAAATGTTAAAATTCCACGCCAGAAGAAGAAGTTGGATATTTTGGAAAGTCAGTGTAACCATAGCTTGTCATGAATCAAATGAAAATACAAGAGTAGTGAAAGTAAAACGAGGAAAATTCATCTGTGCAATTATCAAATGAAAATGTTGCAATGTGGAACCCCACTACAGGTATGAAGTACTATAAACAACTAATCAAACGTGCGCGCAAGATGTGAAACAGGGAACTCGGTAGAATATGCCAGCAACATAATCAATACATCTTACCCTAAATTTAAAGATTTATTTAACGACTGCACAAAGTAAAGAATTAAAGAATAAAAAGTATTAACCCGTAAAAAAAATAAGAAGTATTAAATAAAAAAAGTATTTATACATTTAAAATTTTAAAAGTTTAAATTTATATTTAATAATTTATATTTTTTATTCCTTAACTACTACCTAATATACTTGTTAGTAAAGCCCTAAATTTAAGTTTAAACACAATCCATGCTACTCCTACAGCCATCAATTTCATTGGTGCAAATAATTCCGATTTTGACTAGGGATGGCGAATTTTACCTAAGTGGGCGTAATACCCGTGACGGAGCAGTATCACCGTCAAATTCCGCAGATAAATCTTCGTTTAGTATTATCCCCGTTTAATAAACTAGGCATAGCAGTATTCATGCATACTCTGCAAATGACAAGAAAATTTTATATAAATATTTCATATAAAATTATTGAAAAACTTAATTATATAAATTAAAATATTGTAAAGTTATATAAATTAAAAGTATTTTAGGTGTTTGACATTATTTTTAAATTAAGTTGTGTTGACAAATTTTAAAAAATTATAATATTATACTTTTTTTTTCATTTTTCATTTTATTTTTTTGATTTTTTGAATTTTTTTATAATTTATCGAGAAGATATCGCGGATATCCATGATACCGTTCAGCATGAGAAAAATAAATTACCGCGGATATGGAGGCGAGGACCACTGAGGCGAATATTATTCGCAGAGGCCGAGTGACGAGCAATAGTTGCATCCCTAATTTTGACTAAGTAGGCGCTAGAGGCAAGTGGAGCAGATCCTGTTCAAGTGGAGCCTTTCAAAAAGAAATTAAAGGGGCAAGTGGAACACCACTGACCACACATAGAGGCCCCGGAATAGGCACCAAAGGCGAGCATTTGATGAAGTGGCTTTGCTTGAACCTGACGCATGAAAAAGATGATGGTGATCGGTTCTGTTGCCTTTAGCACCTAGGCAAGGGCCTCCATCACCTTGACTACATTGCCAAATCATCAATGTGCAAATCTTCCTAATCTAGTATCCCAAGCAGCCACCAAATTCACTACTATTTTAGCCATGAAGTTCAAACTCCAAACAAATCTACAAGAACGAACCACAGCATCAAACAACTGGTCAATTATTTTCACATATTTTTTCACATATAAAACAACTTCCAACCACCGTGTAAGGTTTCCTTTGGATTTTGAAATGAAAATTCTGGCCAGCATGGCTAGCCTCACAATGAGCTCAACCTTCTTAAGAATTGTAGTCTCTTTACGACCGAATTCAGGACCCACTATCCCGCCAAAAATTAATGTCAAAACTTTTCAAATCAATCACTATTTAGTTTTAATCCCAATTGCTAATGCCATAAGTTGATGCATCATAATGATTCCCACATATAAAAAAAGATGGAAATTACATTTACTGAATCAAGTGCCCCATCTTGTATACATTTTGAGACTCAATCAAATCATACAATCGCCTAAAAAATAATTTGACCTGTTTGAATTCGATAAAAAATACATCATCTCGTATGAAATTTTTATATAATAAGTAAAGAGAAATAGATAAAAAGGCCTTAAACAGTGAAATCCTCTTAAAATTTATAAACCCTATATTAATGTATTTGTGTTTCTCTCTATTCATGACAAGTAAAAATTTCACGTAAGAATATCCAATTCGAGAATTATTGCTAAACTTGTTTCAACATTGTCTTTGGGCCAGATTTTTATTGAACAAATAGTATAAGCCTCCAGCAATGCTACGCGTTTTTTCTGCTTGGGCCGCCATAGAAATCGGACACTAGCATTAGTTGTTTGTTCCAACATCTACCCATCTCCTTTCGTTCAATTCTAAGTTCAGGCCCCGAGTCCATCGCTTCTGACTTCTCTAAATAAATTTAAAAGAAAAACAAATTGCAACGACGTCGTATTAGCGGGCAGTTTTTTGTGATCGTGCTTAGCGCGGCGCGTGGCGCGTGGAA
Organism: Ormosia semicastrata; assembly: GCA_029884595.1. Taxonomy (NCBI): domain Eukaryota; kingdom Viridiplantae; phylum Streptophyta; class Magnoliopsida; order Fabales; family Fabaceae; genus Ormosia; species Ormosia semicastrata. Next base: position 8,520,559 of record JAQQTO010000037.1, read on the forward strand.
ATAACCGCGTATCAAAATCTGCCGCTTCAACCAGAAAATTGCGTTGTGGGAAAAAATTCCTGTAAACCACAGAGAGCACAATAGAAGAGGACAAACAATTAGGGTTTATCAAATTCAACTTATCTGGCTCTTCGATTTTGGGTTTATTTTGTGCTCACACTGTAGCCTTACCCTTGAATTTCAATACATACAGGTAATGCTACATTACGTTGCTTCTTCTAATCATGTTATTTTTTTTATAAAAAAAATTTAAATTTAATTATTCGTTTCACTTTGAGTGCTTGCAAAGAATACCCGGAAAGCAAAGTTTTAAGCTTTGTGAATTTTACTAGTACATAGTTCTGTGGAGCTTTTTTTTTGGGTAAATTAGCCACGCTTATCTTCAGTAATAGGTCACACAGGCTAGGGTTTCGCTCTTAAGGTAAAAAAAAAGTTTCTTTTCTCTCTCTCCTTATCATTCATTTTTCTTCTTCTGTTTATTTTGGTGAAAAAAAAAAATTCATACGGGTGGGGATGGGTAGTTGAGATAAAAGTTTTGTTTTTTCTGCTTTTTCTCTTAAATTCCTGTAATGGGTTGGTGTAGGAGGTTATTGTGTTCTCATGCTTGCTTAAAATTTGGAAATGAGTGATGCAAAAGAAAATGAGGAAGCTGGCCAGGGCGTGCCCTTGGCTGTGGAAGAAAGGCAGCTGGTTGATGCAAAGGTTCAACTTCAACCCGAAGCTTCTTCGTCTCCCCTTCCAATAAAGGAGTCTTCACATCATGTTGAAAATGGGAAGGCAGAGCCACCAGGTGAGGATGAAAGTGTGAAGCCAGGGAAGTCAAAGCCACCTGCTGAGGATGAAAGTGTCAAGCCAGTGAAGGCAGAGCCACCTGTTGAGGATAAAAGTGTGAAGTCAGGGAAGGCAGAGCCACCTGCTGAGGATAATAGTGTGAAACCAGGGAAGGCAGAGCTACCTGCCGAGGATAATAGTGTGAAGCCAAGGAAGGCAGACCCACCTGCTGAGGCTAATAGTGTGAAGCCAGAAGCCGTGTCAGAGGGCATTCCACAACCAGATGTTCAAAATACTCTTCACTCGGCCCCGGTAGAGGCTGATGCTCAGATTTTGAATAGAACTGAGTGTGAAGAAGCTTCTGGTGCGAAGACAGAAGCTGAAGAATTTCCTCAGAATAATAAGGGCATTGACAATGATAATAATGTTTGTCGAAATAATGTTGATGCAGCTGAGGTGAAGCCTGAAGCTTGTGAAGTAGCTGATACTAAAACTTGTGATAATGATGGCCCTGTACCCTCAAGTCATAATGAGCCTACTACGCTGCTAGCTATTCCTGCTGATACAAAAGCTGAAATCAAGAATGAATTAGAAGTTGAGAATAAGGCTGATGAAAAGCAAGCTGCTGAACCTGCAGATAATGGGAATTCAAACTCAAAGCACATGTGTTTCTTGGATGCTGACCATTCTTATGATGGTAATGAGTCAGGAACAGAGGAGGAGCAATCAGCTTTTATGAAGGAGCTTGAAAATTTCTTTAGGGAGAGGAGCATGGAGTTCAAACCTCCCAAGTTTTATGGAGAAGGACTTAATTGCCTTAAGTGAGTTATACCTGTTCATTTAAGCTTTTTCCTGTCTTTAAGTATGACATAAATACACGAAAATCTGAAGTAGTGTCACTTTGACTTAATGCTTAATTGGTGAAATATAAGGTTATGGAGAGCTGTAACGAGATTGGGTGGCTATGATAAGGTATTCATTTTTCATTTTTCTTTTTCTTTTTCTTTTTTAATACTGAAGTTCTTATACAAATTTATATAGCTAATTTTGAATGAATGAGTAAATGAAGTAGAGGTTCATAGTAATTTCAAATAGTGGTTACTGGTCAAGCTGGTTGACATGCTCCATCTGATTTGTTTTGCATGTAATTTGATTTTTTTTTTTTAAATTTTTTGGGGTCACTTTTGTGGACTGTAAGGTGTTATCAGTGGTAAGACCAATTTTAGACTGTGCAAGTAAAATAAAGTGAACAATTGCATGCTTACACACGCATATATAGGGGGAGAGACTTGAGAGAGATTTAAAGTTTTTTAAGGAATCTGGCATGTGTTTATTCTCACATCAGTATGTGAGATACACTGTTAGCAAATACCTAGGTATTTAAGATTGTTAGTGTAGTATGAAAGTTAACCATAATTCAAAATATACATGGAACATCCAAGATTGTAGAGATCTAAGATTCCCAGATATCCTACATTCTCATGACGTTCGCATTCAAGATAATGGGGTATCTTAATTACTGTTTTGAAGATACTGGCCTGTCAAATACTCCCTTAATGATCCTGAAATCTACTTTTGTTTGATTAACTAAATAAATGAATAGTTGGTCATGATGCAACTTACAGTTTATAAATTTGGCTGCTACTTCACTTATAGAATTGCACCTGCATTATTAAATTTGCTTCAATCCTTAAATAGGTTTCATGTAATATAACTTTAAATGAGTAAAGTTTTAGGGGGTTGTTTCTTGAGGCAAACTAATGTTAATTACACTCTAAGCTATCAGTTTGTTTATTTCAGATCAGTTGTTTTGACTGTTGCCAGGGCATACTCTAAGCTATCAGTTTGTTTATTTCAGATCAGTTGTTTTGACTGTTGCCAGGGCATACACCTAATTGGCTTATATTTATGAATAGGTAACCTCATGTAAGTTATGGCGGCAAGTGGGAGAGTCTTTCAAACCTCCAAAGTAAGGACCAACTTGCACTTTCTTGTCTTGATCTTGTTCATGGCTCTGAAATGGAAAAGTCTCCTTATATGGGCATTTTTCATTTTGTGCTTTGTTTCTCTTTAAGTGTTATTGGATGTCAAATTTGTCATGTGCAATATGTCTATTATGCTAAGTAATGTAATCATGTAATGATAGTCTGTATTGGAAAGGGTGTTGAGAGCAATTGAAGTGTTCTTCAAAGTTCTAACTGTCAATGGAAAACAAACTGTAATGGATGCTTCTATTGAACTATGAATGGTTTATTGATTTCCATATTGATAGGAAAGCATAGCTTTGAAGCAGTTGTTTTCATCATTTAAGATATGGATCACTTGTGGTCTTCCAATATTTTTTCACTCTTTCCCCTATACCCTTTCCAACTCCATTTTTTTTTCACCTTTTTTTTCTTTTTCTTTTCTTTTTTTTTTTTTTTTGGGGGGGGGTGTTGGATATTATGAGCTGTTTGGATGGAATTGATAATTTATGATATATTAATACTGTTCTCTGTTTTCAACTTATGCAGGACATGCACCACAGTTTCATGGACTTTTCGGGGATTTTATGAGAAGGTGATTCTAGATTAATAGGTTATACTTTAGCTTGTGGCTTTTTTTAATTGCTTTTATAAATTACTAATATAGTTTATATCTGTGCTTACTTGCTGTTCCTTTAAAGCTTATAAGTAGACTTTTTGTTTGGACATGAATATTAACTTCTGATATAGATGATGTGCATTTACCCGAATTGCTTGGACAATTTTTGTGTTACCATATTTTTTATGGTTGGTAAGATGATGAACATTCAAGCTATGACCTTACTGGATAAAGTTTTGTATCTTTTACGTAGCAGCCATGTGCCAAAATTTCAATATAATATATTTAATACTTAACTGTGACATGGGCTACATTTTCTGTTTGTTTCCTTTCTCATGGTTGGTTGCAAATATCTTGTCTTAAACCATTCATCATTTTGAGTTTAATATGACATATAGGTTTATTTCATTAGTATTTTTCCTATTTGCAAAATGTCAGAAAACCTGTATCAGATATTGTGCCTTTAGAATCATGTACTCTGTTCCCCATGTCTTTTTAACCCTTACTTCATTATTGCTGTTTCTGATATACTACTCCAGGCGCTTCTTGATTATGAAAGGCATAAAATAAAAGGTGGTGAGCTGAATGTGCCTATTGCTTCCCATCCAGAGCCTATGAATATTGAAAATCAGGTAATATGTAATTTGTGTTTGATTTCATAGCATGGGCAATAATATATAAGGACCAACTGTGGATGGAAATGTTTGCTTTGTTGACTTGAATAGACTTCTGACCAGACCATTCTCATCAAATTCCCTGAAGTAAGATGGGAACTATTGGAAAACCACATTTGGCATCACCATAATTTCATTATTTGACATACTGCAGGCTATAACAGGGTGCAATTCTCATTTAGATTGTCTGTCAAAATTATTTGTTCTGGTTAAAGAAAAAAAATTTACGACCTATTTATCAGCTCAATTTGCTCCTGATATGTTTTATCTCTAATAATTTTAGTTTCTGGTATATATCATTCTAATGTTTACTAGAATATTATTTTGAAGTCAAGTAGCACATTATTTTGCATTTGCTGCTTTCACGAAATTAAATTACACACTGGGTCGTCTCGTCTCACTATTTGAGAAGGCCATAATAAAATGTGTTTTCACCAAGAAAAATGTTTCATTTCATCTGTACATCTCTAGTCATGTCTACAAATTTTACTCCCTTCCCCCACCCATGAGAGAGTAATGACTACATGTCGGTTTAAGGCATCATTAACTCTGAGTTAAATTTCATGTGAAAGTTGCTTGAACAATATCTGAAAATGGTTTGAACTTCTACTTTGTCTTGCAACCCAGTAAATTTCCTCCCTTAGTTGTGGTCTCTGAAGCATGGGTACTCCTCCCGGGGAGGAGCAGACGGTACGTACTGTGCGGGCACGCGTTAGACGTGCAGGGCACGCACCCAATTTTTTTTTTTTTTTTTTGAATTTACAGCTTGGGTACGGCTCCGGTTCGGCCTGGTACGGCTCGGTGCAGCTTGGGTACGGCATCGCTTGCCGTTCGCACGGCAAGAGCCCTCCGACGAGGCTTTTCCGATGACACCCACCGTCACCACCTCCATTCGTCTGCTCCTAGCCATTGTTTGGCTCTGTAGCCGTCACTGCCATGGCTGCTGTTTTTCGGTCATTCCCTGCGCAAAGTCCTCCGATGAAGCTTTTCCGATAACACTCAGCCGTCACCACCTCCATTCGTCTGCTCCTAGCCACTGTTTGGCTCTATTCCATCGCCATGGGCCAGTAGATGAAGTGTTGTATAGAAAGAAGGAAGAGGCAGAGGAAAACGAAAAGGAAGAGAAAGAGGAAAACGAAAAGGCGAGGTGCCAGAAAACGAAAATGGCGAGAAAGAAGAAAACGAAAAGGTGGAGGAGGCCTGCAGAAAACGAAATGGGAGAGAGAAAATAGGAAAGGACATTTGGTTTAAACCTGCTTGTTTACATTTGCTATATATAAAAATTTAATATTAATTTTTTAAAATGAATTAATTTATTCATTTATTTAAATTTTACTAATAAATTATTTGACATTAATAAGATATTTGATTTTAAAATGTTAATATTATAATGTTTATAATGTTTTATTATGTAAAAAATATATTTTATATTGTTATTAATAATTGATCATGGAAAAAATAGTTATAAATATGTAATTTGAAATAGTTAAAAATAATTGTACCCTAAGCTTATGTGATTATATTGTAAAGTAAAAAAGTAGAAGAAGGAATGTAAGTTTCTTTTTATGTTTTATGTTAAAATTAGTATGCTTTAATTTTTATGTTACGTAATAATATTTTATTGTGTGAGATTTTAGTTATTATTATTATTATTATATATATATATATATTATATTATTATTATTATTATTATTATTATTATATATATATATATACGACGTACTCAGTATCTTAGTTTTTTAAAAATTTCGTACCCTACCCTTAGTTGTGGTAGGTTTGCATCTGCATTCGTGCAACGTAGGTTGTGGTAGGCTTTGCAAGAGGAATTGAACTATGTCTCTCTATCATTATTACTGTGATCACTATACTTATTTGTGTCTTACAATCATTTTTAAATGATGAGTGTATCCAGGCTTCAGCATCAGGTAGAACACGGAGAGATGCTGCAGCACGGGCTATGCAGGGTTGGCACTCACAACGTCTCCTAGGCAATGGAGAAGTTAGTGACCCTATTATTAAGGTCCGGCAGAATTTTGAAGTTATGATTCATGTTCTCTTGAATTCTTTTTCATTATCTGTGTTTTTACACCAATATAATTGTTTAATACTTTTGTTTTTCTTAGGATAGGAATTCTATGTCTGTGCAAAAGCGTGAAAAGCAGCTTAAAAGCATCAGTATGGTCCTTCATCCTATTGCTATCATTTTTAACAGTACTGTAAGTGTTAACTGATTCTCAGTATTGGATTTCCTCCCTTATTGTCTCAGATTTACTTAAACGTAAGAAACCATCTTACATGGATAATGCAGTCAAAGCGGCACGTAGTAAACCATCTAAACCACAGTTAAGACTCGGTTACTTCATTTTCCATCTCTCTTTTATCTTATGTGTTGTGCTGGCTTACTTATCTATTGGTCTAGTTAACAGGTGAAATGTGTAGGCAACCTATAGCCTTACTAGAAGAGTTTGCTTTGGCACTTTGATTCATTTGCTGACTTGCCTGCCTGTGTTGATGTGTGGCTGCTAGATTGGACACAGCTGTGGTTGATATTGGACCTCCTGCGGATTGGGTAAAAGTCAATGTGCAAAAAACTGTAAGTTCTTTATCTTGTGTTCAAATAGAATATAATCTATACAAGTAATTTACTCATTGCAATGAAAACTTGTGTGCAGAAAGATTGTTTTGAGGTATATGCTTTAGTTCCTGGCCTTCTGCGGGAAGAGGTACTATACATTCTGGTTGTTATATCTTTCTTCTATCTGTACTAATCTGTGTTACGATGAAAATTAAGCTTATCTTTTTCATTATTTTCCCCTTCCTCTGAGGGGGAGTTGCAAAGTATGGATGCGTGCAAAATTCATGGTAGGGTGAGTGGGAAATTCAGTACATACAAGAACAAGATTACCTGTTTCTAGAATATTCTTAATATTCCCCCTTCAACCTTGAGCCATAAAAAAACAAAAGAAAGCTGATTATCTGATTTTTTGTGGATTGTTTGATGACATGTATAGATCCATGGTAAATTCACAAGTGTACTACTAGTGGCAGCCCCATCTTCTATATATAATAAACTTAAATTTATACAAAGATAACAAATGTCCTTGACTCCTTACTTCAAAATGTTCTATAACAAGGGTATCAGCAGTTTTTGAGCTGCATGCCAGCAGATGGAGTAGAACCCTGGAAAAATTGTAGTTGCAGGTTGTGCTGTCCTTAATTAGCTATTTCATTAATGGCAATTTTTAAAAATATATTTCATTCAACTTCACATTAGAGGATTTGATTTTGGCATATGGGGATCAGAGTTAACTTCTTCAGTACAGTGCTTTAATTGACTGATTCTACATTTTCCTTTTCTAGCATTTATTTTATTGTTTGTATGTCTGTTAGTTGAAACTTTGCCTTTATTCAGGTTTATTAGCTTTTGATGCAATAAGCTATGAATTTAAAATATAATTTACAATACTGTAATGGAATTGAGGATAATCATGTATCATGTATACTCTCTAAAACCAGGTGCGTGTTCAATCAGATCCAGCGGGACGCTTGGTCATAAGTGGTGAGCCTGAGCATCCCAATAATCCTTGGGGTGTGACACCTTTCAAAAAGGTATATTTTCTTTTTCTTCAACAATGAGAAGGGTGTATCTGGCTTTATCCTTTTTCAACAACTGCTATAATTTCAACCTTCAACTTGATAACATGTTGTAGCTTGTAACTTCTTTATATCCGCAGTCTATGCTTGCTGCAATTTTAGTCTTCATACCAAAGTACCACTTGATTTAAAGTGAACCAATCACCCTGTGTCTTCATCAATATTATTTTACTTCACTAAAACTACAACTTTATTTTTTCAGTAATCGTTATTCGTTACAGTAAAAAAAGCTTACTGATATATTCCATATTTAAACCATTGTCTTTTAATTTTTTGTTTTCTGATCTCGACGTTATTCTTCCGGAAAACTATGGCATGTTACTCATCCCTCTATCGCTCTAATTTTAAGAATTTTAATGAATCCAGGTTGTCAGCTTGCCCTCAAGAATTGATCCTCATCAGACATCAGCTGTGGTGACGCTGCATGGACAGTTGTTTGTTCGTGTCCCATTTGAGCAATCAGAATAGTGGTCCATGATGGTTTTATGCCAATCTCCTTTACCATTATTTATACTATAGTTGACCCGGAAACCATTTAGAGGAATGATTTCTGCCCGTTCAAACTCACGCCAATTTCTAGCTTAGTGTAGTGGTATATATTTATGTTTGGGATATGTAATTTGAAATCGAGCGTTACAATTTCACATTGTTAATATGAGCTAGATAGGATTCTCTAATAGCTGAAGATCATGGCATAATATTGCAATTTGGGTAGTGAGATTACATTAAGCTGTTGATCTTTAATTTGTAACCACTATTGCATTGAATATTCTGCATTTGCTACCACACTAATTATCTGGCGGGTTTTTCTTCAGCGTAATTTTTCTTATAAAAGAAATTGATAAGTTCAAATTGCGTCGACTAGAAGGTATTGTTTTGACTCTTGCTGGTGGTCTTACATTGGCAGAGGGAGACCCAAAAAAAGAAAAAAAAAATTCTATGCAAAATTACTGAAAGAAATTTAGATCTAAATGACCTTTTTGAAGATTTAATTTATGATAACAATTGATACGTTTGATTTATGTATTTGATTCCACTGAGTGAAAAAAGGTTCTTATTGTTGTTGTTGGTCTTACATTGGCAGATCATCTATAAATGTTGTGGCATGTTTTTACTTTAGAATGAGATAACATTCTCATTTCTTAAATTATATTGGACAAATGTATATGTTATTACCTGTTTATCAATCAATACATTTATGTTAACCAATGAATGCGTGGAAATATGACTAAAATCAAAGTGCATCTTGTGAGAAATAGGAGTAAGTTTATTATTGTTTAGTCAAGTTTCAAGCTCGTGGAAAGAAAAACGAAAGAGAAGGAAGCTGGTTACTCGCTAAATCACAGGCTTTTAAAATTCAATAATCGATCAGTTATTACATATTGACTTTTGATGCCCCCAACAAATTTTGACTTTATTTTTTTCTGGTCAATAATGATTTTCAGTAAAGTTGTAAACTAGATGCCAAACTATGATGTTGACGTTATCCATTTAAGAAATAATTAAAATTTTATTATAAGTGAAATGCATTAATTACTTTAATGATATAGTACTTTATTATTTAGCACTAATATATATAATTATTTGAACAAAACACAAGCTATAAAAGTAGGTGAAATTTAAATAAAACTCATAAGTTCATTTTTTTACAAATTTAAAATAAAATATAATTTTATATCGACAGTAAATCAATTTAGCCTCTTAATAGTGATAAGTTTATTGTTTTATAAAGTAAATAGGGATTGCTTAAGTAGAGAGTGAAGTGGATGGTTTGATTTGGTTTTTGAGAGAAAATAAATCCAAATTAATCAAAATCAATTGGTTTGGTTTGGTTTGGTTTTCATATTTTTGATAGCACCAAATGAACTAAAGAACCGAACCAACATCAATGGATTAGTTTATGTTCGGGTGATTGGGTTGACCATTTTTAATACAAAAATTAACTAAATAATTAAATTTTCATAACAAAAAATACATAATAAACCTATAAAAAAAATTTAAAAATAAAATTAAACTTATTGATTTGAACACTAATAATTTATTTCATGTTTGAATATGTATTGTTCTCAAAGAAACATATTGATATTTATATTAAGAAATTATATTTGAATAAATTTAAAAATTATTCAAGAGAGATTTAACTTAACAAGTTATATACTCTATTCAATTAAGAGAAAGTTTATAATGTATATTGTAACCAATTCAGCTAATGAAGATTTGATTAGTTGAATCTGAAGCAAATCCAAAGTTTTCAACTAGAATGTTGTTGCCAAATCACAATGCACAATAGGAACGTCACTATCATTGTGTAAGTAATCAAATGCACAAGCAGTATCAATATCTATATTCAGTCTCTCCATAAGGTTTAACTCATTTTCATTTGCATGTTTTCTCTTCCCCTTAATCAAATCTTCTAAGCTCCCGTTACTTAAGTACTCATAAATTAGATCCAGAAATTCATTATTTTTAAAGTCAATACTAGAGCATTTAAAAGTCAATTCATCGTTTTCAAACTTTAAAGTTTAGATGATGTTGTTGCTATTACTTTCTCTTTTATTCTTTATGTATAGAAATAAATTAATTACTTTACCTTTCGTGACTATGATGATAAGTCTAACATTTATTCCATTGCTATGTAGCACATGCAAAATACAAGTAAAGTTTTTTATTACCTTTTAAATGGACAACAGAAAGATTTTGAAAAACTTCATCATTAGAAATGGTTCTTTCTAAATCATTATAAGAGATGTTCAAAAGTTGAATGACATGTAGATTTTGAAGTTCAATAGGAATGGATCTAGAGAGTTGGTTGAAGGAAAGATCCAAAGTTTTCAAACCTTTCACCTCTCCAAGAATTTTTGGAATAGACTGCGATAGTATATTCTCCTAAAGCTAATATAAGAACATTTTTAGAGAGTTTTTAGCATTCTATGTTAAATGAAAACGACGTTTTAGAGGTTGAAAACTGAGAAAGTATTAAAAAAAAACAAGCAATAGCAAAAAATGTTATAGCATAATTTTTTTTAAAAATAAAATATATAAATATATAGTTTAAGTTTATTGTTTTAAAATTTCAAACCGAGAAGTAAATAATTAAGCTTTAATTGATTTAGATTTTATCCTAACCAATCATATATCTAAATCAATTACCGAACAATTTAAGATCGGGTTGGTCGATTATCCGAACCAATTTACACCCCTATTGCTAAGTACCATTACATTATACGATAAGGACACCTTCTAATATATATTTTTAAACTTATTGTAAGTTTCTATTCATTGTTTTGACGAATATTCAAGTTCTACATTTGAAACAATGTCAAAACACCGCCATGACATAATTTATTTTTAGTCTTTAACATTGAACAAAGTCACGTGGTACTAGCATTAAACCAAAAGCATTTCGAAGCTTTTGCCAAAAAATATATATATATATCCATCTAGACACACTCTACTTCTTAGATAATCTTTTGTTGTCACTTTTAATTAATCCTTCTAAGTTACCAATAACATAGGTAGTTCAGAAGTCGGCACTTTTTTTTAATATTTGCATGTTAGTTTAGAATTAAATATGTGGGGGTAATGGATAACCGTTAATACACACAAATATTTTTGGCTGCTAAAAGTGGAAGCCTTTGGTTTCAAATGTCAAAGATATGATCTTCTTTTAACAAATATATGCACAAAGGTTGTTTAGACAGGTGAGGCAATAGTATCATAACCAGTATTCAGCAACCAACTGTGATTATCCGAAATATAAGGCACTATTACGCAAAGTAGATGGCCAATGCTCAGATAACTTTCTTCATCTACCTCCCCTGTATAATTAATAACTTCATTTACTTCCTGTTTCATGAACTTATTACTCATACAAGTTTAACTTTGTTTCTATTTCTTGTTATTCACTGTTATCCAAAAGTAGATGCATCCATGAGATTGGCGAAACATTTACCAATAATGTCGGTTCATATTAGAGAGCAAGAAGAACATGGCAGAGATTACTAATTCGAATTTTTAAGACAGATACTTAGTTACATCAAGAACTAGTGAAAATGCTGAATTAGAGAGACTTGTTGAGCTCGTCTCGTGGAAAATATATAGACCATTCCACTTCTCTATCTTTGTCTTGAAAGTTCCAAATTAACAAATAATAATAATAATATAAAAAGTGGGTGTTAGAGATAAACATCATTTTCAATGAAAAATGTGGATCAGCTACTCCTTTGGAAGATTAGTGGATCTTTTGACACAAACCTATAGTAATTAAAGATATCATAAATCTGAGTGAGCATTAGTCCTCAAAGTTCGTTATTATCATTAAAGGTAAGCGGCAAACAAACAATTTTTTGATGGAACGCAGAGGGAACTCAAGACAGGCCTCACATTCTTAATGAGAAAAGGCTGCCACTCTACCATAAAAGCCAATTCAAAAGTCAAACTTCGTTAGACTAACAAAAGCTCGAATAATCATATTATAATATTGGCTTAGCAACTCATTTCCGGAATCTCCCCAATTTGATACTGATTATCATATTCCTGTGCTACTTTAGTTACCTACTTTGAAAAAGAATTAATGGCATTTTGCTCTTTTTCTTGTTTCCCTTGTCTCCCCTATGACCCTACCACACCAATCAATGATCCAACACCTTGATGTTCATAGTCCCTTCTATATTTAAACATACATAAGTTTTCAAGTTTAATCCCGGTCACATATATCACACCTCAAACTCCTTTGTCTTTCTTTGCTGCACCAAACCCTCCAAAGGTTCCAAAATAGTCCAAATCCACAATTTTCTTAGCTTCTTCCCTCAGTCTCCTTCACACCACACCCATCATTACCTCACCATTCAAAAAAGTCATCCAGCAACCTTATATATTTGTACATAAAGCAAGTTGCTGCCCACGATCCCTGCCTAGCATACGCCAAAACATGGGACACATGAGTTACAACAGAGTTAGCAGTGGAAGGGGATCATCCTGCCATGGAAAATGCAGAGGATTTAGGTTAAACCTCAGAAGGCTTTACTTTCTGCGCCTACGCAAGAGATTCACCTTCTTCCTCAGGCTCTTTGATAGGTGGAAACTGTCATATGCTCAGGCTCTTCAACTGCTGAAGAAAGTGTTTCACAGAAAAGGTAGCTTCAAAAGAAACAATAGCAACAGCAGCAAAAATGGTTTAGTGAGGGAGGAAAGGATCAAGGGTCATGCTGATAGTAGGCTGACATCTTATGGGAGAAATAATTCTTTCAATGCAGAAGCCATTGCAGACTGCTTGGAGTTCATCAAAAGAACATCTATTTCTTCCATGGACCAAATTCAAGACCCAATTGGTCATATTCAAGATAGAAACTCATGATTCCTTATGATTTTTTGGTAGAGAGAAAATTAATATGCCGGTATTAGCTTATCTTAGTGTTTTTTTTGGTGTCCTCCTAAAATTATTATGAATTTCTGAGTTCTTTTCTTTTTATTTTTTTAGGAATGCTTGTGAACATACAGTTATTCCTCTTTCTGTGTATATTTCATCTGAAGTTTTGCCTTGGTAATGGGTCTGTAAACAGGTTTCAGAAATGTCACAGGTCAACTTGTAAAATATTGTTCCTTCAATATAGAAATTTTGTTGAACATTATAGGGGTGTAGATTTTTCAATGGCTGAATGGTTATTACTTTTTAGTTGGTATGAATGAAGATTCTGAAGCTGGTATTACCACCTAACACAACAATCGTGTTTTGAATTTTGACTAATCTAAACCTAAAGTAAGTCTGAAGGGAAGATTATTGTTGACATTAGAAAGAAGGGGGCAATCATATCCCGGAATTTGTAATTTGTTTCATGGTTATAATTTAGTATACATGAGTTTCCATTCTTAACCATATTAAAATTGAAAAACCTTTATTCCCATATCACTATTGATGCTGATTAGGCATCCACTAATGCTTAGCTTTTCAGCTAATAATCTAGGGATTTGTTGGTGGGCCGCACTAGGCTGCTGTGACAAGGCCAGGTTGTGGCTAAATTGGCTTACAGGTTGGGTCTACTACTTACCAACCCTGTCCAAAATAATCTAGGCTTTGAAATCCTATTACTGGCAATATGCTTTAGATGCTATGACGCTAGAGATTTTTTGATTTATTGTTAGTTTAACATTTTAGTGTAATATATATTTTATATTTTAAAAAATATAAATTTCTCAGATTAATTTTTTTCAACAATTGTTATTATAACTAAATTCTTTTAATGACGGTTTAATTAAAAGTTTATATAATGTATAATTATATATTATCTTCATGAATTTTCACGTTGATTCTATATTATTCTTAGTTTATCAATATATATAATGTTTTTCAAAGAGAAAATCATTCATTTGATCACCTAATTATACTTGTTTAATTGTTTTAAACTTTTTCCTGCAATATCAACATAAAAATTATTTATAACTAAAGAGTATTAATTGTTTTATAATAATAGTATTTTTGGATCAATTTTTGTATTAATTGATATTAAATTCTTCTAATCAAGAGGTGTGACTAAATTGACAATCTGTTTTATATGAGCGAATTTTACACGTACTATAGATTAGTCCTACGATCAAAGAATGTATGAATACATTGTGGGAGACCCCCCCACCCAAAATTAAGTTCTTCTTTATGCAATGCATCTCTCATCTAATGCATTTTTTCTAACCTTTAAGTGCAAACCCAAGATTTAAACACGAATAATTAAAATAGAGAACACAACTCCATAACTGCTAAATTTGCCCTTAGATTATTTAAGAGTACAAAATGATGTAAATAAACTAATACTTAGTACTAGAGGTGTTAGCTGAGTGGGTTAGATGTGTTTTGCAACATTTTTTTTAATTCGACCCGTTTATTAGAGCAATGAGTTGGGTTAAGTTGAATTGAATAAATTTTTTTCTCAACTCGACTCAACCCAACTTACCCAAGAGTGGGTTGAGTTGAGTCGAATTCATGGATCTAACATATGTTTAAAAAAAATTCTTGAAAAAAAGTCAAAATACAAAATCAAAAATTCATTACACATAACATGTTTTATATAAATATAACAAGTCATATATTAATTCACATAACTAATCTTACACAAACATAATAAGTTTTAAATAAACTAAATACACATAAGTACATAACAAATTAACAAGTCTTACTAATTTATGTTTGGAATAAACAAAATTAAGATAATAGGTTTCAATATTCATAAACAATAAATTACTCTAATCAATTGAAGTCAATGTCATCATACATACAATGTGAATTGATATAATAATTAACTTCACACTATTTTTTCAAGATGCTGAAATTCTTGAGATAAGAAGTTAGAGATTTATATTTTTTATTTGAGAGATTGAGAATTTGAGAATGAGTGGCCAAAATGGTGATTGGTGAGAATGAATATATTGTCTATGTATGAGTGTTTTTGCCTTTGTTAGGCTTCAAAGTGGAACAACATCATTCCACTATATGATAAGCCTTTTTTTAGTGGTTATTTAGCCGCGGTTAAAAATTGTGACTAAACGACTTTTTTACTATGACTAAACAACTTTTTTTAATTTAAAAAAATGTAAGTAGGTTGGACGTTTACGAACCCACTACTCGACTCACAGACTGCAGGTTGAGGTATTTTCCAATCTAACCCAACCACGAACCCAACTCCATCCGCATTTTATGGGTTGGATTAGATTGGGTTGACACCTACAAATTCGTGGGTTGACCCAACCCGCTTGACACCCCTACTTAGTACACCTAATAGATGAGTCCTCACCTAAACTCTCATGCGCCTCCATGCATGCAACTCTAACTACATGATTCTATTTTACCAGTTATAGTTATGTAGTTAAGCAGGTTGTTATGAATAGTTATCTTTGTCACTCTTCATGTACGTATGTTGTGCATAGCTTACTCTCTAGGGTGAGATGCATATACAACTTTGTACTCGATATCCATAATCAGAGTTCGTTTTTCACCTAAAAATCATATTGTAGGTTGGTATCATGAGTGTACTAAGCATATTGAAGTGGACTGCATATCGTTCAAACCAAATTGCAAGAGGGTCTTCTCCATCTTCTCCTTGTTGCTTCCTCTTCTCAATTGGCTAATGTGTTTACTAAGCCTTTGCATCATGTTCCCTTTCGGAATATCATTCTCAAGTTGTGTCTGGATGATGCATACGCCCCAGCTTGCAGGGATATTATACCCAACAGATGAGACCACTGTTAGAAATAACAATTCAATGTGGCCCATATATTGAATATTAGCATTGCTTGATATTTGGAGAGCTGTTACAAATTCAAATGGAAGCAACAGTTACAAAAGGTGATTATTGGCTCTTAATGGAGGAGCTAATGGCTCTTAATGGAGGGCAGTTACAAAAGGTGATTATTGGCTCTTAATGGAAGAGCTAATGAAGGAGAAGCAGTTACAATTCTGCAATCATGAGAGGGTCCCTAGCCTTGCCTATAAAAGCCTGTGATACTCCATTGGTTCACACACTACAGAAAAGGTAAAGGCCAGAAGATTTCTCTCCTTTCTCTGAAACTGATTGCTAGTTCGTGAATGTGTTTGTTAGATTGCTTGAGAGGAAGAGTGCTTAATAACAATGACTACTAGTGGAGGTAGGCTTCCGCTTTCTTCTTTAATCATATATGTATGATAGTGCTTTATATCATGGACCAATGACAATCATATGAATATATTGAATATTCAACATTGAGGTCCAACAATTGGTATCAAAGACATCACTATAGCCTTGTTATTAAGCTTTTTTGCAATGTTCTTTAGTATTGTTTTTTGTTTTGGATTGGATCAATGGTTATTTTTATTGTATGAATTACTTTAAAATTCAAGTTTTAAAATTCAGTAATGCATTCACACACTATTTCGTACTGTGCGTATTGTGTCCATCATATAATGGTTAAAAATTAAAAAAATTCAATTGTATTCCAACTTGTCATTTTATAGCAAAGCTGACACCATACCTGCACCCTACATGCTATAATCTTAGAGTTTTTTTTTTTAGCATGTGGCCCCTTACACACTAATGATCTCAACCTTGAACAACTTGGATGGTCACAAAATCTCTTCAATACTAAAGAATTACTTTCTGGTCATGTGAATTTCTGTAGACATATAAAAGTGAATGGTGCAAAAGTGCAATTTGCATGAAATATGCAGATTAACTATTGATGACAAAGTAAATGGCAAGTTATATATAAATTCGAAGATACAAGCCACAGGCGCACTTCTTTAAAAAAAAAAATAAAGATGCTTTCTGCTATCCATAAGGCAATGTTTTTAAAATTAGAGAGCCTTTAAAGGTGCATTCATGCTGCCATAATCTGGGCATTAAAGGTGCAGTTATGGAATTGTGAAATAATTTAAAAGTATTTTTTTTTTATGTATCAATAATTTTTGTATGTCATATGAGTTAAATATTCTGGATTACTGTTTGGATTACATTGTATGATTACATGTTTGGGAATAGTCATAGCATCCTAAGCATTGTAATAAAAGAATTATTACTTGGCCCCATAAGGAGATAATAGTTAATCAAGATTATAAAATGGACTAAAGATCAATGATAAAATATTTCTAAGCCCACAGGTATGATTTATTTTATTATGATGTTTAATTATATCCATAAATAAAGTTTGTAAATTCTATGCATGATTTGCACTTCTGCCCATAGGAAGGTTTGAATTTTCTTGTTAATTTTTATTCGTAGCATTAATATTGGTAATCCTTATATTGTAGTTGTTCCTACTAATATCTTTCTTGAGTCTCGAATTCCTATGTTGATTGGTGATAATTATGCTGATTGGAAAGAACAAATTCTCTTGACATTGGGGTGTATGGAATTGGACTTGGCACTACGTGTGGATGAACCACCCATTCCCGCGGAAGGGAGTGCTCAAGTTGAAAAAGCTAACTATGAACGGTGGGAGCGATCTAATCGTTTAAGTTTGATGCTAAGTCTCATATAAGCAAGAGCATTAGGGGATCTATTCCCGAATGTGATAAAGTAAAAGCTTATATGAAGGCTATTATTTGTCAATGCCAAACACCTTAATGAAGAAGCTTTCAAGCATGAAGCATGACAAAATTTGGGGTGTGCGTGAGCACATCATGAAAATGAGGGAAATTGGGAAATTGGACTCAAGAACCACCAGTGGCTATTTTATTGGTTACCCAACCAACTCTAAAGGATATAAGTTTTATTGTCCTTCATACACTCCTAAAATAGCTGAAGCTAGAAATGTGAAATTTCTGGAAGATCATGAAGTTAGTGGGAGCGAAAATTCTCAACAAATGGAATTTGAGAAAATAAGAGAATCACCTGTGATACCTCAAAAAGCAATAGAGTTAGTTAGTGTTCAATCCGATGCGGTTGAACATCAGCCAACTCATCAAGAACCACTTGTTGAGAATATACCACATGAGGAACCTACTAATACAGAATCTATTGATCAAGAGCCAATAATATTAAGGAGATCTACAAGAGATAGAAAATCAGTAATTTCTAGTGACTATGTAGTGTACCTTCAAGAGTCTGACTATGATGTTTGACCTAAGGATAATCCTACTACATTTTCACAAGCCATGAGTAGAGAAGACTCTAAATTGTGGTATGATGCCATAAAAGATGAAATAGAGTCTATGGCTAAAAATCAAGTTTGGGATCTAGTAGAATTACCAAAAGGAGTTTCTTCTGTTGGTTGTAAACGGGTTTTTAAAACCAAAAAAGATTCAACTGGTAATGTCGAAAGATATAAAGCAAGACTTATAGTCAAGGGCTTTACTAAAAAAGAAGGTATTGATTATCATGAAACTTTCTCTCCAGTTTCTAAGAAGGATTCATTTAGAATAATCATGGCTTTAGTAGCTCATTTTGATCTAGAATTACATCAAATGGATGTGAAAACAGCTTTTCTCAATGGGGATCTTGAGGAAGAAGTGTACGTGTCACAACCTATGGGCTTTGAAAGTGACAAAGGTAATCACTTAGTTTGCAAGCTTAGAAGATCTATATATGGGCTAAAACAAGCATCCCGCCAATGGTATATAAAGTTTCATAATGTCATTTCCAAATATGGATTTGAGGAAAATGTGGTAGACCAATGCATATACCTCAAGGTCAGTGGGAGTAAATTTATCTTTTTAGTCCTATATATAGATGACATTTTACTTGCAAGCAGTGATTTAGCTCTCTTGCATGATACAAAACTTTTCCTATCACAAAACTTTGATATGAAGGATATGGGTGAAGCCTCCTATGTCATTGGCATAAAGATTTATAAGGATAGATCTCTAAGGACATTGGGATTATCTCAAAAGGCCTATATTGAAAAAGTTTTGAAAAGGTTTAATATGCAGAATTGTTCATCAATTGCTGCACCTATAGTTAAAGGGGAAAAGTTCAATCTTAATCAATGTCCCCAAACAACATTGGAACAAGAGGAGATGAAAGGCATTCCTTATGCTTCAGTAGTAGGAAGTCTCATGTATGCTCAGGTCAGTACTAGGCCTGATATTGCATTCGCAGTAGGAATGTTGGGAAGATATCAAAGTAACCCAGGCAAGGAACATTAGAAGGCAGCAAAAAGAGTTATGAGATATCTTCAAGGAACTAAGGATTACAAGTTGACATACAAGCACTCTGATGCTTTGGAAATAATAGGATATTCGGATTCGGATTTTGCTGGATGCACGGACTCTAAGAAGTCCACTTCGGGCTATATTTTCATTTTAGCAGAAGGTGCTATCTCTTGGAGAAGTAAAAAGCAAACAATTGTTACGTCATCCACTATGGAAGCAGAATTCATTGGTTGCTACGAAGCCACATCACAGGCTAAATGGTTGAAAAATTTTGTTTATGGTCTTCAAGTTGTCAATTCAATTGAAAGACCAATAAAGATCTTATGTGATTTTCAGTATTCTTTTCAAAGAATAATAAAAAGAAGTAAGCATATTGATATTAAGTTTTTGGTAGTAAGAGAAAACATCAAAAATGAGTTAGTCTCCATAGAATATATAGACACAAAATCCATGATTGCTTATCCATTAACTAAAGAATTGTCGGCTAAAGTGTTTCAGGATCATGTGATTTGTATGAGTCTCATTTAGTTAATCTTGATATTTATGTCTTTTTATATGACTTTGTGCACATTAAGTTTGTCATATAAAGTTATGGTTCGTTTGGATCAATAAAGTTTGGACCCTATTTTACTCACTTGGAAAGAATTATGCATTGTAATACATGGAAGGAAATGTTTGTCTTAAAACATAACCGCCATGATTCATGTATGGTAATTTCTAGGTGATTATCAGGTACATCAAGCTTAAGTTGATAATTATTTTTGTGGCCATATTTAATTGTCAAAATAAGGATTATCGCTGAAAATATATGAGCCAAGTGGGAGAATGTTAGAAATAACAATTCAATGTGGCCCATATATTGAATATTAGCATTGCTTGATATTTGGAGAGTTGTTACAAATTCAAATGGAAGCAACAGTTACAAAAGGTGATTATTGGCTCTTAATGGAGGAGCTAATGACTCTTAATGGAGGGTAATTACAAAAGGTGATTATTGGCTCTTAATGGAGGAGCTAATGAAGGAGGAGCAGTTACAATTCTGCAATCATGAGAGGGTCCCTAGCCTTGCCTATAAAATCCTGTGATGCTCCATTGGTTCATACACTACAGAAAAGGCAAAGACCAGAAGATTTCTCTCCTTTCTCTAAAACTGATTGCTGGTTCGTGAAGGTGTTTGTTAGATTGCTTGAGAGGAAGAGTGCTTGATAACAATGACTACTAGTGGAGGTAGGCTTCCGCTTTATTCTTTAATCATATATGTATGATAGTGCTTTATATCATGGACCAATGACAATCATATGAATATATTGAATATTCAACATTGAGGTCCAACAACCACACCTAAACTCTCATGCGCCTTCATGCATACAACTATAGTTACATGATTCTATTTTACGAGTTAGTTATGCAGTTAGGCAAGTTGCTATGGACAATTATTTTTGTCACTTTTCATGTATCTATATTGTGCATAGCTCACTCTCTAGGGTGATATATATATATATAAGAATTCATTTTTCACCCAAAAATCATATGGTAGTAATACTAACCTATATATTGAAATGGACAAATTTTAGATAAATTTTGTTATGTGTTTATAGTGTTATATTATTTAACAAAAATATGTGTATTGTTTTTTACATTTAATCAATGAAAAACTTTTAAAAAATAGATAAAGTGATTAAAAATTAATACACATATTTTGTTTTTATTAAAAAAAACCAATAGCTAACTCCTCAACCATCTAAAGAAATTTGCCAAGGTTTTTTCTTTCTGAAATATGTTAACATGAGAAGATACAAGTATGGTCTCCATTGGCACAATTCGAGATGCAGACAAACAAAATTTTTGTTTTCCCCGTATCCACAATTCCACATTAAGAACTTATTAGTGTTACTTATTCTTAACTTTGTGTACAAGAACAATTACGAACACCAAACAACTTAAGTGGAAAGACAAAACAACCTAAGCAAAGAACTAGGTATACAAACCAACGACAGATTGCCATCCTTAGCTTCCCATAATCCGGCAAAACAAAACCAACAACCCACATTGTATGTAGCTCCTGTTGTTGTCGTTGTTGCTAGCTAGGGAATCAAGAAACCATAAATCGACAAGAGATTTTTAAATGCTCTTGGAATAAGATATTTTTTTTGTTACATATTATTAAACTATACTATTAACTACATTTTAATAGTAACATTAAAAATATAATTTAAGTATAAGATAAAGATAATCTACAAATCTAATGTGACATCTATTCAAAAGTATATAATAAGAAAAATGTTTTATTCTAAAAATACTTCAGAATTTCTCTAAAATGACACCATCATCTTCCAAAATTTTACATTTTGATTTGTCTCTAAATTTTGAAATATAAATGCGCTTTATTCATATAAGAATAATAATACAAAAAATAAATAATTAAATAAATAGAATAGTTTAGAGTAAATATCAAACGTACGTTAGATTAGTTCAATCCTTGAAAGATGAAAACCTTCACTTTGATACTTGAAAAATCAATCAATGTTGATGTATGGATTCATTTTACGTATGGATTTGTTTTGAAATAGATTCAGAGAATATCTGAGATAAACACGTAGCAGTGGTTTTCTCCTTGAGCAACAACAATCGAGTGTGTTAAAATATAGGATAAGTACCTGTAAAGGAATTTTAACGCTCAAGTCAGACTGTGTACAAGTTAGACAATTTATAATGAGTAATTTATTGATACTTGATTAAGGTTACTTAATCTTGTATTTATAAAGTGTGTATAAAATTCTCATATAATCTGTATTAAATACAAATATTTAGAATTAGTATATTGATAAATATTGCTTTCCTATTGTTATTGGAATGAACCCCTATAACTCAAAAACTCTTGATATAAGAGTCACTTATCAATTTGAAGTAGTTATGAATCCTATTTTATCGTAAGTAAATAATTGACAATTATAAATATTTAAAAATATATTATCTTCACCTATCTAGTAATATTGATATTATAGTCCAATATTTCTCAATGTATATGACTCTAAAGTACAGACTGCCTTCAAGGCCTTATACAATATCGAGTTGATCCAACTAGACGAGATTCTAAATGATGGTCCAAAATAGGATTGACCTTTCAAAGATTGAAGTAGAAGTTTTCATCTTTTAAAGACTACCCGACAAGCACCTTATTTTCCAATTTTCCTGGGAACAAAGTAGAGATTATTCCAATAGTTTTGAAAAATAGAATAAACTGAAATTAGAAAAATATAAAATAAAATAAAACGAAGAACAGAAGAAAAGGAGGCAAATGAGATTTTGCCCTAACCACAATTGGAATAAGCTCTTCACTAAAGCACGCAACTTCGCCGCCGGTCTTCGACGCGTTTCCACCACTTCCGCCGCAGCCGCCGCCATGGGCGACCTCCAGATCCTCAAAACGAAGCTCTGCATCATTGGAAGCGGTCCCGCCGCACACACTGCCGCCGTGTACGCCGCCCGCGCCGAGCTTAAGCCCATCCTCTTCGAGGGCTGGATGGCCAACGACATTGCCCCCGGCGGCCAGCTCACCACCACCACCGACGTTGAGAACTTCCCCGGCTTCCCCGACGGCATCCTCGGCGGTGAGCTCATGGACCGCTGCCGCAAGCAGTCACAGCGCTTCGGCACCGAGATCTACACCGAGACCGTTTCCAAGGTCGATTTCTCCAACCGTCCTTTTAGGGTTTTCACCGATTCGAAAACCGTCGAGGCCGATTCCATCATCGTCGCCACCGGAGCCGTCGCCAAGCGCCTGCCGTTCGTTGGATCCGGCGACGGCCCCGACGGCTACTGGAACCGCGGGATCTCGGCGTGCGCCGTGTGTGACGGCGCCGCCCCGATTTTCCGGAACAAGCCGCTGGCGGTGATCGGAGGCGGCGATTCGGCCATGGAAGAAGCCACGTTCCTCACCAAGTACGGTTCCGAAGTGTACATAATCCATAGAAGGGACACGTTTAGAGCTTCGAAGATTATGCAGAGCAAGGCGTTGAACAATAGCAAGATTAAGGTGATTTGGAATTCGGTGGTGGTTAAGGCATATGGGGATGGAGATAACAAGAGGGTTCTTGGGGGATTGAAGGTGAAGAATGTGGTGACTGGAGTTGACTCTGATTTGAAGGTTTCTGGATTGTTCTTTGCAATTGGGCACGAGCCTGCAACGAAGTTCTTGGATGGTCAGCTGGAACTGGATTCTGATGGGTACGTTGTGACCAAGCCAGGGACCACAAAGACCAGTGTTGAGGGAGTTTTTGCTGCTGGGGATGTTCAGGACAAGAAGTATAGGCAAGCTATTACCGCTGCTGGCTCTGGTAATTCTGCTTTATTCACTGGCTTATCGCTTCACTGTTAGATTATACTGAGTGAGGTGGAGTTGTTTATTGATTTATATTTTATATTAGATATGATCGCTGGTTAGATTATACTGTAGGTGTATGATAGTGTCCCAGTGATCTCACTGTCATGGTGTAGGGTATAGACTATACTGAACGGGCTTTGTAATAATTATAGGTTCATCTAAAGTGGAGTTTTTAATGGTATATATGATGAATGGTATTGAAATATAATGGTACGAAAGCCTTGTTTTCTCCATGTGCTCAATGTATTCCACTTTTTATTTGGCGATGGCCTGATGAAAGGATAATTGCTGTTAGGAAAGTTTTCTTTTGGGTCCTTTTTCTGTTTCTGGGTTTTGGTAAACTGGTGATAAAACATTGCATTCACAAAAATTGAAACATCTATTAGAATCCCTTTAGTTGAATATCATTCAAGATTGCAAACTTTTTATTAAATTTAAAAGAGATCCACTTGGGGGATGTTTGGATGGAGGGGTTTGGAGGGAAAGGGGAGGGAGGGTTAATTTTTCAGTTTTAAATTAAGAAAGTTATAAAATGTTTGTAAAAATTAATAAGGAATGATTGAAAGGTTACGTGATAATCTCTCATTTTATTCCTTTCATTTTAAAAAATTCTCAAATAAGAGAATATGTACTTAAAATGAAAACCCTCCCTTCCCTTTCCCTCCAAGCATACCCTACAGGAAAAATACTATACATGTAAGATATAGTCTTTAATGAAATAACCTTCACCTCATTCATCAACTCTATATAATAATAATTATTATTTCTATCAAGCATAGGTTCTATTAGAACTCATAGAGCCTATGAATCTATTCCCTTGTTTTTCATTTCTGATTGGGGAATTAGTCCTTGAATTAGATAGATTTCAGAGATAAAATAAATGAGAGAAAGAGTTTATGTCCTAAGGTATCAACTTCTAATATTTGAAGCTCAAATTGGATTATTGTCTTGTATGTTTAGCTGTAAACCTAATTGATTACTTCCAATTACGTAATCAATATTTCAAACCATGGTCAAAGGTGGGGCATGTCCCACTTTTATTGGAACTTCTGTACCAGAACTGAGCAAGATTCCTATGTTATGTTTTTGACTTCTGATTTATTTTACTAATTACATTATATTCATTAATCTGTAGTTTATTAGTGCCATCTTTGAATTAATTGGTACATTGTGAGCTATATTTTCTGTGTCTTGTATTAAGATTTCTTATTTTTATGTTACGTAGATTGGTAAGCTGTTATTTATGTTTGGAATGATGGCCTTTGGAATGCAGTTCCTTATTTGATTATTGGCTTAGGTTTTTTTTTTTTTTATTTCTTCTACTGTAGAAGTCTAACCTTAGCATAAAGGTGTAATCAAGCTGAAATTTTCAGGATCAGGATGGTATTCTACTATTCTTAATTGCAATATCTTGTGGGAAACAAGTCAATCTTGTGTTATGTTTCATAGCACAAGTTATTGGATGAGCATGCTTATAAGTTATAACAAAACCAAACCTTGAAAGCGAGGCTTGGCCAGATTTAAAAAAAGCAGCATAAAAAAAATTTGTGAGAACCCCACTTCAATTAGTCTATTGTCCCTGTCTGTCCAGGAACGAGCTGCTGGTTTTGCCTAGAAATTCAGACATTGAACCTCCTAAAACTCATGAACGGCAGCAACATACAAATTCATGGAACCCTAGTCTATTTTTTTTCCTTCCTGCCCTTATTTACCCTCAGACAGTTTGGATTGGCTATTCTATCCCCTCTTATTTGATCTCAATTGGTTAAGAATTTTCTGTAAAAATTCATGAGGTGGCTGAGGTGGGTGCCTGATAGGTTCTAGTGATTAGAGAAGAGAGGAAACGAGAAAGAAAGAAAGTTTGAGAGAAAGAATCAAAGAAGAACCCAGAATGGATCTTCTTTGCCAAGGGAATTTCCCTTTCCAACTGAATTATCGTTTCTTTACAATTCCAAAATTATCCTCCCTCCTACGTACAATGTGTATTTATATATCAACACACCTCTCTACTAACTCTCCAGCTGTAACAAACTCCTAACTTCCTTCAATGAATTAACTACCTTTACTCTCTTCCTTCTAACATATACTTTCAGCTTTGGGCTTCCTAAGTCCCTAACAATATCCCCCCTACGAACAACCTTGTCCTCAAGGTTGCTTTGAGGAAATTGTTTCTGTAATGTACTGAGCATCCTCCCAAGTGGCCTCCTCTAAGGGTCTGTTCTGCCATTTGATCAAAAGTTGAGCCACCGTGCTGTTGTCTCGTGTGATCTCCCGCTTGTCCACTACCGCCCGGAATTACCTCCTCTGTTGGCATAAACTCAGCGGCGGTGTGGATTCCACTTGGATGTTGTATAATTTGAGTCGAGAAACATGGAAAAGCCGGGTGCACTCTTGCTTGATCGAGTGCAACTTCAATTGGAAAGCCGCAGAGCCAATGTGCTTGAGAACTTCATAGGGCCCAAAATATCTAGTGCCAATTTTGGATGAAGTTGTCGACCCATGGATCCCTCGCCATGTGGTCGACCTTGAGGTAAACCCAATCCCCCACCTTGATTTTGGAAGGCTTCCTATGCTTGTGACAAAGTGCTTCATGTGTTCTTGTGCTCTAGTAAGGTGAAACACGAGTTGCCGCAATGCCTCATCCCTATCTTGTAAATCCCGGCCCACGGCTTCCACAATAATTTCGCCAGAATGAACTTGGAGAATGCGGGAGGAGGTCTCCATATACTAGTTCAAATGGAGTGGACTTTGCGAAGCTTGAAAACTTGTGTTGAACCAAAACTCGGCCCAGTGAATAAAATCGGCCCACACCTTAGGTTGCTCGGTGAGAAGCACCTTAGATAGGTTTCTAAGGTTTGTTAGTCACCTCGATCGCCCATCGGACTCGGGGTGATATGTTGTACTCATTTTAAGCTGAGTGCCTTGCTTCTTGAAGAGTTCCTGCCAAAAAACACTCATAAACACCGAATCCCTGTCACTCACAATGGAAGCTCGGAATTCCATGGAGTCTAATGATTTCCTTGGCAAAAATATCAGCCAAAGACCTGCTGTAAAGGGGTGTTTAATGGGAACAAAGTGAGCAAATTTACTCAATCTGTCAACAATTATCCATATAGTGTCAAATCCTCTAGATTTAGGCAATCTAGTGATAAAATCCATGCTAATGTCCTCCCAAATAGCATTTGGAATGGGTAAAGGTTGAAGTAACCCCTCAGGAGATGATGCCAAGTATTTACTCCTTTGACAAACATGACAACCAGCCACAAACTCAGTCACAGTGCCCTTCATCCCCTTCCAATATAAGGATTGTGCAATTCTTCTATAGGTTCTGTAGATTCCAGAGTGACCTCCTGTAGGAGTAGTATGAAACTCCGTAGAAGAGTGGGAATCCATTTAGAATTAGAAGCCAAAACTAATCTGCCTTTAAAGTAGAGCCGTTCTGTTCCAAGGTAAAGAAGTGGTGTGAATTCGGGTCCTGCTTTAGATCGGTGACAATTTTCGAAGCTCACTATCGGCTTTAACCTCCTCATCAACCGAATTATGATCGGCCCGTAATGGTATTGAAATAGCTGAGAGCGCAATATCTTCCTCCCCTCTTCGTGACAAAGCATCTGCCACCTTGTTGCTTGCACCCGATTTGTATATGATATCAAAGTCATACCCTATTAATTTTGCTAACCAATTTTGTTGATTTTGAGTAGTAATCCTTTGTTCCAGCAGATACTTAAGGCTCTTTTGATCAGAAAATACAGTGAATTTTGTACCAATTAAGTAAGGCCTCCAATTGAATGGCAAGGACCAATGCCATCAACTCCTTTTCATATACGGACTTGGAAAGAGAAGTAGGGGATATTGCTTTACTAAAATAAGCAATTGGCCTTTTACCTTGAGAGAGGACACTCCAATGCCCTTCCCCGAGGCATCACATTCAATTGAAAATGGAAGAGTAAAATCGGTAAGGCCAAAACAGGGTTTGTAGTTCTTTTCATTTGCAAAGACTTGAAAACTGTGCAGTTTCATCAGTCCACAAGAATGCTCCTTTCTTCAATGCATCGGTTAGGGGCTTAGCTATCTTCCCATAATTTTTGACAAAGCGACGATAATACCCCGTTAGGCCCAAGAATCCCCTCACCTTTGTTACATCTTTTGGTATGGGCCATTGTAGTATACTCTCCACCTTTTGTGGATCCATAGAAACCCCTTCAAATGAAATAATGTGACCCAAGTATTCAATTCTTGTCTTCCCAAAACTGCACTTCTTCCTATTAGCATAGTATTCAGCCTGCTGCAATGTCCTCAAAACCACCGCCAAATGATTCAAATGATCAGCCCAGTTTAGCTTCGCTATAAATGAGGATATCTTCAAAAAAACCAACACAAACTTGCAAGTAAGGTGAAGGATAGAATTCATAGCACATTGAAATGTTGCGGGTGCATTAGTGAGCCCAAAGGGCATCACCATGAACTCATAATGTCCCTGGTGGGTCCTAAATCATTTGTCTTGAATATCGACTTTATACATTCGATTTGGTGATAACTTGACCCTTAAATCAATTTTAGAAAAAATCTGGCCCCTTGTAACTCATCCAATAGCTCCTCAATAACTGGAATTGGGTATTTATCAGGATCGTAGCCTTGTTAAGAGCCCTATAGTCGACACAAAAACGCCTGCCATCCTTCTTCTTCACCAAAAGAAATGGGCTAGAGAAAGGGCTACAACTAGGTTGAATCACTCACTGCTTCTAACATTTCAAAGAACCAGCCTTTCTATTTCATTTTTCTCGGGCATGTGGGTACCTATAAGGTCTCACATTTATTGGATCGGACCCATGCTTCAGGGGGATGTGATGATCTATCTTTGCTTAGGGGCAACCCTTTTGGTACATCAAAAACAGAAGCAAACTTACGCAAGAGATCCAACAAATGGTCGCTTCTTCCTGGTCACGCATTTCTTCATATTTTTCCATTTCATTTCCAAAACATTCGGTGAACTCAACATCAAAAAGTATAACGGTGAAGTAGACTCTATTTCATCCAATTTGTGCAAGGCTTTGTGAAACATGGGATTTATCAATTGAGGATCCCCTTGAATGCAAATCAACTCATTGTCCTTCAAAAATGACATGCTAGAAGTGTTCCAATTAGCCATAACAAGTACCCAAAGTAGCTAGCCATGCAACCCCCAAAATAGCATCGATCCCTCCCAAATCAAACACAAAAAAATTGCTTGAACAGAATGTTGCCCCAACCTGTAAGATCAACCCTTCACAACACCCTTGAGTTTTCTTTTCAAATCCATCCCCCAATTTAACCTCATGAGAAATATCATTAGAAACATGTAAATTGCATCTTTTCACCACATGTGATTCAATGAAATTATGACTAGCTCCGCTATCAATTAAGATTTTAATCTTTTCATCTCAATTTTCCCAAAATCTTCATAGTTCTAGGATGGGCAATACCTTTGGTGAGCAAAGAGAGAGTTGAGATACTTCCAAACTTTGGCATTTCAAAATTTCACCTTGAATATCTTCCCCACACACCTCTTTCTGTTTTTCTAGAACAAGTACACTCCACTTCATTGTCTTCATCTTCCCCAAGAATCATGATTCTTAAGTTCTTTACTGGACAACGATGGCCAGGAGAAAACTTATCATTGCATCTAAAACATCGACCCTCCTCTCTTCTTTTCATATACTCCTGGTATGGTAATTGACGGGCTCCAATAGAAATGGAACTCCCATTACGCGACACGCCGATTGGCTAGACACGCCATGGCTGAGGATCCTTCCCCAAAATTCCCTTTTGCTCACTCCCCTCATCGCACTCCGAAGCCGCTAGGCTCTGATTCTTGCCACTAAACTATAGGTTTGGAAAGTTCATAGAATTAGAAAAAGATTGGAAGCGAGGGTTCAAGGATGAACCACCCGTCGCCGCGCATCTCCCATAGTCTGCGACAAACGCAAATCAGCGTCGAAACCTCTTGCCAATTCAATTGCTTTGGCCAATTCCTCGGGGTCATGTATTCGGACCTTTCTTTGCGAATCTCGGGTCGAAGACCACCCAAGAAATACCCCAACAATTGCTCTTCTTGCATTGACGTGCTACCAACAATTCGAACCCTTTCACATATTCGTCGATCGACTCTTCTGTTTAATCGTTGACAAACGCTCAAAGACACTTCCCCCATGCAATCCCCAAACGCCGAATCGAGCCTTGGTGAAATTTTCCCAAGAAGCGCCGAATGCTTCACGCCAAAACCCGAACCGGTGGATCGCGGCACCGTCCAGACTGACAAACGCTAATGTAACTTTTCCGAAGCTGGAATTTGCTGCACCTCGAAAAATTTCTCCGCCCTAGCTATCCAACCAATCGGGTCGGAACCTTCGAAACTAGGCAATTCGATCTTCTTGATCCATTTTCGGATACCGTCGCTTTGGAATTTATCGTCAAATTTGCTCCATTTCTTGTGTGTAGATGAACCCTTCCCATCGGGATCATCTCCCTGAATCCCAAACAATACCTTGCGCTTCCATCCATCTTTGTAGCATGTTCTTGATCTTCCGGCATATGTCATGTTTTCCTTCAATTCCACAAGTTGATCTGTATGTTCTGTCGCCATTTTCTTGATGTATTCCATGGTTGATTCCAAGCTTTCAATTCGTGATTCCATCCTTGCGAATTACACTGGCACTATCTCGAAAAAACGGCGTGGTCGGACCACTTTGATAGGTTCTAGTGATTAGAGAAGAGAGAGAAACGAGAAAGAAAGAAAGTTTGAGAGAAAGAATCAAAGAAGAACCCGAATGGATCTTCTTTGCCAAGGGAATTTCCCTTTCCAACTGAATTATCAGTTTCTTTACAATTCCAAAAATTATCCTCCCCTCCTACTTACAATGTGTATTTATATATCAACACACCTCTCTACTAACTCTCCAGCTGTAACAAACTCCTAACTTCCTTCAACTGAATTAACTACCTTTACTCTCTTCCTTCTAACATATACTTTCAGCTTTGGGCTTCCTAAGTCCCTAACAGTGCCTCATACCTTCTGCCTCAAGGCCTCCTCTTCCACCTTGGGGTGCTAGCCGAGAAAACCTCCTCACCTCAATTGCTGAGGCGGCTGAGGCCACCTTTGATAACTCTGAATTGAACATGATGGATCCTGTGTAACCGATATGTCTAAAGTATAAGAACACCCATCCATATTTTGCATTATAGATGCCAATTAACTTTCATCTAATGTCTTGTCAATGCATAGTTGGCTTGTTTCATTGAGCTAGACCCTGAGTCTCTTCTATGACTTTGTGACATGTGACCAATTTCAAATTGAATTCACATAAAAGCATACAGAACTTGAGCATCAGTGATAGTCTGTACTTCTCATATATGCATCATTCTATTTTCCCCATGCTTTACAGGTCCTTAAAATTTGGCTCTCTTTCTTGTTTGCCTTTTTGTTTCATCTTTGCTGTTATTACACTATTTTATCCTATTGGTATGTTATAGTGTGAATTGTGAAAAGATTCTAAATGCGTGCATCACATTTGATGAATTTCAACATTTGCTGAATTGTTAATGTCCCTGATCTGTCAATGACCTTTGTTTACTTTTGATGGAACTTCTTCCTTTAGAAATAATGATAAAGATGATAGTACATGTTCAAGCTGTTTTGTTTTGTTATTGGAGTTACATTACAACAACAACAACAATTAAACTTTTTCCCATTAGGTGGGGTCGGCTACATGGATCAAACGACGCCATTGTGTCCTATCATAAACTAAGTCTTTAGAAATGTTATTCAAATTTAAATCTTTTTTAATCGTTTCATCTATAGTCTTTATTAGTCTTCCTTTACTTATAGCTATTGGGCTATTCTCCATATGATCTACTCTTCTTACAGGGGCTTCTAAGGATCTTCTCCTTACATGTCCAAATAACCTAAG
Source organism: Ormosia semicastrata (assembly GCA_029884595.1). NCBI lineage: Eukaryota > Viridiplantae > Streptophyta > Magnoliopsida > Fabales > Fabaceae > Ormosia > Ormosia semicastrata. The sequence goes on from JAQQTO010000037.1 coordinate 8,552,182, forward strand.
GCGAAATTCTCCTATCTTTTCCACAATAGGTGCTACCCCTACTTTCTCTCTAATGCATTCATTCTAATCCTATCTTGTCTTATATGGCCACACATCCAGCGCAACATCCTCATCTCCACAACACTGATCTTATGCTCATGCTGGCTTTTTACTGTCCAACATTCAGTATCATACAATATCGTGGGCCTTATAGCTGTGCGGTAAAATTTACCCTTAAGTTTGAGAGGCACTTTTCTATCACAAATAACTCGTGAAACACTCTTCCATTTCATCCATCCAGCTTGAATCTTATGGTTTACATCTCCCTCTATCTCTCTATCATTTTGTATGATAGATCCAAGATACCTAAATTATGTGATTTGTGGTATGGTATGATCTCCAATTTTTACTGCTACACTAGCATTAACACGTCTCTTACTGAACTTATATTCCATATACTTCGTCTTACTCCTGCTTAGACGAAAGGTATGATCTTCCAAAGCTCGTCTCCATAGCTCTAGCTTTCCATTTGTTTCCTCTCTCGACTCTCGACTCTCCAACTAAGACTATATCATCTGCAAAAAGTATGCATTGTAGCACTGACTTTTGGATATGCGCAGTAAGTACATCCAAGACCAAGGTAAAAAGATATGGACTCAAAGTTGACCTTTGGTGCAGCCCTATAGTTATAGGGAAATCTTCTGTAACTGTACTTTGTGTTCTCACACTAGTTTTAGCCCGATCATACATATCTTGGATTGCTTAAATATAGGCGATACGAACTCCTTTTTTCTCCAAAGCCTTCCACAAGATCTCTCTCGATACCCTATCGTAAGCTTTTTTCAAATCAATGAAAACCATGTGCAAGTCTTTTTGCTTTCTACGATACCTCTCCATTAATCTTCGTAGAAGATAAATTGCTTCCATGGTTGACGTCCCAAGCATAAAATCAAATTGATTCTCTGAAATATGAGTCTCTTGTCTTGATCTCCGTTCAATTATTCTTTCTCATAACTTCATGGTATGACTCATGAGTTTAATCCCTCTGTAATTTGCACAGTTTTGTATATCTCCCTTGTTCTTATAAATAGGAATTAAAGTGCTTCTCTTCCATTCATTTGATATTTTCTTAGATCTCATTATCTCGTTAAACAACTTTGTGAGTCAGCCTATACCTTTCTCTCCTAAGCACTTCCATACCTCAATAGGTATATTATCCGGTCCGACCGCTTTTTCATTATCCATCCTCTTCAGTGCTTCTTTTACCTCAAACTCTCGAATTCTACGATAAAATGTTTTATTTTAGTCTTCCTCTCTAATGTTTAGAATGTCCGAGTCCCCTAATATTCCATGTTCCTCATTAAATAACTTGTGAAAATAACCCTTCCATCGATTCTTGATGTCTTGTTCTGTAACCAAAACTTTACCCTCTTCATCCTTAATGCATTTCACTTTATCTAAGTCTCTAGTCTTCCTTTCCCTACTTTTAGCAAGTTTGTAGATATTGGAGTTACATTAATGAGAATATATTTTCATTCAGTTCAAGAGGACAAATTGTACGAATTGGGAATTGCCACATTGTTTTGTCATGTGTGTTATTTGGACTGGAAGTAATTTAGACCATGTTGTAAAACATGATTGAGCTGCCCTTTCTTTGGCTTTGATAGTTATTAATCGCCATTGCTATTTGCTCGTAAAATTTCCACAATAATTGCATTTAGTAATCAGAGTTAGATCTATGCTTCAGAAGTGTTTTTTTTTTCCCGAAGGATAATGGAAATCATGTTATTGGTGCAGGTTGCATGGCAGCCTTGGATGCAGAACATTACCTGCAAGGATTTGGTTTACAACAGGACAAGAGTGATTGACTCGCTAGGGTGTGCCCGGAGTTCAGAAGATGCTTAATTAGAAGCAATGTTTAATTTATATACCATTTATCTGGCGATTTTCAAGGGTTTTGACGGGTCAAGCCAAATTGGATAGACAACTGTTCTATCCTACCATAGACCATGCTAAAAGAACAATCAAGTCAAATTTAAGGGAGTAAATTCTTATGGAAATTCTTACTAGTTTGTTGTGCGTAGTTTTATCGTGTTTCATCATATGGATTTATTGCATGATTTGTCGGAGAAATTCCGTGGAGGAATTTCCAAGCTTTTTACAAGCTGGATCTCATATTGTCATGAAGTCGATGGCTCTATTTTGACTTGGTAGTGAGTGGTTCTATTTCCTCATCCTCTTCGAATCTGGAATTTAGATATATGGCTAGAAAACTGTTGAAGTTGGGTTGCGCCCCTTTCTTGTTAAACCACCAATTGCTAGCTAGTGCTGCTAGAAAGAAAATGCTGGAAGTCTAACGCTATGTCCTGAACCTGAATTTTCATTGGCCATTCTCGTAGAAATCTCGATTTTCTTAACATATTTTTTCTTATACTATTTTTTATACTACTGTTATATATTATTGATTATAACATTCATATGTGAATATTTTTTTTTCATTTAATCATAATCAAACACGTGACGTAAAAAGTGTAGATAAAAAGTGATCTGAGATGAATATTTTTCTTTATGTAATCATTTGCGACTTTAAAAGTATTGCAGAAAAATGATTTTGCCTTGAGGTGAGAGTGTATTATTATTACATGTATATAATACTATAAAGTTTAAACCATGAAAATTTGAATATTCCTTGTGACCAAAATGGTGGTTGCACATTTGGAAGGATCTGTTTATCCACACCATTTAAAAAGAGAAACAAAAAACAATGCACAAGCCAAAACCGAATTCCGTAGTAAAAGTGATGTTGGTTTCTGATCATGGCAATTGTATGGTTAGATCCACCATTTACGCAGCTAAGCACCCTAGCCGTTGAATTTAAAATGGATACAATTTTAGTAAAGTAACTCCCTTCCCCTTGTGAATGACAATACTAACGACAGAATAAAAAAATTGAATTCTATTGCAATTGTTTTCTTGAATGATTCATATTGTGTACATAGGTCATACTATGTTCAACAATTATTTTCTTCTTTTACAACCCATTCTTTAGAATAAATGTTGAAGAAAAAAGTGAACATTCAAAGGTATTAATGCTGCCATAGTGCCATGCATACTATTCAACCATCGCATAGAGATTAATCATCCAGTCATCAAATCTCTATTATGGATTTTCCAAAAGCAGTTACTGCCTCTTGAGCTTACTACTCTCTGAAAATCTTTGAAATGGAGATGGAGAACATGCTATGACATAGGGGTGCACACGGGTCGGGTTGGGTCGGGTTTGGGGGTAAAAAATGTCCAAACCAATCAAATAAGGTCGGGTCGGGTCGGGTTGTGTTAGATTTTTCGTGTAAGTTTAGTTTGCCGAACCACCGATGATAATCGGGTTGGTTCGGAGTCGGATGATCGGGTGGTCGGGTTGATCGGGTTGGTGGTCGGGTTGGTCGGGTTAGTGATCGGGTTGGTCGGGTTGGTGGTCGGGTTGGACCGACTCATGAATATTTTTCAATAGAAATTACTCAAAACGACAAATCTAAAGGTCGGGTCGGGTCGTCGGGTTTTCACCAAACCCACACTGAAGAATTAGATCGACCCAACCGACCCATTTATCCGAACCAACCCGAATATGTATGATCGGGTCGGGTCGAGTCGGTCGGGTCCGCGGGTCGGGTTGTGCAGCCCTACTATGACATAAATAAATTAAGGCATAAGTTTGTACCACCGAAAAAAAGAGGAGGACAAAAGTTGTTTCCACTCGGAAAGTCAAAATTTCACCTTCTGCAGCCAAGGATATTTGGGAAAATCATCATAAAGCAAGTTACCCCTCCCCCACTACATCAAATCACAAACTCACTTTGAAGTTTAAAGCTAGTGCGAAAACCTATTCATCCTTTCGTGGGTTTGATTGTAGATGGTTGTGTCCAATAAGAAATATTTGTTTATTAAAATAAGAAGTCTTCAAATAAGCACAAGCCGTCTTAGCTCAGCCGGTAGAGCGCGTGGCTTTTAACCACGTGGTCGTGGGTTCGATTCCCACAGACGGCGCTTTTGAAAAATTGTTGGTATTTTCTTTCCATATGATGTGAGAGCACGCGTGCATGAATCATGTTTTATGACGGTCATGGTGCATGAACTTACTGGAGTCATCTCAATTCATAGGAAAACCTTAACCAATCAATCCATCCATCCACGTGACTCACAGTCTTTTTGGATTTTAGCAGCAACAATAAAATCTAAAGCTTTCCTCTTTTTATTATGTTTTGATCATAAACATTTTCCTCGATGCATTTTAGAACTGCTCTGGACACTGCTAAATTAGACCTCAATTCCAAACTAGATGTGATTATAATATATGGCCAGAAGCATCTCACTCTGCTTCGTGCACATGATTATAATAACATTGTTGAATGTTGATTGTTATTATACATTTACCCATGGCTCTAGTGACAAATCACATGCATATATAGAAGGGGATTCCCTCACAAAGAGCAGCTCAAGCTGTCAATAAAACTTGAACTCAAATAATTGAAAAGCTTCTTTAATATCGAGAGTTTTAACTCAAAAGTATTTGTATGGAGGAGTAACTTTTCAATACGTCAAGTAAAAGTAAAGATAATTTTATCCTAGCCCTAAATGGTATACGTGTCCCAGGATATGTCTTGTCACATTATCAAATTTATTTTATATCTCAATAAGATTTGGTTAATATTTTTTTTACAGCACCTCATGCAATGCTCAGATACAAAAAAAAAAAAGAAAGAAAAGAAAAAAAGAAAACTCCTCATGCAATTGTTAGAGAATAATTGTTACTTTTTACTTCTTTTATCATTTTTCTTAGGGCAAAATATAAAATATTTCCTCTAACTATAAATAATTTGTAAAAAATCTCTTTGTGCTTAATTTATTAATATGACTTTTAAATTAATTAAATTGTATATATTAATATACATTTTTTCTTTATATATGTGTAAAAAACTCTTTTTAAGAAGTTAATAAGCACGATTTAATAAATTTAAAGAATTATATCGATGAATTTTAAAACGTAAAATATATTTTTTTTGTACATGACATAGTTAAAAGAATTTTTTTGTATTTTATCTTTTTTTCTTATCAAACGTTTTTTTAATGCAAAAATGCAAATGGCAAAGCCTTCACGCGATCGGATGTCGATCCATGTCCCAATTTCGTCCATGGGATCAGAAATGAGATTGCTGCAAGATGCTGCTAGGAAATAGCCCCAAAAGCAACAAAACTGACCACTATGCATTGGAGGTATAACAGTAATTTTAAAGCTTTATTTTTTCAACAAAAAAAAAGTGCTTGATAAACAGTTTTATTATGTAGCAACGTCAATCATAATATCACCAATTTAGAAGATAATAATATATTATAAATGATATGTTAAATATTTTCTTTTAATTTTCAATTAATTGTAAAATACTCCAGTTTCAATTTTTTTTTCCAAATTAGTTGAACATCATTTTTTTGGGCAAATTGAACATCATTTAAGCATGCCATAAAACTGATAAAAGGTCTAACTATTATTCAATCCAATAGAAGGATTGTCCGTGTATATGATTTAAAGCTAATAGGAGTCTTCCATGCATTTTAACTTTGTTTAAGAAAAATAATAATATTTTAATTGGTAAAAAAAAATTTCCAACAAAAGGTTAGGACGAGACAGATATTTTAATTATTTCAATATCAAGATAAATTATCAATCACAATAAAGATTTATACGAAAATTATAGATTGCTTATTAACATAAAATTTTTAAATTCAAACACAAATCATATATATGTCATAAGTGAAAAACTGACCAAATGAACTACTGTTATTTTTAAATTATATATAAATTAACATATAAATATATTAATCTGTATTATTGAGTCTCTTAACAAAATAACCTTAAGCTCCATCTATTCAAAAGTTAGGATTCTACTAAAAGATAATATTATCGACTTAGTTCACATTTCAAATGATTACTACATGCACAATTTCCACATACAAACCTGCTTCATAATAATCAAGTGCGACTTGTACCCCCAAAAAGTTTTAAATTCTACAAGTGCCTATTTAACATCATTTTTTTCTTGGGGCGTACAATTGAACATCATTTAAGCATGGCATAAAATTGATTAAAGGTCTACTTATTATTCAATCCAATAGAGGGATGGTTCGTGTATATGATTTAAAGGTAATAGAAGTCTTCCATGCATTTTAACTTTGTTTAACAAGAATAATAATATTTTAATTGTTAATTTTGTTTTTCAACAAAAAGTTAGGGTGAGGTGAAGGTTTTACTCATTTTAAAATCAAAACAAATTATCAACTGCAGTAAAAGTTTATATTAAAATTATAGATCATCTATTAACGATAAATTTTTAAATTCAAACACAAATCATATAGATGTCATAAGTAAAAAGTCAACGAAGTGAGCTATTGTTATTTTAAAATTATATATATAAATTAATGTATAAATATATTAATCTAAGTCTATATAGATTATTGAGTCTTTTGACAGAATAACCATAAGGTCTATCCATTCAAGAATTACGATTCAACTAAAAGATAATATTATCGCATTAGTTCACATTTCATGAGTACTGATAATACATGCACAATTTCTCAAACAAACCTTCATAATAATCATGTACGACTTATACCCCAAAAAGTTTTTAATTCTACAAGTGTCTATTTAACATCGTTTTTTTTAATGTTAGAATTGAACATCATTTAAGCTCGGCATAAAACTGATAACTATTATCAATCCAATAGAGGGATTGTCCGTGTATATGATTTAAAGCTAATAGGAGTCTTCCATGCATTAATATTAACATTTTTAACAAAAATAATCTTTTAATTGTTAATTTTTTTTTCAACAAAAGGTTTTACTCATTTCAAAAGCAAGGCAAATTATCAATTGCAGTATATTTACATCAGAATTATAGATCATCCATTAATTAAAAATCTTTAAATTCAAACACAAATTAGGTAGATATCATGAGTAAAAAGTTAATTAAGTGAGCTAGTGATATTTTTAAATTATATATAAATTAATGTATAAATATATTAATCTGAGTCTATATAGATTATTGAGTCTTTTGACAAAGTAACCATAAGCTCCATCGATTTTGGAGTTAGGACTCTTCTAAAAGATAATATTATCTCAAAGTTCACATTTCAAATGAGTAACCTTTTTTTGGAGTATTTTTTACTTGATAAGTAAAAAATTAATCTCTCAAAATATAATAAGATATTTAAATAAAAATTTTTTTAATAATATTATTTTTATACACATAAATTTTAAAATAAAACATAAAACTACATGTTTAAAAAACTCAAATACCTTCTAATTGAATCAACACGTTTATATTTCAAATAAATACTGATAATACATGCACAATTTCCACTTACAAACCTTCATAATAATCAAGTGCGACTTGTACTCCAATTTTTTTTATTAAAAAATGCTACTATTTAAGTAATTCTACAAGTGAATATTTTTCACAGTTCACGCTCAAAAACCAGTGAAACTGTACACGTAATTTTCGTTGAATTTACATCCATTTTATTAAATTCAGTTTTCTGAATACATGCGTCGTGCAACTAACATTAGTACCTATTCCACATTATTTATTTATTTATTTTTACACATGCACACCGGAAAATCATGGAAGAATTATTGTTAGTGTCATTTTTTTTTCCTAGTGATAGTAGATATGGGAAATGTTATATACTTAAACAAATAATTAACTCACACACCCACGAACACAAGCACACCAATACCTGTAAGAGGAGGAGGGGCCAATTTGACTCCAAAAGAGCGAAGGCAACATTCGCTCCCAGACTCTTCCAATCACCTGCAATCAACTTTATCAGCTATATTGGTTAGGACCTTTATTAATAGTGTCATTTTATGGACCGTATTTCACTTTAATATCATATTTATTTATTTTCAGAAAATGAGATGTTTGGCTTCTTCCTAAAATTACAAATTAACAACAAAATAACGGAGATTACAATACAGCTAAATACAACAGAACAACAACATACTAAAATACCACATCTTTGAGACATTAGCTTTAGATGAGAGACTAACACACAACACAAAAGATTAAGAAAAAAGGGAATAAAACTAAATCTGATTCTCAAATCCTTCTGTACAATATCAGAAAGAAATAGTGCCTCACATGGACCAAATATTTAAGAAGTCTAATTGCAGACTGTCTCTGTGTTTGTTTCTTCCTACACACATGCCTCTTGGGGTCTGGATTTTCTCTTCAAAGGATGCCAACCATCAGTTTTTATTCTCATCACCCCAGCACCACCGCCAATTGTCCTTTTGAATTTCATTTATAGTTATATAGTTGCATCTTTTTCTTTTATTGTTGACTATACAAGTTTATTGTTATTGTACTGTTGTCATGGGGCCAGCTTACGAGACAACTTTTGAGACATCCTTGCTAGATCTGTTGTATTTCATGTGGCTATTAACAAGCTGCCCAGCTGCAATTGCAGACATGAGTGAGAGCTCCGCGGCGAGGACTGAACCTGCTACTATGGTGGCCAGTTGCCTAGAATTTGCACCTGGAGACTCTTTGCTGGCACCCTTGACACCAAGTAAATTAAGACAAGCGGACTGAGATGCGAGCTGTGTGCCCCCTCCAACTGTACCCACCTGCACCATTAAACATAACATATATAGATCAAAAAGACGAAGTGATGTGTCATTATTTTCTAAAACAAGTATAAAAAATTAAAATATTAATAGGAAAAGAAACATCTGAGGGAGTTGAGATTGAAATAATTAATTTTATTTAAATGAAGGACTCACGGCCCAACTAGACGTTTGAGCAAATTTTGCCTGCTGGCTATATGCATGATCTGTCCTAGTCCTAGAGAACGTGCATGTCATGAAAAAGGGTGGAATTATAGAAAGATATAAGGTTCAGTAGATCTGAGCTCATTCCCAAGGGAATAAGACTGTTTGCAAGTGCAACATAGTTTGCTTCTCTCTACACATGACGAAGAAGCATATTTTGTACAATATGCTGTAAAGAAAAAAGAAAGGGATTTTGTTAACAATTGCTTTAAAGACATTTGTTAAGGATTTTAAAAAAGAAAGTTTAAAATGAAAAAGATAAAACTTTTTAATATTTTAATGTATTGAATGCCTTATTTTCATATAAAACTTTTTATTTTGACTTTTTTATCAAGTGATAAGCAAGCAAAACCCAAAAGAAAAAGACAATGCGTAGCATAGAAAACAAAAAATAAAAAAATAAAAAATTGCAGGGGAAAGAATCAATCCTGAGATAAACACTGAGGGTACTGAATCTTAGATTCTCTAGGCATATTTTATTGAATTGATTATATCATCTCCCTTTGACAGTAGGGTGGACAGGTTCAGAGATAGGTAACGGACACGAGCCACCGGTCCTCTCCCTTAATCACGTGCCTCACCAACAATATGGCTGAATATACAAGAACTCGTCTTTAAGGGTACTACAACTCGCATCTACTGTAACCACTAGAATATTAGAGACAAGTTTTACCTAAAAGGTAAGAAGGATTTAAGACCAAAAATAACTAATTGTACCTCAATGGAAGGCATTGTGACAGAGATGTGAAGGTCCTTGCCATCGTTAACGGCTTCCATCATGGTGATGCAGTGAGAACTCTCCACATTCTGAGCAGGATCCTGACCAGTGGCCAAGTAGATAGCAGAAACAATATTGCTAGCATGGGCATTGAAGCCACCAAGAGCACCAGCCACGGCTGAACCAGCAAGGTTTTTGAGCATGTTAAGCTCAACCAAGGCCTCCACGCTGGTCTTCAACACTTTCTTTACCACCTCTTCCTTAATTATAGCCTCGCATACCACAGACTTGCCACGCCCTTCAATCCAGTTTATAGCTGCTGCTTTCTTGTCCGAACAAAAATTTCCTGGTATAAGCAAAACAGGTTATATTGCAACTATAGCAACAAATTTGACCATGACTAAGAACAATAAAAATATAAAAATAGAATAAGAAGGTCATGTTTACCAGATAACCCAATAACATCCATGTCAGGGAAATCGTTCTGAAGGAAATCAAGTACATTTTGGACGCCTTTAGATACCATGTTCATTCCCATGGCGTCCCCCGTGCTGCAACAGAATCTAATGTACAAATTCTTCCCTGCTACAGCAGGCTTAATACTCTGTAATCTGGCAAATCTGCTTGACCTGCACATACCATACCAATGAATCAATCAACCATGAACAGGCCAAGCTAAATTACTACTAGTAATAATCCTTGAAAAGTGACAGTAGTTTCATAGGGGTAATTCTATGGACACCTTACATGCAAAATGAAAATAAACCTCAGTGCTTCAAAAGATAGCAGAAACTTATCAAACTCCTCTCAAAATCAATGACACAAATATCCAAATTAACTAAAAACAACGTGGACTTGTCATAAAGTTTTTTACTCTTAATTGCAAAAAGATTAATAATCCTATGTCTTCTTTTTTTCTCCAATCTACTCAAAATACTCATTACATATTGCAGAGTTGAACCTTGAAATTATAGCTAAAAATATATTAACTATGAAAACAAGAAGCAAAAATTTTTTAGTTCCATAAAAAACAAAAAGAAGAAGAAAAAAAATTGAAAATAAGAAAAGGGAAAATTAGAAATTACTTGTTGAAAACGACAGCAAGGGAATCAAAATTGAGAGGATCTTCCAAGTAGAACTTCAACTGAGCAGCCCTGTTGGCAGAGTTGAACCTGACGATAGGGGCCCTGGCCATGCCATCCCGGAGCACCACGGAGGAGGCACCGCCGGAGACGTAGATGGCCTTGCACCCTCTGTTGGTGCTGGCTACCAGACACCCCTCGGTGGTGCCCATGGGCACCGTGTACTCCTTCCCGTCAAGAAGCAAGGGCCCCGCAACCCCAACGGGGACCTGCAGGTACCCGATCGGCATCTCGCAGCACTGCCCCAATATCGACTCGTAATCGAACCCTTCCACCGGTAAACCCTCCAGCGACCGGGAAGTCACCCTCTCCACCGCCGTCCTCCGAATCGCCGCCGCTCGCCGGCAGTCCCCCAGCTTCGATTCCAACAAGTACGATGGAATCGACCCCGACATGACGGACTGGACAATCTCCTCGTCCTCCTGGGACAGAGAAACAGGGATTTCGGTTTCGGATTCGTGGATGATCTTTGTTGGCGGCGACGGCGGCGCAATCAGCTTCTGTGCAGTGGCGGAGCAGTCGACGAGGGCGGCGGGGCAGGGGCCGGGAGTGCGGGCGTCATCTTTGGCAATGGCTACGTCATCGTTGTCGTAGAATTCGATGTCGTCATCGGAGGAAGTGCGGGAAGCGGTGTAGGGGTGGAAGATGAGACCAATGCCGAAGAAGGCCATGAGGTAGATGACGGAGGCGATGAGGGAGACGATGGCGGCCATTTCGGAGAGGGTGACGACGTGGAGAGGGGTGGAGGTGCGGATCTTCTCGCGCCATCGGTGGAGGAGGAAGTACGCCACCGAGAAGAAGAGGCTGAAGAAGACGGCATTCGTCAGGTACAGCGGAACTAGGGATAGCAGAGGCTGTGAATCCGAAGAAGAAGAAGAAGAAGCTTTGGCGTGCTTGTGGTTATGGGTTTTGAGGGGTTCGCCGGCGGGGGTTGAAGGGACCGGGTTGGCTGGTCGCCGGCGAACGTCCATTTAAAGCGGTGGAAATGCGGAGAGAAAAATGGGAAAGGGGGAAGGGAATTGAAATTCCCGGAAGGAAAGGGAAAGAAAAGAAAATAAAAAAAAAAGGATGAGGAAATTGAGGATTGAGAGAAAGAAAATAGATGAATGGTTTAAAGGGAATGCGGAGGTTTAGAAGGATTTTTATAGAAAGGGAAAGGGCAGGAGGTTGGCGCGCGGGGCCCTGAGCTGAGAACTCACCACGCGTACTGCGTGCAAGTCCACTTCTTTCTTTCTTTCCGTCTAATTATCCTTTTTGTCTCGGATTGGATTTTTCTTCATTCTCATTCTCATTCTCATTCACTCGACCGACTATGGCTATGAAACACGGAGACATATATACATGGAATAAGATACAGGCATTTGTATCTTTTAAAGTAACGTATGAGTAAATAAATATTTATTAATTATAGATTGATAAGTGAGTCTATTAATTAATAGTTAATATATATATATTTATTTATAAATTATTTTAAAAAATATTTCTTTACGATATAGATATAAATATAAAAATATATTAAATTAAAAAAATTATAAGATACGAATATATATATATATAAATATAAATTAATATCAAAATAAATTAAAATTTTGGTTTATATATATAATTGTAAAATTTAAGATTTTTTTTATAATTTATTAATATATTTTTATAAATTTAAATTACTTAATAAGTCTTTCTAAAAAATATCGAGTATAATTTTTATTGACATTTTTTTGTAAAATCTCTTAAACCAATTTCTTTTAATAGAATTAATTATGTATAAGTACACGTGCATAAAAAAATAATTAGAGAAATATTAGTGTGAGACAAGTTTCGGTGACGATAAAGTAGACGACTTGGTACGAGTAGAGGTAGAAGAAGCAGATGAAAATATTAGTATATGAAAAGATAAAATTTAAGGTTGTGTTTGGAATGAATAAAAATGAGAAATGACTTGATTTGATTTAATTTGAATTGATTTCATTTGATTTAAAAATCAAATTTTATGTTTGGAACTTTAAAAAAAATAAGAATTGAATTGATTTAAAAATCAAATTTTGTTGTGTTTGAAATGAATAAAAATGAGAAATGACTTGATTTAATTTAATTTGAATTGATTTAATTTGATTTAAAAATCAAATTTTATGTTTGGAATTTTTAAAAAAATAAGAATTGAATTGATTTAAAAATCAAATTTTGTGTTTGAAATTCATTAAAATGAGAATTGATTTGATTTAATTTTATTATTTTACATTTTAACCCTTATTAGATGTGGTTAACTGTGATTACCATCCGACAATGAAGATGAGTTTTGATGAGAACAAACATGAAGATGACGAGAAGACCGAGTTCAAGATCTTCAAGATTAGCTTTAGGACTTAAGATCTCTCTTGTACAGAGCTTTTATAGGATATCTCATTGTTTGACTTAAAAGATCTAAAAACATGTTTTCTTACAAACTAAATTAAAGTTTTAATATGACTTTGAAAAATCAAAGAGTTTGTGGAATTTCAGAAATCATCTGATCTGATTTCTAAAGTATTTTTAAATAATTTTAAACAGAGGTATTCGAATAACCTTAAAGGTATTCGAATAACATCCTTCTAAACAGCTTTTACAATGTGTTTAAAATAAAGGTATTCGAATACCACAAGGGTGTTCGAATAACCTGCTTTTGAACCTTTTTTTATAAGAAATGAAAACAGTGGTATTCGAATACCCCATGATGGTATTCGAATAACCCACGAGACCCTGTTTCGTATTTTGAATTCATACGTATACGTGTTAGCATTTATTATCATATTAAATTCCTCCAACGGGCATTTCTGATCAAAGGCTCTATAAATAGAGACCTTGAGTCACTTCTGCAATACCCGAAAATTCTGAAATCATTTTCCTTATGCTAAAACGTTGTTTACAAAATTCTCTCTTATTTTCTGTGTTCTTTTGGCAAAATTTTGAGATATCCTTAGAGAGCTCTATAGTGCTTCAACTTGTGATATTTACTCTTTGTGAGAGTTTATTATTCATCTTTTTTCTGCTATACTGTAAAGGGGGTGAGGTATCCCTCTAAGGTTTGTGTAAGGGTGAGGTATCCCTGCAGGCTGAGACTTTAGTACAAGGGTAGAGTTTACCTGTGTGTGAAAATTGCTCTTTTGTGTAACGGTTGCAAGCACCTATTGAAGCTTGTATACATAGTGAAAAATCTCGGCTATTGTTTCGAGGACTGAACGTAGACCACAAGTGGGTTAGTGGTTGAACCAGGATAAATATTGTGTCTGCTTCTCTCTTCTTAATCTCTTTATTGTACGCTGCTTTATTTTATTGCATATTTATCCTTTGCTGTTTCTTAAGCTTTTCTTTTACATCTCGTTATTTCTGTACTTTTATTTAATAGTTTTAATATTTGTGCTTTCACTAAAAGAGGTTTGCGAAAAGTTTTTATACTTAATTCATCCCCCCTCTTGAGTACTGGAAGCCACTTGGTAACAAGTGGTATCAGAGGTAGACTCTTGTATAAAGAGCTTAGCAGTTTCAAGAGAACATGACTTCTTCAAATAGTTTTTTAGAAGGATCTTCCATAAACCGACCACCCTTTTTCAATGGGGATGGTTATGCATATTGGAAGGAAAGAATGAAAATCTTCATCGAAGCTATTGATCTAGATATGTGGGATGCTGTCGAAAATGGCGCATTTATACCTACGCATGAGGTCGATGACGTAAAGACTGAAACACCAAGAAATAAATGGTCTGATGAGGACAAAAGAAAAGTTTAACATAATTTAAAAGTAAAAAATATTATTACCACTGCTTTGGGATATGATCAGCTTTTTAGAATTTCAAATTGTAAAACTGCTAAAGAAACGTGGGACACTTTACAAGTTACCCATGAGGGTACTAGTGAAGTAAAGAGGTTGAGAATCAATTCTTTAACTCGTGAATATGAATTATTCAGAATGAACCAAAGAGAAAACATTCAAGAAATGTAAAAGAGGTTCACCCACATAGTTAATCATCTTGCATCTTTAAGAAAAAGTTTCTCTAACGAAGATTTAATTAACAAAGTGTTGAGATGTCTTAGCAGGATTTGGCAACCTAAGGTAACAGCCATATCAGAATCAAGGGACTTGTCGACAATGACTCTAGCTACCCTGTTTGGAAAACTTCATGAGCACGAACTGGAACTAAGCAGATTAAGTCAAAGCGAAGAAAACGATAAAAAGAAAAAAGGAATAACGCTCAAAGCCACTTCCTCAACAATCAACAATGATGATGAAGAAGATGAAGAAGGCTCAGAAAATATCGAGGTAAATGAAGAAAATCTTAATCTTTTAGTTAAAAAATTTATCAGGAAGAAGAGAACGCAAAGAAGACCTCCTTTTCCTCCGAAGAAGAATCATTACAAAGGCGAAGGAACTCCATCAACTCCAACTTGCTATGAATGCGGCAAATCAGGTCACATGAAAATGGAGTGTCCAGTTTACCAAAAGAAGAAGGAGAAATTTGAAAAGAAACCCTTCAAGGAAAGAAAAGGAAGAAAAGCCTACATAACATGGGATGAAAACAACATGGATTCAACTGACAGCTCAGATAGCGAGGAAGCCCAACTATGTCTCATGGCCAAAGGAGAAGAAGAAGAAAGTGAAAATGAAGTAAGATCTAATACTACTTTATTGCCTTCTTACGATGAGTTACAAGATGCATTTGAAGAATTGCATGAAAAGTTTTTAAAACTCACAAAATTAATTTATTCTTTTTAGAAAATAATCTATTCTTTAGAAAATCAAATTCTGATTTTAAACAAAGAAATAGAAGAATTGAAAGTTGAAAATGAAACTTTGGGAATTATTGATGCATGCACAAATCATTCTTCACATGCTTCTACATCTTCATCCTGTTCTTCATGTCATATGCTTGAAAAAGAGATTGAAGACTTAAAAAACACTCTTTCAAAATTCACATTTGGAAGGGACAATTTAAATATTTTATTAGGAAAACAAAGAGTAGTTTTTCAAAAAGTCGGGATAGGTTATAACCCGAAAAATCAACAAAAACTATATAAAAATATCTTTGTGTATTCTAGTGTTTCAAGTAGTCCTTTTATTAAATATTTTTACTGTGAAAAAAAAGGATATAGTGCATCAACATGTAATGCAAGGAAAAACATTAATACAAAAATTAGAACGAAAATGGTTTGGGTTCCCAAAGGTACTATACTCAAAACTGACACACAAGGACCTAAGAAAGTTTGGATACGAAAAGTTAAAAACTAAACATGTGTTATAGGTATACTTGAAAGCCAGGAGTTCAAATTGCTATCTCGATAGCGGCTGCTCCAAGCACATGACCGGGGACAACTCAAAATTCACCTTGCTCATTCTCAAGAATCATAGACACGTTACATATGGTGATAACAACAAAGGAAAAATTCTTGGAATCGGTAAAGTTGAAATTTTGGTGGAAACTCACTTGGGTAACAAAGAAAAAGAAGTCAAGGAGCAAGAAGATAAATAAAGACAAGAAGATCCACAAGTCTTGGAACTTCCCAAAGAATGGCGGACTTCAAAATATTATTCCTTTGATCAAATAATAGGTGATGTATCTAAAGGAGTAAGTACTCGAAATTCTCTTAGAAATACATGTAATCACTTAGCCTTTGTTTCTCAAATTGAACCTAAAGATATAATTGAAACCTTTGATGATGAACATTGGATCTTAACTATACATGAGGAATTAAATTAATTTGAAAGAAATCAAGTTTGGGAATTAGTGGCTAGACCTAATGATCATCCTATAATTGGCACAAAATGAGTTTTTAGAAACAAACTTGATGAAAATGGATTAATAACTAGAAACAAAGCTAGGTTGGTCGCTAAAGGTTATAATCAAGAAAAAGGAATAGATTATGAAGAAACCTATGCACCTATAGCTAGATTAAAAGCTATTAGAATGTTACTTGCATATGCTTGCATCATGAATTTCAAATTATATCAAATGGATGTTAAAAATGTTTTTCTTAATGGCCTTATTCAAGAGGAGGTATACGTTGAACAACCTCCAGGTTTTAAAAATCATGAACTACCCAACCATGTTTTTAAACTTAAAAAGGCTTTATATGGCTTAAAGCAAGCTCCTAGAGCTTGGTATGAAAGGTTGAGTAAGTTTCTTTTAAAAAATGGTTTTTCAAGAGGGAAAATCGATACTATCTCTTTTCATTAAAAATAAAAAACATGATATTCTTCTTATGCAAGTATATGTGGATGATATTATCTTTAGTGCTACTAATGAATCCCTTTGCAAAGAATTTACTAAGACAATGCAGAATGAATTTGAAATGTCAATGATGGGAGAGTTGAATTTCTTCCCCGGACTTCAAATCAAACAAACAAATAAAAGGACATTCATAAGTCAAACCAAATACTGCAAGGAATTGCTGAAAAGGTTCGAAATTGAAAATGCTAAACACATGGCCACTCCAATGGGCACTTCTTACTATTTGGACAAATATGAAGAAGGTAAATCAGTAGAAATAATGAAATACAGATGTATGATTGGATCTCTCCTTTATCTTACTGCTAGTAGGCCAGATATTATGTTTAGTGTATGCATGTGTGCTAGATATCAGACAAACCCTAAGGAATCTCATCTAAGTGCTGTTAAACGAATAATGAAGTACCTAGTAGGCACTTCACAAATGGGCTTGTGGTACCCTAAGGGTGCCTCATGTAGCCTAATAGGCTATTCCGACTCTGATTTTGCTGGATGCAAATTGGATAAAAAAAGTATTAGTGAGACATGTCACTTGCTTAGTAGTTCTTTAGTTTCTTGGCATAGCAATAAACAAAATAGTGTGGCTTTGTCTACCGCTGAGGCTGAATATGTTATAGCCGGGAGTTGTTGTG
Source organism: Ormosia semicastrata (assembly GCA_029884595.1). NCBI lineage: Eukaryota > Viridiplantae > Streptophyta > Magnoliopsida > Fabales > Fabaceae > Ormosia > Ormosia semicastrata. Next base: position 8,569,791 of record JAQQTO010000037.1, read on the forward strand.
CTCAAATCCTATGGATGAAGCAACAATTTCTAGACTACGGTCTTCAGCTTGATCATATTCCGATAAGATGTGATAACACTAGTGCAATAAATCTCTCTAAGAATCCCATTTCGCATTCTAGAACAAAGCATATAGAGATAAGATATCATTTTATTAGAGATAATGTACAAAAATGGGATTGCATTCTTGAGTTTGTTGAAACATCTAAGCAACTTACAGATATTTTCACTAAACTACTACCAAAAGAAGTATTCTTTTATATTAGAGGAGAATTGGGCATAATTGATCAATCCAACATATAATTGCTTGTAATTATTTGCTTAATTATGATTTCATCCTTCTTGAATTATTATTGACTTGAGCGTCGAAGTTATCCCGAAATCGTTTTTGCAGGTACTCCATCAAAAGGTAAGCTTTCGTCTCTCAAAATGCAAATCCTGGACATAATATATATGTTTTCTTGTCTAAGTTATTCGAATACCTCCCTATGATATTCGAATACCATTACTTTTATACGTGTAAATCTGTGGTTTTCTAATATACCTATTCGAATAGACCTATGGCTATTCGAATACCATACATCAGTATAGTATTCCTATGTTTTTATAAGCTGGTGTATTCGAATAACTAAGTAGTTATTCGAATAACCTGAGGCTTATCAATATTAGTGTTTCTCACATGCCTCTGGAGTATTCGAATACCTTGGAAGCTATTCAAATACTTGCTCTTTTCTTGCTTTTTTTGTGGGTATTCAAATATAGGAATAAGTATTCAAATACCATAGGCTGGCAGCCAAGCCAAACTGGCCCATCTATTCGAATAACTGGGAAGTTATTCGAATATCTTCTTTTAGAAGGGTGCGTCCTTTGGTCTTTCTCAACCGTTCTATTCGAATACATCTCATGGTATTCAAATAGACTTTGGGTATTCTTTATATACCCCCCTTCGTATTCGAATAGGCTTCTCTCATTTCTCTCTGTTTTCAAACCCTCTGGTTTCCCTTTTCTCTCCATAACCCCCTTTTTCTCTCGTATCTCACCTTCATTCCCTCCCTACCTTTCGTACCATATCCTCCATCTCTTTTCCATCAATGGCTTCGTCTTCTTCTAGCCCAAAGTGTCCTCGCACGAAGACGGCTCCATGCAACAACTCGCTGGACCTTCGAAGGCTCTCTTCCAATGAGTAAGAGCTTGGGCGCTTCATTACATACTTTCGGGAGCGCAACCTAGTGCAACTGAAGTACCTTGACTTGGGGTTCTTCGAAAGAGAAAGTGGTTTTGACTTTTTGAATCGGCTAAATCACCAAGGCGTACTTCGATTCTGCTCTTACAAAGCCGTTCTGTATCCCGACCTGGTCAAGATGTTCTATTGCAACCTGAAGATTGAAGGTCAGGAGCTACACTCCGATGTCTGCGACCAACATATTGTGATCACATCCGACGATTGGGTTCAGATGTTTAGGTTGCAGTCAACTAGCCGCAACGTTGACGAAGAATTGCTTCTCCAGCTCTTCAACAAGAACAAAGCAATTGAAGATGTTCTGAGACCTAGGTTGGCATTACCTTCGACTCAAATAGGAGTCAAAGGAGGCATGATGAAGAGCCAGGACAGGCTCCTACATTATGCTTATGCCCACATCCTAGCTCCTAGAGGTGGGAACTACGCCTACCTGAGCGAAGATGATGTGTTCATGCTGTGGATCCTAAAGAAAGGATACCAGATTAACTGGCCCGTCTTCATCATGAAGTATATGATGAAGGCAAAAAGTAAAGAGCGGTCTGAGCTACCCTGTGGAGTGATCATCACTGCCTTCTTAGGCAAGTACCCTCATATTCTGGAAATCGAGCGAGTGTCTTCGCTAACCCATCATCACGTGTTTGGGTCCTTTACCCTCAACAAAATGAAGATGATCAAGACCGATGAAGGCTAGGTATTCCCAGTTGAAGTTGATGATGATGAGGACGACCCTCAAGGTGATCCTGCTGCCCCTGCTGCTGTTGATATTCCTGCTCCTTTCACAAATGAGCAAATCCTGGCTTCTCTGTTGGATAATAGAGCTTACATGAAGAACACCTTCACTATTCTGTTTGATAGAATAGTTGGTGCTGAACGTGAACAGGCTGCACTTCAAGCTCTGCTGTCTGGCAACGAACCTGCCTCTCCTCCTCCGCCACCAGATGCCTATTTCTAGGACTCGCTTCGTCTTAGGATCTGTTGCTTAGTTCTAGTTTTGGCTATTTTCTGTTTATTGTATTGGCTATTTTTGATAAAATTGTATATGTACTTGGCCAATTATATTTAATGCAGTGAGTACTTTGCTTAATCTATTGCCAATTAAAATTATTTATCGTTTATTACATGCAAATTGTATGTGTGCATCCTTTTTTATCATGCCAAAAAAGGGAGAAAAATAATCAATCTTATTTGAGAAAAGATAAGTTAAACTGGATTAACACTGGCTATTGGATTTCAAAAGAAAGGGGGAGAATGTGCTTGTCTTTGATATTAAATTACTTCTTTTTAAAAAAAGAGGAGAGTAAGTCTCCTATCTTTTTGAATTTCAATTTATATGAACTAATACTTTTCTTAATGATAGTTTGTCATCATAAAAAAGGAGGAGAATGTGATTACCATGCAACAATGAAGATGAGTTTTGATGATAACAAACATGAAGATAATGAGAAGACCGAGTCTAAGATCTTCAAGATTAGCTTTAGGACTTAGGATCTCTCTTGTACAGAGCTTTTATAGGATATCTCATTGTTTGACTTAAAAGATCTAAAAACATGTTTTCTTACAAACTAAATTAAAGTTTTAATATGGCTTTGAAAAATCAAAGAGTTTGTGAAATTTCAGAAATCACCTGATCTATTTTCTAAAGTTTTTTAAATGACTTTAAACAGAGGTATTCGAATAACCTTGAAGGTATTCGAATAACATCCTTCTAAACAGCTTTTACAATGTGTTTAAAATAAAAGTATTCGAATACACCATTGTGGTATTCGAATAACCTGCTTCTGAACCTTTTTTTTATAAGAAATGAAAACAGTGGTATTCGAATACCCCATGATGGTATTCGAATAACCCACGAGACCCTGTTTCGTATTTTGAATTCATACGTATACGTGTTAGCATTTATTATCATATTAAATTCCTCCAACGGGCATTTCTGATCAAAGGCTCTATAAATAGAGACCTTATGTCACTTCTGCAATACCCAAAAATTCTGAAATCATTTTCCTTGTGCTAAAACGTTGTTTACAAAATTCTCTCTTATTTTCTGTGTTCTTTTGGCAAAATTTTGAGATATCCTTAGAGAGCTCTATAGTGCTTCAACTTGTGATATTTACTCTTTGTGAGAGTATATTATTAATCTATTTTCTGCTATACTGTAAAGGGGGTGAGGTATCCCTCTAAGGTTTGTGTAAGGGTAAGGTATCCCTGCAGGCTGAGACTTTAGCACAAGGGTAGAGTTTCTCAGTGTGTGAAAAATGCTCTTTGTGTAACGGTTGCAAGCACCTATTGAAGCTTGTATACATAGTGAAAAATCTCGGCTATTATTTCGAGGACTGGACATAGATCACAAGTGGGTTAGTGGTCGAATCAGGATAAATATTGTGCCTGCTTATCTCTTCTTAATCTCTTTATTTTACATAGCTTTATTTTATTACATATTTATCCTTTGCTGTTTCGTAAGCTTTTCTTCTACATCTCGTTATTTCTGTGCTTTTATTTAATAGTTTTAATATTTGTGCTTTCACTAAAAGAGGTTTGCGAAAGGTTTTTATACTTAATTCACCCCCCTCTTGAGTACTAGAAGCCACTTGGTAACAAGTGGTATCAGAGGTAGACTCTTGTATAAAGAGCTTAGCAGCTTCAAGAGAACATGACTTCTTCAAATAGTTTTTCAGAAGGATCTTCCATAAATCGGCCACTCTTTTTCAATGTGGATGGTTATGCACATTGGAAGGAAAGAATGAAAATCTTCATCGAAGCTATTGATCTAGATGTATGGGATGCTGTTGAAAATGGCGCATTTATACCTACGCATGAGGTCGATGGCGTAAAGACCAAAATACCAAGAAATAAATGGTTTGATGAGGACAAAAGAAAAGTTCAACATAATTTAAAAGCAAAAAATATTATTACCACTGCTTTGGGATATGATGAGTTTTTTAGAATTTCAAATTGCAAAACTGCTAAAGAAATATGGGACACTTTGCAAGTTACTCATGAGGGTACTAGTGAAGTAAAGAGGTCGAGAATCAATTCTCTAACTCGTGAATATGAATTATTCAGAATGAACTAAGGAGAAAGCATTTAAGAAATGCAAAAGAAGTTGACCCACACAGTTAATCATCTTGTATCTTTAGGAAAAAGTTTCTCTAACGAAGATTTAATTAACAAAGTGTTGAGATGTCTTAACAGGATTTGGCAACCCAAGATAACAGCCATATCAGAATCAAGGGACTTGTCGACAATGACTCTAGCTACCCTTTTTGGAAAACTTCATGAGCACGAACTGGAACTAAGCAGATTAAGTCAAAGCGAAGAAAATGATAAAAAGAAAAAGGGAATAGCGCTCAACAATCGATAATGATGATGAATAAGATGAAGAAGGCTCAGAAAATATCGAGGTAAATGAAGAAAATCTTAGTCTTTTAGTTAAAAAATTTGGAAAATTTCTCAGGAAGAAGGGAACGCAAAGAAGACCTCCCTTTCCTCCGAAGAAGAATCATTACAAAAGCGAAGGAGCTCCATCAACTCCAACTTGCTATGAATGCGGTAAATCAGGTCACATGAAAATGGAGTGCCTAGTTTACCAAAAGAAGAAGGAGAAATTTGAAAAGAAGCCTTTCAAGGAAAGAAAAGGAAGAAAAGCCTACATAACATGGGATGAAAACGACACGGATTCAACTGACAGCTCAAATAGCGAGGAAGCCCAACTATGTCTCATGGCCAGAGGAGAAGAAGAAGAAAGCGAAAATGAAGTAAGTTCTAATACTACTTTATTGCCTTCTTACAAGGAGTTACTAGATGTCTTTGAAGAATTGCATGATGAGTCTTTAAAACTCACAAAATTAATTTTTTCTTCTAAGAAAATAATCTCTTCTTTAGAAAATCAAATTCTGATTTTAAACAAAGAAATAGAAGAATTGAAAATTGAAAATGAAACTTTGGAAATTATTGATGCATGCACAAATCATTCTTCACATGCTTCTACATCTTTATCTTGCTCTTCATGTCATATGCTTGAAAAAGAGATTGAAGACTTAAAAAACACTCTTTGAAAATTCACATTTGGAAGGGACAATTTAAATATTTTATTAAGAAAACAAAGCGTAGTTTTTCAAAAAGCCGGGATAGGTTATAACTCGAAAAATCAACAAAAACTATATAAAAATTTCTTTGTGCATTCTAGTGTTTCAAGTAGTCCTTTTATTAAATGTTTTTACTGTGGAAAGAAATGACATACTGCATCAACATGTAATGCAAGGAAAAACATTAATACAAAAATTGGAACGAAAATGGTTTGAGTTCCCAAAGGTACTATACCTAAGACTGACACACAAGGACCCAAGAAAGTTTAGATACCAAAAGTTAAAAACTAAACATGTGTTGTAGGTGTACTTGAAAGCCAGGAGTTCTGATGCACAATTTTTAGTTTCAAACAAGTCTACAAACTTGATGCGGGATTAATTGTTGCATTGCGAACCCAAGTGCAAGTTGTCTCAAGTAATAAATTTCTCGGGAGTCCGAGGTCGATCCACAGGGAATTGTTGAAGATTAATTAAGGTGAAGTGAATATTTTGTTACTACGATTAAAATTATTTACTTGGGTAAAAAGATTCACTCTTGGTAAATAAAATAAAAGCAAAATTAATTCCTTTTATAACTCAATTAGAATCCTCGCAACATGGAGGTGCCAATCGAAAAATACAACGTTAAAAGTTCATTAAAATAATATACGTAATTATATTATGTTTTCTTTAATCATCCATTAATATCATCACTCATAAATGGGATCAAGCTTTCACTGTGCCAATATTTTGTCTACAATAAATCAAGATCTCCACATTACAAGGAGAGTTTCTAACACCAACACTTGTAAATGGGTTAAAGCATTCATTGTGCCAATCTCTTGTTTACAACAAATCAAGAACTTCACTTTACAAGGAGCGTTTCTAAATTGATTGGAAACAAAATATAATACGAAATAAAATAATATACGTAATTATATTATATTTCCTTTAATTATTACCACCACTTGTAAATGGGTTAAAACATTTACTGTGCCAATATTTTGTCTACAATAAATCAAGAACTTCTATTTACAAGGGTAATTTCTAAATTATCAGAAACAAAATATAACACACATAATAACTACTTAAAAATATAAATCATTAAAGCACAAGAGATGAATAAATCTAACCTTATTTTATTACCAAGAGCTTCACACTTTGACCCAAGTAGACTAAAACTTATTTACACATAAACTAGAAAAGAGAAAAGAGAGAGAAAAGAAATTGGAGGAGAGACGGGGAGAGAAGCGGTGGCACGCCCAAAAGCCTCTCTCCTCTCCGTCTTCCTCCGTCTGGAATTGTGGATTCTCAAATGTTCAATTGCCTATTTATAGGCAAATTCATGTTATTGTGCAATGCATAGTAACATGAATAGTGAAACTTAATTGTTAAGTTTCCTAACGTAAGCCATGATGTTTTATTTCCTTTTTTTTTCTTTTTTTCAAATAACAATTGAGTAAATGTACAGCTGTGTGTCCAGTCATCTTTTCATTTTTGAGAGAAGTGATCTTCATGAAAGTTGTAGGCCTGAATATTTGCTTTAAAATGGCTTTGGTTTCAGTCCAAAATCATGCCTAGAACTCAAGATATGGTCCAATTACTGCACAGTATTTAGGCCCGATTTTAGCTCTTCTATTCTGACTTCAAAGCTCAATATCACCTCCAAGGAGTCTGATTCTGGAAAAGTGTTCAACATGAAAGTTGTAGGGAATTGTCTTAGCTTTCTTATAAGACCAAAATCACATCAATCAGATATTTGAAACTCAAATTACAGCCAGTTTACTAAACATTACCAAAGAGATAATTACGGTTAATTTATGCAATAATTTATTTAATTGTCCAATTCGGCTCAAAATCATAAAATGTGTCAAAACCAATTTAATTAAGTCTAATTGAACCTTAAGAAGCCTAGTGAGAGGATTATAAAATGTATAAAATATGGTGTTATCAAATTCTCCCACACTTAACTTTTGCACTTCTGGGCAAAACACAAAAGACAAAAACCAAAGAAAAAATGACACAGACTCAAAAATTAAAAACTCTAAAGGATTCAATGACTCAAGAAGAGCAACTAGACAATCAAGGGATCAAAACAGTCATGTGGTAACATTTCTTCGCATCTCAAACCAACAAGCAAGGAAACTTCAGTTGAAAAGAATGAATCAAGAATGATAGATCTTCACAAGATTCATTCTCAATCCCTCAAGTGTTTAAAAGGTAGGTATTTCACTCAACTCAACCCATGAAAATTGCACTACCATAAGCTTGCTTGTCTTCTATTTCTCCACTACTCAAAACACATGCACACACAAATCATGAGGACTTTATTCAAGGTTGTAATGGGGTCAAGGTAAAGGAGGAGATAATATGGATATGACAAGTTAAACACCAGAGAATAAAAGAACATGAGAACTGAGTTCAATTAACAAGCATGAAAGTTCATCCCAACTCTACCTAATACAAATTCCATTTACATATTCTTTTCCTTTCCTTTATTACCTTGTTAACCCTTTTTTTTTCTTTTTACATTTCTTTTTTTTTGATTTTTTTGATTTTTTTGATTTTTTTTTTTTTACAAAAAGAACATCATATATACATTTTTTTTTTACCATTCGGCACACACACCCCCACACTTGTTCAAGAACTCATCGAATGACAAAGCTAATGTTCTCTTATTCCCTAAGGCTAAGTAAGAACATGGTTTTTCATTTAAGGCACATAATGAGTTCGAAATAAAGAATAGTCAAATAAGCTCAAAGGGGTTAAGCAACGAAAAATATACAAGGTTGGCTATTTGGCTAAAGTAGCTATTTTAAAAAAAAATGCCTCAATTATATTCATGTATGCATATGAAAATGTAGTCTCAAAAAGAATCAAAGCAAGTTCTAGAGTAACAATTCCATGAGTGAAATTCACACAAGAAAGAAGAGAATGGTACAAATGTTCAATCCATTCATCAATAGGCTCAAAATCTCACAAAGCATAATTCTATCATTCTCAGTCCACCAATTCAACATCCATAACCAAGCATGTGAATTTTAAGAAAGAAGACAATTTACTCAATCATGTAAATTTTCGTTGAATCCATTTGCTACTTCCACACAAACTAGTTGTCTACCCCAACTAAGATGCGTCTCAAGAGTAAAATTTACTCCTTACTCTGTCATCCTTAACTGGTTTAGTAGTTACTGACAAACATATAAACACAACAAACATATTAATACACACACTTCCTAAATTTTTTTTTTGGATTTTTTTTTACACAACTCTACATACGACAAACATACTACACACGACAAACATAAACACACTTACTATTTTTTTTTACACAACTATCCTTCCCCCCAACTAGATCACAACATTGTCCTCAATGTTAAAAAATAGAAAGGAAAAAGATAGAAGATAGTACCTGTTACCGCAATTACTGAAAAGAGCAACCTCACACAAATATAAACATAAACAAAGTACGACCAAAGATTGAAATTATTTATATAGATGGAGTGTCTTTGACTGGCTTGCTTTTCTTACCGCTTCACACAACTTTTCCTTGGACCACTTCTTGTGAAGTCAAGCATCTTGGATCGTTTGTCATAAGAAGAAGATATACAAGAAAATATATACATGTAGTTGTGATTGTGGCTCACATCTTCCTCTCTGGTTTTACGTCCGAAGAACGCTTAAACGCCTTCTATGAGTCGAGGATAGGCTTCCCATCCAATTTTCTTATAAATTGGCAAACAGGGTCTTTTTGAGTCAGATTCCCAAGACTGTAACGTGCTTACTTGCCTTTGAAGAGATTCCACAAATTAATAAATTCACACTGCACAAATTCACAAGAATGCGTCTCAATAGTCAAAAAGATTTTGCCTAATGACTCCTTACTCAGCCCATTCTTTAATGAAAAATATTTTATCTTTTTTTTGCGGAAACCATCCACAAAGAACAACTTCGCTTGTTACAAGAAAAATTGACAATTTTGGCAAATCAAGACATGAAATTAAAAATTCATCAGAGAAAAAAAATCATTGATAGGTGCGATTTCAAAAGGTGAGCCTATTGTAAGTATGGACAAATCAACAATAAAATTTTAGGCTCATTTTGAATTCTTGAAACAATAAAATCCACCGTATCAACTTAGGTTTACAAAAACTTGTTGAGAAAATTGACACGTGACCAAATTGTCAAAATAAAGTTTGACTATTTAAAAAGAAAAGAAAAACAAACACTAAGACACACGAAATTAGAAGAAAAAGAGAAAACAAAATTTTTTTTCTTTTTTTTTTTTGAAATCAAAACACATGAAATTAGAATACTAGGGATCAGACTTCACTTGATTCAATAATCTATCATAGACAATAGAGTAGCTTTGGGACCTTCCTTCTAATCAATTTCTAATCATTCAATTGATGGGAAGAATCAGTAATTTAAAAACATTTAAAGGCATGAGTTTTACTCTATGGATTCTCATGGAAAAATATCATAGTTCTCCCACACAACCTATAACCTCCATTCTTAGATGATCATAAATCATGGCACTTTATTATTTATGGTCTAGGTCATATGCAAATCTTTCGGGTTACACATATACCCACTAGATCAATTTATAAGTGGCCAATTCATAAAAGCATTATGAACCATAATAGGCACTCAAATTGAATAGAAAAGAGTTAATTAGAATTTTAATCTTAATACATGTCAATTGAATCAAGTTACGTCTTCACCCGAAAAACACACAAATTTAATTACACATGACAAAATAGAAAAAGAAATAAATCAGCCACCAAATAAATATTTACAAAGGTGTGGAATAAACCAACCACCAAATAAATAAAAAAAAGAATAACAAGGTGGGGTAATAAACCAATCACCAAATAAAAAAATTAAAAATGGTGTGGTAGAAACCAACCACTAAATAAAAAATAACAAAGGTGTAGCATAAACCAGCCACCAAATAAATATTTACAAAGGTGTGGAATAAAATAACCACCAAATAAATAAAAAAAAGAATAACAAGGTGGGGTAATAAACCAACCACCAAATAAAAAATTAAAAATGGTGTGGTAGAAACCAACCACCAAATAAAAAATAACAAAGGTGGGGTAATAAACCAACCACCAAATAAAAAAGAAAGAAAAATATATATAAACAAAGGTGTGGTATGAACCAACCACCAAATAAAAAGAAAAAAAATATAAACAAAGGTGTGGAATAAACCAACCACCAAATAAAAAATTAAAAATGGTGTGGTAGAAACCAACCACCAAATAAAAAAATAAAAAAATAGTGTGGTAGAAACCAACCACAAAAAAAAAATAACAACGGTGTGGAATAAACCAACCACCAAATAAAAATTAAAAATTGTGTGGTAGAAACCAACCACCAAATAAAGAAAAATATATATATATAAACAAAGGTGTGGTATGAACCAACCACCAAATAAGTTAATAAAAAAAAAAAAAATTAGTATACAGATAAATTAAAATGTTAGAAGCGAGTAAAGTAAAAAGTTAGATAGTTAGTAAGAAAGTTAGCAAGTTAGTAAACAAAAATAAATGACAAAAAAATAAATAAATAAAAAACAAAAATAAATGACAGAAAAATAAATAACAGAAAATAAATAAAAAAAAAAAGTGTAAAAAATAAAATACAAAAAATAATAAAGTGCAAAAAATAAATTACAGAAAGTAAAAGGAGAGTTTCCCCACTTTGTTAGTATGTACAAAAAATAAAAAAATAAAAAAATAAAAGGAAGAATTACCCCACCACTGAGTTAATATATACAAAAAATAAAAGGAGAATTACCCCCACTAATTAGTAAGGACAAAAAAATAAATAAATAAAAATAAAAGGAAGAGAATTTCACTTTGTTAGTATGTGCAAGAAAATAAAAGGAGAGTTTCCCCACTCGAGTTAGTATATACAAAAAATAAAAGGAGAATTACCCCCCATGCGTTTTGTTAGTAAGGACAAAAAAATAAATAAATAAGAATAAAAGGAGAGAATCCCCTACTTGTTAGTGCGTAAAATAAAAAGGAGAGTTTCCATAAAGTTAGTATGTACAAAGAAATAAAAGACTTAACTTTTTTTGTTTCTCTTTTTTTTTTTTGTGTAGTCAAGTGTGACCACCTTTTTTTTTGTTTTTGTTTTATTTTCATTTTTTTTAATTTTTTTAATTTTTTTACTTTTTTTTACTATTTATACTATTCACACACAATTTACCATATTCTTACTATTCACATTATTCACACAATTTTTTTTATTTTCTTATTTTTTTACTATTCACATTACTATTCACACACTATTCACACTATTCACATACTATTCACGCACTATTCACATACTATTTACTTTTTACTATGTATAAAAATATTTACACCTAGAAATTTATTCTTCAAAACAAGTTCCCGGCAACGGCGTCAAAAATTTGATGCATAATTTTTAGTTTCAAACAAGTCTACAAACTTGATGCGTGATTAATTATTGCATTGCGAACCCAAGTGCAGGTTGTCTCAAGTAATAAATTTCTCGGAAGTCCGAGGTCGATCCACAGGGAATTGTTGAAGATTAATTAAGGTGAAGTAAATATTTTGTTACTACGATTAAAATTATTTACTTGGGTAAAAAGATTCACTCTTGGTAAATAAAATAAAAGTAAGATTAATTCCTTTTATAACTCAATTAGAATCCTCGCAACATGGAGGTTCTAATCGGAAAATACAACGTTAAAAGTTCATTAAAATAATATACGTAATTATATTATGTTTCCTTTAATCATCCATTAATATCATCACTCATAAATGGGATCAAGCATTCACTGTGCCAATATTTTGTCTACAATAAATCAAGATCTCCACATTACAAGGAGAGTTTCTAACACCAACACTTGTAAATGGGTTAAAGCATTCATTGTGTCAATCTCTTGTCTACAACAAATCAAGAACTTCACTTTACAAGTAGCGTTTCTAAATTGATTGGAAACAAAATACAATACGAAATAAAATAATATACGTAATTATATTATATTTCCTTTAATTATTACCACCACTTGTAAATGGGTTAAAACATTTACTGTGCCAATATTTTATCTACAATAAATCAAGAACTTCTATTTACAAGGGTAATTTCTAAATTATCAGAAACAAAATATAACACGCATAATAACTACTTAAAAATATAAATCATTAAAGTACAAGAGATGAATAAATCTAACCTTATTTATTATCAAGAGCTTCACACTTTGACCAAAGTAGACTAAAACTTATTTACACATAAATTAGAAAAGAGAAAAAGAGAAAAAGAGAGAGAAAAGAAATTGGAGGGAGACTAGGGAGAGAAGCAGGGCACTGGCCAAAAGCCTCTCTCCCTCTTCGTTTTCCCTCCGTCTGGAATTGTGGATTCTCAAATGTTCAATTGCCTATTTATAGGAAAATTCATGTTACTGTGCAATGCATGGTAACATGAATAGTGAAACTTAATTGTTAAGTTTCCTAACGTAAGCCATGATGTTTTATTTCCTTTTTTTTCTTTTTTCAAATAACAATTGAGTAAATGTACAAATTATGTCAAGGCCCAGTCATATTTTCATTTTTGAGAGAAGTGGTTTTCATGAAAGTTGTAGGCCTGAATATTTGCTTTAAAATGGCTTTGGTTTCAGTCCAAATTCATGCCTAGAACTCAAGATATGGTCCAATTACTGCACAGTATTTAGGCCCGATTTCAGCTCCTCTATTCTGACTTCAAAGCTCAATATCACCTCCAAGGAGTCTGATTTTGGAAAAGTGTTCAACATGAAAGTTGTAGGGAATTGTCTTAGCTTTCCTACAAGACCAAAATCACATCAATCAGATATTTGAAACTCAAATTATAGCCAGTTTACTAAACATTGCCAAAGAGATAATTACGGTTAATTTATGCAATAATTTATTTAATTGTCCAGTTCGGCTCAAAATCATAAAATGTGTCAAAACCAACTTAATTAAGCCTAATTGAACCTTAAGAAGCCTAGTGAGAGGATTATAAAATGTATAAAATACAGTGTTATCAAGTTCAAATTAGTATCTCGATAGCGGCTGCTCCAAGCACATGATCGGAGACGACTCAAAATTCACCTTGCTTATTCCCAAGAATCATGGACACGTTACAAATGGTGATAACAACAAAGGAAAAATTCTTGAAATCGGTAAAGTTGAAATTTTGGTGGAAACTCACTTGGGCAGCAAAGAAAAAGAAGTCAAGGAGCAAGAAGATAAACAAAGACAAGAAGATCCACAAGTCTTGGAACTTCCTAAAGAATGGCGGACTTCAAAATATCATTCCCTTGATCAAATAATAGGTGATGCATCTAAAGGAGTAAGTACTCGAAATTCCTTTAGAAATGCATGTAATCACTTAGCCTTTGTTTCTCAAATTGAACCTAAAGATATAATTGAAGCCTTTGATGATGAACATTGGATCTTAGCTATGCATGAAGAATTAAATCAATTTGAAAGAAATCAAGTTTGGGAATTAGTTGCTAGACCTAATGATCATCCTATAATTGACACAAAATGGGTTTTTAGAAACAAACTTGATGAAAATGGATTAATAACTAGAAACAAAGCTAGGTTGGTCGCTAAAGATTATAATCAAGAAGAAGGAATAGATTATGAAGAAACCTATGCACCTGTAGCTAGATTAGAAGCTATTAGAATGTTACTTGCTTATGCTTGCATCATGGATTTCAAATTATATCAAATGGATGTTAAAAGTGCTTTTCTTAATGGCCTTATTCAAGAGGAGGCATACGTTGAACAACCTCCAGGTTTTGAAAATCATGAACTATCCAACTATGTTTTTAAACTTAAAAAGGCTTTATATGGCTTAAAGCAAGCTCCTAGAGTTTGGTATGAAAGGTTGAGTAAGTTTCTTTTAGAAAATGGTTTTTCAAGAGAAAAAGTCGATACTATCCATTTTCATTAAAAATAAAAAGCATGATATTCTTCTTGTGCAAGTATATATGGATGATATTATCTTTGGTGCTACTAATGAATCCCTTTGCAAAGAATTTGCTAAGACAATGCAGAATGAATTTGAAATGTCAATGATGAGAGTGTTGATTTCTTTTTCGAACTTCAAATTAAACAAACAAATGAAGGGACATTCATAAGTCAAAACAAATGAAATGTCACTCTTCGTGCTCGGGGCAGACGGAAGGTCTTCGAAATCTTCTACGAAAGCTTCAAGAACTTCAAGAACAAGTTCTTTAAGCTGATAGCAGTGCCCAGAGTTTGCCCATTCTTCGAAAAGACCGATGGGACTCTAATTTTTAATCTGTACTGGACCACCCCAGGCATGAGACACTCCAATTGAGATGATTGAGGTGGAGTGATCCGAACTCAGTCAAGAGGATGTCAAGTGCATTAAATTTATTAATATGTGGGCAGAGGAAGTCCACCTAATTTCTTGTAAGGATGTTCTAGATGCCACTGATAATGAAACCCTTGGGGCCATGCTAGGTAAAGCTTAGGCCATAATCCGTATTTACTTTTTGCTTATAGTATTTTCTTTTGAATAATTTTCCTATTGTTTCTAACTTGTGCTTTGTCTATTTTGCAGAAAACATAGTATCCAGACAAGTTCTTTTTGCCCTCCAGGCCATGAAGGTGAGGATAAGGGATGCCAGGCTCACTAACACTCCGACATTCATTACTCTGACTATTGCAGTCCAGGACCCGATGGTCGAGGTGGCTTCGGCACAACGGGAGGAGTCTCTTTAACCCCTTCAAAAGTGGAAGAGGAAAGTTGCTAAAGGCAGAAGGGCGAAGGACAGCGTGAAGAGACCGGTTGTGGATTCTACTAACGAGCAGGGTCCAATCACCTTGTATAAGAAGGATTCGGAGCCTAGGCTATTTGTGGATTTTTTAGCTTTTGGATTATGAGGTCATGTCCCACATTTCCAAGAAGAGTATGTCAGAGATTCTGTTAAGGTCCTAGCTATACAGACTTTGGATCGTTGCTGAGGCCAGCTTCCTCAAAAGAAGCTTAAAGTAGTTTGGAGGGGAACTAGCTGAGGCGAAGGCGACTAAGTTGGAGGGGGACCGGAAGCTCGACTTGGCCCTCAAAGCTAAGGAGGAGGCCGAGAAGGCCTCGGGGGATGCCAAAATAGAAGTTGATGATTTGAAGAATAAATTGGCAAACTCCGATGATAGACTTCAGAAGGAGAGGGCCAAATCTGAAGAGGTTGGGAAAGTCATCACCGACCTCTGTACTGAGAATCAGGATCTCCAGACCGAAGTGGCGTGGCTACAAGAGGATATTAGGCAGCTGATAAAGATTTGTACGAACATCAGTGGCAAGCAATTCCAGAATGTAGTCGCTCAAGTCCAACTGTTCAATCCCGGGGTCGCCTTGGCATTGGATGAATTAGACTCTCAAAAGGTGAACCTGAACGGCCGCCTGACATCATCACAAGAAGTTCAAGAGGCCAATCAAGCTTCTATTAAGGTCCTTCCCACTGTTAACCGTAATATAACTTTTACTGAAGGGGATGGTGATGCAGCGGGCGCGGACCTCCCAAGATCAAAGAACGGTGATGCTGGAGCTTAGCTTGCTTTTTCTTTCCTCTTACTACTTTCCTCTGTCCCTTGTGTGAGGCATTTTTATTCTTGTAAAGACAATTTTCCTGGTGGTCTGGCCATACTAAATTTACTTGCTTTATCCTTGCTTATTTCTTTTTCTATGATTCGTACTGGGTCCAACATCCATCATTAATGTGCATTTGGTAACCATTTAAGGACTTAGGAGAATTACAGTTGCGTGAAACCATAGTCCAAGGTCCAATGCCCACATTTATAAGCATTCAGTATTCTTTTGAGGACTTAGAAAAAATAAAAGGTGAGTCGTAACCGGGGTCTTAAATATTAACAGTCTAGTTTAGAAAACTGTCTAATACTTAGGAGTTTTTAAGTTAAGAACCAATTTAACATAAAACATCCACAGTTGGTACCGAATGACAAACCACGAATGATGTTACTAGTGTTGCCAATTAATTTCTCAAAACCACAAAATGGTTATGGCCAAGTGTTGAGGATTTGGCTAAGGACCCAGAACACTCATCGAAACCACATAAGTCGATTTCATGGGTCATTCCTCTTAACCTGGATTCTAAGAGACCCCGAATCCCATAACAAACGGGCTTTGTAGACATTCTCAAGGCATGATCTAGCTTGAGGGTCTTGAAACTTTAAAAAGAGTATAAGCATGTGCATAAATAACTTTGCAATTTTATTGATTGAACAAAAGACCAGAGTCCGTACAATGTATGCTCACAAATTGGGGCAGATCAAACATAAAAGAAAACTAAGAGACTACGCATTAAAAGGCACTTAGCTATAGTACTTTCTCAGTTTGTCCACATTCTAATAGTTTTTTATTGACTTGACAGTTAATGTTTCCAAGGTATAAGCTCCCTTGCCAGTACTAATCATGATCAGGTAGGGGCTTTCCCAATTTGGGACTAACTTCCCTTGGGAGGCATTCCTACCTCCAATGTCCGCTCTCTGAAGTACTAGATCACCTGACTCAAACTTCCTTGGGATAACTTTCAAGTTATATCGAGCCATTGTCTTCTGTTTAAGGGTGACGTCAAGTATGTGAGCCACATGCCTCCTTTCATCTAAAAGATTGATGCGTGAAATTCGCAAGTGTACGATTTCATCGTCAAGTAATAAAAAGATCGAATCTACAGGGACTGTGTCTATGAATACTAATTAATTAATTAATTCAATTAAATTAAACAAAAAGGAATATGATTGTTGGTTAAGAAGAACGTAGTAACAAAGTAATTAAATAAAATCAAAGTGCAGAATTTAGAATAAAAACAGCAAGTTATCAAGAAGGGGATTTTCAAATTCAAGAAAGCTTCCAAGATTGGGGTACCACAATGATACAAGATAAATTTCAATTGACAACCCTTTTATTAAATCTGAAATTCAATTGAAAGTGAATTACCCTAAATTAGTTAATGTTCTTTCTCAAGATACAAGATTCGTGCCCAATTAAACCAATTCCTACTCTCGTGGTAATTGAATTTAAATTGAACCCATTACGTTTTGTGGTAATTCATTGAATCCTCGAAAGGCTAAAACTACTATCGTGATTTAGACCTTAAGTTCAATTCTTATAATTCTAGCACCTAGGTTCACTTCTCAGTACGTCCCTAAATGCCTATGAGATGCAAATAAGTGGCTAGCAAATTCACATGAATAAGAGCAATAAGAATTGAATCAAAGAACATTCAAGATCAATAAAAGGGGAAACAACGTCAATTAATCATTATCAAAGTATCAAAGGGCATTGCCCAATCCTAGAAACAAAAGAAACTACTCAGACATAGAGAAGAAGGAATCAGAAAACATGTTCATCGACATCCAAACTCGTAATCCAAGAGAGAAGAGGGAAGAAAGATCAAGAACCAAAGCCTCCAATGCAACACCCCTCGATTTAATAACCACGACACAATCGTCATTATGTCACGGTCACTAAATTTCGGCGTGCTAACATTGTCAAATAACAAACTTTACAAATAAATTAAAACATTTCTCATATGAGGAAAATAGGAGCCACGAATGAATAGTTACATATACAACCAGTTAAAAATATGAGGTGTAAAATGTATTCAAATTACAGCATTTCAGACTGGATAATCACCTTAATGCATACATGTACCCAAAATACACTTTACACAAGTGATGCAAAATAAAGTATAAACTACCCACACCATATCTACAACTAAGGAGTTGGGTACTCCATCGAATCCCGAATGGGTGAGGCAACTCTGGGCTCACCGGTGTAGTGAGAAATATGGAATAAGGTCTTCAATCGCAGTCCTCTTCATGGTCAAGGTCAGATCCCCAACTATGTCTTGTCAGTCCAGTCGACTCGCCAGGTCTTGGCACCACCAGTGAACATAGTTCGAACGAACCAATAAAACTCTCTTCGCGACGACATCACCGGATACAGTGGGTCAAACCAAGAAAGTGTAAAAGAATTCAACCTCGCTCCCACTTACAGTCTTTAACCAAAAATTTACACAGAGTAAGAAAAGTACAAGAAAGAGGTAAGACATCCTACTATCATTACCAATCATAGCATCAAGAAACCAAACGGCGCAAAGCGCCCACGTAGCATTTCCAAATAATAAGCATAGGCATTAAATAACAGAAGTAAACAAATAAGCAGTTCCAAGTAGTTATATATATATAACAGTAAGACAACAACTCCAATTATAATGACAATGTATGCCAGATAATTCATGGACTCACTATGCACATGTACCCTCAATAGTCAAAATCCTACTCCATGGAGCTAGACACAAAACAGTCGGAGAGAACGATCAAGAGGTATGTCTGTATTCTTGGCTGCCCAGGCCCTAAAGTGCTATAATTATCAAATTATCATTGTGTACATCATGGCATTTTACAAGACATTCTACACAGATCACGATATAGGAACAGTGTCTCGGTCATTGGCCGGATCGTCAATGTGTTGTTGACAGAGAGCTACCAGCGCCCATCGCGAGGTACCCGCACTCGACGCCCCAAGGTCAACAAGTAACCTACACTTGTCTATTCGCACCCGCACAAGGGTGTAAGTTCAACTCCTAGGCTACCGGCCTTAACCAACGGATAATCACATTCTTTTTGTTCAATGCATAACACAATCATACTCTTCATGACCAACTAAGTCCATCATGCTTCAAATGCATGTCATATCATTTAACAACAAGAATTGATCCCATTCACGGATCCACAACAAGCCAATAGTACATTTTAAGGATAACCACAATTTTCATTCATAGTCATGATAGAAGTCAACCATTAAATTCATTATGTGCCTCACAAGCTCACCCATACTTATGTTCTTCCCTGTTTATGAATCCCTAATTAATTTCTAGTCATCCAATTATTTATGATTTATGTGCTTTTATTAATCCAAAGGTTTTGAGTCCAGGAAGATACACGGCCAGAATCATCAACAAAGTCACAGATTTAATTGCTAGGTATTGGGTGATAAACCATACTTGTGAATTCGACGGAGACAATGTATTGAGTGGAGGATTGAGGCTACCATTCGACGAAAAATAACATGGCAGAAGGATGATAGATGGGAGAACATTTTATAACAAGATTGACTAAAAAATCAATTTCTGTCGAATGGAGGTTCTGTCGAACGGAGATCAAAACTGTCGAATTTTTCCAGAAGGTCAGCAGAAGTCCTAATTCGACGGATGTGGGTGTCGATGTTGGAGAAATCTCCCAAGTGTCGAACCGACGAAAAACACTATGGTCAGAAACTCTAATTCGACGGATCTTGACATTCTACTCGACAAATATTAACTTTGGGAAGCTTCTGTTAAATGGACAGAAAATCTACTCGACGGGTATGTCTCTCGATGGATGTGGTCATTCAAATTCGACGGATTTAGCATTGGAGGAGTTTCTCTCCTAAGTGGTCAGAAACTCTAATTCGACGGGTTTGGTCTGAAGACGAATTATGACGGACATGGTCAGGAGTTCATACTCGACGGATTTTAATATTTCACTAGATGATTAGGATATCATATTCGACGGGTTTGGCCAGGAGTTCATACTCGACGGATTTTAACATTTTTTCACTAAATGGTTAGGATATCACATTCGACGGGTTTGGCCAGAGTTCATACTCGATTTGATTTTAACATTTCACTAAATGATTAGGATATCACATTCGACGGGTTTGGCCAGGAGTTCATAATTTTAACATTTTACTAAGTAATCAAGATATCAAATTCGATGGGTTTGGCCAGAGTTCATACCTGACGGATTCTAACATTTCACTAAATGATTAGGATATCACATTCGACGGGTTTGGCCAGGAGTTCATAATTTTAACATTTTACTAAGTAATCAAGATATCAAATTCGACGGGTTTGGCAGGAGTTCATAGATGATTCTAACATTTCACTAAATGATTAGGATATCACATTCGACGGGTTTGGCTTAAGGAGTTCATAATTTTAACATTTTACTAAGTAATCAAGATATCAAATTCGACGGGTTTGGCTGTGAGTTCATGCTCGATGATTCTAACATTTCACTAAATGATTAGGATATCACATTTGAGTTTGGCCAGGAGTTCATAATTTTAACATTTTACTAAGTAATCAAGATATCAAATTGACGGGTTTGACCGGGGGTTCACATGCATTACTAGTTTTCACATGAAATTTCTAAATTTCTGGGCTCAACACTGTGACCATCCGAGAACCAATCGGAAGTCATTCCTTTCCATATTGCACGTTCCAATACATCCAGATATATATCAAAACACATAAACAATCAAATAACACACATACAATACAAACAATATGCAAAAATAGAATAACCCTCTACACCAATCACAGACATTCCTAAATGCTAAAATAGGTTGAGGAGGAGTGTCTTCCTCTTACCTTAGAGAAGCACAAAGAAAGGTTGCTCCTTTTGGTCAGGATTTACGTTTTCAGCTTCTAGGAAATCCTTAAACATTTAAACTTGCAAAATCAGAACCCAATATTGAAATGAATACCTATGATCATCAAAATGACAGTGGGTTACGAAAATGAGAAGAGAGAAAGAAAAAGCTAAGAGCTTTACCTTAAAGCTCCAACCTTTAAGCTTCAAAGTAGAAGAGAATGAAGATGAAGAGAATGCAGAACTTTGAAGATGGTTTCCTCAATGATGGTGGTCCTCCAACACAGAATGGTGCAAGGAGTGTGATGGTTTTGAAGCACAAAATGGAGGTGTGGGTGGGACAAATGAATTCAGTCGTCAAGTTCTTCTTTGTGGGGTGAAAGAGAAGAGGAAAGATGAATGAATAGTAGTGCATGTATTGGGAGGAGGGGAAATGTGAGAAAGAAAGTGAAATATGCTCCCCCTATAGTCAAATGTGCTGCACAAAAATGGGAGGAGAGAGAGAGTGAATAGTGGCTGGGAAGGAAGTTTCCTTGAAGCTTCCTTGAGAAGCTTCGTATGCTTCTCGATAAAATGCATAGTAAACTTGTCTCCTCAATTAAGTACATTTGACAGATGATTTAATTACACTGTTAAAATTATTTTTTCAGTGAATGAAAGTTATAACTGATGAAAATAATATATTATTATTCATCAGATAATTTTATGATACAGCGATTTTATCTAGCAGATAAAACCTCAAAAAATGCAAACCTGCAAAAAGTGCCCGGCCTCGGATTTAGTAAGATTCGACACATTGATAATTTAAGGTTTACTGTACCTCGGGGAAAATATTTTATTTTCCACTACTCCGCTTAAGTGCACACAGCAAAATAAAAGAATATATTAAAATATTCAACATTTTTAGAAAATTTCACAAAAATCACCAAAAATCACAAATATTATAAAATAATTATTTATAATGAAATAAATAAATTTTCGGGATGTTACATCCAATGAGCCTCTTCCAAAACCAAATTAGAACCCCCTTATTGTATTCAATGCCTCTATTTATAACCCTAGGGTTTTAATTGGCTAAAAAGGGCCTAAAAGAAATAAAAAGAAAAACATAAAAACTGCTGCGCGCTGCGATCCACGGCCGTGGTGGGTACCACGGCCAGGCCGTTGTCAGTTCTGGATTTAAGTTTATCAAGCTGACTCTCAACCACGGCCGTGGTGGCCACCACGGCCAGGCCGTGGTTGATTCTGGAATTTTGATTTTGCTTTTCTTGACTCCCTCGAACCATGGCCATGGTGGAAACCACGGGCAGGCCGTGGATCCCTCTAGAATGGTCTTTTTGCACTTTTTTGCTATCCATTAGGCTCCAACTTCAAACATGCAAGCATTCCATTCAATCCAAGGCCAATTCAACATTAATCCTGTACAAGAACACCAAAAACACCGCAGTTATCCGAACTAAGGGAAAAACAAACCAAAAGGGAAACTAAAATGCCTAAAATGCTCAAGAATGCATGCAAAACAAAAACAAAACATGATGTTATTTCACACACATCAAATCCCCCCAAGCTTAAGACTTTGCTTGTCCCCAAGCAATAACTAATGTCAAACCAAGATGTGGGATCAAAAGACAATAAAGAATAAGGAACCCGAGAAAACAATATCCAAACAATAGGCTAAGACAAACAAAGAATCTGAGAGGTAATCAAAATCAAGTCTAATTAGAGGCTAAGTTCTCAGAAATCATGCATCCTCACTGATTGAATTAAGTTCACTCCACTAACCACACTTAGAGTGTTTAAGGGTGAAGACAATGCGCTCAAAATCCTTCAAAGAAAATGCACTTCCATATGCTTGGTAAGAAACCAGATTTCTACTAATAATCAGCATGCATGCAAGAATCAAAAGGTCTTTCAAGGGTTGTAATGGGGCCATGGGAATGATGATAGGTAAGGTAGAGAAAGGAAGGTTTGCACAAATGACTCATCAAGATTTTTAATAAACACAAGAAATCCAATAGAACATAAATGGAGCAAAGACAATTTTTCAATCTAAAACATAACTCCACATTTCAAAGAATTTTCTTCCTTACTTTTCCTTCTCCTCTTTCTCCTCTTTTTTTTTTCAATCTTCTTATGATTTTTTTTTATTTGCACTTCTTTTTTTTTAGAAAGAGAAATGTCATTCACATATGATTCCCAGCATACTTTTCACAACTTTCAAACCCACTTTGCTCCATTTAATATTCTAAATGATTACCAATAATATATCATCATAGGCATCAAGAAAATTAAATATGCAATAAACTCAAATTGGGCAACTAGTGGATGAAAGTGTAACAAATTCAGAAGGCCAGAAAAATACCTAAGATGCCTTAATCATATTCAAGCATGCAACCAAAAATTTCGCCTCAAAATAGTTTCAAATCAAGTTCTAAAGTACAAGATCAATGAGGAATATCACTCAACACAAAGAATGGGAACAAAAATCATACAGTGCATAAGTCCCAAATAGGCTCAAAACTCACATTTAGAGGTTTAAAAATTCAATAAAAAGCACAAATTCAGAGAACATATGCTAATTATCAACTATCAAAAGATCACCTCTACTATCAAATTAAAACAATGCCTGTAACCTATCATAAGAATCAACAATTGGGTTCCAAATCAATACCATCTCAAAATCCTTAAAAGAGAGGGGCACAAGTTCAACCAAAAACCCAAGAGATATGATGATATGAAAATGCAATGCAAAACAAGACATGAAAATGCATGAAATTAATGAAAATGAAAATAAGAAAATACAAAAATATCCCCCAAGCTTAGAACTTACATTGTCCTCAATGTAAAAATCTAAAACAAGAGAAGGGATAAAAGAAAAGAACTCACTGCGGTGGTGGAAAAACTTCTAGTGTTCAATCCATGGGCTGGGTGTGGAACTTTCTGACTTCACACTTCATTCTCTTTCTAAATTTAGCTTCAAAAGGGGTCAAACCTAGATAAAATCCATAAGATAAAGATCAAACCAACAAAAAAACACACAAAATCAAAAGAAAAAGAAGAAATTAAAAGGAAAAACAAAAATAAAGAAACTTGGGTTGCCTCCCAAGAAGCGCTTGTTTAAAGTCATTAGCTCGACTCTGGTTTGGTTTTTGTGCTTAGGTGATGTCAATGGAGTAGTGCTCAATCCCCACTCCTTCAAAGTATTTCACTCTCTGGCCATTTATCATGAAAGGCTTATGACCTTCTTTCTTCACCTCAAGCACACCGTAGGATAAAACTCGAACAATCTCATATGGTCCTGACCATTTTGACTATAACTTACTAGGACAGAAACGTAGAAGTGAGTTGTTAACAAGAACTTTATCCCCAAGTTTGAATTCACACTTCTTGACACACTTGTCATTCTACTTTTTAGGTCCTTTCTTGCAGGGCTTGGACTCCTCAAATTTTGTAGTACCCTTGGGCAATGTCTTTTCTAGCATAACATCAGTCACTAATTCCTGCACACCTGAAAGCATAACACTATCCACAACATTAGTAGCATCTATGCGATTACATGAATTTAAGGAATTAGAATTTTTTTCAGAATTAAAAACATCAAAAACTACTTCCTCATCATTCAATCGCAAAGTCAATTTCCCTTCGTGGACATCAATGATCGCCCTGCCAATGGCAAGGAATGGACGCCCAAGTATGATCGGTATTGTAGCATCAGCTTCCATGTCAAGCACAACAAAATCCACCGGCATATAAAACTTACCAACCTTAATGGGAACATCCTCCAATATGCTTATGGGGTACTTAACAGACCGATCCGCTAATTAAAGGGAGATAGTTATGAGTTTTAACTCACCCACTTCCAACTTCTTACACACAGAAAGGGGCATAAGACTGACACTAGCCCCCAAATCACACAGAACTTTATCAAAACTAGTGTTACCAATCAAACAGGGAATAGAGAAACTACCTGGATCTTTTAGCTTAGGAGGCAATTTATTCTAAATTAAGGCACTACACTCCTCAGTTAAAGCTACTGTCTCAAATTCCTCAAGCTTCCTCTTATTAGACAAAATGTCCTTAAGAAACTTAGCATAGGTAGGCATTTGTTTTAACACCTCAGTGAAGGGTACATTAATGTATAATTTCTTAAGAACCTCTAAGAACTTCCCAAACTGCCTGTCTAACTTCGCCTTAGCAAGTCTTTGAGGGAAAGGAACTGGGGGTTAGTAAGGTTCAACGGGTACATACTTAGACACCTTCTCAGTGGTTTCCTCCTCTTCTAAGGGTTGTGTTTTAGTCTATTTTTCCTCATTCCCCTCATCTTTGTCACACTTCCCTTTACCCTTGGAATCCTCTAATTTCTTGTCACTTCTCAAACTCACAGCCTTATAGTGTTCATTCCCTGGGTTTATTTCTAGTTGACCAGGAAACTTACCTTGTTGCCTATGTGAAGTGCTCGCTTGTTGGGCAATTTGGGTTTCCAACATCTTATTATGAATGGCCAAATTGTCAACCTTAGCTGACAACTCTATAATGGCCTCAGTCACAACTTGCCCATGGTGCCTAAACTCCTCATTCTGCTTAGACTGGCTTTCAACAAAATTCTCAAGAAGAGACTCAAGTCTAGATTTCTGTACCTGTGGGACTCCAGAAGAGGGTTGAGCACTACCTTGCCCGGCTTGGTATTGACTATTCCAGTAAGAGAAGTTAGGATATGACCTCCAACCGGAGTTGCAAGTTTGGGAATACGAATCATTCCTCCCCTTTAGGTTGAAGTCATGGAAATTATGGCATGATTCCACTTGCTCCACCGATGCACCATGTGAGGATCCAATTCCAACTTGGCATTCAGCTCCTATATGTCCCTGTGCTCCACAAATCTCACAAAAATTATTAGAGGCACCTATGGCATTAACATGAGCTTTCTCAAGCATGTCAAAACGTTTATTCAAAGAATTAAACTTTGACATAATTAAATCAACACCATCTACCTCAAACTTACCTCCCGAGAGCTTTCTCGGGTTGTGCCCTCTTTCATTGGCCTATTGGTGATGATTTGAAGCTACACTCTCAATTATTTCATAAGCCTCTGTGAGCCTCCTATTCATCAGAGCTCCACCAGTTGCGGAGTCAAGAGACACCTTCGAAGAATATTCCAAACCATTGTAGAAGGTGTGGACTATCAACCATTTCTCTAACCCATGGTGTGGGCAGGCTTCCAACAGCCCCCTGTATCTATCCCAAGCTTCTGATAATAATTCTCTATCTCTTTGAACAAAGCTTGTTATTTGAGTTCTAAGATGTGCAGTCTTGGAAGGAGGAAAGAATTTATTCAAGAATGCTTGCTCCAATTGATTCCATGTGGTTAATGTATCGGTGGGTACCGATTTCAACCAAGCTCTAGCCTTGTCCCTTAATGATAATGGAAACAACCGGAGGCGAATGACATCAACTGAGGCACCTTCAATTTTGAGAGTCTCACAGAATTTTAAGAACATCTCCACATGATCATTTGGGTCCTCCGAGGGTAATCCTCCAAACTGGTTCTGCCTTATCATAGAAAGTAGGGCAGGAGGTATGGTGAAGTGTCTGGCTTCAATGTCTGGCCGAGCAATTCCAGATCACAAACCCTGAGCATTAGGGGTTGCATACTCCTTTAAAGGTTTGTTATCCTCAGCTGCTGCCATGACAAGTGGTGGTTCAGATATTTCTCTTACTCTTTGCTTTTGTTGTCTTCTCCTTCTACGTAAAGTTCTTTTAATTTCTGGATCTGCTTCAACAAGAGTCCTAGTAACGTCTAGTACTTTGCATAAACCAGAGAAATTACCTCGCAGAGAGTCAAAGAGAAAACAAGAACGTAATAATATGGTAAAAATAAAAAGGTTTAAAATAATTAAATTAAAAATTAAACTGATATTCAAGAAAAATACAATCCCCGGCAACGGCGCCAAAAACTTGATGTGTGAAATCTGCAAGTGTACGGTTTCGTTATCAAGTAATAAAAAGATTGAATCCACAGGAACTGTGTCTATGAATACCAATTAATTAATTAATTCAATTAAATTAAACAAAAGGGAATATGATTGTTAGTTAAGAAGAACGTAGTAACAAAGTAATTAAATAAAATCCAAGTGCAGAATTTAGAATAAAAACATCAAGTTATCAAGAAGGGGATTTTCAAATTCAAGAAAGCTTCCAAGATTGGGGTACCACAATGATACAAGATAAATCCTAATTGACAACCCTTTTATTAAATCTGAAATTCAATTGAAGGTGAATTACCCTAAATTAGTTAATGTTCTTTCTCAATATACAAGATCCGTGCCTAATTAAACCAATTCCTACTCTCGTGGTAATTGAATTTAAATTGAACCCATTACGTTTTGTGGTAATTCATTGAATCCTCGAAAGGCTAAAACTACTCTCGTGATTTAGACCTTAAGTTCAATTCTTATAGTTCCAACACCTAGGTTCACCTCTCAGTACGTCCCTGAATGCCTATGAGATGCAAATAGGTGGCCAGCAAATTCACATGAATAAGAGCAATAAGAATTGAATCAAAGAACATTCAAGATCAATAAAAGGGGAAACAACGTCAATTAATCATTATCAAAGTATCAAAGGGCATTGCCCAATCCTAGAAACAAAAGAAACTACTCAGACATAGAGAAGAATGAATCAGAAAACATGTTCATGGACATCCAAACCCGTAATCCAAGAGAGAAGAGGGAAGAAAGATCAAGAACCAATGCCTCTAATGTGCCTCTTCCAAAACCAAATTAGAACCCCCTCATTGTATTCAGAGCCTCTATTTATAATCCTAGGGTTTTAATTGGCTAAAAAAGCCTAAAAAAAAAAAAAAAAATATAAAAACTGCTTTGCAAGCTGCGATCCATGGCCGTGGTGGGTACCACGGCTAGGCCGTGATCAGTTCTGG